>OY986050.1:5531745-6731745 GCA_963920205.1 Stenodema calcarata
GTTAGGGGTAGGAGAGGATCAGGTTTTCTATATGCACACTCAACAGCGAGGTGCGAAGCACCGAGCATCCTATATATATGTGGCTGGCGGGCAAAATGGATATCATTCCTTTTTGCGGCTGACGTTTTTTGGCGGGCCAGTTTTTACAACGGAGTTGTTTTTGGGGGGATATATTATTACATAATCGTTTCATGAGGCTGTGGGATCCTTGTTTTCATCCCTTCATGTTAACCGATGGTTGAGCCGGATTTCCAGAATTTCAATTTACACACATTGGAACAGGGTTTGGTCGTAAAGGCCTTTCACCAATCGTAAACGACTCGATTACTCCTACCACCTAAAACCCCGTTTTAAATCGTTCATTACTCGATACGAATTCTTTACATCGTCCTTATTACCGTCAAATTATCTACATCCATATTAGGAAATATACCCTTTTAATAATAATATTATGGTTCTAGGTGCACCCCATAGATGTACATATTTCATTATTGATAACATATCATGTTATCATGGATGTAGATAATTGATAGGTATATTATATGGGACGATGTAAAGAACTCGTTTGGGGTAATGGACGATTTGAAATGGGGTTTTCGGTGGTAATAGTTGATAATCGAGTCGTTTAGGATACCGAATCCCGCTCTAATGTGTGTAAATTGTAATTCTGGATATTCGGCTCAACCATCGTTCAACATGAACATAATATACCTAAACGCATGATCCCTTTCAAACCAACGGCTTTGCAGATAATCGATAGTGATACATATTCGGTGTTCTGTACCATTTCACCTACAGCTTTCTGTTGTTAGACGTTGCCACGTGGATAGAGCATCCATCGAGCAGGTTGAGAGAACCCCTAACTTTCCTTAACAAAGATGGGCGCGTCCCACCCTGAAACTTTCCCACTATCAACTACTTGTGGCCGGGAAAAGAGTTTTTTCCTCACTCTTTTCGTTGTCAGAGTCCTGGGGGTTGTTTGAATGACTTCTAAACCCTTGAAGATGGTGAGAGGGAGTGGAAATTAGTTTAATCATCTCCTGTGCCTTCTTTCACACCCAGCCTGGTATTTAAAATATCCCTCAGTAGCCATCAATAATTGATATGCTAAGCCTATAAGTTGAAACGTTTTGTATGAATGAGAGTCGGCCTTGTGTAACAGTAAAGTTGATTTTCCCCAAACTCGCATTCAAATTAATGTTTCAAAAAATCGCTCTCAATTTGTTGGCTCTTTAATGTTGAAATTCATTTCTTCATGTTGAAGAACTATCTGGACAACGGAGAAATATGTGGAGGTATGGGATGGTATTGGTACGTATCTTGCGATCCTCAAGTGTGGATAAAGACCCTGAAAAACGTTGGGTTATTAGGATCCTCTTCAGTGAGTGAGTTTTGTTTTTCGTTTAACCGAAGTGTTCAAAGAAAAAGCGCTATGGTATCGACTTTTACGGTAAAGCTTTAAGCATTTAAATCATTCTAACATTTTTTCCACGTACAAATTTTATTGAAATTCTCATTCCGACTTTCGACCTAAGGCCTAGGTCCTAGTCATAAGGCTATCTATCACTCGAACATGGAGGATTGGTCAAACTAGAACATTGTGGACTCGTTAACTTCTTAGCTCTTCTTAGTGATAGTATTCCCTAGTCACATACCCGATTAATTTCTCATTTGATCCTTGTTTGAATCGTGAAGGTACAGAGGGCAGAATTCGAAAGGAGGCACATGGTGAGGATTTGATTGTTTATGACTTTTTATTTCAATGCGCGTTGTTGCTTATACATCTTATATATTTTCTATTTATTTATTAATTTTTTTTAAACATATTTTGGCACATCCATTTTAAACATGGTTTTAGTCGTGTGAGCGGAGGTCATGGAGGTGTGAAAAACAACGAAATAGCAGAGGTCATATCGAACATGGCCCTGTGTACTCGGAATCTCCCATACCCAGACGTTTATTTGCAAGTTAATGGAACTCTAAAATCCCAATGGCAAACGTTAGCGTCGAAACAGCTGAACGATGCAGGATGGAAAACCCTCGGACATCCGCGGAACGTGAACTATGGTTTCAATTCGACCTTGACGGGAAATCAATCCACATATTCTCACGACTCCGTTCACACAGGGCCTATGTTTTGCACGTTTAAACAGGATTGGACCAATGCGCCAGCTGTCGAATGGCGCGGTAGAAACGCTCCTCAACATCATGACATGGCAAAAACGTGAAAATGCTAGAAATATGTCGGACGAAGCTGCGTTGCATCCGGAAAACTCACTATATTACCATCGAATGATTTTTTTTCCAAATTGCTTCCCGTATGTACATCTAGCGTTTTTTAATGAATATAAACAGTTACTTCTCCGGTATTTCAGTCGGATTCTCAGATAAATTAATATAGAGGTCGTAAACATTGAGCGATGTGGTGGCGTTGTGACAGGCACGAGATTGCCTCGTGGACAAAACGGGATTATTCACTATAGGACTCGCCTTCCCAGGAATCTCTCATTTGACGGGTACCATTGAAGTGAATGTAACCAACCGAGGATTAGAGTGCTCTGTCATACAACTGAGACACAGTGCTGGGGATCTAATGGTCAGGAAAGAGGTTGTCACTTGCCCTGCTCACCGGTGATATCCAACGACATAGAACAACTAGGTAAATGGATAGAACAACAATGTTCTATATCACGTCGGGGCCATCAGTTTGAAATCGTATCTGAATTTCCTCCTGCAGTAAATCTGAATCAATATTCAATTTTCAATTCCAATTTATTTGCATAATAAAATACATTGCAAGGAGTTGCATACAGAAAAGAAATTATAATATAAATAAAATAATAAAGAAATAAAAAAAGTTGTGAAATTAACAAAAACACATAAAGTAACCGATAATGGGGTATTCGCATGAGAAATGAAAATTGAATAAAATTTATCTATTGGTATTTAATACCGATTCGTTGTGTTATTTGAGTTGCTATTGTTGAAAACACTAGTTTCCATGTAGAAAAAAAAAATCACAGAGTTCTATAATCACAATTGAAATTTAATTGATTCGCAAGATGGGATTTGAGTGACGCGCGGTAGTGACGTCACCCATCGTCGGCCATCTCGCAAGTTTCAGAAGGGTGGCGACTTACTGTAGGGATGGGTATCGAAGCAAAATTTATCGATATTTAAGATATCGATATTTTTTTTGCTTGTATGTCGATATGGCTTTATAAATTTTTGATCTAGTTTCTCCATCTTGCGTATTGTCATCTACTTGCGATACACCCTGCATAGTATATTACACTCTAGTTGGTTTCATCACGTGAAAATTGAATGATCATAGCAATTTGTCATTCAACTGGTTTCACTTTCCAGATTCGCAGTATCGACAGAGAAGGGCTCGATCGGTGAACTACGTTCTAAGAAATTTCTAAGAAATATATGCGGAACGTAATAAAATCTTCTTTTCGCAGTCCCTAAAGTCTTTCTCTTCTTGCTTCGCCATCTCCATACGAAGGTCGGCGATCCATTCGTCAGTTTTCTCGCGGGAAGTGGCTCCTCTGAAGATGTCGACAGACGTAATCCCGAACCATCGACGAAGGTCTTTCATCCAAGAGTTCTGCCTTCTCCCTATGGACCTCTTCCCGGCAATCTTCCCCTGGATGATGAGTCTCAGCAACTCATACTTATCACCCCGCATCACATGACCAAAATATCTCGTTTTCCGCTCTTTAAACGTCAGAAGCAGCTCCCTCTGTTTGCCCATTTTTGCCAAGACCTCTTCATTGGTAGGTAACCTTCTGTACCCAGGAGATTCGGAGCATGCGACGATCAAAATACAACTCCAGTGTATTCATCCTCTCCTCCAAGACCGGATCAAGTGTCCAGCTCTCGCAGCCATAAAGTCTTTAGGGACTGCGAAAAGAAGATTTTGTTACGTTCCGCAAATATTTCTTCGTCTGACGAATAGTACGAGTCGGCAATCATCATTAATAAAAATACTTGATATCCACAACTACAACACATTCCTGTCCACTAAAAATCTGTTAAGTGTTAACTGACCCTCCGAGGGTTGACTAAAGTTACCTAGCAGTTAGGTGATAACTGGGGATTGATAAAGGTGTTTTCCGTCCATAAGTGTTAGGTAGCGCTAACTGCTAGGTAACTCATACTAACTGGTGATTGATAAAGAGGGCCTTACTCAAATGTATATCGGCTAATATAATGTATCATTCATGTTTTCCCATTAACTCATTGATCCTTGAAATTTACCTCATTTGATTGCCACGGTGGTTACTCCAGGCTGGTACAATGCTCGGTAAGAAGGCTTTCAGTACGTTAGCGTGAAGAGTGGGGTAGAGGGTGAAAGGTGGAGGAGGATCTTTCAACAAGGAGTGAATACAAAGAAAGGGAGTCTCGATGACGCCTCGGGGTGAAATTCACAAATTGTATTGTGTGTAAATCGTCCCTCCGTCGTAAGGATACCCAGAGGAAGAAGGTGGGGCACTGTGCTTGACTACTAAAACCTTTTTCCACGACGAGACAATAGGAGGAACCGAATTTAAATGCGGTGATCACGTAGCAAACAATAACATACATACAAAGGACTTAACAGAGAGCTTTTGTTAGGGAAGTGAGGAGGATCGGTGGTGAGTCCTCGACCTCGCTGGGGGGTTCACAGTGGGGAAATTCAAAATGAGACGGAACTAGATAAGCGAACATGAGCTGATACTCTGGCAACTGCTGAGCTCGGAATAGCCAATTAATTCGTTATTCCTATTTTGCTATTCATATTGCAAACAGCTATTTGTGTTCGAGTGTTCCAAGTCTCCAGGACCAAGTAGAATTTAAAAGGTCTTTCATTTAATTCGTCCATTGCACATGATTTATATTAACATCTTAGGAGACGTATTATTGAGTTAAGGAAGGTCAGTATTGTGATTTCACAACAGTCTGTGTTGACATCTCGATCAGTTCCTGGGCTTCTTTACCTTTTCAAGTGATAAACGGGGAACTTTCAAGTAGAAGTGAATACTAGATAATAGGGTTCCTTGAAAATTCCAAAACTCGAAAAATTCAGATGAAACGGTATATTTTTTATTTCATATTTTTTCGAATTTTTTAAGACCACCCAAAGCTTTGTAGGACCAGCCGTTCGTTCACAATGACGGCTCAAAGTTGGAGCAGATCGAAAATCATCAACATGAGAGTGAATCGTGAGGTAGCCTGTCTGGTCCATTTTCAAACTGTATCAAGAATTTGCAGAGTTTTTTTTATTATACGAGGGTATTGAGGGTATTTATTTTTGTCCCACGACCTAAAAATAAGAACAAACTGATCTAGTATCTATAACAATAATACGAAGTAAACCAATACTCGTATAACAGCATCAGTACAGATTCACAATACAGACCTCTTTTATTATTACATGAGGGTGTCGCAAATTTGTGGTGCTACCAACAGTCTTCAAAACATTGGAGCAAGTTTTACATACTGCCGACTTTTTGCCAAAACGTCTTGTGGAAGAGCTCAAAAATTTAGTAACAATAACAACGAGGGTTTGTCTTGATTTGTATTAATCGATTATTATTACTTTTCAAATACATCTGGATTTTGAAAGCGTTTTTCATTAGAATGCATCAAATCCTGATGTATTTGAAGATCGTTTAATCAGTAATGATTGATTAATACAAAATAATCGCCAGCTAAACATCTTTTAAAATTAATCGATTAATCGGGGTCAAATAATCGATTATCCGATTAATTGATTATTTATTTGCATCCGTATTGTAGAGACAACTACAGGCGTAGATGAACTTGCGGCGTCTAAAGGGCGTCTATCGACGTCTTGACGGCGTCTACCGATTTCTAGACGGCGTGTATCGATAAACGCCGTCTAGACGTCGATAGACGCCGTCTAGACGAAGTCGACGTCTACACGGCTTCTTTCTACGTCTAGACGTTTTCTATTGATAGACGCCGTCTAGACGTCGATGGAGGCCGTCTTGACGTCGCCTATTATTTAGAATCTGGCAGTCATAGCCAGATTGGCGGCCACAACTGGCGGAATTAACGTGACTCCACCGAGTGACGGCCACTACGGGCTACCAGGCCTATATGCGATCAACGGACTGACGGCTACTACGGGCTACCAGGCCTATATGCGATCAACGGACTGTCGGCCACTACGGGCTACCAGGCCTATATGCGATCAACGGACTGACGGCCACTACGGGCTGGCCCTCTGAAGCGCTTCGCCATCGGGAGGAACCCAACAGTGCGACGCATGGAGGGACACCATTGGCAGGACACTGCCTTTCAACATGTAATGTTTCAATGTTGTAATATGAAAATTTTTACAAAGTTTCACAGGAAATTCGCACATCATTTCTTTGAACCTATTTTGGTTTATTATCCTCGATAATGAACCTTTGTAATCGACCAAGAAAAAGTAAAAACTTCCCCCCACCCCCTCAAAATTTGAGGGTTCACGTTTCAAGATACGTAGATTCCGAAAATCGACTGACCCCCAAAATGAATGTTCGAAATTTAATATTTTAAAATTAGTTTTCGACTCTCAAATACCTGTAGATAAGTGACCCAACTTAATTAATCGAACCATCAAGTGTAGACAAAAAGTATAGAGCTTGAAACCTAATGGAAGCTGAAAAACTTGAAATCGCCTTATTTCATGTCGATGTTGTTGGAGGTGTTTGTATTTCCTGTGCAAAAGAAACCTATTTTCAGGACTTACGAACTTTATTTGTACATGTAAATAGAACGTTTTGGAGGCTCCTAAATCTGTTTAAAAATATTTTCCTGGAATGAAAATATTTCCTAAAATACTCGTAGTAGACAAAACAATTCTTTTGATAATTTTTGTTGAAGCTGGAAAAAAAATCTTTGTCGAACGTTGTTCTGAAACGGATTTTATCGTGAAGTACACGTACAGGACATGAAATACTCGTGATACAATTTTTGGTTCTTTTGGAAGTGCTCTGTATGATTTTGATGTGTTCATAGAGAATCGACTCACATGTATATTATGGTAAACGAAGTAAATGCCATCCTTTTGTTTTCTGGGAAACGCTGTAAGTGCCTTCATAAGTGTTTAAAATGGATTTAAGTCAAGGGATAATATTGACTGCGTAGCTTTGGCACATTATGTATGTATCATTAAGATTCTGGGAATGGTTAGGGTTTTTTAAGAGTTTTTAAGAGTTATTATAAATGTTCCCTTTATACATATTCATTAAAAAAACTGTTTGCATGTTTAGTAGAGGTAGTTTGATAATATCAAACTAATATCAAATAATATCAAACTAATATAACTAATATAATATCAAACTAATATAACTAAATATAACTAATATACACAATGTGTAATATACTCATTGTGTAGATTATACACAATGATGTTGAGGGATGTCGAGGGTCGGTCAAATGAATTTGACCGACCCTCGACATCCCTCAACATCATTCTTACTGACGGTCAAAAAAATCACACACACTTATTATACACAATGTGTATATCACACATTACACATACATATGTTTTGTTAATGAAATGAATATGATCATCCAATAGGTATTCAAGACAGTTATTTGAAAACTGAAAATTTCAGTTTGAGGAACTTCAAACTATTTTCCATTTTTCGTACCTACTCAATTGTTTGGATTGTTCCAAGTTTGAACGGTTGATGCGTTTGCTACTAACTATGAAAATGTAGTACGAGAATTTTGACTTGTGGATCCCTCTTTCTGACAGTGTTATGACCCCATGTCTCATTGATTCTGTTGACTACATGAATATTGGTGAGCAATTAGAAATCTTAAACATTAGATGATTAGGACACAGTTTATTATTCTTTGTTTGCACATTGTTCTCTCTCTATTCGTTTGCATCAGGTGATGCGTTCTATTTTGGTTTATTGAATCATTGGGATTTCGTTTAGTTCTCAGCTTATTGTATTTTCTCCGTCGATTGGAGCTGTAATAATTCAGTGGCTTTGCGATTGTCGAGATGGAATATCTAATGTGAATGTGATTATTAATCACGAGCGATGTATGGTAGGTATATCACCATCGCGTCCGCTAGGTCATACCGTTGACCTCAGAGGGTGACGGGCGTCCGTTACCATGACAATAGCCGCAGAACGCGTACAAGTTGCCTGAACCCATCGTACCCTTCTGGGAACGGCTCGCGACCTCCTGACCTTCTGAAGCTCACCGGGGGCTTATGGTTTGGACCTGCTTCCCTGCCCAGGACGGGGATGATCCCATTGTCGTGGCAACTTCCAGGGGGTTCTTCTCCGACGGTATTGTTCCGAGGTTTCTTGTGAGAAGATCCGGGCGCCTGTACAAGGTCCTAACTACGGTCACGGGGTCATGTCCACCAATTTCACCCTGTGTGTTATTACCGGTTAAAGCTCTTAGAAGTAACTCCAGACGTCATGGGAACCAGCTCAGTGGGGAAACCCGGCAACGACGTGTCTGTTACAAGTTGTCCCAATCCACTCAAGATGTTACTCAATTGATTTCAGTTTCCGTGGAAAATGTAGTATTCAGTCTCTACAATATCCCTTAATAATCAGTGGGGGATTAAGGGGGGCACGGGGGTCATGGCCTCCCCCGATAGCCAAAATCGGCAAAATTATACAAGTTGTCTGGGCGTAGCCCCCATGGCCACAAACGTTTCGGCAGGATATCAATTCAATTAAATTCAATTAGCGTTTATTTGTGAAGTTTAAAACGCATTACAATGAGTTCTGTAAAATAAATAAATTGCAGCTCTTAAAATAATAGAAATTCAGTAAATAATAGCAAGAGACTGATAAAAATACATTCATCTTCCAAATGGTGTTCAATAATACAAAATAGCTTTTAAAAATAAAGAGAAAAGAAAAAATAATCGTGCGGGTCTGTAATAATGGCTTACATTATTATTGCTGAGAGCTTTATCACTAAATGAATGATGACCGCGAAGGTCTTTTTATTTATTTAGTATTATTTAATTCTTCTCGTAACGCATCAATATTATACATAACATGTAATTATTACATGTTAATACATGTTAAATACATGATAATCAAGACGATCCTTACCTCAAGTAATTTTTAAAAAATATGCACAATTCAAGGGCCCACGAGTGTATAACTAGTTTGGAAAACCCTCAACACAGTTCATTTCTCGCCACAATTATCGATCATTTCTAGCCTTCTTTCTTAATTGCCTTTACCAGTTCTTTCCCAGGTAAAAATGGTCAAACAAACAAAAAATTTAATCAGACAACAATTTGTATTTATAAAATACTTGGGTATTTTGCCAAAAATAATTTGAAACAAATATTTCGCCTGACTAGGTCAATTTAAAAAAAAAATCACTACGCAAAATTGACATGCAAGTGACATAAACATAACTCGTTTTGGTTACCCAGGAACGTTTATATTTTTATTCAGCAATAAGCCTTTCGCATCTGATTATTGTACTGAACTCATCTGTACTCAGGAATACTTTCACTTCACTAAAAAACAAATGAAAGACGACGACTGACGACAAACTGACAATACGAACAGAGGCCAGATTACTGAGGCCAGATTTGATGCGAATTTTGAAAAGAGACGAGTGTTAAAACTATCGATAGTACTATCGATACTATCGATAGTTTTTGGAAATCCATCGATACTATCATATTGGCATATCATTTTAGTATACTAGTAACTACTAGTACACTAGTACTATAACTGTTATAACTTACATCGTGTTAATTAGGAATTGAGCAAGTTTTCGTAGGCTAGTACCATTTCTTATGGCCCGACTACTTGATCAGCCGACTTATTGCAATCACGGCGTCACTGCTCAAGTTTGAAAATATATTTGAAAGTGTACGTTCGTACGTGAACAACAAGAGATATAGCAAACCTACGTAAATTAAAGTTGTTTAATCAATAGTGAGTTACTAGATCTAAGTTACTTCCCCCTCATGCTAAAAGTAAACGGAATTTGGTGGTTAGTTTTGTTCTAAACTACTAGCTGTTGCTCGAGGACCACAGTTTAACATGCCACATCGGATTAAAGTGAATGATCTTGAGGAGAGTTGAGGGGGTTTATCGCTGGAGTTTAGTTCAAGTTGTATAATTATGTGTTCAGGGCATTGACTTCGATTATCCATAACGAAGACATCCAGTGCAGACGTACATTAATTACTCGATAGAAACTTCTCAGACGTTTTGTCTAAAGGAGGTTCAACGCTCGTCGCATTTCGTTCGAAACTCCAACGAGCCAGTGGAAAAACTCTGCAAATTCTTGACACAACGGTTTATTATCTTCCTTGTGCAGATCACCCTTCTGTCTATACCAGACTGTGTTGCAAATCGGCACCATACCATATTCTCACCGTACTCATACCATACCATACGAATTTCTTTCCTATCATACCATACTGTACTATACCAAATCATACATACAATAATATACCATACCATACTCATACCATGTCATACAAACCGAGTGAATATTGAAATGTCATCCATTTCTGACCTATATTTAAAATTTCAAGTATCTAGCTCATCATCAAAATTTAATTTGTTTAAACAAATAGGTATTATTTAAACAATTTTACAGACAAGAAACCGAGTGAATATTGCATTGTGATCCAGTTCTGACCTATTTTTAAAATTTCAAGTCAATAGCTCAGCATCAAAATTTAATTTGTTTTATTACAAAAAGGCATTATTTAAACAATTTTACAGATGAGAAACCGAGTGAATATTGCAGTGTGGTCTATCCCCAACTGACGGTTAAAATTTCTAGACTGTAGTTTACCTGGAAGAAGAAAAAAGGCAGTTTTATTCTGGGCGGCTACCCGGGACCCACCTTACGGCCGTTTTTCGACGCGAAGTTTAGTGTTTTTCCTAAACCTTTGCGCGCTCACTGTGAACGAACGGCTGATCGCACAAAAATCCAATTGGTCTTAAATGATTGGTAATTTTTCAGGTCATTCAAAAGTGAACTAAAAATTACACGATTCAGTTGAATATTTTGAGATATGACATCGTCGAAATTTTAAATTTCGTTTTGAACCCCTTCCCCTTGACCTAGGGATATGAAAAGTTTCGAGGATCATTGTGGGGCTGGTCCAAACCCAGAAACCAAATTTCGTAATTTTAGCTCAACGCTAACTGGGCAAAGTGCCACGGACGGCGTACGGCGTACGGAGGACGGACGGATTTTTTTTTATTCGATTTTCTGAATCTACGTATCTTGAAACGTAAACCAACAAATTTTGAGGGGGTGTTAAAAAATTTTTTTCTTTGGGCGATTCCAATGGTTCATTATCGAAGATAATAAACCAAAAGCCAACTGGAGGTGGAGCTTCGTGGCCAGTGACGCTGAAGTTTAAAAGAGTTTCATCTTCGCGGATACACCGTAGCATAAACGGCGGTGAAGGGAGTGGAATCGTTATATTGAATGAAATTTAAACAAAGACCGCCGACTGTTCAACTGTTTGCTAGAACGCGGAGTGCAAAAATGAGATGTCGGAAACGATTCAGTTCGATTCAGAAACGGTTCATGATCGTGTATCTCTTTAAATACGCATTCCTATGAACCAAATTTTTATGTCCATGATTAATAACCTGTTTCAAAAGGAAATGGGGGATAAAAATCAAAGTCATCGTTTCTGTATTTTGTCCTGGTCGATTCCAACGGTTTGTTATCGAAAATAACGACACACGGCTCCGACAGCCATTTCTGTTGAGTACATCTGCTGACAGACCGAATGGGTGCGCTGGTAGATTGAAGTACACCGTGCAAGTGATATCTGCAATGATAGATGCGCTCTCCACAGCTGCATGGGTTGGATCACGTGACTGACCCACATCGAGTGCTCGGTGATGCCCACTCCACTGCATTCGGATGTCATATAGAAGGGATTGCGATTCGAATTGCCCCATAAAAATAAAAATAAAATAAAAACAAGTCGATTCCCCTCTTTCGTCCGTCCATCCGCCACGGGATGATAGGGAACCACCCGCGCCATTCAACCTCTTTGTTCGACGCGACCAGCTGGACATCGCGTGGCCCCAACAGATGTTCTTTTCTGAACGGGTTCAACGAACTCGGTCCCCCTCGACTCGAGTCCGCTCGTCCGGTGCACATACGAGTTTTCGTCGTCAAAATAAAAGGACTTCATACCTGTACGCCACCTGTTCCTCACAGAAATCTTCTCATATTGGAGCAGATTTAACGTGAAGATAATAATATTATCAAGTAACAACTGTCTCCATTGAAGAAAGTATCAAGCATCAACCACATTTTTTCATCTTCAAAGTGCTTCAGTTTGAGAACGGAATACGATATCGCAATCCTGATTTCACCTTCGTGATCAGCATTTAAAAAAAACGTTTAAAATGAGGTGTCACTTGTCAGAATGTTTTATTTTGGGAAATTATTAGGAAGAATTCCCCCCCCCCTACAATTCCCCCCTCCCTTATAGTGGCCCGATTCTGCCCATCTACGAACTTAGCCTATCGATTCCCAAGACATATTTTTTTGGGCAAATTTGATCTTTTTATCTCAATTCTATTGAGAGTTATCGTCTGGAATGACATATATGTATATATAAATATATTTATATGAATATATTTATATATTTATATTTATATATTTATATGAAATATATAAATATATAGTTGTAGTGGATTTCCGTTGTTCATGAACCGGGCATCACGTCCTGATTCCGTACGACAGAATTCCCTGAAGATGGCTGAATAAACGGCCGAAACGTCGGAACCAAAAATTGTTCTCATTGACCGAACCTCGAAATAAAATATCTCACACCATATATAAATATAAATCCTATCAACACAATATAAATATAAATATATTTATTTTTATGAAGAACTAAAATTAATATCCACTATCCACGTTGTGAGGTAGTCATTTTTCACCCCACATTTCGAAATTTCGCGTGGGAAAAAACGCGTATTCCGAACTTTTCTACCTAATTTTTCTATGTAAATTTCCTGTGGCATTTTTTGCTCAGATCAACCGTTTAGGCAGGAAATGCATTTGAGCCTTCTTAAAATGAACACCCTGTATACATATAAATAAGGGAACTCATGAAAGGAATTTCACCCGTTATGACTTTTCCCTTAGACTTCCAGAAAACCAAAGAAGTAATTATGCCATTTTATTGGTAAATTTACTTGTTTATTCAATCATTGTTTGGAGGAAATAATTTTTTAAAAATCGATTTTTTTTTTTTTTTTCAAAATATTCCAATCCTCTGCGGGCCTCAAATATTGGTCAGGAGGGCCGCAGGTTGCCGACCCCTGCTCTATACCATAGCTACGCTTCACTTTCTGCTTTTACAACCAGAGATCGATCGTTCAACTCCAGTACGTACATAATCAGGTTAGCAGTTGAACGGATTTTTCGCTGCCGAACATACGAGTCATTCGGTATTTTCAATGTATCAAAATAAGTATCAAAATGCATGAATATTTTTCTTCTTCAAACACCGTCGCCATCTACGAAACTGTCGCTGAAGAAACCGCATGTCATATGTGGATTGTTTCGTCTTTTATTTTTCAAAATGGTGGCCCCAACAAATGACCTGAGTTTGATTTTGGAAACGATTCGCTTTTATTGTTAATTCATTTGCGTTTCAGTTGTTCGATCGCCGACTGTTTTCTTCCGTAGCCATATTTGACATTTCAAGTTCGACCACGGTTTCTGATCGGCGATATCTGTTCTACATTTAGGAAATTCTTAGACATTGACCAGTTTCCGAGTTTTATAACACTTGTGTAGGTTTTCCGAGAGTAGTTTGCTGGTGAAGTTCACGTTCGTTAGTGCGTAACAGTTGCAGAGAATCGCAGAGAATGTACGCAGGAAGGCTACGATCATCTCGAAGGTTCGTATTAGGTTGTTGAATTTTAGTACTCCGGAGCACTATTTGATTCGTTCGTCGAGTGCGGAAGTTCGAATGGTATTATTGCGTATAATTAGTGGAATCGGACGGTAAGTATATTTGCAGCGAGAAATCTATCAGAGACACCTACAGGTGGGTGGTGGCTGACATTACGTTAATTAAGGTCAAAACATTTACACTACCTACCTGCTGTTAGTAGGCTGTCATAAGTAATATTATTACTTACGTGTAATTGTAAACTAAGCTGTTACCTATTTACCTCCTAATTTACCACTTGCGTTTTGAGTACCATTTGTTGTTTAGATTGGTGCTAGTAAATGTTAATAGAGACTAATAATCTAAATAATATTTAATTATAGTTAACTATTATTATAATAGTTAACATATTATGTTGACGATGCCATTTCACCACGTCATTTCCCACGAAGTCCCACTGCCACGAACAAACTTACCGACGATAATTTGTGGGCCTAGACATCTTATGAAGCTCACAAAGTTTCTTCAATATTAGATCAAACGTTCAGTTCAATACTGTAATATTTGTTCGTTTCTGTTTCAGGTATGTGATGGTGGCTGCTAAAATGTTCGAATGGAATATCGTGTAAGTAGCATCCATTTATTAGCGGATCTAGGAATTTCGTGTGTGTATGTGGTGGGGGGGGGGGGATTCTCCCCCTAAAATTTCAAATGACTGTCAAATTGCACGAGTGTATTTGTCAATTGCAAAGGTTTCATGATTGTAAGATTCATGTCTTTATGGTTTTACTCGGGTTATTTCTCACAAGCCAAAACCAACTCCTGAATGCATATTTATTTACCTAAATTTTCATTTAAACAAGGGTCGTACGATTCTTTGAGGTGTATTCATACATTCATGAATCAGTGGAACGTTCTTGAATCATTAAACTTACTTTTTGTACAGAATTTTGACAACTATAGTTACGGTCACAGGTTATAAATACTTATTTTGCTGCAAATAAAATTTTATTTTATTTTAATCTTTTTTATCTACCTAATATTTTTTGCTGTTTTTTTCCAAGTTCGAGCCTTTCTCATATCTTAGCAGAGTCAAAAGTAACAAGCCAATCTCATGCTGCGGAATCCTCCACCCTTCTTCCTCCCTTCTCGCCAGTTTACAATATTCAATGATGTTCACAGACCGTGTAAATTAATGGTTTACAGCTACTGAGCCTTCAAACACTATAATTACCTACTGGTAATTCGTATCTGATTTATGCCCTCGATGTGGATTTTGTCGTGGGTATCCAGACCCGTTTCTTGTTTGTGGCAAGGAGTGGAAAAAAGTGTTTTATGACTACTCTTGCTCACCCTCGCCTTCCCCCCCACCCCCCGCCCCACAATCCTATTATGTTACTTGATAGATTCATTCATCATGAATTCTTCTGATGTTGTGCGAATTAATTGGACCACTCAACCTCGGAATTACATAGTCGTGTTCTCGAACTGTCACAATTTAATAATATATAACAAAGTGGTAATTATCCTTAACATTTCCTACTTCTCTGACGACGAATAATTTTTTCAAGCTACGGATATATTTTCCTTTGATTATAGTGTTTCAACTTCTCCATAGCGGACACTCTCTGTAAAGGACATGGACATCTATTTAGGTTAGATTTTAGCTGAAATTTCTCATGAGGGTCTCAGTGGTCGATCAACGAATTGCCCTCAAATTTACGTTTCCCTTGAGGCAACTTTGATTCAGTTTCTCTGAAACTATAAAACCTTCTTTTTTTTATAGCATATTTCATGGTAGCATTGCTATTATGTCTAGGGTTGCCAATTTTTATTCGGAGGAAAAAAGTACTTTTCAGAAAATGATTGAAAAACAAGTATTTTCTTTTAAAAAAAAGAACGGTCCCAAAGAAAATTTTGAATTCCTCGGTTCATCATCACCACCTCTACATGCGGAAATGAGCAGAATGAGCAGCACCTAATTAGGTACCTAGAATACCTACTGTTAATCAACAATTTCTGTAACTTCGTTTCCATAATTGGCTGTTGGTTAAAAAAAACTCAATACATCGATTTCATAAAAGAAATTTTTATTGCAGCAAAATGTGCGTTTAATGTATATATTTATATTTATATATTTATAGTTATATATTTATTTACTCGCCTCTTCTAGTGTAGTAACGACCTCCTCTCGGTCGGGATCGCTAGTTGCTAGTTGGGGAAATAAAATTACTAATTTCAGTTTTAAGAGGATAAAACGTACTTTTTCAACTTAAGAATGTACAAAGTACAAATCATCAAAAAGAAGTACAATACTTCTAAATAAAAAGTACGGTTGGCAACCCTAATTATGTCCCATCAAATAAGTACGGTTTAAAAAAAATATATATTTCCTGTCCTTCAAAGCCCTTAGTTTATGTAAGAAAAACTTGAAATATTTTAATTGTGTTGAATATTTATTGATTTATCCACGGGCATAAAATGGTACCGCAAGAAGTCTCATACGTTATCTGTTGAATGTTTGGAGATATGTAGGAGAGTCCTTGAACCATTGTACTCGTATCTTCTTCCTTGTACACGTTTAGCTTGTTCAATCGCACCCAGTCAGACCCCTCAAGGAAATATTGAGTTGAAAACTGAAATGTTTGTTAAAAGAAATGTTCATTAAATTAAAACTGAAATGTTCATTTGACCGACCCTCGACATCCCTCAACATCGTTTGTTTAAAGGATGGACATTATAAGTGCTCATCATCTCTGCATGTATTGCCTGTCAACCTTGAGCGCAGGTCTTATTCGTGGTAGACCACCTATGGACGTCTTAACCGAAAACAATTTTATCGGAGATATGGGCATAGGAAGAAGTTGTTTTGACATCTACGTAATGTTCTAAAATTACCCACAAACTCCTCCAACTCAACATTGTTGACAATACGTAGGCTCAACACGGTACATTACGAATAAAGTAGGTGGTTTACTTCAAGTTACTCAGCACTCCATGATTGCACCCAGTCGTGGAAACCTCTTCAAATCACAAAAGGGTCTCCGCTTTAGCAAATAATATTATCTTGGATCGTTGAAAGGTACAAAAATACTCTCTTCTCACTAACAGAATTCACCTCTTCTGTGAACTAAGTGGAGGAAATGGATTTTACTGGTTCAACTCTCCTATTCTCTGCCGTTGCCCTGTGACATGTCCCTAATTGACTTGGACAGTTACGAAACTGTTGTAATAATTGATTGATACCGACTCAATCAAAACGTCTACTCCATCATATAATTTTCATTCTGGAAGGCACTCTTCAACCAGCCTGTTTGTTTCTAATCGGAATAATTAAAAAAAAAAAAAAAGGAAATGTTAGAAAAATGAAATACTTGATGTAATTGTAAAAGAGATGAGACAGTATGAAAAAAGGAACAGTATGAAACAGAAGAAAAAAAGGAAGATCTGAACAAGAAATGGGAAACATATGACGAGCGTAGGTGGAGGCGCGCGTTGATGACGATCGCGATAGAAGTAATCGATGCCAAGGGCTGAACACAGCCCTTTCATCAAGAATGCCAAATTTTATACATACTGTATGAAAAGTTTGAAATTGTATTCAATGTATACAAATAGGAGATAAGGGTTGGTGTTGGGGTTTTTCAGCAGTAAAGTTTTATAGGTACTTGTTTAAATTCATTTTATGAAAAAAACTACTGCAGATAGAAAAAGTCTAGTTAATTAATTAATCAATAGATCAATATATGATGAACATGCATTTATTATCTTCCAATTAACTTAATTAAATCAACATGTTGAACCGATAACCAACATTTAATTAAATTTTGTGTTCCTCAATCCTCACCCAAATGAACAAATCAGAATAAAATCTACTAGTGGCTCATTTTATAGATTTGACTAATAAAATAAAGAAATTGTTGCTGGAAATTAAATGCTGAATACGTATTTGGATATTTGGAGCTAGATTTTCCTTCAAATTCTGTACTTTTTTCAAAAAATGCATTTAAAATAGTATAAAACTGTGTTTTATTTTATTTTTGTGCGTCGGATTTCAAATTCGTATTGTGCACCTCAAAAACCACAGAGTGATTGCAAGTGAAAATTTAACTAGGATTTTTTGATGTACAATTTTTAACACAAAACCGTTGCTAGAAAAGAGGTATATCGTCAGGATTTGCTCAAAGCTGGTGTTTCCATGAGGTCCGCTACGAAATTACGGATCCATGGATATAAAAATCCCAAAACCCATCTTTTTGAGATACGCCATTCTGATTCGCCATTAACGAGGATTTTTCGAAGTACAATTTTTAACATACAAACGTAGCTAGAAATGAGGTACATGAGCTATATCCCAAAAACTAGACCTGATGGTAAAAAACGGGGTTCTGATTTGGATTCAGCATACCGACCGCCAACTCTTATCTCCTCTGCAGCAAACATCGCCTTTTTGTGTTGGCCAGTGGTATTACTCAATGTAATTCATCGAAAGTGTACCACTCAAATGTCCAGGTTCCTGACAGTTGTTTCTCTATATTGGCATTCAATAGAAAATAACAAATTCGAACGATGTTTTAAATTTCAATCAAATGCCAAACTTTCAAAAATTTTGAAATGTACGAAAATTCTTATTGCTCCCGGATGTTTACTCCCAATTGGATCATCCAAAAGGTCGACTAGGTCAACCTACATCATAACCATAACTCTCGTTTCCCCATTACCTCATTTGAAATCAAGTTTCACAGTATATATATGTACATATACCTATGTATTAGTGCATAGAATGGTAGATGTGACAAACATGATGTTGAGTACAACTGGCCAGATTAGTTATAACAGATTTGGTTTCCCATCAATTATGCGGGTGTAAAAAATGTACATTAAGGAGAAAGTCGTAGTAGTTTCCGGTTTCTTTGATCATTTCTTCCCCGATACGATAAAAGAACGAGTGCTCGGTTTTATTGGACGCCGCCGCTCTGAAGGGCCTCATAAACAGCGCCGCTGACCCAACCCACTCGCGAAGGTGGTGAAGTATGTTCTGGTCGTTCCAAGTTGAAACGGCGTTAGTTGTGACCAGGCAGTAAAGATACCCCCGACCTTCCTGTTAATATCCACCGCCGTTTCTGAGCTTCAAGCTCCGATATCCGTTGAGCGCTAATGCGTGCTCGAGCAGTCATAATGCGATACTTGTAGCCCAATAACTGCATAATAAATTCTCCAGGAACGCGTATGGAAGGAGTGGCGATGTTTCTGTAAGGCTGTGAGCATTCGAACTAGTTACCACTTGCATGATGACAGCACAGTGACTTGCATTTTGTCCCTTTTAGAACCTACTTAGTTAATCTGAATCCATTAGAGTGCTCCGATTCGTTCCGCGACAAAAGGATCTGGTTTTTTTATTTCGTTCCAAGTTTTATTTACCGGTACAAATCCAGTACAAGGTTGACACCTGAATCGGCCATAATTCCTGTACCGACTTAATCATAATAATAATTAATCTAACATTTAGGATCTAGACATTTAGACCTAGTGATCTAGACAGAAGGGTGATCTGCACAAGGAAGATAATGAACCGTTGTGTCAAGAATTTGCAGAGTTTTTGTAAAACCGAATGACCGCTCCCTCCTCTTGGGAACAGAAGTCTATTTGACCGCTCCCTCCTACTTAGAACTCAAATCGTCCCTCCGGACTGAAGGTTAATAGGAAATGTTTTGCTGATTAAAAAGTTCGAGTGAACTTTATATTATTCCGTTTTGCAGTGGTTTTTGTCCCATTTCCTGGATTCTTTGCTTCCCCGTCACAAAAAGCGTCAAAGGCCCCTTTGTCAGGTCAGGATTTTCCCCTGAAAACTAGTAGTTTATTGACAGGCAAATGTGAGGTTTTCCAGGACTTTGGAGAGAGAGGGTACTATGACATTGTCTGAACAATAAGAGTTCTAGAACCTTCGACCTTCTCAGAAACCGGTAAAGACATGCTCGTAGATGGTTGTGAGCATGCGCAGTTGAGTGGCGTGACTCGAAATCTTGTAATCTGATTGGCTAAGTAGCGTCAGATGACCACCACTTCCGTCAATTTTTCGCTTTCCTGTGTCTCTTCAACCAGTTTCAGTCCCAACGTCGAACGTGAAACTTGGATTCTGTGATGAATTCAGTGTTCATCATTAAATGATTTTAATCTAAATTTTAGAATAGTCGTCATGGTCTAATCATCTCCAGGACTTCCGTTCTTGACTGTCAGGTACCTACATACAATCTTCTAATAATTAGAAGAATAATTTTATTCTTATAAAGGTGAACACACAATTACTCTAACATACTCACATACACACAATGTATGTCATACTCAATTGTGATCGATGCGCTGGTCGTAAGAAACCAACGGTCATGAAATCTTCTCCGAATTAAAAATTCTAATTCGTGCAAACCCCATTTTGGTTTATTGTCTTCGATAATGAACCTTTGTAATCGCCCAAGAAAAAAAAACCTCAAAATGTGAGGGTTTACGTTTTAAGATAAGTAGATTTAAAAAAAAAAAATAAAAATAATCAATCTACCATTTGGTAATCTAGACCGAAGGGTAATCTGCACAAAGAAGATAATAAACCGTTGTGCCAAGAATTAGCAGAGTTTTTAGTGTTAGCGCGCTGCTTCATCACTTGTTCGATACGATCCATCTCAAGTTCGCGATATAGAGCGTCGACGCGGATATATCATCGGCAGTTGTATCATCTGCACCTTTAATTAGTGTTGGGTTCTAATTATTTGTTTGGAGGATGTTTTTATTCCGAAATCTCGTCCACTTGATCTACAGATAGATGTACCTCATTTTCTAACACACTGAACACCGATTAAACACCGACAACTGATGATTCAGAACTAATGCATCGCCCGTTATCGCATCGCGCGTTAACGCAGAGCGTTGTACCTTGACCCCGGAGAGGTGAGGGGTGTTGCGATAAGGCAAATACCTGATATTTACTATCTAAAGTCCACACTGAAGGAACGAGTAAAGAAAGAAATTCTACATTAATGTCGATCTACCGGTGTGGTCGGTATAACACCCAAGTACCAAAGTTTATTTTGAAGTGACATCGTTGATGGCCGGCCGATGAGCCAGTACATTCTCCTGAATTTTAAGACAAGTTCTGTGCATAACAAAATGTCGCCTTTTTGGCTCATCCACGCCGGATAATTGTTGTATCTGTTTAGAAGTCTTCGGATTTCTGTAGATGTTTTCTCAAAGTTTCACAAATCGAGCACAACTCTAAAACTTCGTTCCAAACGTGTAGACGGGAAACATTGAACGAATGACCTCGGCTGAGGCTGTGTATCATTAATGAAGTCAGGTACGGCCCATTGCCGCTAATCACGCCGAACCCCCGACCGACTTCAACCCCTATCGCTGGGCCACCAAGGTTTGATCCAATAATAGGGCGGGCCAAGATCTTATTGCATTCTCAACCCGCTCTCTACCATCAGATCTCCAAGTTAGAAAGCCGGCGAGGCTAATACCCCACGGTACCTTCCACCCTCCGATTATTGCCTCCAATTTGGAGCTGGTTAGCCCTTCTAATAGATGGTATGTAACTAAATTTACCGATTAACTACCCTGACTCGAAGCTATCAATAAACTGCAGATCGTAGGTCAGAAATCGCTGTGGTGCTGTGCTTAAAATAACTCCCTAATCAAGAATATGAGACTGTTTGAACATAATCTTGAATTAGATTTTTGGATTCGTATTTGGAACGTAAAACATCACATTTCAGTCAATCAAGATTGATGGGAAGGGTGTTTGTTCTTAGATTTTGGTTTATTATCTTCGATAATGAGCCATTGGAATCGCCCAAAGAAAAAAAAATTTTAACCCCCCCTCAAAATTTGTTGGTTTACGTTTCAAGACACGTAGATTCAGAAAATCGAATTTAAAAAAATCCGTCCGTCCGCCGTACGCCGTCCGCGCCACTTTGCCCAGTTAGCGTTGAGTTAAAATTACGAAATTTTTTTTATGGGTTTCGACCAACCCCACAATGGTCCTCGAAACTTTTCATAACCCTAGGTCAAGGGGAAGGGGTTCAAAACGAATTTTGAAAATTTGAAAATCTCATATCTCGAAAAATTCATATAGAACGGTATGTTTTTTATTTCATATTTAGATAGAGTTTGTTCCGTAGAATTTTTTAAGACCATCCGCAGCTTTGTAGGACCAGCCGCTCGTTCACAATGACGGCTCAAAGATTGTGCCTCACAACACGATCGTGACTCAAACTGTTGAAATACAGGTCCATTTTCATACTAACAATCTCTTTGGAACATCATATGGCTTAAGTGATGTCGAGTTTGTGGTTCTGAGGTGCGTTTCGTGCTACTGAAATGAAGGTAATTTCGAATGTTTGTTGGTAGGTACTTCTTTTATAGAAAAATTATTACCGACGTAGTATTAAAAACCCCAGAATTATATCGTATTAATTGATCATAATTAATAATAATTATTATTAATAATAAATACGAATATCAGTCTCAAATTGCAATAAGTACTCAAGTAAAAAGGTATGAAAACTATAGTCGAAAACTCATTGTCAGAAAATTGACATTACAGTTGGGCTTAGGTACCTATTTACACATTTTTTTGACATTTTCATGTCTTTGCTTTGGCACATAAACTGAAACGGGAAAAATTTGTTCCCTTGATTCACCCTTTCCCTCAGAACACAAGCGACCGGCGGGCCATTACGTCAGAGCCTTTGACGCACGAGCGTATGACGTAAGACGGCTGGCAGGAGGCCAACAAGTACGTCAGAGCCTATGACGCACGATCGTATGACGTAAGACGGCTGGCAGGAGGCCAACAAGTACGTCAGAGCCTATGACGCACGGGCATATGACGTAACACGGCTTCCAGTAGGCCAACAAGTACGTCAGAGCCTATGACGCACGAGTGTATGACGTAAGACGGCTGGCAGGAGGCTAACTAGTGCGTCAGAGCCTATGACGCACGAGCGTATGACGTAAGACGGCTGGCTGGTGGCCAACAAGTACGTCAGAGCCTATGACGCACGAGCGTATGACGTAAGACGGCTGGCAGGAGACCAACAAGTGCGTCAGAGCCTATGACGCACGAGCGTATGACGTAAGACGGCTGGCAGGAGGCCAACAAGTACGTCAGAGCCTATGACGCACGAGCGTATGACGTAATACGGCTCTGACCCACACCGCGTACCTCGTACTTCATTTTGGTTCATTATCTTCGATAATGAACCATTGGAATCGCCCAAAGAAAAAAAATTTTCAACCCCCCCTCAAAATTTGTTGGTTTACGTTTCAAGATACGTAGATTCAGAAAATCGAATAAAAAAACTCTGCAAATTCTTGACACAACGGTTTATTATCTTCCTTGTGCAGATCACCCTTCTGTCTATACCAGACTGTGTCGCAAATCGGCACCATACCATATTCTCACCGTACTCATACCATACCATACGAATTTCTTTCCTATCATACCATACTGTACTATACCAAATCATACATACAATAATATACCATACCATACTCATACTATGTCATACAAACCGAGTGAATATTGAAATGTCATCCATTTCTGACCTATATTTAAAATTTCAAGTATCTAGCTCATCATCAAAATTTAATTTGTTTAAACAAATAGGAATTATTTAAAAAAATTTACAGACAAGAAACCGAGTGAATATTGCATTGTGATCCAGTTCTGAACTATTTTTAAAATTTCAAGTCAATAGCTCATCATCAAAATTTAATTTGTATTATTACAAAAAGGTATTATTTAAACAATTTTACAGATGAGAAACCGAGTGAATATTGCAATGTGGTCTATCCCCGACTCACAGTTAAAATTTCTTGACTGTAGTTTACCGGGAAGATGAAAAAAGGTAGTTTTATTCTGGGCGTCTGGAGGTTGTCCCACGTAACGGCCGTTTTCGACGCGAAGTGTAGTGTTTTTCCTAAACCCTTGCGCGCTTACTGTGAACGAACGGCTGGTCGCACAAAAATCCAATTGGTCTTAAAAGATTCGTAATTTTTCAGGTCATTCAAAAGTGAACTAAAAATTACACCGTTTCATGTGAATTTTTAGAGATATGACCTCCAGACGCCCAGAATAAAACTACCTTTTTTTATCTTCCCGGTAAACTACAGTCTAGAAATTTTAACCGTGAGTTGGGGGATAGACCACATTGCAATATTCACTCGGTTTATCATCTGTAAAATTGTTTAAATAATGCCTTTTAGTAATAATACAAATTTAATTTTGATGATGAGCTATTGACTTGAAATTTTAAAAATAGTTCAGAACTGGATCACAATGCAATATTCACTCGGTTTCTTGTCTGTAAAATTGTTTAAATAATACCTATTTGTTTAAACAAATTAAATTTTGATGATGAGCTAGATACTTGAAATGTTAAATATAGGTCAGAAATGGATGACATTTCAATATTCACTCGGTTTGTATGACATGGTATGAGTATGGTATGGTAGGTATATTATTGTATGTATGATTTAGTATAGTACAGTATGGTATGATAGGAAAGAAATTCGTATGGTGAGAATATGGTATGGTGCCGATTTGCAATATAGTCTGGTATAGACAGAAGGGTGATCTGCACAAGGAAGATAATAAACCGTTGTGTCAAGAATTTGCAGAGTTTTTTTATTCGTATTTGGAACGGAAAACATCACATTTCAGTCAATCAAGATTGATGGGAAGGGTGTTAGTTCTTAGATTTTTGTTATTATTTAGGTGTAGAAATAATTAACTACAAGAATCTCAACTTCCCTCACTGAATTGTCAATTGCTGGATTGCGACTTGAATATGAAATGGGGTGTATACGAATATTTATTATAGATTGGAAAACTTCAAATTAATATGTTGTTCAACAGTTCTAGAAAAAAATCGCAAAATCCAGTTGTAGAATAATAATTATTAGTAATACTAGTAATACTAATTATTAGTAGTTGCCGATTAACTGACATCAACGGTGACATCACTACTGGTTTCCTATCTTTCTGATATTTTCCCCGCCATGATACTGTATTTATTGCGTTTATCGATTGCACACTTAGCCTTAAGTACCGCCTTTTTACGTGCTTCGTTTCATATCTTGAGACAATTGAATCAATGCAACATCGTTCACGCGTGAACCTAATATCCAATTAGCATCGTACTGCATACCATTTCAATGTTCATCCCAGTGCTTAGATAGTTCTAGGAAGTTTATTCCCTGCATATTTGAACTGGTGCTTATGGCGGTTCTCATTAGGTTCGTATGCGTTGGTTCGATAGTTGGGTTGCATATATTATTTCACCTTGGCAACGCAGTGCCCACTACATAACGAAGGGACTAGAAACAGGTGTCCTGGGTTAAGCTGAATCGATTGGATAGGCGTACGTGTTATAACTAAATCACTCCTCCCCCCGGGCCGGTATAATTCAAACAAGATTGTGATTTGTGGAACCTACCAAACTAATTAACTGTAGCCGTTTGATACGGTTGGTTGTACTAGTGGGGATAACGGAAACTTCCCTATCATGATTCGATACTCGATCCGTTGGAAACGAGATAATGACATCGAAGAACAGTGAAATTCTACAAGAACATCATCCTTATCAAAAAATCAATATTGACTCATTATTGCTGCATAAACGAAAATACTCGGATTCAGCCACAAGATCAGGTAATCATTATTAAGATTAAGATTAATTTGGCGGTTGAGCATGATGAGTGACCTAAAAGAATTGGTCAAATGGAAAATTAAAGGCAACCAACCTTATTGAAGAAATCAATCTGAATAATAAGAGCTCGGCTATTTGCATTGCATTCTACACGTTTGTCTCTTAACAACACATAGTTTATTTATTTCAATAGTTAGTTTATCAATTAAATTAAAATTCATAATTTAGGCAAAGAATGTCCACGGTCACCAGATTTTTTTCCCTAAAAAGTAGGTAGTACTTACATTTTCCAAATTTGAATATATGTATATTCAATTTTACACACCAATTTAATAATATTAATTTATATTTATTTATTAATTTATTTATTTATTAATCACGCCAATTTATTAATTTAATAATATATTATATTCCTAATCTTAATATATATACTATTAAATTTCGGCGCTTCGCGCCTCGCCAGGGGGGCAAGCCCCCCTGGACCCCCCGGATGCTTACCGTTTGGAGCCTGCGGCTAAAAATCGAGAAACATGGAACATGCTTTAGCTATGTCTTCTTTCTCTGTTTGTTCACTATTTCTCACTACTTCTTATAGTTGTCATGACGGCAATGGATACGATGTATGTTTTCTAATTAGCTTCCCTGGTAATGAAGCTTCGACCCTCGCACATAAGATTGTTTACTAACCATTTATAACATCGCATTGTTGGATTAATATCTCGTAGATAAATATAAAACTGCGACATAAATGCGTGATAAATCGAGAGCTTTCCAACGAATGGAGAACGATTTTTGTCAGATGAAAACTAAAGAAGTTTCATTTCCCTAGAAACGACTCGGTTGTACGTGAAAATCATTAAAAAATTTCGTCACCCATTTTTTGTGACATTTTTTGTGACCAATTTTTCGTGACACATTCCGCGTGACATTTTTCGGCTAGTTAGTCCAAGGCTAAAGCATGTTCCATGCTAAAATTCAAGGTAAAAATGATAAAGCGGTTCATTGCATAAAACGGCTTTATCTAATCACACAGAATAATACAGTGCGGACAACTATTGACTCATTTGTGGGCTCTCAATAAAATTTTCATTCGCCATGATCTGTGTAATAATATTATATAAATGAATATTAATAAATGAAAATTTTATTGAAAGCTCACAAATGAGTCAATAGTATTATGCACTGTGAATTCTTTCTGCAAATCTTCCCTCGATTTGCAGAAATTAGTGCATCTCCATGTAGTTCTCATTGAAATTGGTGTACACCTCCCTCCATAACTTCCTTCAGGGTTTCTAGTTTCAATCGCGTCTCCTCACTGCTTCAATAGTTGTTAATAACTGAAAATAATCGTTCAACTGGGGCACTCGTGGCTGGAAGGCTTTTGGACGATTATCATCAGATTTGGACGAATTGGACGATTATCATCAGATTTTCTAAATTAATGTCCTTAGAGAAACTTGAATGATTTTTAAATTTTTCAAATTTCTGGCAAGAAGGCAAAACGTAGTAGGTACGCTTGGTAGTACACGATACGTGGTAGTACTTTCAGCCCAAAAGTAGTACATGTCCTTCAAAAGTAGAACGCCTGGTCACTGTACGTAAGTCGCATTTTGTTAGGACCTCTGACCTGAGAATTCGTGGGCCACCAGATTCGGTCTCGTTGGCCTACACATCCTGTTTGTAGCCGGGAAAGATCTTCGAAATGTGAGCCTTCCGCTGGCAATTTGATCTACTGCATCCGCCACAAGCATAAATGGCAAATCTCCTGGTTGGATAGAGACTTGTTACTTCGCTAATGATCTCGGGCATTTTGAATTGGTCATGATTGCTGGGGAGAAATACGTTATTGAGGTCTTTTATCAGCGTACGCCTTTTGACCACCCAATTTTCCTTGGCTCTCTTGATTTTCTTCTTGATTGATAAATGTAGCCTTTCATAATCGATTGGATTCTCCATCTGCCTCTTGAATTACTCACTACGGATAATCTTAGGGCACTTCGAGAGATCACTAAATCTAGAAATAATAAGCTATTCAATTAGATTGACGAACAGCATTTTGGATACTGGTCGAAAATCCTCATTATAAATTCTTACGTGTATTTTACTGCCAAGATGGTGGTACTGCTGAAACTATCGTTTGGTGAAGTTACTTTGTATAAAATGTCTATTAATTAGGTGATTTAGTGATTTCGACTAGTCCATCCGCTGAAAAACCTCATCATCTTGTACGAATTCATGTACTTATGCAAAATTCGCTCGACTTTCATATCTTGTTCAGATCACCTGATCTGTCACATCTTCATACATTAAACATCGAGACCCTAGCGTGCCTCTCCGCGTGTTATTCACATGAAAAGCGAAGAACTTCGTTAGATTCTACTCTCAGCTGTATCCAATTATCAGCCCTATCGAATTCAATTAAAACCGAGTGGCGGGAGGAAAGGAAAAGGCGAAGTTTGGCTTCGATGCAAGTCAAGTTTGCAACTTGGGGGTTAGTTTGGCGCCTCGGCAGGTGTTAGTTCTTAACTAAATCTCCTAATATTAGTTCCGCCTTCCGGGCTTGGCTGAGGGGGTATGAACTGATTATCAAGTCCCCTTTCCCTCTGCTGTAATCGACCGGCTCGGGAGTTGGAAACCTCGTCCGTTGCATTTTCCAGTGGAGTATGGCATTCAGAATAAGGTAAATACCGGAGAAAACTCCTCCATCATCGTAGTCGGATCGATGGCATCATTTTCACCATTTTCAAGTTTGAGCTTTGTCACAATCAGTTTCAGATATCACCATACCATAGATTTCAATCGTCGAAAGAGTCCGCCAGAATTTAATCAACTGGATGTGTCCATAAAGCGTATTACCTTCCAATTTTCCATCACACTGAATAATCAATGGTTTTGTGTGCAAGCGGTCACTTCTCGTTCTCTCCACAGTGATATGTGTTGGGGAGATATTGACGAATCGAAATTCAGGACCGTCTAAATTGAAATTTTTGTTACCAGTTTAAACTCCTTAATGCATAATGTACACGAAAATACTTTGATGTTTCGAAGTCCCTGGTGTGTATTTCTGAAGGATGCCGATCCAACATCTATACCCCAAGATCTTGGTGAAGGTCAGCTGTTTGGAATATGCGAGGGAGCCATAACCGAGCTTTCGAGTATTCCGCTTGTTGAGTCTGTATTATTTTTCTGTGGCTTTTTTGCAACCTCAGCAACCATTGGTCCGCAACTGATTTACTCAGAAACTGGTTTGCTCACCTGCTGACGAAGCAGCATTTTATTGTGCATAGAATTTGATTTGGTCTCGTTCAACCTCAGCCGTCATTCATTGAAACTGCCCACAGAATTCTGTAGGTTAGTTGTGGCTTCCACGATAAATCTGCTTATCGCCAGAATCGTAGGTTGAACCGACTCAGCCGGTTCTGGTATATCCCATGCGAAAAGCTAATAATAACCTAATATACCTCAAGGGCCCTTGGTTCAGCACTACACGTATAATTTAATATGTTACACAATATATCGTTGGTTTACAGCAGAAAGGCACTATCTTCAATTTTTTTGGGTTTTGGTGGATCCTAGAGTGATTTTTCGATCTCTTGATCAGCAGCATTCGCTTTTACCTCAGAACTACCGGAAACCTGGAAAATGCTGTAGAAGATTGCAGCCCTCTACAACATACGGGAGTGAGGCCATCACGAATGCGATTTACTCGAAAGCTGGTTCTTGGTGAAAGTGCTTTTCTGTTGTACACTGACGGTGTACAGTTTTTCCAAATGGAGTTGATCACTTTTACCACAATCCCCACGACATTATATTGAACTTGGCCAAGGACCCTTGAGGTACTTCGGCTTTCATATTCATCAACTTTCTGTTCTAATGAATATGATTAATATATTTTGATGTACTTGGCGATTATGTATTGTTCTGCTCTCACATATCGTTCAATAAGTGCAATCCTTTTAAGGTATGTTATTGGCGTCCCGATAGGCTGTTGCCCTAATTATACATTGAGATGGCCTGAGGTTTGGAAGAACCGATTGAAAAATAATCACCATTTGAATAACAAATAGCTTTCTTGCCACCAATATCAGTGTTCCAGAAATTATTATTGAACTTGAATCGACCTCTTTTTCTGGCTGCTTTACATTAGGTGCTTGAAAAAAAGAAGGAGGTGACCAGTCCTGGATTTAAAATGGGTGTAGGTGTCCGGATAAACAACATCGCCGCCGAACGCGTTTAATTAATTCAGTTTTTTTGGTCTCATTTTGTATCGACTTGAAAAGGGCATTGGTTAATCTTGATAGGGGCCGGTTGAAATCGAATATACGACCACTAGTACGTGATCAAGGTGAGAAAGCTACCGTATAAATGGAGGAGTCGAGTTAAAGGTCAGATAGCGAAGTTCAGGCTCGTACACTATCGAACTCGGAGATCGTCCGTTATTTACAAGTTCGCGTTGAAAAATAACCTTATCATGCGGTCAAAATGACGTGCTTCTAATCACACAACACTTCTGTCAACTCAATAGAGGAGAAGGAAAGTGGGAGAGAAACTAAATGTTATTTTACCTGTCATGGAATGTGTGCTGTTCCTAAGTTCGTTTTGAATTTAAACATTTGGTCTACAGTTACATTTGTCGACTTTAATTGGTATTTCTGTGAGACCATCAATGAGACAGTCGTCCACTTCAGCCTTGACCCTTATCCCTATTAACGACTTATTGCACCTAATAAAAAAGGTATTTACCCTTTTTTGACATTTTATGTCTTTACTTTGCTACATAAACTCGAACATGTAACGCGAGAAGCGTCACGAAAATATTTCTGATGATTTTCGCTTACAACCGATTCGTTGCTACGGAACTTTATCTTCGCCAGTTATCATCGTACAAAAATCGTTCACCACTCGTTGGATAGCTCTCGATTTACCTAACCATATTACGTTAACCACTGCGGAGTGCGTGGCCGACAAGCTGCGGTATGAGCGTGATTGTTTAAATAATTGTTTACACACAGGTGATCATTCTCAATAATTTATATTGTCAACACGAAAGCAAGCTTCATATAGGTTTTTGAAGGGAGGGGGCGCAAAGACATGAAATGTCCATCGTGGTTGCGTACTTGTACGAAAGCTGTACCCACCGTTTGTGTTTTTTTGTCTCCTTAATTCACCTCATCCACGGGCCTCTCAAATAATATGACGTCGCAACACAAGCAACCAACTACGTCAAAAGATATGACGTTAAACAGGTGCCGCCAAGAACACCTCTCAGGATATGACGTACGTGGACCGGCAGGGGGGTGGATGACGTCAGACAAGTGGCCGGCATGAACACCTCACAGGATATGACGTAGACCGGCAGGGGGTGGATGACGTCAGACAAGTGGCCGGCAAGAACACCTCATAGGGTATGACGTAGGTACGTTGACCGGCAGGGGGTGAATGACGTCAGACAAGTGGCCGGCAAGAACTCCTCACAGGATATGATGACGTACCTACGTGGACCGGCAGGGAGTGGATGACGTCAGACAAGTGGCCGGTAAGAACACCTCACAGGATATGACGTAGGTACGTTGACCGGCAGGGGGTGGATGACGTCAGACAAGTGGCCGGCAAGATCACCTCACAGGATATGATGACGTACGTGGACCGGCAGGGGGTGGATGACGTCAGACAAGTGGCCGGCAAGAACACCTCACAGGATATGATGACGTACGTGGAAACTCTTTGTGAACCGTAATATTGAATGGTATCTCTTTGGTAGGAGAGTTCATACTGGACAAACCGCTAGTGTCACTAGAATATTTTGAAATTATCGAGTTTCTTGCATCCTTTGCATCCTCCACTCGGTTTCAGTCCGTTGATATTTCATCTCTCAAGTTCTGATGCGTGGCATTTTGCCAAAATGAGTTTATCACATTTTCTGATCAAATTGAAACGCCGGAGTGCATGAATTCAGTTCAATTTAGGATTTAATATTGGCTAAAACTCAGCGAAATCCTGAAACTAACCTATTTTGGAAATTGACAAGTGAAAGTTTTGGAAATGACAGTTTTTTATGTCACCTGAAACATGATGACGTGTGGATTAGGCTGTATCAGAATTTAAGTGACGATTTATGAAACTTCACTTTTCCTTGATTGTTGTTTATTCTATGGGATGAGTCTGTATTCATTTGTTTATGATGTTCTTGACAACATGTGTCTATACCATCGTTACTTTGCGGCCGTTGAACTCTCTTGCATCATCCATGCTCGTCCTCTTTCGGCATGTAAAGACCAAATTGCAGGGCATATAGTTTCGAGAACGAATTTTCAATTCGCCCACCCTCGCAGAAAATGGCTTTCTACGTCTGTTATTAGTCCTTGGAGGGGCAGACTCGGTTGCCGGAGGATCTTGCAGCATCACCATCATTTCCCGGAAGGCAGTTCCCGCTGCTCCGCCACATCCGTCAGTTCCCGGTGATTTCTTTGCCCCGTGAGAATATTCCTTTCCTCGCCCTTCCTCATGGTCGCGTGACTCACTTCTCAACGTCTTCTATGAATCATTCGATTGTTATCCGGCGATCGACAGGAGAATGAGGGATCCAACCGATCCGAAATTCGCAATTACGCATCCGTGTACATAAAATTAAATAATTGAAGTTTTTTTTAAAGGAATAGTGGGATATTCTTGTCCGCCGCTTAAAATGACTTATATAAAAAAACTCTGCAAATTCTTGACACAACGGTTTATTATCTTCTCTAAGCAGATCACCCTAATCCAATTAACGAACTGTTAGATGAAACTCTACCTCATCATCCAAATTAAATTTAAAATACCATACGAATTTCTTTCATATCATACCATACTGTACTATACCAAATCATACAATAATATACCATGTCATACAAACCGAGTGAATATTGCATTGTCATCCAGTTCTGACCCATTATTAAAATTTCAAGTCAGTAGCTTATTATTACAAAATTATTACAAAAAGGTATTATTTAAACAATTTTACAGATGAGAAACCGAATGAATATTGCAATGTGGTCAATCCCCGGCTCACGGTTAAAATTTCCAGTCTGTAGTTTACCGGGAAGATGAAAACAAAGTAGTTTTAAATGATGGGCGTCTGGGGGGTTGACCGACATAACGGCCGTTTTAGACGGAAAGTTAAGTGTTTCTCCTAAACCTTTGCGCGCTAACTGTGAACTTGAGGTGTTTATTTGAGTGTGAATGGACCATCAAGAAGAGCAATTGTCGACTCAAATACATCGAGAACACGAAAAAAAGTTGACTTCATATCGACTCGAGGTGTTTATTTGAGTTCGGATGGACCTTCAAGAAGAGCAATTGTCGACTCAAATACATCGTGAAAACGAAAAAAAGTTGACTTTATATCGACTCGAGGCGTTTATTTGAGTTCGAATGGACCTTCAAGAAGAGCAATTGTCGACTCAAATACATCGAGAAAACGAAAAAAAGTTGACTTCATATCGACTCGAGGTGTTTATTTGAGTTCGAATGGACCTTCAAGAAGAGCAATTGTCGACTCAAATACATCGAGAAAACGGAAAAAAGTTGACTTCATATCGACTCGAGGTGTTTATTTGAGTTCGAATGGACCTTCAACAAGAGCAATTGTCGACTCAAATACATCGAAAAAACGAAAAAAAGTTGACTTCATATCGACTCGAGGTGTTTATTTGAGTTCGATTGAACCTTCAAGAAGAGCAATTGTCGACTCAAATACATCGTGAAAACGAAAAAAAGTTGACTTTATATCGACTGGAGGTGTTTATTTGAGTTCGAATGGACCTTCAAGAAGAGCAATTGTCGACTCAAATACATCGAGAAAACGGAAAAAAGTTGACTTCATATCGACTCGAGGTGTTTATTTGAGTTCGAATGGACCTTCAAGAAGAGCAATTGTCGACTCAAATACATCGAGAAAACGAAAAAAAGTTGACTTCATATCGACTCGAGGTGTTTATTTGAGTTCGAATGGGCCTTCAAGAAGAGCAATTGTCGACTCAAATACATCGAGAAAACGAAAAAAAGTTGACTTCATATCGACTCGAGGTGTTTATTTGAGTTCGAATGGACTTTCAAGAAGAGCAATTGTCGACTCAAATACATCGAGAAAACGAAAAAAAGTTGACTTCATATCGACTCGAGGTGTTTATTTGAGTTCTAATGGACCTTCAAGAAGAGCAATTGTCGACTCAAATACATCGAGAAAACGAAAAAAAGTTGACTTCATATCGAATCGACGTGTTTATTTGAGATCGAATGGACCTTCAAGAAGAGCAATTGTCGACTCAAATACATCGTGAAAACGAAGAAAAGTTGACTTCATATCGACTCGAGGTGTTTATTTGAGTTCGAATGGACCTTCAAGGAGAGCAATTGTCGACTCAAATACATCGTGAAAACGAAAAAAAGTTGACTTCATATCGACTCGAGGTGTTTATTTGAGTTCGAATGGACCTTCAAGAAGAGCAATTGTCGACTCAAATACATCGTGAAAACGAAGAAAAGTTGACTTCATATCGACTCGAAGCGTTTATTTGAGTTCGAATGGACCTTCAAGAAGAGCAATTGTCGACTCAAATACATCGTGAAAACGAAAAAAAGTTGACTTCATATCGACTCGAGGTGTTTATTTGAGTTCGAATGGACCTTCAAGAAGAGCAATTGTCGACTCAAATACATCGAGAAAACGAAAAAAAGGTGACTTCATATCGACTCGAGGTGTTTATTTGAGTTCGAATGGACCTTCAAGAAGAGCAATTGTCGACTCAAATACATCGAGAAAACGGAAAAAAAGTTGACTTCATATCGACTCGAGGTGTTTATTTGAGTTCGAATGGACAATCAAGAAGAGCAAATGTCGACTCAAATTCATCAAGAAAACGAAAAAAAGTTGACTTCATATCGACTCGAGGTGTTTATCTGAGTTCGAATGGACCTTCTAGAAGAGCAATTGTCGACTCAAATACATCGTGAAAACGAAAAAAAGTTGACTTCATATCGACTCGACGTGTTTATTTGAGTTCGAATGGACCTTCAAGAAGAGCAATTGTCGTCTCAAATACATCGAGAAAACGAAAAAAAGTTGACTTCATATCGACTCAAGGTGTTTATTTGAGTTCGAATGGACCTTCAAGAACAGCAATTGTCGACTCAAATACATCGAGAAAACGAAAATAAGTTGACTTCATATCGACTCGAGGTGTTTATTTGCGTTCGATTGAACCTTCAAGAAGAGCAATTGTCGACTCATATACATCGAGAAAACGAAAGAAAGTTGACTTCATATCGACTCGAGGTGTTTATTTGAGTTCGAATGGACCTTCAAGAAGAGCAATTGTCGACTCAAATAAATCGAGAAAACGAAAGAAAGTTGACTTCATATCGACTCGAGGTGTTTATTTGAGTTCGAATGGACCTTCAAGAAGAGCAATTGTCGACTCAAATACATCGATAAAACGAAAAAAAAGTTGACTTCATATCGACTCGAGGTGTTTATTTGAGTTCGAAGGACCTTCAAGAAGAGAATTGTCGACTCAAATACATCGAGAAAACGAAAAAAAGTTGACTTCATATCGACTCGAGGTGTTTATTTGCGTTCGATTGAACCTTCAAGAAGAGCAATTGTCGACTCAAATACATCGAGAAAACGAAAAAAAGTTGACTTCATATCGACTCGAGGTGTTTATTTGAGTTCGATTGAACCTTCAAGAAGAGCAATTGTCGACTCAAATACATCGAGAAAACGAAAAAAAGTTGACTTCATATCGACTCGAGGTGTTTATTTGAGTTCGAATGGACCTTCAAGAAGAGCAATTGTCGACTCAAATACATCGAGAAAACGAAAAAAAGTTGACTTCTTCCGACTCGAGGTGTTTATTTGAGTTCGAATGGACCTTCAAGAAGAGCAATTGTCGACTCAAATACATCGAGAAAACGAAAAAAAGTTGACTTCATATCGACTCGAGGTGTTTATTTGAGTTCGAATGGACCTTCAAGAAGAGCAATTGTCGACTCAAATACATCGAGAAAACGAAAAAAAGTTGACTTCATATCGACTCGAGGTGTTTATTCGAGTTCGAATGGACCTTCAAGAAGAGCAATTGTCGACTCAAATACATCGAGAAAACGAAAAAACGTTGACTTCATATCGACTCGAGGTGTTTATTTGAGTTCGAATGGGCCTTCAAGAAGAGCAATTGTCGACTCAAATACATCGAGAAAACGAAAAAACGTTGACTTCATATCGACTCGAGGTGTTTATTTGAGTTCGAATGGACCTTCAAGAAGAGCAATTGTCGACTCAAATACATCGAGAAAACGAAAAAAAGTTGACTTCATATCGACTCGAGGTGTTTATTTGAGTTCGATTGAACCTTCAAGAAGAGCAATTGTCGACTCAAATACATCGTGAAAACGAAAAAAAGTTGACTTTATATCGACTGGAGGTGTTTATTTGAGTTCGAATGGACCTTCAAGAAGAGCAATTGTCGACTCAAATACATCGAGAAAACGGAAAAAAGTTGACTTCATATCGACTCGAGGTGTTTATTTGAGTTCGAATGGACCTTCAAGAAGAGCAATTGTCGACTCAAATACATCGAGAAAACGAAAAAAAGTTGACTTCATATCGACTCGAGGTGTTTATTTGAGTTCGAATGGGCCTTCAAGAAGAGCAATTGTCGACTCAAATACATCGAGAAAACGAAAAAAAGTTGACTTCATATCGACTCGAGGTGTTTATTTGAGTTCGAATGGACCTTCAAGAAGAGCAATTGTCGACTCAAATACATCGAGAAAACGAAAAAAAGTTGACTTCATATCGACTCGAGGTGTTTATTTGAGTTCTAATGGACCTTCAAGAAGAGCAATTGTCGACTCAAATACATCGAGAAAACGAAAAAAAGTTGACTTCATATCGAATCGACGTGTTTATTTGAGATCGAATGGACCTTCAAGAAGAGCAATTGTCGACTCAAATACATCGTGAAAACGAAGAAAAGTTGACTTCATATCGACTCGAGGTGTTTATTTGAGTTCGAATGGACCTTCAAGGAGAGCAATTGTCGACTCAAATACATCGTGAAAACGAAAAAAAGTTGACATCATATCGACTCGAGGTGTTTATTTGAGTTCGAATGGACCTTCAAGAAGAGCAATTGTCGACTCAAATACATCGTGAAAACGAAGAAAAGTTGACTTCATATCGACTCGAAGCGTTTATTTGAGTTCGAATGGACCTTCAAGAAGAGCAATTGTCGACTCAAATACATCGTGAAAACGAAAAAAAGTTGACTTCATATCGACTCGAGGTGTTTATTTGAGTTCTAATGGACCTTCAAGAAGAGCAATTGTCGACTCAAATACATCGAGAAAACGAAAAAAAGTTGACTTCATATCGAATCGACGTGTTTATTTGAGTTCGAATGGACCTTCAAGAAGAGCAATTGTCGACTCAAATACATCGAGAAAACGAAAAAAAGGTGACTTCATATCGACTCGAGGTGTTTATTTGAGTTCGAATGGACCTTCAAGAAGAGCAATTGTCGACTCAAATACATCGAGAAAACGAAAAAAAGTTGACTTCATATCGACTCGAAGCGTTTATTTGAGTTCGAATGGACCTTCAAGAAGAGCAATTGTCGACTCAAATACATCGTGAAAACGAAAAAAAGTTGACTTCATATCGACTCGAGGTGTTTATTTGAGTTCGAATGGACCTTCAAGAAGAGCAATTGTCGACTCAAATACATCGAGAAAACGAAAAAAAGGTGACTTCATATCGACTCGAGGTGTTTATTTGAGTTCGAATGGACTTTCAAGAAGAGCAATTGTCGACTCAAATACATCGAGAAAACGGAAAAAAAGTTGACTTCATATCGACTCGAGGTGTTTATTTGAGTTCGAATGGACAATCAAGAAGAGCAAATGTCGACTCAAATTCATCAAGAAAACGAAAAAAAGTTGACTTCATATCGACTCGAGGTGTTTATCTGAGTTTGAGTGGACCTTCTAGAAGAGCAATTGTCGACTCAAATACATCATGAAAACGAAAAAAAGTTGACTTCATATCGACTCGACGTGTTTATTTGAGTTCGAATGGACCTTCAAGAAGAGCAATTGTCGTCTCAAATACATCGAGAAAACGAAAAAAAGTTGACTTCATATCGACTCAAGGTGTTTATTTGAGTTCGAATGGACCTTCAAGAACAGCAATTGTCGACTCAAATACATCGAGAAAACGAAAATAAGTTGACTTCATATCGACTCGAGGTGTTTATTTGCGTTCGATTGAACCTTCAAGAAGAGCAATTGTCGACTCATATACATCGAGAAAACGAAAGAAAGTTGACTTCATATCGACTCGAGGTGTTTATTTGAGTTCGAATGGACCTTCAAGAAGAGCAATTGTCGACTCAAATAAATCGAGAAAACGAAAGAAAGTTGACTTCATATCGACTCGAGGTGTTTATTTGAGTTCGAATGGACCTTCAAGAAGAGCAATTGTCGACTCAAATACATCGATAAAACGAAAAAAAAGTTGACTTCATATCGACTCGAGGTGTTTATTTGAGTTCGAAGGACCTTCAAGAAGAGAATTGTCGACTCAAATACATCGAGAAAACGAAAAAAAGTTGACTTCATATCGACTCGAGGTGTTTATTTGCGTTCGATTGAACCTTCAAGAAGAGCAATTGTCGACTCAAATACATCGAGAAAACGAAAAAAAGTTGACTTCATATCGACTCGAGGTGTTTATTTGAGTTCGAATGGACCTTCAAGAAGAGCAATTGTCGACTCAAATAAATCGAGAAAACGAAAAAAAAGTTGACTTCATATCGACTCGAGGTGTTTATTTGAGTTCGAATGGACCTTCAAGAAGAGCAATTGTCGACTCAAATACATCGATAAAACGAAAAAAAAGTTGACTTCATATCGACTCGAGGTGTTTATTTGAGTTCGAAGGACCTTCAAGAAGAGAATTGTCGACTCAAATACATCGAGAAAACGAAAAAAAGTTGACTTCATATCGACTCGAGGTGTTTATTTGCGTTCGATTGAACCTTCAAGAAGAGCAATTGTCGACTCAAATACATCGAGAAAACGAAAAAAAGTTGACTTCATATCGACTCGAGGTGTTTATTTGAGTTCGATTGAACCTTCAAGAAGAGCAATTGTCGACTCAAATACATCGAGAAAACGAAAAAAAGTTGACTTCATATCGACTCGAGGTGTTTATTTGAGTTCGAATGGACCTTCAAGAAGAGCAATTGTCGACTCAAATACATCGAGAAAACGAAAAAAAGTTGACTTCTTCCGACTCGAGGTGTTTATTTGAGTTCGAATGGACCTTCAAGAAGAGCAATTGTCGACTCAAATACATCGAGAAAACGAAAAAAAGTTGACTTCATATCGACTCGAGGTGTTTATTTGAGTTCGAATGGACCTTCAAGAAGAGCAATTGTCGACTCAAATACATCGAGAAAACGAAAAAAAGTTGACTTCATATCGACTCGAGGTGTTTATTCGAGTTCGAATGGACCTTCAAGAAGAGCAATTGTCGACTCAAATACATCGAGAAAACGAAAAAACGTTGACTTCATATCGACTCGAGGTGTTTATTTGAGTTCGAATGGGCCTTCAAGAAGAGCAATTGTCGACTCAAATACATCGAGAAAACGAAAAAACGTTGACTTCATATCGACTCGAGGTGTTTATTTGAGTTCGAATGGACCTTCAAGAAGAGCAATTGTCGACTCAAATACATCGAGAAAACGAAAAAAAGTTGACTTCATATCGACTCGAGGTGTTTATTTGAGTTCGATTGAACCTTCAAGAAGAGCAATTGTCGACTCAAATACATCGTGAAAACGAAAAAAAGTTGACTTTATATCGACTGGAGGTGTTTATTTGAGTTCGAATGGACCTTCAAGAAGAGCAATTGTCGACTCAAATACATCGAGAAAACGGAAAAAAGTTGACTTCATATCGACTCGAGGTGTTTATTTGAGTTCGAATGGACCTTCAAGAAGAGCAATTGTCGACTCAAATACATCGAGAAAACGAAAAAAAGTTGACTTCATATCGACTCGAGGTGTTTATTTGAGTTCGAATGGGCCTTCAAGAAGAGCAATTGTCGACTCAAATACATCGAGAAAACGAAAAAAAGTTGACTTCATATCGACTCGAGGTGTTTATTTGAGTTCGAATGGACCTTCAAGAAGAGCAATTGTCGACTCAAATACATCGAGAAAACGAAAAAAAGTTGACTTCATATCGACTCGAGGTGTTTATTTGAGTTCTAATGGACCTTCAAGAAGAGCAATTGTCGACTCAAATACATCGAGAAAACGAAAAAAAGTTGACTTCATATCGAATCGACGTGTTTATTTGAGATCGAATGGACCTTCAAGAAGAGCAATTGTCGACTCAAATACATCGTGAAAACGAAGAAAAGTTGACTTCATATCGACTCGAGGTGTTTATTTGAGTTCGAATGGACCTTCAAGGAGAGCAATTGTCGACTCAAATACATCGTGAAAACGAAAAAAAGTTGACATCATATCGACTCGAGGTGTTTATTTGAGTTCGAATGGACCTTCAAGAAGAGCAATTGTCGACTCAAATACATCGTGAAAACGAAGAAAAGTTGACTTCATATCGACTCGAAGCGTTTATTTGAGTTCGAATGGACCTTCAAGAAGAGCAATTGTCGACTCAAATACATCGTGAAAACGAAAAAAAGTTGACTTCATATCGACTCGAGGTGTTTATTTGAGTTCGAATGGACCTTCAAGAAGAGCAATTGTCGACTCAAATACATCGAGAAAACGAAAAAAAGGTGACTTCATATCGACTCGAGGTGTTTATTTGAGTTCGAATGGACTTTCAAGAAGAGCAATTGTCGACTCAAATACATCGAGAAAACGGAAAAAAAGTTGACTTCATATCGACTCGAGGTGTTTATTTGAGTTCGAATGGACAATCAAGAAGAGCAAATGTCGACTCAAATTCATCAAGAAAACGAAAAAAAGTTGACTTCATATCGACTCGAGGTGTTTATCTGAGTTCGAGTGGACCTTCTAGAAGAGCAATTGTCGACTCAAATACATCATGAAAACGAAAAAAAGTTGACTTCATATCGACTCGACGTGTTTATTTGAGTTCGAATGGACCTTCAAGAAGAGCAATTGTCGTCTCAAATACATCGAGAAAACGAAAAAAAGTTGACTTCATATCGACTCAAGGTGTTTATTTGAGTTCGAATGGACCTTCAAGAACAGCAATTGTCGACTCAAATACATCGAGAAAACGAAAATAAGTTGACTTCATATCGACTCGAGGTGTTTATTTGCGTTCGATTGAACCTTCAAGAAGAGCAATTGTCGACTCATATACATCGAGAAAACGAAAGAAAGTTGACTTCATATCGACTCGAGGTGTTTATTTGAGTTCGAATGGACCTTCAAGAAGAGCAATTGTCGACTCAAATAAATCGAGAAAACGAAAGAAAGTTGACTTCATATCGACTCGAGGTGTTTATTTGAGTTCGAATGGACCTTCAAGAAGAGCAATTGTCGACTCAAATACATCGATAAAACGAAAAAAAAGTTGACTTCATATCGACTCGAGGTGTTTATTTGAGTTCGAAGGACCTTCAAGAAGAGAATTGTCGACTCAAATACATCGAGAAAACGAAAAAAAGTTGACTTCATATCGACTCGAGGTGTTTATTTGCGTTCGATTGAACCTTCAAGAAGAGCAATTGTCGACTCAAATACATCGAGAAAACGAAAAAAAGTTGACTTCATATCGACTCGAGGTGTTTATTTGAGTTCGATTGAACCTTCAAGAAGAGCAATTGTCGACTCAAATAAATCGAGAAAACGGAAAAAAGTTGACTTCATATCGACTCGAGGTGTTTATTTGAGTTCGATTGAACCTTCAAGAAGAGCAATTGTCGACTCAAATAAATCGAGAAAACGGAAAAAAGTTGACTTCATATCGACTCGAGGTGTTTATTCGAGTTCGAATGGACCTTCAAGAAGAGCAATTGTCGACTCAAATAAATCGAGAAAACGAAAAAACGTTGACTTCATATCGACTCGAGGTGTTTATTTGAGTTCGAATGGGCCTTCAAGAAGAGCAATTGTCGACTCAAATACATCGAGAAAACGAAAAAAAGTTGACTTCATATCGACTCGAGGTGTTTATTTGAGTTCGAATGGACCTTCAAGAAGAGCAATTGTCGACTCAAATACATTGAGAAAACGAAAAAAAGTTGACTTCATATCGACTCGGTGTTTATTCGAGTTCGAATGGACCTTCAAGAAGAGCAATTGTCGACTCAAATACATCGAGAAAACGAAAAAACGTTGACTTCATATCGACTCGAGGTGTTTATTTGAGTTCGAAGGACCTTCAAGAAGAGAATTGTCGACTCAAATACATCGAGAAAACGAAAAAAAGTTGACTTCATATCGACTCGAGGTGTTTATTTGAGTTCTAATGGACCTTCAAGAAGAGCAATTGTCGACTCAAATACATCGAGAAAACGAAAAAAAGTTGACTTCATATCGACTCGAGGTGTTTATTTGAGTTCGAATGGACCTTCAAGAAGAGCAATTGTCGACTCAAATACATCGAGAAAACGAAAAAAAGTTGACTTCTTCCGACTCGAGGTGTTTATTTGAGTTCGAATGGACCTTCAAGAAGAGCAATTGTCGACTCAAATACATCGAGAAAACGAAAAAAAGTTGACTTCATATCGACTCGAGGTGTTTATTTGAGTTCGAATGGACCTTCAAGAAGAGCAATTGTCGACTCAAATACATCGAGAAAACGAAAAAAAGTTGACTTCATATCGACTCGAGGTGTTTATTCGAGTTCGAATGGACCTTCAAGAAGAGCAATTGTCGACTCAAATACATCGAGAAAACGAAAAAACGTTGACTTCATATCGACTCGAGGTGTTTATTTGAGTTCGAATGGGCCTTCAAGAAGAGCAATTGTCGACTCAAATACATCGAGAAAACGAAAAAACGTTGACTTCATATCGACTCGAGGTGTTTATTTGAGTTCGAATGGACCTTCAAGAAGAGCAATTGTCGACTCAAATACATCGAGAAAACGAAAAAAAGTTGACTTCATATCGACTCGAGGTGTTTATTTGAGTTCGATTGAACCTTCAAGAAGAGCAATTGTCGACTCAAATAAATCGAGAAAACGAAAAAAAGTTGACTTCATATCGACTCGAGGTGTTTATTTGAGTTCGAATGGACCTTCAAGAAGAGCAATTGTCGACTCAAATACATCGAGAAAACGGAAAAAAGTTGACTTCATATCGACTCGAGGTGTTTATTTGAGTTCGAATGGACCTTCAAGAAGAGCAATTGTCGACTCAAATACATCGAGAAAACGAAAAAACTTCTTGAAAATTCTTGACACAACGGTTCATTATAATGATAATTAGATAAGATAAGCTAGTTCTTAAGATTTATAAGATAATTATCTTCTTTGTACAGATCACCCTTCTGTCTAGATCACTAGGTCTAAATGTCTAGATCCTAAATGTTAGATTAATTATTATTATGAATTATCACTAATTATAATTAATTTTATCAAGTACCTAGTGAAAATTATTATAATTTATTGTTAGGTATTAATCATGTGTATTCATTATTAATAATAATTATTATTAATTATGATTAATTAATTCGATATTATTCTGGGGTTTTTAATACTATGTCGGTAATAATTTTTCCATAAAAGAAGTACCTACCAACAAACATTCGAAATTACCTTCATTTCCGTAGCACAAAACGCACCTCAGAACAACAAACTCGACATCACTTAAGCCATATGATGTTCAAAGAGCTTGTTAGTATGAAAATGGACCTGTATTTCAACAGTTTGATTCACGATCGGGTTGTCAGGCACAATCTTTGGGCCGTCATTGTTTTCGTAATTTTCGTAATTTTAACACAACGCTAACTGGGCAAAGTGGCGCGGACGGCGTACGGCGGACGGCGTACGGCGGACGGACGGATTTTTTTTTATTCGATTTTCTGAATCTACGTATCTTGAAACGTAAACCAAAAAATTTTTAGGGGGGTTAAAAAAATTTTTTCTTTGGGCGATTCCAATGGTTCATTATCGAAGATAATAAACCAAAATGACTTATATATTTTACTAGCACCCTGCAGCCTGTAAGATTATCGTGCGCAAACGTACACAGATTGTGTACACATATCTGTGTTCTACGAGTGACCCGTTTTGGTTTATCATCCTCAGTAATAAATTTAATTTTTCTTTTGTTTTACGTGAAATCAGAAAATCGAAAAAACGGTCAGAAAATTGGGAAAACAACGGTTTTATCTTTTGTATATATACAAAATATATACACTACTCTGTATGCAAACCTCGTTATTGGGTTCGTTCCACCAGGTGACCAAATGGTCAACACCGAATGAAGGGGAGAGTAGGTAACTAGCTCATCGATGGTGAACAATCCCACTCTACCCAATAAACGAACAAACAAATACTTATTCTTTAGTTATTTCCGTATCATTGAAAACTGAAAGAGAGATGAAAAATAGAACTGAAAATAATAGATACATTATCAACAGTCCAAAGTTAGAAAACCCTGTTTACAAAAATAAATGGATTGCTTTATTTCTCCCAACTACTCGAAACAAATTCGTGATTGAAATTCCATAATAGCAATACGCTATCAATAAGCTATTGCTAGGGCCCATCAAGTCATACCGATGCTATTGGTTCGCTTTACAACTAATCACATATTGAAAGAACACGTAAAAAGACCGAACTCGTCTTAAAATTCAGGAAAATCAATCGTTAGCCCTAAATGCCAAGTATTTTAGTATAATTAGCTCAGATGAATATTATTAATGAGATCAATATCTTGGAGCAATAAAAAACTCGGCGCTTCGCGCCTCGCCAGGGGGGCAAGCCCCCCTGGACCCCCCGGATCTTTTCTCTTCTATACTTTGTATAGAACGAGGTATTTGCTATGCAAAACATGAATAATGTTTTTGCGTCCCGTTTCCCCTTTTCCTTATTTACAGCGGTTTTGGCAGTATATAATTTATGCATAAATTAAATGCTTTCCAACGAATGGAGAACGATTATTGTCCGTTGAAAACTAAAGAAGTTTCATTTCCCTAGAAACGGCTCGGTTGTACGTGAAAATCATTAAAAATCTTCGTGACATAATTTCGTGACTTAAACTTCGTTACGCTTTTCAACTCTGGTAGGCCACCGCAAAAACATTATTCATGTTAAAATGTAAATTAGAGAAAATACATATATATTTGACAGGGTTGGAGTAAAAAACGGTTGGTTCTGAAAACATATAATTCCTTGTCTAGACTGGGGAAAACGCTGTAATATCGTTTTTGAAAATATCGATTTATCTACTTTTGATTGTGAAGAGCTCAAAGATATCGACCGTATCCGAACAACACACCCTATCGTCATTTTGGTCAAAAATGAGTTAAGCATATCATTGGAAAGCTCTTCACTGTTCTAGCAAAACCTTGAAAACTGGCAACACACCCTATCACCATGACGGCAATACACAATGAGAATGCAGAGTTTTCCGGCAGGAACAGCTTTCTTATTGGGTCGTGAATAGCGATGTTTTGTTCATAACAAAAACGTTGAGAATGTTCAGAAAGACTCCAGATGTACGAGAAAATCATTGGCAACCTGAGTTTTGGATCTGCCGAAACGTGGCCAAAATGATGATAGGGTGTGTTGTGCTGACGCCTATGTGACTTTCCCTTATAGTCAAGGAGCCGATGCCAAAGTCGGTGACCATCGATTAGAAAAGTTTTTTATTTAATTATTTTTTTCAAACAATATTATATTTTAAACATAATATCTTTAAACATAATATGTTTTAAACATAATAATATTATTATGTTCTATATGTAAAGTAACAAAATGATGGAACTAGGTATGCCCCACCAAAGCCGAGGCTTAAAGAAAGGGCGTCAATTTAAAATTTTGGTAAATAACTAAATTTTGACTTACTAGTTGATGGCTTGAACTGCATTTTCCTCGTTCGTTACCCTCTGTTACCCTTGAATTTCACTCATCTGCCACCCCCACCTCGCTGCCCAAATTTTGGAGATTTTTCAACTGTACAAATTTTAGGGCGAGGGGTTGGCGATTGGATTTAATGTTGTAGCAGTACATCACATTGAAATTCGAGTAGCGTCAGTTTTTGCAAAAACCGGAAAAAATTGCCATTCTTTGATCGATCGTGAAACATTTCCTATTCGACCGATTTCGGACTTTCTCTTTTCATAATCGACGCGGAATTTTATCAACTTTAGTTTTGTATATGGTGACTTTTGGCGTAAGAGTGACAGTTTTGTAGTTATTGGCCAAAATCCGAAAAAAAAAGTCCGAAAATGTCGAGGCTTTTTGGCTACCTAAAGTTTTCCCGTTCGAAATTTTGTGTGCAAACTCTGAATTCATGTTATCAGGTCCCACACGGACCGATTAAAACAATTGAATTTTACACCGCCTTTTGTAAGGTACGGCCTTTTTAAATGCTCCACGGACTGGGCTAATAGTCGTGGCCTTCGCTCAGCAGACGGTATTAGAAAGTGTCAAATTTATGGGTTCATTTTGAAAAGTAATCAGTCAAATAATTTGTTTGGTGTTCGATAAAGGTTGGTTTCGACTAACAAGGTCAATTGGATAAACACCTTTGAAATGGGGCTCGCTTGACGCTCGTCTTTCCGTGTTTACACAATAGTGTTTCCAAGCTCAATTATATTATTTGTTTGAAAGATTTCCTTCAATCCCGACTTCTGGGTCTCATTATTCATCAGAGTTTTAGAAGGGGACGGTGTCTTTCTCGGTTCGACTTCATTAAATGATGTGATCAGAAGGCGAGCTTGTCTTAATCGTCTGTTCCGACTTGAAACGATCTCTGTCGACAGAGTCTGTTGTTAAAACTGTGGTGCAACTCGGAGTAAAAGCTTTTTGAAAGGGCTGACCTTTTCGGGAAGGTGAATAGCTCCCATTGTTCATTGGTTATTTAGTCATATACAGCGTTTACGGTACATTTGAAAGGAGTCCAGTGCAAGGTGTTGATCAACGGGTTCCATTCTACTGCTACGCCTATTTCAAAATTCGTTAATCTATTAAATTAGAAAAGTTGTAGATTTAAATCTTACAATAAACCATTTAGTTCTAGATAACTGTAAAACTCTGCAAATTCTTAACAGAACGGTTTATTATATTTTTTGTGCATATCACCCTTCTGTCTAGATCACTAAATGATTGAATAATTATTATTATGAATTATCATTAATTATTAACAATAATAGCGATTATTATCGAGTAGTGTAAAGTATTGATAATTATTGTTAATGATTGATGATTATTGTTAGTTATTAGTAATTATCATTGATTAATTCGATATCTGATAACTCTGTGCTGTTCGAATCGGCTGGGTAAGTATGAACATCGTACTGGCAGGCTGCCGGATAATTAACCCTCATGTTAACGACTTTCGATCTGCTCCAACTTTTTAGCTAACGGGTCGTAGGCACAAACCCCCCCCTGGATGGTCCTAAAAAAATTCAAAAAATTAAACACTTTAAATTTGAACTAAAAACTATAGCGTTCTATTTGAGTTATTCGAGATACCCCTTCCATTGACCTAGGGTTATGAAACGTTTCAAGGATCATTGTGGGGTTGGTTCGAACCCGTAAACGAAATTTCTTAATCTTAGCATAACGCTAACTGGGGCAAAGTGCGGCGGACGGGACTGATTTTTTAACATTTTAATTTAATTTTTTTGGGGTATTTTTTATCTTCATGACAATCCAAAATAGTTAATAATAGTAGTTATCCTGTTGTGTGATTGGTAAGAAAGGGAAGGAATAACTGTGCGACCATCTCGCAACTGTTCATTGTATTTCCCAGTCACCCACCCACCATGGCGGCTCCCAAAATCATACAAGATACCATGCACCTGAAGCTATTCAAGAGAAGTGTACAGAAGAACATTACACATTACTTCTCCGAAACCTTCCGAAAATTGGGAAACAAACTGCAAATTTGTCCATAATGGTTTTTATTTTCTGTACAGAAAACCTTTCTGCCATGATCATATTTCTGTATACAATATCCTTGTGAGTCCCATACGTATATGTGACGATTGGAGTTATGAGCTAAAAAATGGGCAAAAAGGTTACAATGGTTAATTCGGATAATGTGGGAGGGTATTTATATTAATAAATTATAAATTAAATCCGATAAATTGTATACAATTAATACCATTTGTATCAATAAAATTCTGGGGCTTTACTTGTACCTATCAACATCGGCAATAATTCATGACAAGAAGGTTAGTACCTACCACCAAATATTCGAAATAGCAGTATTCAGTTATTATAGCTTACTGTTTCATTTAAAATTACCCCTTCCATTGGTGTTCCTTGGACTGGTCCAATCCCGTATTTTGACATTTAAATCCTGGTTGCAATTAATGAAGTGTTTCCCCTTGCACGCACTTCAAGCGCAATTTTTCTCTCGAAAAGTGTTCTAGGGAAGAAATATATCTATTTTGACTCGACTTATCATGTTCTTTTGAAATGAGCCGTGATCTATTATGTAGTCGTCTCATTTTCTCACTGAATATCAGCACCAAATGTTCGTCGTTTCAAAGTCAACATTCTCTGGCCTGTTTCTACATCTTGCCAAAATATCTTACTAAAAGACCTGAACCGGACTGGCTCCACCTGCTCCAAGATTTACGAGAAAATTTCTCCGTCGCGGTGGAAAAGGTCAAAAGAGAATATTCTCCCTGACCTTTTAAAACGGGTAACTTTTAGGTCCGATGCAACTCGCAGATTCCATCATACTTAACACGGTAGGCGAGATTTCAGGCTCTGGAACGAGCCGTTGGTGGTAACTCGAATGGACGACTCTTTCGTCGAACTTTGTAGCAAGTGGCCAATTTAACCTTTGCTAACATGTCAAAATTATTTTTAATTTTGTCTTCATTAATCTTATTATCAGTTTTACAAAGAAAATGGTTGAAGTTACACTCTTCTGTGTATATTTGACTGTGTTGTATTGAACCATATTTGATGACAGAGTTTTGAGGAGTTATTCGAGCTGAGCCCCAGATGGCCCCTTATGAATTTCAGCAAAATCCACCTCGTACTTTCAATTAAGTACCTAGTGGAAATGCTAACGTCACGGTTACTCGCGAAACTCTAGTTCAATTCTACTAAGATGATTTTCGAATTTACACAGGTTACCCCCTCGGGATCGGTATCGTAGGAGCTTCTCTGTTTATTCATTCAGATCTAAGGCCCCGTAATATCTGGAATATCAAAAGCGGCTAATTGACGGGTTTCTAGGAGAAACACTCTTTGAGAAGCTTTGTAATCTCTGTACCAAATTCTATCCGAGACTGCAGTCGATCGAGGAAACATACAGCGGTGAATGGATCATTTGGTAACATTCGTGATCCTCGAACCAACACCTGGTGGTCTCAGATGTTCCTCAACTCAATCGAACTGATTTACCTTTGAAATCCAGATTTCTCCATCGTTTACCGGCCAAGTTATCTTCCCAAAGAGGCGTAAGGTTGAACTGTTGAAAATACTCCGGGGGTTCGCCCGCTTCACGCCCTGCGGTCGAATGGGCTTTGTGGCCTATCGATTCAGCGCGCCCTTTTTGGCCCACCCAAGCAACATGTCATGCTCGCAGGTTGCATGGCAGTGCGGGTTTCCTGACCTCCGTTAAATTCAACTCTTTTACGGCCTTCCACAGACGGTCGTAACACAGTCTTCACCACTGAGTAGATTGAAGTTCTAAGAATTTTTCATTTCCTTTTCACATCCACTCAGTCGTACCTACTCTTTGATGCGATGTAAGCTCCAAAAGCGGCTATAAAAAATATTGTGTCGAAGACAAGTGGTTCGTAAGTTCAAATATAATATAAGTAATTATATCCTCTAATACATTAATGTATTAATCCAATAACATGGTTGTATTTCAATGCAAGGTCTACGTTACAGCAGCTTATTGACATTGCAAGAGTTATGATGCCTTTCTGGATGAGGGGGGGGGGGGGGAGTTATGAAAAATCGGACCCCCCTGGACCCCCCGGATCTTTTCTCTTCTATACTTTGTATAGAACGAGGTATTTGCTATGCAAAACATGAATAATGTTTTTGCGTCCGAATGTTGTTTACAGTTTTATTTACTCAGGGCTGTATCTCAGCTTCTTCGATATTTACAGCGGTTTTGGCAGTATATAATTTATGCATAAATTAAAGGCTTTCCAACGAATGGAGAACGATTTTTGTCCGTTGAAAACTAAAGAAGTTTCATTTCCCTAGAAACGGCTCGGTTGTACGTGAAAATCATTAAAAATCTTCGTGACATAATTTCGTGACTTAAACTTCGTTACGCTTTTCAACTCTGGTAGGCCACCGCAAAAACATTATTCATGTTAAAATGTAAATTAGAGAAAATACATATATATTTGACAGGGTTGGAGTAAAAAACGGTTGGTTCTGAAAACATATAATTCCATGTCTAGACTGGGGAAAACGCTGTAATATCGTTTTTGAAAATATCGATTTATCTACTTTTGATTGTGAAGAGCTCAAAGATATCGACCGTATCCGAACAACACACCCTATCGTCATTTTGGTCAAAAATGAGTTAAGCATATCATTGGAAAGCTCTTCACTGTTCTAGCAAAACCTTGAAAACTGGCAACACACCCTATCACCATGACGGCAATACACAATGAGAATGCAGAGTTTTCCACTGTTTTTGCCACCGCAAAAACATTATTCATGTTAAAAGTTTTTAAATCTTTAAGGGACGTAAAAAATTATAATACTGTATAATCACGCAGGAAAGATAAGGTAGCTAAAAAAGCTTACGTTCTAAAAAAAAAGCATCTCAATAAAATCAAAGAACAAAATCAAAATTTACTTTTTGTGGTAAAAATAGGCATTTTGTTAATTTTGTAAAAACTTAAAGTAAGAAATGGTTAGCTCAATAACTTTAGGATTTTAATACTTGGTAATACCTCCTCTATCTTGAGTGTGGGTTTGGATCTTTCTACCGATGCCTCCAATCAAGTTTTGAATGTCCTCTTGGGGGATATAGTCCCATTTCTCTTTCGCTGCAGATTCCAGCTGATGGAGGTTGTCTGGTGGTGGATTTCTGGCTCGAATTCTTTTTTTCAGCATGTCCCAAACATGCTCTATCGGATTCATATCTGGGCTCCTTGGTGGCCAGTCCATATTGTTGATAACAACCTCCTGTAGATAACCAGTGACAGCTCTAGCGCTGTGTGGTCTCGCATTATCGTGCTTTAAAATGAAATTAGGGCCAATGAAAGGTGGCTCAACATGTTCTTTAAGGATACGTGTCATACCTTTGAGCATTCAAGGCTGGTCTCGGCAAAGTCACCAACTCGTACGGGCATCATACGAAATCCCTCCCCACAGCATCACAGAGCCTCCACCAAAGGGTATGATGTTTGAAAAACAGGCCTCAGAAAACCTTTCCCCCTCTCTTCACCAGACACGTTCGCGTCTGTCTGGAGGATGTAGACTCACTCTCGTTTCATCTAAAAAGAAAACACGTCTATAGTCCTCCAAATTCCATTCAGCATGTTCACTGGTTAGAAGAGAGCCAGTAACTGGTCTTCTGCTTGTCAGGCTGGACTCTCGGTGTCTGCGAGAAACTGTTTGCCTGGAAATGTCGATATTTCTCTTATCAAATCCTGCAGCTCTGAACACGTTGAGGTCCTCCTACTGAGTACTGCAACCCTCAGAAATCGATCGTCCCTTGATTTTGAGCAGGAGTAACTACACTATTGTATATCGAGGGTCTCACGGAAACACCCCACATCGTCACTTTTGGCCAAAATGAGTTATGCATACCATTTTAAGCGTCTTCCCCCAGCGGATCGATCTAACTAAGTAGAAGTTTGGTAACACTGAATCTCACGATTTATTTTACTGAATTATTCAGTAAACATAGTCATTGGCAGATGGTTTTTTGGCTCTGCTGAAAAGTCGCCCGAATGACGATGTGGGAAGTTGCCGTGAGACCCTCGATATTATACTGCACTAGTGGAAATCGTGTATTTTTTCTTTCTCTTTAGCGGTTTGTACGTAGTAACCGTCCTCTTATCAACGACAAGAGAACTAATAATATTGGAAAATGAGCCTGATTCCCTGGAAATTACTGAGACACGGAGACTTTTAGAAGTGTTTTAACAAGCGTTGTTTGAAAGTGCCTGGATGGAAAGTGAAATCACCTCGCATCTTCATTCGTTCGCTCGCGGGGTCCGTTATTAGATCGGTCACCAGTCGTTGTTAAAGCTCCAAGTGGGAGTGAACCTGGTTGACGGAGTGGGAGATACGGAGCAAAGTGTGCCCTTGACATTGGATTCACTTCACTTGATATCTGGTCAAGGAGACGGGGAAATGACCGGCTCCTCTTCCATCGCTTATTCGTATCATCTCTTTTCGGTCGAGTTGAGCGGTTTATCTTCGCTCGTTTCGACTCCCCTCACTCCTCTCACTAACGACCGCATCCCATTTACGGGATTCTTTAAGTTTTAGCTCTTCGATTTTTATGGATTTGAAAAGGTATTAATTTTTATAGAGAATAACGATTGCAGGACCTCCTCTCAATTTATGATTCCATGATTTAAAAAGTCATCATATAAAACTACTATAAAAACATGTGAATAAGGTATGTGCTGGTATTTTGGCCAAGATAATTTAGTCGTCAATATTGACCAAAATGTATGCAACTCAAATTGTGAAGGGTTTTAGGTCTTATAGTCAGACTAGACTTACGTATGTTTGATTTCATGTGTCAAATCGTTTTTATCCTACTTTTTGGGGGATTTAGAATTTTTCGAACCTTCATTAAGTAAAGGTGAGTTGCCCGGGTACAATGGCCAAAGGTGAAAAAGGCTGAGAAAATCATTTCCATGTTGGTATAATATATCAATATAATATATCGTGTGCCAACCAAGCGAAGATTATCAACGGTCATTTAGATCAACTTAAAATTGAAAATAATCAAACATAAATTTTATAAATGCAATAATTGCATTTATAAAAAATTATTTTTTCTCTTATACGTTTGTTCTTCATTACCTGATTCTCATTTCATTTTGTTTACCCATTCTTGGAATTCTCTTCCCTTCAATTTTGCATTTTCGCGAATCCTTAGCAGCGAATATGATCTAAAACTGCATTTATGACAATTTTGTTTGTTTATTGTTAATTTCAAATTGATCTAAATGACCCTTAATAATCTTCGCTTGGTTGGCACTCGAAAATCACAATGTGATAACCTTCCGTATGTCATAACCTTCCGTATGTCATAACCTTCCTTTGTCGTCCAAGACATTGTTCGTGGATCTTCGTGGATGAAATCCCCACAAACATAGCCAAAAACTGAGTCATAATCGCCAAACTTTTAACCACTTCTCAATGTTTGGTGGCGAAAACAGTGCCTTGGAAGAGGGTCAAACAGTGTGTGAATAAACTATTCCCTTCGGTTTTGCATTTTCGAGAATTCCTTAGTAACGAATATGAACTTAACTGGATTTAGACAACATTTCAAACTTAAACTCCCAAGTATATGTGCAATCTAATCGTTTCAAGTATTTGTTGATACCTAATTCCTGACTCATGAGGTTTCATCACTTTAATTTATATCCTTCTAATCAGTTGCTCGATCCACGAGTTTTGGAGTTGCTGTTGTACGTCACGATTAACCGATGATTTCTCTCTTGGAATCGCATAATCCACAGGAGAGAATGAGGCTCCGGCCTTCGGTTCTCGATAGTTAGCGTTCCCCTCATCATCACGATCCCCCATTCAATTCCCGATGAGTCAGAGAACATTGAACTTATTGTGTTAACGTCCACCAATCACCGGTCGGAACAAAAGGGCTCGGCCCACTGCAAGTGAGCGAACGGTCGTGGGAAAAATTGATCGGTATCACTTATCGCGATATCTTCGTTCATTTTCCACCGCGCCAATTGAAACTGACCCAGTCCTATTTAGCGATTCATCTAATCATTGACGTGACAATTAACATACCTTGCGAGGAATCCGTGCACGCCGGACGCCTGAGTTGCTCGCCATGAGGCCATTTACGTGTGACGTTTTCAAGCATTTATTCCCCGGCCTTCGCGCACTCACGAGGACATTCATTGAGCTATTGTTATGGTATTGATCGATCTCACTCCCTTCCCTTTCGATTAGTTGATTAACTAAGAGAGTTTGATTCGTCTTATAAGCCCCATGACACATGATGTAGATCTCATATTTGAAGTTAAAATTGATTCAACATTACCTACTAACGTATTTAAGTGTGTGATTTACGGGATTACAAATAGGTGGGTCATTCTCAGCAAAACGTAAATCTGGTGGGCTTTTTTGAAAGCATTTCTGAAGTCATTTTGTCGGCCCATGGTACTTTGGTCGATGGATAATCAATGGAAAAAAAATACCAGCAGCACATCAGCATGCTTATTTTTCCAATTAAAAATAATTTTAAAAAGTATAATGTGGACCAATGACATGGATGGGCGACCCGATGACCTGAACCGTGACACAATGACAGTTATCCATCTTTCCATTGTCCATGAATGTTAACTGCTTAAAAATACTAGAATTTAATAAGAATTAATGATTTATCAATCTTTGAGTATGAACCATGAGAATCGGCCAAAGAAACAAATTCCCCCCCCCCCCACCCCATCCGCCCTCCTCAAAATTTGAGGGTTTGCGTTACAAGATACGTAGACTCAGAAGATCGAAAAAAATCCGTCCGTCCGCCGGCACTTTACGTTGTACTAGAATTACAAAATTTGGTTAACGGTTTCGAACCAACCCCACGATGATTTGTAATTTTTAGAATTTTTCAATACCGCCCGGAGCTTTGTACGACCGGCCGTTCGTTCACAGTAAAGGCTCCAAGCTCTGTCGGGTCTATATTCTTATCTTACTGGCCCAGCTGATTCGAAGAGCACATGGTTGCGAGGTATCGAATTAATTAATAATAGTACTAGATTAATTGTCTTTAATAGCAATTTATTATAATTAATAAAAATTATTAATAATTGATGGTAATAATGATGATATTGATAATATGGTAATATTGATAATAAACCCCAGAATTTTATTGGTACAAATTATTTGTAATTAATTCATCATCTGGTGATCTAGACAGAAGGGTGGTCTGCACAAAGAAATCGAATCGCTGAAAATCTAAGAAATCTGCGCTAAATCGTTCATTGTTCCCCAAAACTAAGCACATATCAAAGATGTGTCCTAGAGAAGACTAGTATCCTATGCTTGCTTGGGATGGTTGGTCATATTGGTTTCGTTTTTTGACCGTATTTTGTATTTTTTGTGGGCTCTTACGATGCATCTTGAATACGAAACAGTTCACATGAAACCCGTAGTAAATATTAGAAAATAAAACTCGTTAAAAATGTTCTGAGAGGGATGTTTTTAATGGGAGGCCCTTTTCCGACGAGGTAGCGAGTAGGTGGAGCGCTCGGACAAATAATTCTTATTTATTCGCTACATTCAACCTCGTCATGATGAATCGATACCTTTGGGCTTGTTAACATTTTTCATGAGTAAACGTCTGGTTGCCAGAGGCTATTGAATTACTGCGTTTCGTTTCAACCTATTGAAAACACCTTCAGATCCTCGTACTGCAATAGATCTGCTCGATAAATATAACTAGGTACTTAACTACCTTCTAGTGGTTGATTAATCGAAGCCACAAGAATTTACTTGTATCTGTACTAGAATCTAGTATCTGTTCAGAAACTGGCGGAGGTTCGTGACAACTTCAGGATTGGCTTGTCTATAGTTGACAATATTCGTAACTTTTCACGTCATAATATTATGTGAGGACCAGAAACCCAATGACTCTAGAATTAAATTTATTTTTGTTGATTTTATGGAATTCATTATTGATATTATCAGTTAAAGTGGGTGATTCTTGGTAATTTCCATAACTTTATGGTGTAAAAGGTTCTTAGAGGAATTTCTCATTTATACTCGTATTAAATTAAAAGATTAGTTTCGGTGAGACATCATCCTTCAGCCCGCTCTTTGACTATTCATCGGGACTTATAAACCTTGAAAAATATTCGGTTTGTATAACGGCTTAAAATGCTGGAACCAGCTGTGTACTTGCTACTCTACCATCCGAGATTAAACTTCTCCAATAATTCGGCTCAACGTTTGGGAAACTAACTGGGTCACGTTTAATGTGTTGGAAACTGAAAGGACCATACAGAATTATAATCACTGAAATGAAACCCCCTCTTAATCCTTAGATGCCCCAGGATGGTCTGAATGATGCTATTTTCTACCTTCGTACTTGATTTTGCCCTCTCAAATTGTGTTTCACCTGGTAAAAGTCACTGAATTAGCCCATCATGAATGATCTAAGCATTCATAATTTATTTATGTTGTACAAACATCCAAAATGTATTGCCATTTTCAAAGGTACTGATTAGTTTAACCGTTTACTTCGGTTCTCCGCTATGACAGTCCTTGTTTGGAAGGCTGTAAATCTCTCTTTGGTTCAGTCTACTATCGATACCGTGTTTTAGTTGAATTACCTTCTGTGTTTATTGAACTGTCCTCCCCCACCAAACTCGATCGCGATTCAAACCGCGGTAGTTCGATCCAAATACCTTGTAATACCACCTGTATCTCATCCGATAGCCCGGGAACGCTTGGGATCAATAAGATGTAAATTACCTCATTAGTTGCTAGTGCCTCTGGCTTGAGTCCAGGGAGTTTCCCAGGGCTTGTGCACACGTTGATTAGTATGTGAGAGGTCGATTGCCCTTGGGCAACCCAGCCGTTTCTGTTCCTGCGGCTCCCGGACGGCCGTTGGCAGAACCTTTGTCCTGGATGACGTCCCTCTGATGAGTTGATGATACGCTAACTCCGTGGTTTGTTGATGGCGCTAAATTGAGATTTGTTCGATCCTTCTTCCATACGCCAGCAATCTTCTCCTCCCCTCACAAAGTTATTAGTCTCTGGTCTTGGCAGCTCTTGGTGATGTGATTGATTGGGGTCGCATCACCAAGACTATTGAAGCAACGGCGAAATGCACATCGCTGGATGGAATTTTGTCACAATACTGGATGGATATCACTAAGATATTCAATCATCTTGATGTTCAATAAGAGGGACTGATAACAATAACATAATTACAATGAATATTTTTATTCATGCGAAGTTACTATCATCTTCTAATATTTAAACAAAATTCGTTCCAATTGTCTCTACCAAATCGTGAGTCATTTTTCAAATATCAAACTTCAATGGTGGGAGGCATGCTGCACCCGCATTCGGGACTGCTCGGATAGGTTTTTTGGCACGAATCAAAGGACTTTAAGAGGCGAGAAGAAGAGCGTGGAGATGAAATATTCAACAATAAATTAATCCAATAAAATTTCGTGAATACTATTCGTTGTTAAGTGAGCTTTTTGCAGCATTTCTCAGAAAAAGCTATTCTATTAAAACCCTTGGATCACTTGCCTTGTTTTGTATTGATGAATTGATTCTACATAATATGTATTATATTATAATGTAATTGATATGTAGAATCAATTCATCAATACAGAACAAGGCCAAGTGGTCCAAGAATACCTAGCGTTTTCTGAGAAATGCCACAAAAAGCTCACTTAACGGCGAATAGTATTCACGAAATTTTATTCTCTGTTTTCTGGGGGTTCCTAACAATTGTTTTTTTGTAAAAGCATATACAAAATAAAGATATGCAGTACCGATGACTTTCGTGATTATACTGATTGGGTGCTTTGACCTCGTGAGTACCCCTTGCGCCGATATAAGAGGATCACTATTTCCTCTTGATTTTTGTGTGAAATCCCTGGGGAACCACTACATACCTTCATACGAGTAGATTCGCCTTGAGGCAAACAATTCTGTTAGGATGTGGTTCCTTCCACAATCGGGCGAATATGCTTATTCATCTCCTTTGAGCTGGATATTATTTTCACTAAATGCTATGGGTGCTTCAATAGTGAATGACTGAATATTGACGATGATGCCGTACACCCGTACACCGTATCGGACCGAATTGAGATTAAAAAAGAAGATGAACAAGGAAGAACGTGTGATCAACGTATTCGGTGATATTTGAACCACTGGACATTTTCCTTGGCCATTATTATGGTTTTGTATTCTGATGGGCATCAGATCAGTCTATGAAGGCAAAGCGAGTAAATTCAATGCACAATAGTTAATTGAGTCAAATGTAAATTTTTCAAATGTGCTTGTTTCAAAATTTGAATTTGTAGCAGAAAAATCTCATTTCTGATACTAATTTAACTTTTTATTTCAGGTTGGTTGGTGTTTCCATTCATGTTGTATCTTCTGTAACATCACCGTGAGTACGTTTCCTAGTTCTTACCGATCTCTGCTCTTGTAGGAGGGGGTGATGATCTTACATATTCCCTGGAGTGTCACACATTTTGTCTGGTTAATCAATTGTTGCGACACCACGTTTCAAACAGTTTTCATGTACAACCACATTGTTGCTTCCTCAAATAATGTTTTTCTCCTAAAACTGGACGTAGGCTCGATGGAGAGTTCTCAATTTATCTCCAAACTACACGTTTTCACCCCTCCCTAAACCACTATTCTATAAAATACATTAGTGTTTACTGATGTGACTAAATACAAATAAATTAAGTCCAAGCTCTCATTAGGTACTCTGAACGAGCTGGATATGACGGAGACCACTGATGGCCTGCATGCGGGTTAGTTGTGTTGTGTTGATGCCGACAGTAATGTTCCTCCGCAATATCCTTTTCGAGCATTTCCCCCGTCCCGCTTATTTAGCGCTTCTCATTAAATCCTCCCTCCAACACTTCAATCGCTTTCTCCCTTTAGGACCGTGATTGGATTCAGATTACTTAGGAAATTATTTACAGTCGGAAACCGTTTTATCCAACGCTGCAAAGCGAGCTCGGATATCTGTAATAACACTCTGCTGACCCGACTGACGATGCAAGTAGGTTTCTCTTTGATTTCGTCTGTTCGTGGTTTGTCTGGCCACTAGATTGGAAACAAGACCTACGTCGAACTGCGTATACAGGATTGTCCGTGCTAGGTCCCCTCTACTCAATTGTTCTGTAAATTGATTTTTCACTCATTCAACATTAAATGTTGCAAGATACTCAGGTATCTCTAGTACCATGCCCTGGACGAGTGATCAGTCCATCCCAAGCAATCAATCCATTCTTCACACTAATCCTCTTCTGAATTTCTTAAACCCATTTTCTACGGATTATTATGGTTTTCATTGCATAACAACAACCATTCGTAATGTCGATATTCGTCAGTAGGTTGCTTTCATTGTTGGCAATGCCCAGGAGGTAAACAAAAAGAAAAAACCTTTTTCGTTCAATTACCTCTCAATTCTCAACGTTTTCTCATTCATTCAACTGACTTCTGTGTTATTACACCTCAATTTCATGGCAAGTCATTGGATGCTGTTTTTACGAGCAAAAAAATAAAACTGGACTGAACACAAGAAAACTGAACTTATTTATTACCGATCGACTGATCGACTTTCACAGCACAAAAAATATTCAGCACGATACTTTACGAATACACGTAACGAATAACAGCCACAATGGCGGGTAGCAAGGTGGATAGAAAAAATGGGGCAACACGTCGTGCGCACACCTACTGCGCAGAGCAGTGTTGACGACAACCCAGATCCACGGCCATTGAGATCAGGGATTACTCCTGGCGGCCAGGGCACAGAACAGGCCGAATGAACTATTGATCACTCCTAGAATAATAAGGTTTAATTTATCTAAGGTCTATAAAACTGTGATTGAATTATTAGTTATGTGGGAGATAAGACTGACTGAACACGAGCGCGCCTAGTGGCAGGACAAGGGCAGAACCATGAGACAGATCAGAGCGCTCTACTGGGCTTGAGGAGTTGTGAGGGGCGAACAGTTGCGTTATTACGTTCAGCCAATTCACGAAGTTTGTGATTAGTGGTAATTGAACTAGACTTTTCTTTTGGTTTAAAATTTAATGTTCAATTCTTGAAATCCTACCTGTAAAGCAAGGGAGCTGTTGTGGTTGAATAGAATAATTCTGATCTTGTGTCTTGAGTTTCACTAGTACGTGGTTTTTGCGACCGTTTGAAAAGTTGGTTTTTCGCTTTTGGGACGATTCTAGTACTCAACACTCTTCTCAGTCAGCGATTACCATAACATGCGAAGGGCACGCGCTGAAGTGTACAGGAATCTCACCTTGAGGGAGGAAATGAAAAACCTTTGTTGGTCCTGCGTCGTCATTGGCTGAACAAGACACGAGGTGGCCCCCTGTCTGCAGCTATGGCCTTCGCCTTCGAAGAAACAGCCTCAAGAAAAGAAAACGAGCTCCGGAACCAGACGGGTTTTCTTTTCTTTTGAGACCCCTTCAACTCCGGCTGACTGACGCGGACAGTCCGCAAGCGTATTCGACTCGCATTTGGCTGCGACCCAAAGGTGCACAGAGGATAAAAATACACATGTTTTTTCTTCTTTACCGAGACATCTGTACGACGCTGCAAGCTGGTGATGGGACCCCGTTGGAAACCAATGGATTCCCGACAGAGACCTCCTCGTGAGACGTGCGATATTTCCTCAAATGGGATGTGGGTATCAATTCCTGCACAATCTTTGTATAAATAAATAAGAAGCAGCAAGTTATTGACTACCACCAAGGCTCTTGTCACCTACCAGAATTATCGTAACAAAATTACACGAAACGACTAAAATCATCCATTTGCACTTTTGTCTCCATTTTATTTACTGTTGTAAATTCAATTTTGAGTTGAATGCGTAGTTCTAACTACTCAAGTCTGGAGGGAATTAAATTAACATTTAATTCTAAATCTTCCTACAATTGATTTTTTAAAATAATCTATATTTGGCATATCAAGAACATAACAACTGTGCTTCAGCCCACCAAGTTAATTTCCCATAATATTATAAACTGTTTGTTGAGTTTTTAGCCCAGTGGCTGTCACTCAGGAGAACACTCAATCATCACACTTGCCACATTGTTACATCACAAGATCAGAAGTTTTGTTTTATCAAGCAGCTTGGTGACGTTGCTGTTGTCCAGGAGTCGAAGAACTTCAGGATTCATGTGTTCATGGAGCAGCTGTTCGTGTTTTATTGCATGTTGCTTTGCTACTTCGCTGACAGATTCTATCTTGAGGTCTTGACGGAGGACATCATTTCTGATGAACCAAAGGGCGTTGACAAGTACCTACTTTGTTCTGGAAAGTTCGAATAATCTTACTGTGGTTTTTTGTGTGTTTTTAGTGCAGCCCCAGGTGTGGATACCACAAGTCCTCGCGGGTTTTAGGATTTGCTTGTGGATGAGCAATTTGTTATGCACTGATACTTCAGAATACCTACCTAGCAGCCAATACATTTTTTTGGATTGTACGTTCAATAGTTCTTTTTTTTTCATTCCTTCCATCTTAATTTGGCATCAAGAGTCATCCTTCAATACTTTGGTTCATTCATTATGACTGGTATCGTTCTTATTTTCTTGTTCGTAGTTTCCTTGCCGCTTCCTTTACTGAGTCACCAACCTCCAGTATGGCCGTATCATCAGCAAAGCTTGCAATAGTCGTGTTCTTGTAGTTTGGTACGTCATGTGCATACAAAAGGTATAGAAAGGGTCCGAGCACGCTTCCTTGGGAGACACCTGCCCTTATATCCTTGAATCTGGAGTACTCTCCTTCATATTTCACTCTGAAAATTGAATGCTTTAATCATTATAATGTTCGAAATTATCCGAAATATACAATACTATACAATATTCCGTCTTTCCTTGTGCAAATATGATGTTTTTTAAACGCCCGATATTTTTTATGAATAATTGTTTCCGGGCTGAATAATCCACATTCTTGGACCTGAATTACTTGACAACCAATTCCTTGAGTGTTGTCCGACTCCTAGACACAGATGATCTACTCCGAAGATTGGAACGTACCAAAACGCATGAGCTTGCTCAACTAATGTGAAAACGACAGAACAATATAAGACTAAGTGATGTACTTTAGTTTTGAACATTTAATTTAAAATTCAACATACGAATATTGCTTATAAGTTTACTTGTATATACTTGGCGCAATAAAATATATTAAAGAAAAAAAAAAAATTCCTTGAGTATTGCCTAACTTTTTGGCATCATGTTATTATTTTATCTGTTTGTGTTAATGAGAATCAAGCTTCTAACTAGATCATAGCAGAAAATTGTATCAATCGACTCGACGTAGCTGCATCTCTCACTGCTGCCCTTGGCTTCTCTATCTGTAGAACATGACAATGTTTGAGGGGCTTCCGGACATGATAATCTCCTTTTGTGGACTTTTAATTTTAAATCTCCCCCTTCATCACGAATTTCGGGGATGTTAGCCCCCCCGCCGACTCCATTCCGCTTGCGGAAACGGGAACAACTGATGAAAAGCATGGCCACCAACGGGCCCAGAGATATCGATTGTTTTGAAAAACCATTGTTTGGGAGCTGTGATGGGGCATTGTGGACACCTACCCTTCCCTTGTTCCGCCTATCCAGTCCCTACTGGGTTGACACCCTCCACGATGAATAGGCCATTACGTCAATGCAGAGCAGGAATTATTGTGCCTGTAGGCTTGGCAGTAGCGGCAGTTTGGTGGGTCGTCATCCCGGAATATGGTGGTGGCCCCAAGGATCAACTCCGATATTAAACCCGTTGCTGGGTGAGTTATTGAACAAAGTTGGCTCGCCGTTTTCTGGGGTGGAAAAAAAATGGGATTCGTTCATAGTTGTTTATTGGTCGTGTGCTTTTGGTGTAAAAGGAGGTGATTGATTGGGCGATATTTCTTTTTGGAACGGAAGTTAGAAGCGTTCAATTGCTAGAAGGCCGTTTCATTCACCTATAACAACCAAGTGTCTTTCTCTTATTGACTAATTGACTCTATTTCACGTACCTTCAAGTAGGGCTCGATACTTTGTACGTGTACTGAGGAGCACCACCACTCATCAATCATGACTTTGATCAATCAGGTTGAGACTGCCTCCTGTACGATGAGCCTTTCAGTGGACTAAAAGTTAGCCAGTTATAATAAATGACACGTGTTTATGATTTATTGCCTATCGAATTAGAAGTTTGAATAATTCCCCGAGTCACAGTGGAACAGCACTTAACCCCCTATAAGTTGGACCAGCTTGATATATTCCTCAAGTTGCCTTCAAAGCCAGTCGTGCAGAATACATACCACTACACTCTGTGTATTTTTTGGTGTCTGTTTTATATCTCGTCGTCGGGGACCACCGCTGTTGGTGTTCCAGCCGTTGGTGTTCCAGCCGTTAGATACCTACCTATTCAGTGACGATGCGCATAACATACATTCACAATGAGCTTCCCACGTACGAGAAACAGAAATTCCTACTAATTAGAAATGTATGGAAGTTGTAGTCGCGAGTGACAGAAGGGGCGTCAGGTGTAGCGAAACAGGTGCTTCAACGGCTCTTTTACCCTTCTTTACCTTGAGCAGACTTAACCTCCTTTCATCCGAACGCTCTTACGTATATTTGACCCCCCAAAAACAACTCCGTTGTAAAAACTGGCCCGCCAAAAAACCTCAGCCGCAAAAAGGAATGATATCCATTTTGCCCGCCAGCCACATATATAGGATGCTCAGTGCTTCGCACCTCGCTGTTGAGTGTGCATATAGAAACCTGATCCTCCTACCCCTAACCTCCACCGTCAATGTTTTCCTGTTCCCTGTCACCTTCCCACAACCCCCTCTCACCCTTAGTCACCCTCGGTTTCACCTAATATGTTTCCTCTGTTACACCAGCAGGGAGCTTTACGCTTCTTTCAATGCTGTTGGCGGGAGCTTTTTGCCAGATGAACAAGCCTGAATTGAAGCATTACTTCATTACAGTTGTACCACCGCTGATTACTCGTGACCACCAGTAATACTTATGTTAGCTTGTTCATCTGGCAAAAAGCTCCCGCCAACAGCATTGAAAGAAGCGTAAAGCTCCCTGCTGGTGTAACAGAGGAAACATATTAGGTGAAACCGAGGGTGACTAAGGGTGAGAGGGGGTTGTGGGAAGGTGACAGGGAACAGGAAAACATTGACGGTGGAGGTTAGGGGTAGGAGGATCAGGTTTCTATATGCACACTCAACAGCGAGGTGCGAAGCACTGAGCATCCTATATATGTGGCTGGCGGGCAAAATGGATATCATTCCTTTTTGCGGCTGAGGTTTTTTGGCGGGCCAGTTTTTACAACGGAGTTGTTTTTGGGGGGATATCACATCTTTTTGCATGGCTAGTTTTCGAGTGGTACTTATACAATACGGTTCAACAACTTATACAATACAAAAGTACCTACGAGGTAACTAGTAAATGTTTTTCTAAATGAAGTTTTATCCTAGTCAAAATTTAGTAAAACTCGGCGCTTCGCGCCTCGCCAGGGGGGCAAGCCCCCCTGGACCCCCCGGATCTTTTCTCTTCTATACTTTGTATAGAACGAGGTATTTGCTATGCAAAACATGAATAATGTTTTTGCGTCCCGTTTCCCCTTTTCCTTATCTCTTTTCTTTGTCTGTATGGAAAATATTAAGAAATGTGCGGAAAATTTATTAGTTTTTTTATTTACTCAGGGCTGTATCTCAGCTTCTTCGATATTTACAGTGATTTTGGCAGTATATAATTTATGCATAAATTAAAGGCTTTCCAACGAATGGATTTTTGTCCGTTGAAAACTAAAGAAGTTTCATTTCCCTAGAAACGGCTCGGTTGTACGTGAAAATCATTAAAAATCTTCGTGACATAATTTCGTGACTTAAACTTCGTTACGCTTTTCAACTCTGGTAGGCCACCGCAAAAACATTATTCATGTTAAAATTAGTACGCCTACTAATTTGCCTTTTTGTTTCTTGTTTTTGTGACAAGAATAATTATTTTTTGGAAATTATTGTTTGTTATCTGAAATGTGTTTGAAAAATAAGTAGTTTTAAAATTTTTGCGAATTGGTTAAATATTAGTTTTAAAATTTTCGATTAATTGAAACAATCAACAATTTAAAAACAATTATTAAAATTTAATACAATTATTCTTATTATTAAATTTAAAAAAATAGAAAGAATTAGAAATTTGAATAAATTTGAATTAGAAATTTTTTGAAAATTGGTTGCATTTTTTCTTGGGGATTGTGCAAATTTTTGTTGTTGAGAATCATTACAATAATTGTAATTATTGGTGTCGAAGAGAAAGAGGAAAGAGAAAGTTTGCAACTGGTAAAACGCACGTTTTTATACCAAAAATCGCGAATAACTCGAGAACCGTTGGGAAAAGTGCCAAAGTGCGCTACCCTCATTCGAAAGCCCATAAAATTTCCTATCGATCCTTAATCAGGCGCCACTCTACGACAATTTTTCTGACCACCGTTCAACTTTGATGTTTTCGGAAATTAGCCAAATCAGTAGATGTGGAATTTATTCACGTATTTTTGGCTGTGGATTAGTCAAATCGATTGAGATTTAGTTCAAAATTATTGAGCATATTCTAGACAACCTAGCGGACATTTTAAGACCAACCGCACCAATTTTCATCAATATTTGCGGCAGTTGTTGTTGAAAATAGAAAAATCACCATAACTCCTTTATTTTTCCTCTTAGGAAGCATTTTTTGATCTCAAATTAAACAGTTTGAAAAGCTGAACACAACTAAAAAAGAAAATCTGAAAAAGCTTCAATTTTGAAGGAGTTATGACCATTTGAAATTCCTAAAAAACACTATTTCCCCCCTAATTGGGGGGGAAATGGGGGGAGGGAGAAAAAATGGTCAAAAGGCACTCCCTTGGAGCATAACAAACGTGTGTGCAAAATTTCAGCTCGATCCGATTTGTCTGCTGGGCTGTAGCCCCGTCAATGAACAACAACAACAACAACAACGAGAAGAAGAAGAAGAACACGAAAAACGTGAAAAATAGTGGTTTTAAAATTGTTATACCCCCGACACCTGATGTTCCCAAGAGCTGAAATTTGTTTTACGTCCTCACGTGCCCCTGGAGAGTTGGTGTACAAAAAATCAACTCTCGAGACACTCAGGGGACCTAGCTATGGTAGGGTGAAAACCCCAACTAGTTCCGTCGCGTAATCAGTGTCTCAGTCGCTTCGGTTTTCAGGGCTTCGGGTTTCTTGGCGGGCGGGACGCTCCCGCGTCCCTAGATGATCACCTGCTGAGGATGAGTATGAAGCTATCGAGCAGGGTCCTACCTTGAAAATCTCTTGTACTCGTAGGTCGTCGGTTCCAAACTCGAATGTCGTTCAACTATTTCACTTGTTCAAACCGGAGCCTTGTTTCCTTGGTTCACCCTGATTGAAAAACGAACATCACCACGTGATTCAGCGTTAAAAAATACTGCTAAGTGATGTGCAGTATTAGGGGTTCAGAGAAACTGTTTTTATCGCGCGAAAATCTACTTAGCACACGTTTCCGCGAGCCAAAAAAATCCAGTAAAAAGGGGTAATTTCTTCATGAAATTTTGCGTAGAATTCAAATCTGTGATAGAAAATAGGAGTTCTCATTTGAACAGAAGTTTTCGAATCTTTGGCAAAAATCATTGGACACGGATTTTTTAGATGTTCAAATTTGAATTTGAGATTAATCTGTTTCTATTGAAAATAAAAGGGGTTTTCACATTAAATGGATCACCCTGTAGTATGGGTGGTCTTCTCGTGAGGTCACGAACTATCGATATCTCGAATCTCCCGTGTGTCCGCCATTTTGACTCGGTCCACTTCGATTCTCGGGTAGGGTTTACTACCTAATGATTTTCGAATATTTTGGGTGTTTTGGTTTATTATCTTCGATAATGAACCATTGGAATTGCCCAATGAAAAAAATCTTTTAACCCCCCCACCCCCTCAAAATTTGTTGGTTTACGTTTCAAAATACGTAGATTCAGAAAATCGAATAAAAAAAATCCGTCCGTACGCCGTCCTCGGCACTTTGCCCAGTTTTTTTTCTTTCGCTATTAACAACAACAATTGCGAATTTGTGATCATCATTCCTCGGTAGGTAGGAATCTTTGTATCATTGTTGGGCGAATTATTGGCTCAACAATGGTATGAGACTATCATACCATTATCTTATATTACTAAAAGAGCTCATAATCATAGTAATATCATAGTTATTTTCTTGAGGCCAATCGCCATTTTGGTATTTTATTGCATTTTTGGTCTTTTGATGGAAATTTGTCGATTCGGTAGTTGAGTATTCCTTTCGATAAGGACCAAAGTATCGATATGAGTACTCATACGCAAATCATGAGAAACGATACCAAAGTGCCGATACCAAAATTACTTGGTACCGAAAGGAAATATTCGATACAATACTTGTATCGATCGGTAGGTATCGAACGTCCCTAGTGGCAAGTGTTGCAGCAACACAGACACTGGTCCGATTGGCGTCCACGAACCTACTGCGCTCTAGCCCTATCGATAGTTTTGTTCGATAGTTTTTGAAATTTCAACTTTGGAATTTCTCGAAACGGAAAGGGAACAGGTACTACCTACTACCACTACCTAGCACACATTCTAAGAAGAGGTTTGTAAGAAGTTCTTGTTCTTAGTAAGGACTATAAAAAGATAACCTGAAGGCTCTTCATGTGATTGAATTTCGTTGAATTGGATTTTTTCCTTTTATTGTTCTATTTTCAATATTTGTCAAACTGAGTCAGGTGGTTCCTAATACCCTGATCTGCTCTTTTGTTTCTCCTTCTCGAAGCTGTTTGCTCAACACACACACATGACTTCTATGAATAACTCTTGCTCGCTCGGAGCGTGGTAGCGTATCCCCAACACAGAAGCGCGGAGAGCCATTGGTTCGCTATAGAGGTATTGGTTCGCTACTTGTGAGTATTCGTTACTTCTGATACAGAGACTTTCAAATATCGGTTACAAAGTATTCGTTACTCTCCCATCAGATACAGTGCGTTTATGTTAAAGTACCTGTTTCGGGTTTGTCTCTTTTAACGTATCAGTAGTCAGTTTTTTCTTATCGAATACTGTATTATAATATTATATATTTGGTATTACAATATTAGTTGGGGGAAAAATAAATAATGTGTATATGTTTGGTAATTTTCTTTAATTACTGTAAAAAAATTAAAATACCTCACATATAAATTAATCACTTTAAATTCATGTTTAAAAACATCATTTGTTTAACTTTATTTGTCGTAAGCCGTGTTCTTCTTTCTGATAAAATATTTCCAGTTTTTGAGAGTACCCTTTCACAGGGCACTGAGGTTGCAACAAAATTACATTTTCTTCTCACCAGATTCGCAAGGTTAGGATAATATCCTGTATTATAATACCCTGTAATATAATGTATATTATACATGTTCATGGTTCCTTCACCACTCCAGATACTCCGATATATCGTTGGTTACCGCCTCTGCTCCAAGATCCAAGTCTCTCTCTGTGATACTGCTAACAGATACTTTCAGCGCTAACTAATACTTTGTAACCGATATTTTTGGTTTTCAGTATCGGTTACATATCTGGGTGGCTAGTAACGGTTACAAAATATCGGTTACTGAAACATCGTCTCACCTCTAGTTTGCTAACATAGTGGATACGCGCCTTTATGAAAAGCTCAAGGAGTTGAAGCCTTGATCGGAAAAATACTGTTTCTCATCAATCAGGAGGGAAAAGAGGGTGCAAGGCGGCCTGAGATGCGCTCGCGGGGGAAGTTGTACATCGGGGAAGGCGGTTGAAAAGCCGTCCGGGGGTGCGTGTGCGCGGGCGGTCTCTCCCTTCGAGTTTCATCCGAAGTGGGGGCGAAACCGCCTTCGCCTCTCACTAGTCATGCCAGTGCCCGCGCTCCATCAGCATCAACACTGGTTCCAGTACCCGCTACTAGTTCCCGCCACGCATGTATACTGCTGGACCCTCGTCCCATACCGTCTATTCCGGCTTCATCACCATCTCGTCGCCGCTGCGTCTGCTATGGAAACAAGGTACCTGACAAGTACCGGTGACAAAAAAAATCCTCCTTCCAGAAAAAAATAGAAACGAAATGCATCAAATAAAAGTTACACCCCTCCCTCCGAACGTCCCGAACCCGCTGTTTTCTGTTTGCCGTTTTGTGTGAAATAAAATTGTGCTTGCGTCCATAGCTCACCTGCTCTTGGTCCTCGCTTCATCCTCCTCTTCATCTCATCTTCTCCGTGTCTTTCATTCAACTCTCCCTCCCATTCCTCCCTCTCTTCCTCCTCCTTTGAAGCACCACACCCTTTGTTCTTATTCCGCTTCTGTCTATCACTCACCTTTTGTTTTCCCTTCTCCTTTTCTAGATCGATATTAGTGAAGGCAAGAGACCGCGAATGACGTTAAAAAATATAAGAGCGAATTTTCGAAGAAATGACTCGTTTTAAGTAAAATGTCTCCATTTTACTAGATTTATAACAAATTATGTTTCCTTTTTTCTACCGAGTAACACCTCAGTTCATAGATTTTTCAACGTTGAACACGATGGTGAAGTCAGAATGGCGATATCTCATTCCGTTATCAGATTAGAGCAGATGAACCGTGAAGAACATCTCAAGTAACAAACACGTTTCTGCATAATCAAAGTTCTCCAGTTTGAGAACGGAATAAGATACCGTAATTTTAATTTGACCATCGTGTCAGTGTAAAACAAACCTTTAAAATGAGGTGTCATTTGTCAGACGGTTTCATTTGGAGAATTTATGGGTCCCCCCCCCTCCCACCATAAAACTCCCCAAAACCACCCTCAGCTTATAGATTTTTCAACGCAAAACACGATGGTGAAGTCAGAATCACGATATCTCATTCCGTTATCAGACTAGAGCAGATGAACCATGAAGAACATCTCAAGTCACAACCACGTTTCGTTACCTAAAAAGCCCTCCAGTTTAAGAACGGAATAAGTTATCGCAATTCTGACTTCACCGTCGTGTTCAGCGTAAAATTTACGCTTTATTTATTAAACCTTTAAAATGAGGGGTCACTTGTCAGACTGTTCCAATTCTGGAATTTATGGGTAATTTTCCCCCCTTAAAATTCCCCTAAACCCCCCTTACGAACGTAGTATTTCGATCGCCAAGACAGATTGATTTATGCAAATTTGAACATGTTATCTCAATACTATCGAGAGTTATATGATTCTTGGTGTCTTTTGGCAGTAAATTCAGGATAGTCTGAAACGGATTTTGGTATGAAAATATTCCGGAAATTCGAGTTTTAAAAATTTTGGACTGAGAACAGTAGCTTCCTTTTCTTCGAAAATTCGCTAAAAATTGAGAGACAACGTTCTAGTGCAGTTAGTAGTCTTTCTGTCCAGATCACTATTTTGTAGTCTCATTACTAAACGTAAGAGTGGACATTTTGAAATTGGTTCGTCAATTTGGAGTAGGGTTTTTTTTTTTTTTTTAACATGATTTGATGATTTATTATAGACAACTTACTGCAACGGTAGGAAACATTTTCTACCCCAATTAGGGTTCCTACGTACCTCGAAAGGTGAACTAACAAATGGTCAAGATGAAAAATTCGTGAAAACTGTGACTTCTCATTTATTATCGAAATAATGAACGAAAACCAATGTCCAAAGATAGTCTTCGATTTGGATGAAAACGAGAGAGATGCAGTAAGAACTTATTGGGTTCAATATTTTCAAGTAGGTATAAGTAATTGAGATTGGGGCCAAATGAATGTTTGATTTGAACCTCCATAATATCCAAAATCAAATAGAAAAAAAAAAGTCTTTTGGTTCATCTCAATCAACAGGGAGGCTTGAAAACATGGGATGGGATTTTAATAATTTTGTACTCCGAAACATGTAGTAGGACTTGAAGAATTTGAAAAATACCAACACGAGCGTAAATGGATTTCAATTCATTCATCGATCGCTCCTGTAGGTCGTTAGTGTAAAACATTCGAAATGTAGGTACCACAATTATGTGTTTATTCATAAAGTTCCTAACGAGATCTGTTACGTTGATCGGCAAGAAAACAGGATCTGTGAGATAATCCCGGGATTTAGACGAGGATGAGGGACTTGGACGGTTTCCATCGAATGGTTCCTCTCCCGCCCGAAGCTAAATTAAGTGTGCGGTAATGTTTGGAATCAATTGTATCGTCCACTAACAAAACCACATAGTTAAAATAAACAGGATACCTACAGTTCAACCAATCGAAGACTAATAAGTAGGGCATAATCCATTGAAATTATTTCCGCTGAGCAATTAATGAGTTCAATATGCTGTGTAGTAATAACCCTTAGTTCCTGATTCTCATTTAATTTCTACACACTTTCATTTCAGCTCTGTCTTGATCGTAATTGCAACCGCATCGCTCGCTCTTCCGAGTCACTTTCTGCCCTGATCCGACTACATTCCATGGATCACACTGATTTCGTCAATGTCCCATCAACCTACTAACTCACAGTAAAAACTATACATCAAACACAAATTAATGAAATAACAATAATCGAACTTTGCTCAATGGAGCATAACTGGCGTTACGCTATTAATAAAATTAAGGCAAGGAACAAATGAAAAACTTGAATTTCGATTAAGTACACATAAAATTCTGTACTAGTTTTTAGAGAAACTTCGCATTATTTTGATTCAAGTTTTGAAGGAAGGACCACTTTTTTTCAAGAATACCTATTTCAAGATAGTAATTTTGGGTTTTGAAATTCATAAGTTAATTAGGGAGCAGGAATAACAGCTTTAGTGGTGAAGCAGATGTCATACGAAGATTTGGAAATCGAAAAGATAAAGAGTTTTGGCTGATTAACTGAGAAAATGAGCATTATTACAATGACCCGACATTGTTTTTGTCTCGCGGGATCATTGGCGTCAAGGCCCAAAACCTAAAACGTGTAAAATAGTTAATAACTGTTATATAATACATATTATATATTATAGTTATGGACATATTCATCCAGGTGCCGTCGCGAAGGTCCGTCAGTTTCAAACTGAGAAGGGAGGATTTGTGCATTCTAATGTTCCCTACTTGTCCGTAACAAGAGCTTGCTGATTGCTGTACTTACAATATACCGAATTGAACCAATTCAGCCGTTTGATCGTCCATAGAGGACATGAATCTATGGAATCGTGAAAATGTTTAATTTCATTTATAAGATTAGAAGATTATTTCACAAATTATTTCACAACCTACCAGTTTGTTTTGATCAAGTGGACCGTAGTAAACTATACCAGTTTACTAGTTACTTGAATATGAAATGGTGAGGAGCAGAAATTCACTGGCTGTTTCGAATTTTCAACTGAGTGGGACGTCATACCAAATTTTGATTTTGAAAACGGTGATCAAATGAGGTGTGGGTGGAGCTCTGTATCAGACGGTTTCGCCACCAGCTCGCTCAGACTACAGAGAAGTTCAGGATTGTTGAATATTGGCGAGGACGTAGTGCAAATCGGTACATTGCACTGTCTAGAACAGGCCTAGAGCTGCCGTTGTAGCTCAGATAGTTGGGTGCACCTGTCTCCGATGTAGAGCCGCCGAGTCGGGGAGCTTGTGTTAGAGAGTTTATTTAGGATGGAATTTTCAAGAATGTTGTTCTGGCTTGAGCGCAAGCCTCGGGTGTTTCAGACCTAAATAATAATTATTTTTTAACATCCTTAAATCCTACTACGTACGATCTTGAGGTGTTCACTGCCTCCTGACGAAGCATTGAGATAATTGTGGAATGTGTAGGTATACTTTGACTGTTAAAGTTGAAATTTTGAACACGAGTTATATGCTCCCACCTCCCCCACCATAACCCTTCTCAATTATTGGTCTATCTGATGGATCTTGAGTTACTCATATGAATTTCATCAAACAAATCATTGTAAATTTCGATCACCATATTAACTCTTACATTACATAACCCTTTTGTCTTGGTACTTTTTTCGCCATCGTGTCCCAGAATGACTTTCACGGGACCGAAATCTCCTCTCACATTTTCAAAAGTAAATCTTCCGTCCCGTTCACTTCTCGGACAATCACTAATCCGCTCACAACCTTCCCCACCTCGTTCCCAATCGTCCGCGTTGTGCAAACCGAATCGCTTCTGCCCCGAAAGTCTTCGTTGGAACGGACGTCCAGTGCGGACCGACCTTTCGGCTGCGGTTGAGTCACCTGCCGTTCTCGAAGTGTGAAATCCATCGTTACGAACTGGGCTCTCGAAGGTAGAAGTGAAAAATGAGCCTACAACTCCTACACATACTAATATCCCTGCAAGACATGGCGTAAACGCTTAGACCCGACCCTTAAATTCCAAGTAAATTGGGACAGTGTAAGCTAGAAATCGGGACTCATCTGGACCGCCTCAAAAATAAAAATCGGGACGAGATGTAAATAAACGAACACTTCACAAAAATACAATATTTTTGAAAATAGGCAATATATTTATTATCATAATATGAACCATCGAAGGAAAGTAGTTATGTAAGTAGGAAGAGGTACATCATATTAATTCTTTTCCAGTGGAGGACATCTGTACATGTGAGGTTTTTTTCCAGTTTTCATCTTCGCCTTAAAAAATCCTTCGAAGAATCGACTTCTTCAAAAATCGAGACAAGATCGAGACGGCAAAACAATTAATCGGGACACTTCAAAAATCATGACGGGACGCCCGGGACACCTCAAAAATCGGGACGGATGGCAGCCCTAACGGGAATTTCCCTTGCAAACATTTGATTTTGGCAATCGAAATGAGCCTTGTTTGCAAGTGAACCTAACCCCTCTGAACTGTTTTTTTTCTTTTTGTTGGCAAGCCACATTCTACTGTACATCTGCCACATTGTTCTTCATCCATCAACTTTGTTCGACTTTTCATTAATTTTTATTATTCATGAACAACGACGAATTCTCGTCTACTTTGAACTGCTTTCTTTGACGGTAGATTTCTGTAGGGTTGAAATTAATATAAGTTAACTGACTAGAGTTGATTTATATCTACTTCATCACGTTAGTTTGATATCCTGTTTGAACATACCGTCCCTTAAGATCACACAAGGTCTAACTCAGGTTTTTGGCAAAAAGAGTTAGGAACGGGTACTTATGCGAAATCTCATGGTCCGTCTTTCTAGCTCATTGGTTTGACCTTTATTGGAATGCAGGAAAAGGCTTTTTAAACGTAGAAAAGCCGCAATAACCGTGGAAATTACTACAGTACGTAGGAAAATCCGTTTTTTGTCTCTCCTGAAGAGTTGAGAAAACTGAGTTAGACCTTCAAAAAGGATACCAAACCAAAATATCCAAACCATGGATTTTTGAACACTTAATTCAATACGCAATTTGGAAACTTGGAAACAATGCAGTATATTTTATGCAGGTGATAATTGAAGGTACAGTTGAAAGTACAAGTTTGGAAACTAGTTGGCACTTAGGGCTTGAGAACTGATGTGCGCTGAGCGGACGGTGTTGGCAGATTCATGTTCAAATGGAGTGACGAACACGAAAGGGTTGTAAATACAATAATTGTATTTACATAATTATTATGTTGTAATCAGGGTTCTGAGGGTCAGATCGATCTAAAAACGCCTCTTGTCATAGGATTTTTATGTTTGTCAGTATTGCAGGGGAAAAAATCCCCGGCCATAACCTCGTGTACCTATTGTTTGAGCTTTGAAACGAAATGCAATGATATGAAATGAAATTGGGTTATTCCCAAAAGTATGAACAATTATCCTATTTGTACAAAAACTCAAATTGGGATTACCCGATTTTCCAAGGCACTAGCCCCTGTGTAGTCAGGGAGTCAAGTCTATCCGAACACAGTTTATAAATTTACATAGAATACTAAATGATAATGAGTAGATAATGAACTGTGGTTAAAATTACCAATTTACCAAATATATTAAACTAAAACCAATTTACTAAGAAAGTAACATTTTTTGGTAGGTGTTTTATTGTAAATAAATACTGCGGAGTATACTTTCCCCAGCAAATATTTGCTTGCTTAAATTGCCGAAACGGCGGAGCTCAAATGGGACTTTATTTATTAATATACTAAGTATATTAAGTCTTGTAATGTAGTATGAGTGTTTGGTTGAGGACATGAGATTGAAGCTGGGAGTAGGGACTAAGTGGTAGCTGATGGCTCGGGTTGAATATGACGTAGAAGTTGATGAAACAGTTGATGAGTAGGTGAACGGTGAAACATTTTTGTGATAATGAAGCGAACAAGATTATAGGGAAAAACAAAGACGATACTCGAACGATTTATCGTACGAACAGTTCAGAGTTATGACTGTCCGACAACTATTATAGTGAAACTATTATTAGTGAAACATTTTTGTGATAAAAAAGCAAACAAGGTTTTATATATAATATATAAAATCTTGTTTGCTTCTTTATCACAAAAATGTTTCACTAATAATAGTTTCACTATAATAGTTGTCGGACAGTCATAACTCTGAACTGTTTGTACGATAAATCGTTCGAGTATCGTCTTTTTTCCCTAGTGCTGCTTTTACAATTGGGTTTTGAGTAGTGTTGAGGGGTTGTATACTCAATTGAGCTGTGCTTTGTCGGTATTATGGTGACAAGTCGGTCATAACTCATAACATATGAAGATATCTTACTATGATAAATTGTCACTTGTAAGGTCAAATAGCTCTCAGAACCTGAAAAACTGTGGTCATACCAGGAAACAAACGGAAGAACTTCCCTCAACATTTCCGTACGATTTGAATTTATTCAACTGAATATGAAGACTCGAATTGGATCTGAGTCGAAAGCGATGGCGCACCCACCCATACGGGACTGTCTGGTCTTTTTGTAAGGTCAGAAAAAAATTGAAAATGTCAAACCTCAAAGTGTCCTCAAATTATAACCCCTTTTGTCTTGCCTTCCTCCCCGACATCCGATACGCCTGTCCAGGTATCAACTTACTCGGCCATCTCTGGAAGGACTTTTTAACGGAGCTGTCCCTCGTGTCTGCGAAAACTGGCGACATATGGTCGGATATTAACTTGATGGTAGTTTCCCCTCTCGTCTCCCACTGTTAATTTCACCCGTTAAAATACTGCGTGTGGGGTTGCCTTTTGCTGACCCAACGTCAAAGTACATACATTTATATTCGACCCCTCCTTAAAATCGACCGGGCGCTTCAGGCGCTCTTTAACATTAACTGCGACGCTTCCTTTAACGATGTATGTCATTATGCCCGTTCATCCGTCCGGTATGTTGACCAAAATATAAAAAATGCTCACAAAGAGTTATATTTGTCATGGAGCTGGAGAGTTAAGGATGGCTGAACACTAGATGTTTACCTAAGTTAGTCACCCATACGTATGTTCCATAATCATGTCTAAAAGGCGGATTCTTATGCACTAAAAAACCCCGTTTTATGTCATAAAGTATGCGGTAGTAACATCCGAAATATGTGCTTAAATGTACACTAACAAAATCAGAATTAGCCTTTTTTTTACCCAAGTTTCATTGGTGACGAAGAAAAAATGCAAATTAGAACCACTAGAAAAAAAACTCTGCAAATTCTTGACACAACGGTTTATTATCTTCTTTGTGCAGATCACCATAATCTAATTCACGAAATGACAGATGAAAGTCTAGCTCATCTTCCGAATTTAATTAAACAAATAGGCCAAAAATACCGGTATTGCTTAAATAATTTTACAGTTGGTGGTGATGGGTGGGAAGGGGCCTGGGGTTGTCCTGCAACTTAATGGTGGCGGGAGGAGGTCGGTGGGAGGATGTTGGAGGGTGTACGGAGGAGGGCGGTGGGTGTTGGGAGGAGGGCGGTGGGTGTAGGGAGGAGGGTGTAGGGAGGAGGGTGGTGGGTGTAGGGTAGTGGGTGTAGGGAGGAGAGTGTAGGGTGTAGGGAGGAGGGTGATGGTATTGCAGCCCCCGACAGACAATGCCATACACTAGCCATACACACTAGATTCTATGCGGAGACTTGCCCAAGCCTTCTGCTCTTCCGATGGAGCCCGAACTCACACCAGACAACGTGACTGAGGAGATGATCACTAGCCAGGAAACTAAATAGGACTGCGTTGTACATAGTCCCCATCCTCAGGTCAATAAAGCTGGATGTAGAAAATAGATCCTATGATTGAGAAAATAAGGAGACCACGATCGGGTCAGAACAAGGATAAGGGTCAGTGGATAATAGTCTTGATCATGATTTTTCCACTGTTTCCCTCTAGAAAAAAAAAGATTGTACAGATCTTACCATGTCATACCATGTGCAGATCATACCATGTCATACTATGTCATCAGATCGTACCGTCTCATACCATGTCATACAAAAGATAAGGCTCTCATAAGCTTCATGTCAACTGAACGAAACTAAAACTCGAAAAATGACCTTGCGACCCAACCAAAAAAATAAAAACAAATATCTTGTGCAAATATACAAAAACAAACAAAACGATAAAAAGAAATGCTTGCTTACGAGTCTGCAACACATTGGGACATTTTATGTCTTTAAAGAAGGGATTCAGGGGCCTTTGAACAATGCTACATCACCTCCCCCAGTAGCGTAGTTGTTATACTTAATTGTAGTGTTCATCATAAAAGAATTGGTAATTAGACTCAGTTCTTTAATTATTGTAATAAACGTTGAATTATAGTTTAAATTATGAAGCTTGCATTCGTGTTGACAATATAAATTATTGAGAATGATCACCGGTGTGTAAACAAGTATTTAAACAATCACGCTCATACCGCAGGTCGTCGGCCACGCACTCCGCAGTGGTTAACGTAATATGGTTAGGTAAATCGATAGCTATCCAACGAGTGGTGAACGATTTTTGTACGATGATAACTGGCGAAGATAAAGTTCCGTAGCAACGAATCGGTTGTACATAAAATGTCAAAAAACCGTCTCGATTTTCAGATAGAAAACCAGTTAAAAAGGCCAGTGAAGCCAGCAAGTAGTTGGTCACATTGTATTTCGCCACTTCTATAATTTCAATGGTGATTGACGCACTATTGTGTCGATGATTGTGATGTTACAACAATGCGGTCTCTTGTCAGGGGCAGGCGCTACAGTACCCGCACGACTCGATTCACAACTTCTGACCAGCTTCCTACGAGGCCGCACTACGTTTATATATCTCGTTTTCAATTGAATGGTGCTGCTCCATCCGCTAGAAATGCTTTGAAATAAATCGAATATATCGTCACTTAAGAACAGTAATGGCCTATTTCAAAAACCACCACTTTTCAGGAACAACAAAATACGGGTTTCCCTCTCCATTTGTCGTATTACATTCACTGTTTTTCAGGGGTGGCCAACAAAATTGACTTCTCCATATGTCATCATTCATAAATTTCACTAAAGTAGTTGATATTTAAAAAAATATAGTTAGGCCTTTACAATGTTAGATTGCGTGGTGAGATAGGCCTTCATTGGATTATTATGGCCCATCTCTTCAGACAAATACTATGCTATTATGGCCTATCTCAACTACCTATTGGAAAAACATGAACGAAATAAATTAAAACAGATCCTTTTCATTATTTTAATGGTATCTATAGGTAGAACTGCAGGGCATATTGTTGATCAGGCTCGAACCCTACATGGGTTGTAACGCCGAGGGGTAAGGTAATAGGTAGAACTGAATTCCTAGGTATATCTCCAACGTTATTGATGCATTTTTTTGCAACACAGCAACATGAAGGAACTAGTGAAAAGCAGGAGAAAAACAAGTGAAACTAGATGGGCTGCTATAAAATTTTAAAAAAACAACTAGCAACGTCAGACAAGTTTCAGGGATACCAACTTACGAGAATGAAAAAACAGTATCGAATACACTTTTAGCTTAAAATCCATTTTTTGAGACAGGCCATTATTGTTCTTGAGGTCCGACATTTCAATCTACGACTCGTTTTCCCCGTAACCCTTCGATGATCCCCAAAATATAGGAAAATACGCTTTTAACGAAATATCTGTTATTCGTCCTGTTGTCATGGAGTCATGGTGGGTGGTGTGTAGTCGATAAAATTCAATTCTTAAATCGAGAACTTCCCTCGCGATGCTGGTCCCAATATGATTGTGGGAGAATAACGTAAGATTCCAAGAAAGTATCGGCTGTTAGCCCAATTCGGTCGAATATCCAGTTAATGCATATTCTGGATATTCGCCCAAATTCGGCCGTCAACTCTCTGTGGCTATTTGCCCAAACCAGGCAATATAATTTGGGCGAATATCCAGTTTGATAGATCAAGCGGACGGGGTTGCTGAATATAAACATCCCTCAAACAACAGATTAGTACCATATAGATTAGTTGGACATATTGATCAAGTGGACGGGGTTGCGGAATAAAAATACCCCCCAAACAACAGATTAGTACCATATATTATAGATTATTTGACGACGCAGATAAGTAGATTACATTATAGGTTATATTATATTGCCTGGTTTGGGCGAATAGCCCCAGAGAGTTGGCGGCCGAATTCGGGCGAATAGTCACATCGATAACGTAATTTCTTATTTCGTTAGGGTTCTCAGATTCATTTACAAACGCTTCCTTACCGATAAAATAATGCGGTGTCACTTAATTCGCGTTTTGCGACAGCAGTATTTTTATCTCGTTTGTTACTGTCCAAGTTGTAAGCAGTGATCTACCCAATCACTTGGTGATTCTCTTTCGAATTAGCAGCCCTCGTGCGTTCATAGGAACTTTTCAAATTGCAATCTCGAAACGTATGTTTTTATTGCTCTCGGCCTTCATATCGCCAATCGGTGCAATCTGTGATCAGATCGGTCTTTCAGCTCTGAACGATCAATCACTGCCGTCCATCAATCAACTTCGCTTTAGAAGAGGGAGGTTAGCGACCCCGTGGTATTTTCCCTGTGGTTGTTAGCTTGCTTTTTTCCTACTTGCTGGTAATTTACGTGTTTTATGTGCGGTTCTAGATTTCCTGTGAGGGGTTGGGTTATCTTGTAATAGCGTTTCATCACACTTGCGTTCAGGAACTCGTCTTAGTCATCTCCCTGGAGTATCCAGGCTACTGATGACTCAAACCAGCCTATTTTGTCAGTTCACACATTTGTTTTATACTTATATGTAGCCTAGATTGTTTCATTCACTGCAGTAAAGAACCTGAAAAACTGTGCACATACCAGGGAACAAACGCAAGAAATTTTCTCAACATTTCTGTACGATTTGAATTTATTTAACTGAATATCGTAGCTTAAGAATTATACCGTAGCGGTGTTCGATCGTTGAAACCATTTTGTACTATTTTTTAAATTATTGTTTCACGTAGGAAACTCTTAAAATCATTACCATTTCAAAATAATTTTGATAGGAAAATTTTAGATGACGAAAAAAGTCCTGAAGCAAATCCACCGATCCCACCATTTCTTAAATGAGGGTAGGGTACTTCTGAGGAGCCTACACTAAGCTAAAAGTAGTAAATTTACTTTTAGTAAAATAACTGGTGGTTTAGGAATAAAACAGTATTTTGTGTTTCCTGAAAAGTTGGGGAAAATGGGTTAGGCTATGTTACTTCTTAAGGTGCGTTTCCACCGGCCGAACGAACACCGGCGAACGAAGAAATGTGTGTTCGTTCGGTTGGTGGAAACAGCAGACGAGCGAATGTTCGTTTGTTCACTCGTCATCACTAGGTGGCCGAGCGAATCTTCGTTCGGCGTTCGGTTGGTGGAAACACCTGACGAGCGAATGTTCGTTTGTTCACTAGGTGACCGAGCGAATCTTCGTTCGGCGTGTTCGGCCAGTGGAAACAGGTGATCCTTCAAACATGCGAACAAACGTTCGTTCGTCAACCATTTTCAGCGATCGGCCCAGGCCGATCTTTTTATCGTTCGCTCGGTTGTTGATTTCGGTTTTCTAGTTCGGGTTTCTCGACTTTTTCATTACTTTTTCATTCGTTATATTTTGCTATGGAGTGGACCAATGAATTTAATTCTGGAGCTAATAAAACCGTGAAAAATGTTCCGTGATTCCATCCGGGAAAAATTTCGAAACTCTTTCAACTCTTGAAGGAGACTGTCAACATTCATTTTCATCATTTTCATTTTCGAAACCCATCGGCATGGTTTTTTCCAGAGGGTCGAAAGTAATAATTACCTATTTTCCAAGGGAATCGCTCATTTCAATAATTTTTATTTCAGAAAAATTCTGAAAAATTTTACAATTATTGTAATTATTTTTCAGAATTGTAAAATTTTTATAATTAGAATTGTAAATTTTTTATACTTTTTATTTCAGAATTGTAAAATTTAAAAAATTATTTTTTGAGAAATTGACATGTTCTCAGAACATAAATTTTGAGCACGGGTAAAAACAAAGGTTTGCTAGGGCTTCGATATTTAGATCTAAATATAAGTCGCATACTGACTTTATTGCCATCTCAAATGATCTAAAAGTAGCTCAGAGTACACGAATGCATGAAAAGTAATTTTTAGGGCAGATAAAGGGAAGAAACTACCCAGTGTAGGTGGGTACTTCTGTCCTAGGACAGAAGTACCCTACCCCAATGTAGGTGGGTACATTTGGCCTAGGACAGAACTACCCAGTGTAGGCGGGTACTTTTGTCCTAGGACAGAAGTACCCTACCCCAATGTAGGTGGGTACATTTGGCCTAGGACAGAACTACCCAATGTAGGTGGGTACATTTGTCCTAGGACAGAAGTACCCTACCCCAATGTAGGTGGGTACATTTGGCCTAGGACAGAACTACCCAGTGTAGGTGGGTACATTTGTCCTAGGACAGAAGTACCCTACCCCAATGTAGGTGGGTACATTTGGCCTAGGACAGAACTACCCAATGTAGGTGGGTACATTTGTCCTAGGACAGAAGTACCCTACCCCAATGTAGGTGGGTACATTTGGCCTAGGACAGAACTACCCAGTGTAGGTGGGTACATTTGTCCTAGGACAGAAGTACCCTACCCCAATGTAGGTGGGTACATTTGGCCTAGGACAGAACTACCCAGTGTAGGTGGGTACATTTGTCCTAGGACAGAAGTACCCTACCCCAATGTAGGTGGGTACATTTGGCCTAGGACAGAACTACCCAGTGTAGGTGGGTACTTGTGTCCTAGGACAGAAGTACCCTACCCCAATGTAGGTGGGTACATTTGTCCTAGGATAGAACTACCCAGGGTAGGTGGGTACTTCCGTCCGCCTACACCGGCTCGTGGTTCAATTCTTGAAGGAGAGTGTCAATATTGATTTTCACCCTCTTCTGGATAAATTTTGAAACCCACAGGCATGGTTTTTTCCTCTTCTTTTTAGTCAACAAAGAGATTACAACAAAAGCGGCCGAAATACAAACTAAATCTTCGTCCATCTAGAATTGAAATGAATTGAAATTTCCTAGGATTGAAATGATTAATGTGGAAAACGTGGAAATTGAAATGAGAAATGTGGAAGAACGACACGAACAAAATGAGCTGTTTCCACCGAAGCGAACGAATGTTTGTTCGGCCTCATCATTTCTTCGTTCGGGCACGGCCAGTGGAAACGTTTGCACGGCCGGTGGAAACGGTTACCAACGTGCGTTGCCGAACTGAGTGAACAAACAAACATTTGTTCGTTCGGATATGTTCGTTCGCTCGGCCGGTGGAAACGGTTGTTAACCTGCGTTGCCCAACGCAGTGAACGCACAAACATTTGTTCGTTCGGATATGTTCGTTCGTTCGGCCGGTGGAAACGCACCTTTAAGCGAAGATATGGAGAATTGAATCGCATCTGAGTCGAAAGTGATGCCGCACCTTCTTATACGGGACTGGCTGGTTTTTTCGCTGGGTCAGGAAAAAATTGAAAATGTCAAACCTCAAAGTGTCCTCAAATTATAACCCTTTTTGCCTTCTCCTCTGACTTCCTTAGGTATATATTGAAACCTAGTCTAGTACAGAATATGTACTAGTCCTTATTTATAAAATAGTCCTTATCCAAGATTTTACTTATAGTCCTTACTTACTATGGTTTATCAGTCCAAAACCAGTATCTTCCTTCGTATTCCCTTTTATATGATTAAATGAAGTATTAACTGCCTTACTAAATTTAAAAACCCTCCAAAATCCCGTTAATATGGAAACGAAATGAGCCCATTCCCTTCGTGATCAATTTACCAGCGGAATTCTGTCCAACCAATGGAATCGACTGTACGGGTTAATGTGATCATGTGCCAGATGGTCATATGAAGATCACAATATTGGCTGGAAAAAAGTATGCCTTTTTTCTCCAAATTGAAGTAAAATATCATTTTAAACCCGTTTCCAGGGTATAAATCAACAAATTCTGCACCATATTCACTCAAAACATCATTTTCTCATAACATGTCACTTGGTCACCCCACGAAAAGATGTCATGCGTCAGCTCTTTGATTCGTGGGTGATACCAATCATGTTACTACTTGGTTCAGCGTCTATTATTTGGTTCATAATCTTCGCAATCATTCTCCTAGCGCCTCCACCAGGCTCTTGCACTATTCTGGAGAAGGTAGAAGACGTCCTCCGACCTTGGACTCATTCCCTTGAGTCCATTCCCTCTACACAGTCCTGCTTCCCTCCTGACTTTCTACCTATTTGACCGTTCAGAGGAAACGCTCTCCTTCTCATCTTCGAGTTGCGCAATCTTTTACAGCGACACTCGCCCCACTGACGCATTTTCACTTTCGCCTTTGAAGCCTCCAGATCGATTTATACTGGTTATGATGAATACAGCGAATTCAAATGTATTATGCATTGTAATCTCCCGATTCACCTTGAGTTATTTCGTTTCCTGTCTACACTGTTATGGAATATAAGTTTCAGTATACCACGATAGAAATAGGTTTCTATTTGATTCAGCCTGTAAAAGCTAGTATCAAAGGTTTTACTCAACTCCTGAACACTAAAGCTAGCCAAATTTAGCTCTAAGGTGGGAAATAAACAAGGTTGGTGGATCAAAGGTGATTTCTCTACAGTTCAGCTCCCCTTTGGATTGCCTAGTATAGGAAATGATACATTTATGAAATCGTGTCAACCTCAAAGTCACTTGAAGTTGACTCAGAAATTCTACACTGAGGGCTTTCTCAATTCTGGCAGTTATGGGAAGTCAAGCTGAAGACCACAATACTATTCCTCTTCTATTCTCTTCGTACTCCTCCATGCTGATCATTACCCATAATATAACTCAATACTTCTTGGTCGAATGGTTTAGGCAAACTACGGTCCCGCGGTAAAATCCCCAGACGGTACAAGAACGTAAAAAGTTTGCAAACTGTTCAAAAGTTTGCCGACCTCTGGTTTAGGCGATCAAACCATTCAGTGTAATAAATCAACTGTCTAAATTACCCTAAAAGAAATTCGTTGCGTCTCTCGAACCCGAGCCAGCGTTGTAGGAAGTGTTTAGATGCTGAAACAAGGAGGCGTTCCCAGTGTCCAAGTTTCTTCTGACGGTTCCTTTCGCTAGTCCAGATTCTCACCCTGAACAGCTGTTAGTACAGAATTATCGCGATTTCTTCTTCATTCGGTGCCCTTTGCGGCGAACCTGTCATTCTACGATTAAAATCGATGGAACTAACCTGTCACGGTTGTTCCCATTGTGAGTCGCTGTATGTCCAAGCGAATGCTGCTTCTTGTTATTGTATACGTTTCGTATCTTTTCTTACTGTACCTAGAATGATACTCTATTTGCGGTAAACGTTTATACGCAGTTTTCTAGTTTAAACCAAAATTTTTCTACTCGACATGACGATCATCTTCCAGCGTAGCAAGTGGAAAAAAATTGTGTAACCTCCAAAAGAAATAAATGGAGATCAGAATGTGGCAAATTCTCTCTTTTCACATGTATGTTGTATCATTTTGTACAGAAGTATCAAAATTTGATACTTGCCATTTATGTACAAAACATTTAATATGAATACAAAAAAAGAAGTATTTAATTCTCCTTTTTTGTATCCATATTAAATGTTTTGTAAACAAATGGCATTTGTGAAATTGAAAAAAATTTCAATTTGCCACCGGATAACAACACTTTAGGAAATATGTACATACAAACCGTAGGGCTTGTGTAAGAACTTGGTGCAGGGTTTGGGATCAGAATATGATTTGTAGTCTGCATATTATGTAGTCTGCAGACACTTATCAAATGGCTCTTTCTTAGTACAGCCCTGAGACGATGGCGTAGACTAATGTGAACTTCAGTGTTTGGCGGAGGAGTTTGAATCTAATAGACGAGTTCGAACTCTATTACCCTACATTCACCCGTTGCCAAGATCATTCGCGCTTACCGTTCCACAGCATGTTGCTCTAGTTTGATTAGTTAGAGTTCCCTCGCAATAAGTTAGGAGTAGGTGTAAATAACATCTAACGTTGGTGAGTTAGTATGAAGTCGTTATTGACGATTCACCAGTTATCACTGTCTTGTTTCTTTGTCGAAGTTAAAAATTATATTCATGTAACGAGAATGTGTTCGGCACCTGATTTTATTCGTATTATAAATCTGTTGTGAAGTCTGTTGTTTGATCCTACCACTTATTTAGAATTCACATCATAGTGCTTTCGCATTAGCTCCAGTTATTAATGTCATGCAAGGATTGCCCGTTTGCATCACGTTGCGTGTGTTGATTAATCCACTCTTATTTAGAACTTCGAGCTACGTTTTCTAGCGATCCTCACTGCGGTTTGTTTTGCATGTTTCGCATCTTTTGAGGCATTCCACGGCAGGTTAGCCTTGCCCCATTGAAAGGGTTTAATACTCCCCCTCGATTACCCGTGGTTTATTGCCAAAGTTCCCTCGCCAAACCCAGCACTATATGCGGTCAACTTCAACACCAACCCTCTTCAGGGCTCCCAGTAATGGCTACCCCCAATCGATTATGTGGTTTGTAGTTTCCAATTTGATATCCTAACCTGGTTCAATGATTATCAAACGAACATAATTTAATATCATATTTAATGTTATATTATTACTGCATTCATAATGTAATAATATTCTCCGTAAAAACTGAACCTACTCGTCGTTTTCTTGTGCCAATATACAGTACTCCGAAATGATTGATTGATTGCTTTATTTATTTAAATCAACCATGAAACGTCCGGGCCAAGTGGCTCTTCTCTTCCACCTCTTCTGGGTCCTTGTTTTCACATCATCGTCCGATACTCAGACCCACTTTGTTGATTTGAAATTTCCGTGTCTCTCGGTTACTGAAATATGATGGATTCTGTGGCTTTTCGTTTTCAGCCATCTTAGAGGTTATCTTATGACCTCTTCTGGATATAGTGTTGCAAAAGTTAACCCGGCACTGAAGATTATGACGATGAGTCAAATACAATAGCCTATGTAACAACCATCTTTGGTGTAATAGGTATCTCTCAGGAAGGTAAATCTAGATAGGAGGTAACTCACAATCACGACCGCGCTGCTGAACCAGGATCAGTTTTGGCCCTCAGCTTTTTCACTCAACCTTTCGAAATTACCTCGCCCGTTGTGGTTGGCTAGAAGGAACGTCATTTTGATACGTTCGTGTACTGAGTGGTCGTGTAACCCTTTGAAGCCTAATGTTCGTATTTGAGTTTGGCTAACTGATAAAGTTTCCTCCCAATTTGTTATACCTACAGGCGTAATCGTCATTCTCTTCAGTGAATTACTCGTGCGCTAAAAATAGAAAGTATGATGTTTTTGAGCGTAAATAAATATTAATAAAAATAATATCAATTTGTACGATTCATAACGCTCTATTTGCTTCAATAGTTTGTTTTCCAAGTGTAATATTTATGAAAGATCTCACTGTTGTGCATATACCATCCCGTTATTCATATCGCTCTATTTGCTTCACTAGCTTGTTTTCCAAGTGGGATATTTATGAAAGATCTCACTGTTGTGCACATACCACCGCGTCATATTCATTCCCGCCCAAGGTCGGGCAGTATTTTTGTCACCCCTGTAGCAATATTATGTCCCACGGTTATAGAGAGCAAAGTTGCAGCTCTTCTACGCACGATTTACCTACTACATGCCACTTGCGTTTACCGTTGCTGGTACAGCAACTAACAACTCCTCCGCTAGGTACATCAGATGTTAGACAGTTTCATCTCAATTTCAATGCTGCTAGAAACGTTGCCCCAGTCTTGATGAATTGATATAATCACCTTCTGGCAGCAAAAATCGGTACGGATTTTGGTTAGTATCGGATAATTTGTTCAATCTATTGAAAACATCTTGGTTTTGGAATGAGTATCATAATATAAAGTACAATAATTAAAAATTATTAATTATACTGCAAAAATGAGTCACATTTTAATTTGCTAATTTATATTGAACCTTTGCCGATTTGAGAATTTCTCACTATTGAGTTTCAAACGAGTACTGCCATTGGTCTGGGTCATTCCTCCACCATTTCCGCATATTATTAATTTACTTCTAACCATACAGCCTTAATTTCCTGGCTGATTTGTACTAAATGATCAGTTGACATTTGGATCTTCATTCTCGGTGATGTTGTAACCGGATTCCGCCTGAACCGACTTTACAGAGTGAATTTACTACAAGGGCCATGTAGAGGTTGTAAATCTCGCCCACCAGTTCCCAAGTTGGTTTCATTGTACTTCGACTGACAGCATCGTGAATCGAGTCGCCCACACTCCTGTTATTGATTTGTTTTCGTGTATGTTACTCTCTGAATTGATTTCCACTTTCAAACTGTTCCTCTCGTCGAATACACACACAAATATTTCTTAGAAAACTCACACTCATCGACGTCTGATATTAATCATTATGGGCATGAAGTGTCAGGATGTCTTATGTGAAGAATCCTCTTTCGGTTGGGGTTTGTTAATGAAGGATTCACTGGAATTTCGTCCAAATTACACAGTGAACTTTATGTCTGCGTGCCTTTGGTAGGTAATAGATTTTCATAAAGTCATTTTGGTTCTAAGAGATCAAACGTCTTCTTCTGATGTTTAACCCGAAATTACTCTGTATTATGAAACCGTTCACCATTACATCGATACCAATAACGATGTTAGTCGACGACTTTCCGCCTGACTTTTCCACTCCTAAGGTTTCTTTGAAGCGGGAACGCCCAGCGTTGAACAAAGGAAAGGGACCGCCGGAGCCCAGTTGGTGAAGAGAAAGTTTCGTAACCCTTTTTCGTAACCGTCTCCCGGAGTACATGGGTGAAATCGAGTCTGCGTTTTTAGTACTTGGTGCCTCACGAGTGGGTGTATAGTTACATCGTGAAACTGATTTAGGGTAAACCTCAACCATCGGGACGACAGATTACTATTTCCTGTCAAGTTACTCAGTAATTTAATAGGTGCGTCATTTGCACTATTATTCCTATAGTATTTCCCACTCTCAACACCCATATCAGTAGTCTCATTTCGTTTAGAAAAATCTTATACATTTGCTGGTATGGCAACTTCTAAAGTCCCCATGGCAGCCAATCTGGAGCACTAGATCTTATCCCATGAATAACATCAATAGTCATGTCTTGTAATACCTGATTGCATGCGAAGCGCGATAGTTCATATATTGGAAACAAGAATATTCCGATCGATTTCCTGTAACTTATGCAATTCTTTCCGGAACAATCATTTTTGTAGTCTATGTGCAACTTTGTGTGGTTCATCATAGCTTAGTCAGTTGTTGGTTTATTATTTTCAATAATGAATCATTGTATTCGACCAAGAAGAATATTTCCCCGAAAGTTAGTGGGTTCATGTATACAGATGATTCGTCGGTAGGGCTTGGTAACAATTATTGCTCACTTTGCTGGGTATCACTAAATAGAAACCATTTATTAGGTCGGCGCGAAGTGTAGTTGGAATATTGACGAGAAGACCATGAGTGAGCTAGTTACCGACAACCCCCTCCACTATGCTCAGTGCGGACAGTCCTTCTCCAATCATCCCGTTAGGCCATTTACTTAGTGGGTGGAAATAAGCCAATGTTAGTTAGTCAATACATAATTGATTCTGCCCCTACCTTACTAAAATTGGTCCATTTCCACCCACTTATTATTTTAGTTGGCCGGTAATGAAGCGTCAGACTACAAGAAGGGGTTCAATTAATATGGAATCATTGGGTGTTCTATTCTCTGTAACCTTAAGAATGCTCATTCTTCCATATTCATCACAGGTATGATAGAAGAAACCGAATAACATCATACTTAACCATGCTCAATTTCTCAACCAATTAGATTAAGATTGCACGTATGTGAATGAGATTTTCCAATCATGGCATTTTACTTTGCGTAAAAGTACTCCTGTTGTACTTATTCGTACGAATACCTACTATCATACGATCATGCTGCATGACTGGAACTTTTTGTCATAATTTTCTGGATTATGTATCGAGCTAAAATTGCCCTTTTAAATGGTTAATTATACCATAAACGGACATATATCTCGAGGAAACAATAAAGTCGTTCCTAACTTTCCAACCCTTTATCGACTTACTTTTTTTAATGATCGTAAATCCCACGACAACCCGTTTGATTTAGCAATTTCCACTCCCTTTCGTGGTCGACCTTGGTGTATTCGGATGATCACAAAATGTTTATCACACATTAGATTTAGGTTAACAGTGCATGTACTCGGATATTACGACCGTGCGTTGTCAGTTGCTCGAGTCAAGTTGGCGAGTTGTTAAGAATTAGATCGTGCGTTAGTTACCGCGTTTCACCTTGTATATCTCACTAAATTCGAACTTGACTGCAGTTAGGTAAATCACCCCCAAGGCCCCTTGTTTAGCCCTCTCTGAGCTGTTGCCGCTGCACGATTCTCTTACCCGCGGTCGTTTGTCCGTTAATGAAACCCTCGTCGTTATATCATGTTTATCGTTTCGCCCTTGGGTGGAAGAGTATAAAAAATGTTCAGTATAAAAGTGTTTAGTGCTGAAAATCGGTTTAAGGTCTTCACAAAAGCGATGGTATCTCGTTGACCGAGTCCAAGTTTCTGATTTACTGCTCAATCCCTTGGGCCCCGGGTGGTTCCATTGAATGGGAGTATCGAGTTGTATATATCTGATATTATATTGGCAATTCTGTGTTGATTGGTGAAACGAAAATACCTCTCAATTCATCGAGGTTCTTGAGTGCAATATACCTTGTAAAAATCCACACAGTGACGTGAAAACTATCATAATTTACCAGTTCTAATGAATCCGTTCATAATAATTTTGAAAATAAGCATGTCAAATAAATATTTAGTGTGAATATTTGCGTGACAATTCGATCAATATTTTCAGTCATCACTTGAGAAACAAATTTCGTAGTCAACTTTAAACCTAATCCGTAATCAACTCCCTGTACCCAACCTATGGTCAATCTATCAACCATACTGTATGGTACGGTATTCACCACACAGTATCGTGGTATCCTTTTAATAATTTCCTGTTTCCGCTCCTTAGTTCAGATTTTTGCATTCTAGTAATTCTCAATAACTGTTACTGAAGGTATGTACCAATGTTACATCCAAACCCCCGTCACTACGAATATCCAATGATAAATCTTGCCCTGTGAATTCGCTTGGTGATGTATGATTTCCCTTAAGATAGAAATTATACGTTTGTTGCAGAGTAGAACAAGGAAAACGCTGTTTATGATTGCTTGCATTGAATTTCTCCAACTGAACTCGTGCCGACCTAAGTAGTTCATGGGTTATTACTTCCACCTTGCACCTATCCACATCGTCAGACGTTGACAGTACCAAATATCCGAAAGTGCTGGATGTCCTAGAATTTGGCAACTGATTCCTCCATAATGAACTGAATAATCCATAATTTTTATATACAAAATTTGTATATAAACATTTAATGTTGAATGTTTTGCATTCCTTCCTATTGACAAGGGTTATGAAACGTTTCAAGGATCATCTTCGGGCCGGTCCAAGCCGTATTCCGAACTTTGTGACTTTTTGGGACAGTTTTTAATTCGATTTTCCAATTCCACACGTGGAACTTAGACCTACCAATTGGGTGGTAAGCAAAATTGTTTCTTGGTCGACTCCATAAGTACATCGTTACAAATCCACAATACAGGACGTTGGGTGTCTCCAATTTTTCTCACTAGAAAAATCAAATGTTTCCGACGTAGATGCACCAAACTAGTGTTGGCTGAAATCGCTAGGATGCGTCAGATCCAGGATGGGATCCCGTGGGTAGTAAAGATGATGCCCAGGCAGAATTCAAGGGCGGCTTCAAGTCCTCCGAGCTATGCGAAGAAAATCGTGACTTCTTGTACGAGTGACCTTGGTCGGTGCATGGGCGACAACTTGCATAGAACCTCCGCGGTGCTTCTCCGTACAGGAACATGATCCGGCATTGAGACACGTACTGAGGCTCTCACGCTATCGAGAGGAACAAGAGGATTTCCTGACATCTTCGTCTTCTTAACCTGATGAAAAGGAATGCGTGTACGCCTCCATTGATTGGTCATCAGAAACTGTGACTTTTGATTGTACCTAATTAAGTTTGAATTGTCCCATGTCCTGAAAGAACGCAAGAACTATCTCGGATTCATCAGATCCAGACTCCCAGCCAGCTAAAAGGCCAAATAGGGTGATTTCGATTTAAAAAAAAATATATATTATTATAGAACTTTATGGTTTATTCAACATCACAGTTGCGCTCATGACTGTCATTCTTTAGGAAGTTCGTAGACCTGGTAGTAACACACGAGATGGTTTGTGTCTCTGCAGCTATCTTCTATCGCAGTGATTCTCGACCTGTGGTCCGCGAAGCGAACATCTAATGAATTTTAATCTTGGATCTGGACGAAAATCAATGCATCTACCAAAATTGGTTTCCTCAACATGCAACTGCTTCATTCTAGAATGTTTAGTGGTGAGTTCCACTCATCCTGAAGTGTGTGTTTGCAGGATCCTACTTATTTATCTGTTCTGGCAATATTAATTCTATCGTACCTGGTCTGCCTCGGATTCTGAAGGGTACGAAGGGGTCCTCAGTAGGGAAAAATATGACAACCACTACTCTATTGGACTGAATTATGGAGTATGAATTAAATATAGAATAATAGAATAATATATAGGATAATATGAATAATATGAGTCAACAGTTAATGATTCAGTTTGAATTAATGTTCGATTTCATTAGTGTGGATGGTTACTTAGGGGTTCAATTGGTCACCGGTCTTTTACTGTTTGGCCTTCTGGTTCAGTGGATTTTGGATCGGAGACTATTAGGCTAGTGGGCTTGAAAGGATCATCAGTGAGTGATGAAGACTGGAGAATGCCAGTCTCCCCACCTCCACAACCATCGTAATTTGTATGTCGTTGTGAATATCATTCGGAGTACTCGGCTTTGGGTTTTATGTGACACAGCGAAACCCCAAAGGCCGCACGAATATTACCAAATCGGCCTAATCAAGGTATTTTTATGACTGCTTCACCATCTTTAGTCACCATCGATTGATCCAAGAACAGGCCAAGGTACATCACCTTGTCTGCATTGGAAAGCGGACATCCTTAAAGATCTGGCTGATCTGCAATATATGAATGTCATCAACTATGATTTTCGACCATTATTTTGATGCACCATTTTTTCCACTTATATTGTGAAGAATCAACACGAATCTTGTAATGTGATAACTGACATTGTTCCTTCAACGACCTATACGAGGCTTTTGTGGCCCATTACTTGGTATAGAAACCCTCAATCAGTAGTTTTGAAGAAGTTAGAAAATAGTAGGTTTCAACTAACTTAATTATTTAGAGATGGACATTATTTGAGTTGGAAAACGAAAAACTGTCCTTTGTCGAAAACTTGACATCGAAGTTGAACTATTTATATTATCTACGGAAAACTACATATTTCTACACCTATATCTAATCATCAGTCGAATTTCGGGGTTCACTAACGGTTAAACAAATATATAATTAAGATGAATCGACAGAATCGACAGTTAAACAAATATATAATTAAGATGAATCGACAGAAAAGCTGTCGTGTAATGTATTGAATGAGCGTGGTACTTTCTTCACAATCGCATTGACCCCGTATAATTCTGACGTTATGACCGGTTCAACACTGCAGGTCAGATGCTCCTTGATCTGCAGTTTCAAGAACTTCGGAAGGTGGGAGTACCAATCTCATTAAAATATTGTGTAGAGTAGAGGGATTAGTTTGTATGAATACCGGATATTTTGATGAAATCTTATAGTCTGGATAAGCAGCACCTATAACGTTCATTACGATGCCTATACAGTTCTATACCTAGCACAGTTCTATACAGTTCTTCTTCCAAGCAGCGGAATCGTCTCTATTCCGCGTCCCTAAAGTGCGTAATTTTGAGAGCTAAGTGAATATTCATTTTGATTTGAATCATATGAATTAATATGTACCTTTCCTTTATTTTGCATTGAGTCCTCAGTTTTACTCGATGAGCAGACTATTTGCACAGAATTTTGACGACCATTTACACTAGAGATCTTTGAACTCTACAAAGATTCACGATTACGACATCATGCACATTATTAGTGAAGAGCCGTCAAATTCACACTCCTAGCTGTGTATTCGCACAATCTCGCCTTAATACCATGATTACGAGTTGTATGCTACACAAAGACTATCATTTTCAGTACTCATACTCAATAATTCAAAGCCTTGTAATTACGTTATCCATCTTCAACTGTAGTTACTAATCAAGATCCTGGCGAATATTGACAATACAACGGATCAAAGATTTTCCCCTCAGTCGGTTTCTGTGCGGTAATTTTAATGATCACTGCAGGCGCTATTTAAGTATGCATTGCAACTCGGAAACGCGAAGGTGAGAGCCCGCAAATAGTGGGCAGCTGGGATATCGTCTGAAAAGGGATTTTCGGGGGCGTAGCTTGTACAGCTCTAAAGATCAACAGTGGTGCAACAGTCCGTCTCTAGACCAATCAACGTGAATAATTGATTAGAGAAGGCTTCCTTCCTTCTACCTCATGGTCCGACAAACGAGCTTCCTATGGAGCGGGTTGTCGACTGAACCTTTTTACACTTCAACATCGAAGTGTTTCAATTCTAGAAAGTCCAATCAATTCATCATCACCCGGACACTCGTGGATAACAAGACGGCTGTCTGGAAATTGTAATAATCTCTTCGCTTTTAAAAAATCCGTCTGTTGCAACCTGTCAATCAGTATTAAAGTAGGAGGTTTGATTGAGGAATCTCTGGAGCGCTTCGAGTTCTTGGGTGAACTGCATAGTGTCCACTAATGGTATAACCAATCAAAAATAAAACAATTTTTAGCGCCATATTTCCTGTGAAAGTTGTAATTTTCGCGGTAATTTGGTGGCATCAACTTTTCTTTTAGGAGAAAAACATTCAAACCGGGGTTTTGATTCGTGTATTTTAGCACTTTTTTAAAAATTATTATTGGCATAAATTTCTTATAGGCCATTTCCTACAGCCATTTGTAAAATATAATATTATGCTCACACTACCTTAATTTAGGTATAAAATCCAATGCCTAATAATAGAATTTAAACTCTCAAATTACATTGTGACATTCTAATGAAAACTACTTTATAAATTAAAATGTTTTTCTGGCACATAATTGTCAAATAATTGAAGGGGTTTTCCAATTTGTCCTCGATGCTGCTGAAAATTTCTTGCCGGTGATCGCTGAAGTTATCACATCCCATGATCAAATGCTCCAAATTTCCGTTTGGATGTCTTCATCTACTGCAGGTTGGAGAATCCCTCTTATTGATGCAATAGAGATGTCCATCGCATACCCTGGTCTGCTCTCAATCGTGAGATGGTTCGGTTCGTCTTCGTTCATACTAAACCACGGCCGGTCCGGTATCGAAGGCTGAATTCGGGCTTCTGAGTAGCTTCGTAGCCAAGCCAACCGGTGATGTCGTGAAATCAATGGAAAGAACTCCTCTTCCTCCATGTCTACGTCCATCAGCAGTCCCGTCCACCAGAGCACCCTCTTTAGCTAGCCGGTCAACAATGACATTTCCTTGCAAACCGTCGTACCCTTTAACCCAAAGGAAAGTGGTCATACCATATCAAAGTCAAAGTGGTCAAATTGGTCAAACCATAGAACCATACTATAGTACAATTTGATGCCCCTAAAATACCTCACTATTAAGGTTTCCAGCTAATGTCAAACGACTTATCAATTGAGAGCTGATGAGAAATGTGTCCGGGTATGTTACATGTGGGCTATCTCATAGAAATCCATTAATCTAATAATGTGAAGTCTATTACTCTTCTCCAACTTTTTATTTGCTCATTGTCATGCATATCCTTTAATCCCGTTCAACGGGCAGGCCGTAAGCTGTGTAGGGTAACCGCAACCATCTACACTCCGACTAATTAACAGATACAAATCCCATTCGACAGAATCCCGATGTCCAAGACCGTGGAACTAACCTGGGTCATTCCAATTCCCCTAAAACTACTGGGAAGGTAACCTGAACGACCGATAGAGCAATTCATTATCGGAATGACCCTTTGTTGAGGGAGCGTTTTAGTTCCCTGAGGAAATCTCGGTGTTGTTTCGTCTGAGCGTCGTTTTAGTCCTCGAACTTCTTTCTTGTGGATGTGAGATAAATGTATTGGTTGCCACGTATTTCCAAAGAGCAATTATATTTTTGGATATTATAACACCTACATTGCACGTATTGAGCTCCAACTGGAACTTGCACACAGCTGCTGTGGTTTTACTGAGAAAGGATACTTAGGAATGTGCAGCAATAATCGAAATCCCTCATATTTCTGTTCGTTAGGGGGCAACTTACTCGCTCGATAGTTTCAATCCGACTGGAAACCGGCCACGTCCGAGAAACAAAACCCAGAGATATACTGGCGCTCGTTCCTCCTCGCTCTCGATAAATCATGATTAACGGGGGTAATCCACGGAAAAGGAAGAATGGGTGGAGTGAGAGTCGGGGAAATAGAAATTGGAAACATTTAACTTCTCTTTCTTGCGAAGGAGCAGGGAAATTACGGAATTCTGAGCTTGAGCTAGATGGCCATCTCTTGACGAACCCCTTGATTTATTAGCCGAAAAGAAAACCTTTCGAGTTCTTCTTGAGTGACTGAATCTAAGGGCGTGAAACTTGGAAGGAACGCTCAAAAGTTCTGCACTAAAGGGCTGCTTCATGACAAAAACAAAGTTCTCTGTTGGGAAATATCTTTTATTGGGGGCATCTTTTGGTGCTATTCATCAAAATATCTTCTTCATCCTCCGGCAAAAATTTAATATACTGTCTGATTGTAAGATCATATTCTCCTGTAGGAATATTCATTGTTGAAAGTGAGAATGGTTGAAGAACTAATAAACCTGGTTGTACACGTCATTTCAACGTGTGACCCAAAGAAAATGTATGATTCGGTCTTGAAACGGGTAGAAAGATTGCTCTCTTTGGACTACTTCCTATGGTTGCGTACCCAGCATATCGAACTTGTGGATCACTCTCTTTGAAATCTTTGAGTTAAACAAATGAACCGACACTTTGGCGATTTAAGCGATTTTTATATTGTAGTGAAGGTCTAATATCAGCAGTAACGATGGATTTCGATATATTATTTTCTATAATGAACCACCACTGTCGATCAGAACAAGAAGGACTATGAAATTCACCATGCGGGCCGATATGGATCCTCAAAACTATTCACAATCCCAGGTCGTTGACGAAGGGTTGGAAGGGCTGAAAAATAGGGGTCGACATTTTCAATGCCGCAGCTCGAAAATTCGTATCGATTTTGAGTCGAGTATTTTTTAGGACCACCCGGATAGTTGTTCGCCCACCGATCGTTCACAATGAGGGCTCGAAGGTAGAACCACAAAAATATCAACATCAGCGTGTATCAAACGGTGGAACCTGAGGGTAATTTTCATATTGGTGATCAGCCGATACACCACAAGATATATACTTTCGTCTCTACGGAAAGAAGGTTGGTTGGTAATTCTTGATCTAAATAACTTCCGGTTTCGGTAAACTACTCTCACTATAGTTAATGTTGGGTCTTAAATATTGTGATCAGTTTACAAGGCTACTTAGGGGCACGGGTTATGATTCTAGCTGCTCTCTAAGTTGATATGTCTTGCAATATTTACTTCCTCTACTTAACCAACTTCGTAGGACGGAGTTGCAACCATAATAGATTTATTAGTTGATCGTCTTCTCACTTCCAATATCACGGCTTTAACTTGTACCATTATTTATATTACCACTACAATCGCAGAAAAGGAAACAGTGAATTCAACATGAACCACTTGAATAAATTGTATTTATTGAATAATGGCACTACTTTTTTTACCCCTAACTGTAAGAAAGTTGGTTTTCTTTCTCCAGAGGGAATTCTGTCCGATACCAGTTCCCTAATACGGCGATTATTTTTCAATTAGGGAGAACTCCCGGATCGAAACAACGGCTTCCTCACTTCCCCATTTCGGGTCGTTGGTTTTAAATAAAAACGGCATTAAAAAGAAGAATGTAGACTTTAATGGAGTCGTTTGGTATTGTTAGGGTCAGCATCCATTAGCCATTATAGTGCGATAGGTGGGTAGATTATAAATATTGTAGAGAATATTTTTTCTCGCGAGCTAAACCGATTTGGGCGGGGAAAAAACTCTGCGAGGTGCTGTTGAGTTATTCTATCAATGAATTCGCAACGGCAATTACTTATTGAATGAAAGATAAAAAATTGAATAAGCGTCTGATAATAATAAAATAACAGCTATTCAGTTAAATGGAAGAGAGCCTCTAAAAAGTACACAATTCTGAAATGATAAAATTGACGTACATTCCTTTAAATGGTTTGTGGAGACATTAAAATTACGATTCACTCATTGATGATGGCTTGGCTAGGGACGAACGTGTTGAGAATAGGGATGCTCCGATACTATTGATATCAGTGAATATCGATATTTCCGATATTATATCGATATTGGAAATGCGATATTATCGTGATATCGAAATATTATGGTGAATATCGGCTTTAAGTTAAGTATTTTTACAAAATCGCGGTTTTTGATCCCGATAATCACGATATGTTTATGATATTCGTATGATCTCAGTCTTATTAGGCCCCAAACCATAATCTTTCGATATCACGATAATATCGATATTTTGTGGGGATAATATAGCTATATCGATATCGAAGTTGAATACAGTTATCGATATCAAATATCGGAAGATCCTCGATATCGGAACAACCCTTTTAGTTCGTTTCGTTTATACCTAGTAATTGTGCAAACCATGATTACCTACACATTAAAAGCGATCGGATTATGATGTCAAAATCGGGACATTGTGTGTGTGGCTTTCGATTGATACTGATTAGCAATGAAGTGTGTATTGAACAAGTCAACTATTCACGGCTATCAATAGCAAATTCCAAAAGGGGGATAAAGTACTGTGAACTTGGCATTGGCCTTCGTTAGTTATTCTGCACGTTTCCTACGTTCGTTTTTCTACTTGTTTTTCTTCGGGGTCTTTTTTGATCACAAAGTAAAGCGCTGCACCGCTTCATGCGTGGGAGTGAACCTTCACAAACATGAGCCCATGTCAGAGTGAAAGCTGAGCTGTTGTGAAGCCAAAGTGTGTCACTTCCTCAGGAAACGCTCAGGGCCTTCCGAAACGCCTTAGGCCCTCCTTCCCTTATACGAAGTACTCGTACCTTCATCCATACGTTGTTTCTCTTCTCTTTCCTATCATACGGACTCGTGAGATCTCACTCCCGATACACTCGCATCTGTTCTGTCCTCACGTTTTTCAACCTTGAATTTTCGATCGCCGTAGGAAACTCCTAGGTGTCGAGGCAGCCGGCATATGTTTCTTTTGGGGGATTCCTCTCACAAACGGAGCTATTTTTTGCCTCCCACCGGAGTCGTCTTGCACCATCGCCAGACTGCATGTCCCTTCAAATAAATAAGCTTCATAACACCTGCTCCTTGTCTGCATCATTTGAGAACAGATATTCGTCTTTTTCGAGAAAATCTTAAACTTCTCGTCTATCCCAGAATTCTCCAAAGGCCAAAGTTTCTCCACAACTTCTCTGCCACATTGAATATTCTATTTCACTCAAAAGGTAACTTGAGATTCTCAAGCCCAAGTTTGGAAACGGTGATACTAATAATACAATTCACTCACCGTCAAGTTTTCTACTTCTATGTTTTGAGTTCACTTTCTCTCAAGGATGTCTTATTTCTCTTTTTTGGTGACTTAAAACTACACACTAGTAATGCCAACTAAAGTAGATCATCTTCAGTTGGAATTTAATATTATTCGAACACCTGAATAACCTGACCCATAATATGGGTCATTATATATTATATAATATGTTATATTAAATACAAGATATTATCTTATGGTTGTTAAGAAAGGACATGGCAATTTGGTACAAAATGAAATGAACTGAAATGTTTTATTTGTTTTCTAGAGGCAACAATGGCCTATACAACAAAGAGGTTCGCTGTCTATAAGCATGAATATAATAGTAATATAAAGAATAATATAAACGACAATATAAAATAGAAAGAAGGGTAATATTTCCATACTAAGTGGTAAGTGGTAAAAGAACGTACGAATTCTACTCGTATTTCAGGCATTCAACTTGGCACATGATAAAAGATCTAAATTTCAGATATGCCATAGTGAAATTAAATAGGATAAATACATTTTCCTTGCTGGCTGCACAATTTGTTCACATACTCCATGCTGATCCTCGCCATGCCAAAAGTTTCTGCTTCTCGTTTCTCAACGGCAACTAGGCCACTACTCTTTTAACATCTATGGGGATGATCCACCTAAAACATTATTCGCTCAAAGTCTTTGTAAGCAGACTTTGTCGTGAAACTATTCAGTATATACTGCTTACATTTTTTCTCTTCGTCTGCATTTTGAGCCTTCCAAAGCTCACTGTAACCCATTTCCCACAGGACAGACTTACAGCTATTTGGTACAACCACCTGCTAGAATACTACGTACACCGTGACCCACTACCGGAACTACTGATCTACTTACTACTTGTTCCAAGAATTGCTTAGGACCTCAATACACATTCAGGAAAGTTGTCCAATTTATTTTTGAACGTTTCGCCACAACCTCCTGAAATGTGTCAGACTATTATTGTACTGTATCAATTATTTTGTCTCGAAAGTTCTTGTAATTGATGAGAAACAATATTTGTACAAATATTTGGTCTTCTGGATTTCAAGTTCCATGGCAAATTATGTTGAGCTTGAAATGACCAAACCGATATTGTGTGTATTCATACACAAATCGCCATCCTCTCTCTTTGTAGACAAATGTAAAATAGTTCCCTTGATATTTTTTAGTTTCTCTCAACTTGTTTTTGTCACTCTTTCTCAGTTGTTCCTTTTCGTATGCATTGGGGAATAGAATCCATCATTGTGAACCTCTTTCAAAATTCCAGCTTTTGTGCCCAAACTCGTACCTGAAGACACCTGCATCGTCATTCTGCTCCTACCTGGACTCCTTTTGACGGTAACTGAAAAAAAATTCGAGAGAGTTCCTAATGCTCCAAAGTTGGATGGAAAGTATTTTTGCAAAAACTCGACGACCAAAAAAACCCTCTCAAATTTACCGCCCCATCTTATGCTTTTGCACCAACCGATTGACCAGGTATATTCCTGTTTCTGTCTCTAGGTTACTCTCGTGATAGTAACGAGCTCTCGCCGATTCCACTTTTGAGGGAACCAGTCTGGATTTACGACACTATGGACTGCCCTTGTGATTTCACTCTGAGGTTGTTTTGACTCGGTGAAAACTCATTTTTATGTAGGTCAGATCAAATGCGGATGATCGCGTGACGGAGTGGCTGCCCTTGCAGCTTTCTCTCCAAACCCGAAAATGGTTCGACTCATTAGTACGGCTAAATTAGTGAAAAATTTTGGAGTTGCACCATTTTTGTCACGGCCTTATCATTCTAATTGCTAATTACAGTTGCGTGATTTTTTTCAGATAGAGGAAATTGGTGTCAATTGAGTTGGCAGACAAGATTCAAACATTGAATATTTTATGGGCTGCTGGATATCATTAAACTACAGCTGGTATACGCCAACATTCTGTTGTGTTCTCAATCGAATGACTTAATTATGACGTTATTATTATTTATGATTATGGCCTTTGAAGATGAGTTGGTATCGAGCTCTGGAGTTGATTTCCTCAGCCATCTTTTCTGGGGTTATCCATATCCGAATAAGGATCGTAAACGGATTGGAAATTTCTGTGGATTTGGAAAACACAGACTTCAATGCCTCTCGTACTCTGTGACGGAAGGGGAATATAGCATCCTTGTGGAGATTGTATTAGTGAAGTTAATCATGATTATGTGTCATGATTATCTGTTCCCTAGAATGGTGAAAAATGGATGTTGCTGGGTTTATATTAAATTGATTGCTCATGTTTTCACGATTAATGAGTTATTAGTGGAAACGGTACCTACTGCTAAACCAGACCCAACGAGAACAGTATTGAGAAAAGCAAGTCAAAGAGAGCAGGTTCTGAAAAGTGAGTGCTAATGAAATTATGTGATATCTCCGTTTTTTAGTTGTTTTGACGATTCCATTCGTTCTGGGAGGGACCTAATCCAGGGATGTTTCGGGAGCGATCAAATTATATTACACCACTTAATCAGTCTCTTGATGAAAAATCATCCTGAAAACCCGTCATCAAAGAGTTGCAGTAATTGTGCCGAGTGAAGGAGTTTCTCACTTTCTTCGAGGGCGAGGGACCGGGAAGTGCGGCTCATGGCGTGCCAAAAAGTCTGTTTCTGAACGTTTTGTCGTCGAAGTTGAGACCGGAGATCCGCGTTGTTTGGGACGATGCTCGGTTGCCCGAGTAAAGACTCCAAACTCTGGACCAGGGCCCTAGAAACTCTGAGGTTTTTTCTTTCTTTCTCCTTTCACACTCCTCTCCCGAGTTCCCTTTGTTGCCTCCGGAGCTACGGGTAGGCCCTTCGTTTCGCTTTTGTCTGCGCCATCTGCCTTCGTTCCTTTTTGACGGATAAAAACTTCCCTTGGGTAGATGAAAAATAGCCGAGAAGCCTTCTTTTGCCCTGCTCTTTCTCGTTTTTGCTTTAACTGGAGTTTACAAAGCCGAAGTCACTATGTTTAGAACAATAGAAATGTCTCTAGGTATATACGAAGTATTCAAGGGACCTATTTTTGCCACGAATATAGAAATGCGCGGAATAAAAGATCCTTGTTCATAATAAGGAAGAAAAAAACTCAACTACACTAATGTGATTTAAAATTCCAATCCCATGCATACACATATATGCATGCACATTTTATCATTGTAAAGTAAAATAGTATATTAGGTATACAACCAGCAGTAGTAATTTCTTAGGTAATGTAACGAATGTTCAGACGTAGGGTGAAGACACTAGTATCAGACACTATAAGCGGAGATTCTCAGGTTTCTTTGGAATGCGAGGCGTGATTTCATCATACATTTATTGAGAGGGGGTGGGGGTGGCATAATCAGGTACCCTAACTTCTTGACAACTCACCAAGACTTGGAAACCGACGGACTTTTTTGTTTTTGAGTACCTATTTAATATGATTTTTCAAAACCGTGTTTTTGCACCAGTGTCAGACACGGAGAAATTGGGATGGCTAGAGTATCAGACGCCCTCCAGGTCCAAAAACTGACACTTCAATCAAACGCCAAAGAATCGTACACAAATAGAGTAAACATCAATATCACATTAATTTCAATGTGGAGTTAACACGAATGATAAAGAAAGAAATTTGAGTCGAAGATTTCGAGTCGAGATTTCTCGAGGCGAATTACCAGTCTCCTTCAACTGATTCGGGAAACTGTTATTTCGTGGTTTCTTTTCTTCCACACTTTCCAAGAGTATATTTATTACATTTAGTACATTTTTCTCACATCCACAAGAGTACCAGACACCAGTATCAGACATCCCTGTCAGATACTGGGTGCTGTGATTGGGATGGCTATTTAAGTTGAAGGCGTGAGTTTAACAATATTTATTTTAACAACAATTTTTATACGATATTCGCAACCCTTTCAATATAATAGTGTCATTATCTGATGATACTCTAAAATTCTCAACCCTGAACTTTGTTCCCTCGTTGATGATACTTTACAGTAACTCACGAAATTTCACGTCATGGTTACTATTATTGTTACTTTGAACGCATCTACTAATTACTGAAGCCATGATCAACTTGTTGTTATGTAAAAATTGTAGTAGGTTTATTAACTGCTCCTCCTGTTTGCAAAAATTTCGAAATGTAACCTATAAACGATTGCCTGGAATCCTTCTTTTCTGCTACGGTTTAGGAATAACTCTTGTTTGAAATTTCTGGTTTGCTACTATGATGATATAATAATACCTATTGGCAGGATATAAATGATGATGGTGTTTTCAATCACTCTTAAGGTACCTACCGCCTACTCATACATTCGCTAATTTTCTCTTTCTGAAGCTTCCCCTTCCCCTCCCTCTGACGTTACCATATTCATGGTGGTTTTGCATAATGACGTTCCAAACCATTTTCTCACCTCTAACAATAGTACGACACGTGAATTAATCCATTATTTCTGTTGCAGGTACGCTACAAATTGCTCTGAAGGTTCATTCCTGCCTCGTAAGTATACCGCGTGATATAGTGTTTTGCGGCCTTTCACAAACCCACTTCATCTCATTACTTAGTGTGCTCTATGCTACGCTCTCAATTTCACCGCTCTGTACCGTGTGGGTTGGTTCTTTCTTCCGCAGCGTGTCGATTTTCCGTGGGAGAAATTACGGGATTCCACCAATATTCGTTTGGAAGGAAGAAGGCCCAATACACAACCCACGTTTTTCACCACTATTGATCATTCTGATAAATAGGTTGTGGTATGGAAAAATCCAATAAATCCAAGAATTACAGGACGCTGAAATATTTGGTTGAACCGCAGGTTTTCCACAAAGCCTTCTCTGCAATTAGTTTGCGATAGTTTACTATTCTTTTTATTGTTAGAAATTGCATTCGACGATATCTTGTGCTTGGTTGTGCAATGAAGCATGGAGTAGGAATGTGTATATTCGAATCACAAGCCTACCAAATCAAATCTTTTCATGGGATTCTCAAAATCTGAACGGGATACCTCGTAAAACATGTACCGTTTTCTGGGCCTGCAACGCGTTTCCGGCCTTGCAAGCCTACGCCTTCTTTCTCCACATCGAGAGCAAAATCTTGCTACTCATCTAGGAACCAGAAAAAAATTCCATTTCGACCTGTTTACGGAACCTGAGTAAACGCCCATTACCGTCTGGGTATTCAACAATAACGCCCTAACGGTTCGCACAAAGGCAGGTGAACTTGGGAGGCGCAACTACCGGATACACCTGTTCCCCTACCGATCAACACATGGTGCAAGTGAATTTTTCAACTGTTGGTATTACACAAATATCTTTTCCGAATTAAAAAAAGCTCATCATTAAATGGTTCTTTTCCGCCCAGTTACGCCGCCGGCGTAATTGATCCGTGTAATGCTTCGTAGTTCTTCCATTAATTCAGTTCCCCTCCGTGAGTGTTTGTCGATTTTAGTGAACATATGTTCTCAACAAATTACAAATCAACTAACTACCTTCTAATCCGTTATAATGTAACATCATATACCATACCGTTATTACATACCATCATTCTAATACCACGTATCATCAATTTTGACCAAATTCTGTTTTTAATGGACCCTACAGTATTTTTTAACGGCCGGCCGAATGGTGCTGTCGCCAAGTCTCTAGAAAAATTGCTTATGGGAGAATTAGCCAGTTTTCTAACAACCCGCATCACTAACATTAACCCGGACTTGAACGTTTTTTTGCTCTCCTGAAAAGTAGGATATTTTCTGATACATGGTATTAGAATGAGGGTATTATAATTTTCTACGAATTTCGTTACTCTATGGTATATCTCATTGATATAGATATTATCATATAGATATTATCACATAGATATCTTCCAATTACATCAATTTTACAACCATGACTCGCACAAGATACTTGAATTCAATTCAAATTCAAAAATGTTTATTCAATGAATAATGAAAATAAATATAACTGATAGGTGTTGTAACACAAAAAGAAAATAAATTTCGTAAAAAAAAAAAAAAAAAAAAATCTGTACTTACTATTGATTCCGCTTTGAATAATAAATAATGCTCAACTGTAGGCAATGCCTGTGTTTTCTGTGTTCAAGCCTGCTACATGACTGGCAGTAGGTTAATTAACACTAGGTACTTACAAATTGTTACTTTGAAATTGTTATTTTCAGAACTGAACTTTTACTTCTACACTCCTCGTATATAAATTCGCTACCCATATTAAGTGCTTATCAACTCAAAATTTTGAAAAAATATAACAGTGATTTGACTGATCACCGTATTACAATAGACACTGGTAATATGTGCTAATATAGTGGATCTCCCCTCCCTCACAAGCCGGGACAAGATTTGCTTCTTGTATTGGGACCTCGCCAATGAAGAGGGAGGTAAGTTCCTATCCAGCATGTGAAGGATACAGAGCTGAATTCGGGTGGACATGGCAATACGCGGTCGGGGATTAAGAGCAAAGCCCGAATCCGCCAGTCTCGTATGGTAATGGTAAGCTGCCTCTATTTCGACATGGTATGGATGCTTATGAGATTACTGAAGCAATCCTTTGGCAAACAATTGTTTCAGTTTAAAAACCTTAGCCTCGTCGTAGAAATCGAATTGAATTAAGTCATGACATATTTTCTTGAAACTATTACAGTTATCCATTTATTCCCTAGTTTCGTACGATTTTGGTGACTTCAATACACATCTATATGCACACCGTCGGATCAATCCGTACCATCATATTGCTCTTCCACGGTTAACCAAATCTCTCTGTTCGACCGGGATATGTATGTTAGTGAAAATAAAGGCACTGTATATGTATAAAATAGTATTAAACTGGGAAGCTATATTCATAAAATATACAATTGTGGGGAGAGTGTAATGACTTGATTCAACTGGTCGTGAAGAAGAGCCCCCTCTGGCGGAGGGTTCTGTACATGCGCGTTGTCACCGCGCAGGGTGACGATACTTGGAAGTCGTAACAATGAGAATGTACAAAATTTGTGTACTACCAGTACATTAAATGTACACTGCCCTCTTTCTCATATTGTGTTTTCCGGTATACAGGAAGTTGACTGGAATGATTACTGGGTGTTTTGTAAACAATATTCACATAATGTGATGTGTTGTGTTGGTATGTAAGATGTCTGGGCTGAGGTACTGTCAATGAGCTAGGTCGCTCATTGGCAGGACCGAACACTCTCTATTTTACCCAATTTCACCGTTGCCACTCTCAACTGGTTGGACTTCTTTTCTCGGACCATTTTACACCACTATGTTCCTTCAATTTCAATCTAAACTACTCTAATTTTAAATCATACTGACGCCTCATATGACTTGTTTTTCACTATGTCACAGTTAAACATGTGTGTACAATTCGATGTGTGTTGACCCTGTGATTTTGGTCTGGAAGCGTCAAGGCAAAAATATGCTCATCTCATCAAATTCAATAAATTCAATCGTGATGGGGTCTGTAGGTATTACAGATAAGCAACCGATAACGTATCGACCTTATTCCGAACACACGCCAGGAAATTAGATACTTGGCAGCATGTGTTTCCTAAACCCTGGTAAAACAGTAGGATGGCTCGTGTAGTTTCATTTATTAATGGAGGGAAAAACAGAGGTTCTATCGATGGGTGGGTCTTACACTTCAACTCCCACTGCGTTATTTCTTCTTCAGACCCTTTCAACTCCACAAGCCCTTTCGCCACAGACCTCCTCCTTCCAGTTCGTTCAGAGCAGAACGAATCTGTAACACCTTCAAGGTGAGTACTTGGAATTTATAACCGGGATTCCAACCTCTGGCGGTGATTGTTATGTACCTGCACGTTGAGTGATTCAGTTCGAACCATTGGAAATCGGTCCAGACGGACGCATTATGCTGATCAGAATATCACCCTCTTGTTCACCGAGGCGACTTTTGGGGTGCGAGACACTCTTGAAAATATATGCCAAGGACGCCCGAAAAAAAAGACGTGTGCCCGTTCCATACGCAACCGCTTTTCGGCCTTCGCACCGAGTGATTTAGCTATCATGCGGTCATCCTCCCACGATTGACTGGGATGCGTGCACACCTCCAGGCAACCTGTTACATATTGACATTTATACCCTTTTGCTCTAAAGGTTCTTCTTTTCGATAAACCTTCGAAGTTTGGGTTCTATCAAAGGTTGATAGATTTATGGCGCACGAAAACATGAATCGAAAACCTCATTTCAATTATTTACGTCCAGATTCCCCGAGAATCAGTATGAATACTCTAGACATTATTGAATTCTGCACTCAATTACAACATGATCGGTGTGCGTTACACATGTGGTACACTTTATCAAATGAAGAGTTGAGCCTTGCAGTACTCGACTCCCCTGTTTGCACTACGAAAATAACATCATTGTATCCATTATTACAATTTTACAAAATATCAATAATTAACAAAAAGAGAGGACCTGCTGACTCGGGTTCCCAAAATGCCCCCACAGCTCATTCTGCTGACGCGACCTCACGATCTGCACTTTGAGCTGTGTGGTCAGCATAATTCCACAATCTTTTTCAATAAGGAGGAAATGGTTCACGCAGTACATTGTTAGTAATATCCACCAGTAGCTCAATCATTGGAATTCGGATCTGGTAGAGCCTGCTCCACAACTAGGGAATGCAATCCCGCGGGATTACACCTCATGACTGTTTCTAGTTAATCCCAACGGTCGAATCCGACGTCAAGGCTATTTAATGTTGTGGGTATGCAAAAGTGAAATCACGACTCTTTTGGAAAGAATGTCGTATATTCAACACACAAAAATGACGTACAATATTTGAATCGATTTTTTTAAGGGGTTGTGTAACAATTTCCAAATTGTCGGGGAAACGCAAAAAACTTCCCCGGTTCCTCAAAACTTGTAAATTATTCCATTTTTTGCTATAGTCATTTACAAAACGTTTATTCTGACATTTCCTCGAATGTTCTGATTTTTCAAAAATTTTCTATGCTCCTATGAAAACCCCTAAAGTACTAAAACATGAAAATGGCCAAAAATGTTACATAACCCCTTTCAACAAAAACTGATTCATTTACTAAGTCGATATAAAAAATTTTATAAAGGTACCTATACATTTTTGGAAGTCTCACTCATTATTTTTCTGGAAGTATCCTCTCAAGAAACACATGAAATGAAGAGTCTTCATGCTCAAACGCAGATGATTTGGGGGGTAGCCAGCAGCTGAAAAAGCACTTTCAGATTCTACGCTGGTGGGAGGGATAGTAGGGTTGCCAACCGTACTTTTTTTTTAGAAGTATTGTTCTTTTTTTTTGATGATTTGTACTTTGTACTTTCTTAAGTTGAAGAAGTATGCTGAAGTATATATATTTTTTTCATCAGGCTTTGCAGTGGTGACTCCAGATAAACGAAAACCCTCTCTATTCGGAAATGAAAGACTTTGGAGAAATGTTTGACAGGTTGGAAAAATTGGGCCAAAAAATGTGACTCTCGCCAAAAAGTGGCAATACTTTCTCGAGGAAGGGTCCTTTCATGAGTTGACAAAGATTATCAGCTTTTGTTTGTCTCTTTCCGCCACTTCGACGTTCACCGAGAGAATATTCTCGGTAATGAACGCGAAGTAGAGGGAAGAGAGAAACAGATCGGCTTTTTCATCCTTCAAAAAAAACTCAAACTTGTTGAAGGAGGTTAGAAAAGCGCTCAAGTACACTTTGAAATAAATGTCAAAATTCACAAAGGTAAAACTCACCTTCAACACTTTCTTGCAGTTCTTGCACCGTCCCGTTTCTCCTTCCTTTCACTATGCAGACTAAGCTCAACAACGTAGAATACGTTCACGTGGTCGAAGTTAAAGTATGAACTCCTATCCTTGAAAATGTGAACACAGTTAATTTTTTTTCTTTTCCCCTTTTTTTCTTGTTCAAAGGGTGTTAATTGAATGGAAAATGTTCTACCTTTGCTTAAAAAAATTAAATTAAAATATGTGCGGGATTTGCTGGGTTTCGGCGGGATTTTAAAAGAATCCCGCGCGGGATTCCGGATTCAAAAATGTGCGGGATCCCGCGGGATTGCGGGATCCCAATGCATTCCCTATCCACAACATGACGTTTTTACTACACTAACTCCACACGAGCTTTAAAGTTTGACCTTATCGAATGAGAATAAATACAGAGCGAGCATATATCCGCCCTGGGAACAATTTGTGGCTGCGACCCACTTTTATCAGCGGACCCATTGTTTACCATCCTACACTTTTGCCTTGGCGCCACCCCTGTTTTATGGGAGGACTTTCGCTTTTTTTTCCGTGAAAGGGACAGAATCCAAGAGACTTCTCCGTCGCCCTCAACGGCCCATTGAACCCACGAAACGCTTCTTTAGGCGCAAACTCTTCGCCAATCCCTTTGAACCCTGTTGCCAAATAATTTCCATCAATTGTCTCAAAGCTTCACTCTTTTGCAGTATTTTCAGGGAAGAATGAGTCACGAGGACCCTAAAGTTCTTGATTGTGCAAGAACAACAGTGAAGGTGGTTCATGGTAGACGATTTAATTTGAAGGGTCCAAGGGAAAAGCGATGGGAGTCCACTTTTGGTCGATGTTGAGGTTTCTACTGCATTCGGTTGTTCATGAGTTGTACTATTGATACACGAACCCATGGGGGAAAAGAACGATGAGAATACGCTGAAAATGCTGTCTAAAGAAACAGTGTACTGGGGAAAAACGATGATACTGACAGTCTTGTAAATTTGTTTTTCGATTTCTGGAAAATAAGCTTTTCTGGACTCTCATCGTTTTTCTTGTGGACCCTTCATTTAAAATTGCGTGGGGGCGCCAATCGGATACATGTATAAGAGTAAGTCCCTGACCAAGCCGGGAGGTGTTTTTTGAGTGTAAAAATGCAATGACACAATCGGAATGATTAGGTATGTATTAGGTATGTATACCTAATCATTCCGATTGTGTTCCGAAATATCATACCGTTCGCTACATCACTTAACAAGTTCTGAAATGAGTATGAAATGTTGCTTTAATGGGATACACATTATTTTAATTGCAAAATGTATTATTCTAGTCTCACATATGAAGGATAATATTATTATGTTTGTTGCCAGAAAGTGGTAACTTCATTTTCCAGCAAGTTTTCGTCCTCAGATTGCGAGGTTTTTCGAAAATAATCAAGTAAGTGCAGGATTGTTGCCGGAGTCGTTAAAATTCGTGTTGGTTGATGATGTTTCACTGATGATGTTTTTAGATGAGACTGAGAAGTCGTGTTGTTGGATATTCCTAGACACTCGGGAGAGGCAGCCAGGATTAAAATACCTCCTGCAGACGGTCCCGCCAGACTGATGAGAAAAAAAGTGCCATCTACTATCAGAAAATGTAGCTCGGCAGCTGCTCCGGGGCTATTCATTATACCCGCGTATGTTTGTGCAGTCTTTATTGGGGTTTTGCTACGTCAACTTGAAAGGCAGAACTCGGTTTAATTTCATTCGATATGCAGATGGAAACAGGTTGAATTGAGTCAAAATTCAGCATAGGACCTCAAGAGAATTACTTTTCCTGCTGTCAATTTCAGTTATGTCTTGGTCATGATTTCCGTCCACTGGATGTATCAATCCCCTATTATGACGTCCGGTGATCTTGACCGTTGGTTCCTGATGATCATGGTGTTATTAGATTTCTGACTTCCATCTCATGAGTAGCTGTAAAAACGTATATCATTGATCTACAGAATAGATCATTTAGGCCTTCATATATCAAGGCCTATAGGTTTTGGCATCGATATTTCTAATTGATTTATTGCAATCGCGCTATTCTTCATACTCGCGTATGTCTTTGTACCTGTTTATTGGGTTTTTGAAATTTCAACGTTAAAGGCAGAAGTCGGTTTAAGTTCATTCGATATGCAGATGGAACGAGCTTGAATTGAATTGAAACTCTGTGTAGGTCTTATGCACCTCAAGAGAAGTATTTTTCCTGTTGTCAATTTCAGTTATATCTCGGTCATGATTTAATCAATGTTTCCCTATTATCTCATCCGGTGATCTTGACCGTCGGTTCCTGATGATCTTGGTTATTTGATTTCTGACTTCCATCTCATGAGTAGTTGTATTCATTGATCTACAGAATAGATCATCCAGGCCTCCGTAGAGTTTGGCCTCGAGTTTGGCATCCAAATTTCTAATTCAAATGTCATTTTTGGTTCTTGTCTAACAGAAGAACCACTGTGTTGTTTCAGACTCGCGCTTTGTTTTCCTCTATCCACGTCCTTGGGCAGAACGGGGTGGAGGTTACTGAGACGTTTATATTTAAATTCCCGCAAATAAAAAAACTCTGCAAATTCTTGACACAACGGTTCATTATCTTCTTTGTACAGATCACCCTTCTGTCTAGATCACTAGGTCTAAATGTCTAGATCCTAAATGTTAGATTAATTATTATTATCAATTATCACTAATTATTAACAATTTTATCAAGTAGGTACCTAGTGAAAATTATTATAATTTATTGTTAGGTATTAATAATTCGTATTTATTATTAATAATAATTATTATTATTTATGATTAATTAATACGATATAATCTGGGGTTTTTAATACTACGTCGGTAATAATTTTTCTATAAAAGAAGTACCTACCAACAAACATTCGAAATTACCTTCATTTCCGTAGCACGAAACGCACCTCAGAACAACAAACTCGACATCACTTAAGCCATATGATGTTCCAAAGAGCTTGTTAGTATGAAAATGGACCTGTATTTCAACAGTTTGATACACGATCGTGTTGTGAGGCACAATCTTTGAGCCCTCATTGTGAACGAACGGCTGGTCCCACGAAGCTGCGGATGGTCTTAAAAAATTCTACGGAACAAACTCTATCTAAATATGAAATAAAAAACATACCGTTCTATATGAATTTTTTGAGTTTTGGAATTTTCAAAATTTCAAAATTCGTTTTGAACCCCTTCCCCTTGACATAGGGTTATGAAAAGTTTCGTGGATCATTGTGGGGCTGGTCCAAACCCAGAAACCAAATTTCGTAATTTTAACTCAACGCTAACTGGGCAAAGTGCCTCGGACGGCGGACGGCGGACGGCGGACGGCGTACGGCGGACGGCGTACGGCGTACGGCGGACGGACGGATTTTTTTTTATTCGATTTTCTGAATCTACGTATCTTGAAACGTAAACCAACAAATTTTGAGGGGGGGTTAAAATTTTTTTTTCTTTGGGCGATTCCAATGGTTCATTATCGAAGATAATAAACCAAAAGAGAAGCTCGCCCCAAGTGGACATCAATAAAGTCTGTTTCGCATTCGTATTTGTCGACGCTACTTAAATCGTTCCGACGAATAAATCAGGCCCTCAAACTCTCGTCCCGGCAATATATAAAATTTAAATTGGGGTCAGACTCGGAAGAGATGCGGGGCGCCGCCACTCGCCTTCGTCGCTGTCCCGTTGTATGCCAGTACTCTCGCGTTGAATGGGAAAAGTGCTTTACATATAAATTATATCCAAGAAAGTTTATATCGATTTTGCTTTTCGGTTGAATGGGAACGATCGGCATACGACTGGAATAGAGATCACACACAATGTCCATCGGGATCACACACAATTTTGTTTTACGACGTATTACCATGATAGTTTCATCGTGCTGTTTTCATCTTGAATAGACAGACTGGTTTGATGAATTGTTCATGATACCATATGGCGGCCAAGGTGTAGTTACACAGTACTGCGTAAACCATAAACGGAATTTAATTTGTTCCTTGACGTCTTGAAGTGCTATGTTTCACAGCTTTAATAGTTTCATTGTATTCAGTTGTGCCATTTGTTCCTTCCCACTAAAAAAACCTTCTGACTAGCTCAGGAAATTGCCCCCAGTTTAGATAAACCTCCATCCGATTTCTACATGAAGTTGCTATGAGTTTGTAATTTGCTGTAGTGCAGCAGCTGCATTATAGCTGCTATAATACCGATTCATGCTTGTTTCGACATGTTTATGTTTTCCTAAGACCTCAGAATTCCCGTGGTGGTAGAGACTCTAAATTTGGCATGTAGCCTCTTAAGGCCCTTACACTCTAAGCAGCATAGGGCCGTGATCTGCAGAGTGGCTCCTGAAGCTAATTTCTATGCTATTCACTCTTTTTGTAGTGTAATTTGGCATGTAGCCTCCTTAGGACTTACATTTAAGCAGCATCGGCTGAGTGGCTCCTAAAGCTAAACTTAGCTAAAACATTTTCCATGCTCATAGACATTTAGCCGTAAGGCTCAAAACGAATGAAGAAGGGGCCCAGGGGGGTGCATCCCCCATACCGAGGCCCTGAGGGCCGAGTCTTCAGATATACTCATCATCATAATACCGCCAATTTTGGGAGAACCAGTTGTACAAAATAGACCGAGGTGATCCCCCATTTCATCCGAGATTAGTTATATTCAATGTCTCTAAAATGATCCATTTGGTTTAGATCCTCTTTTATCCATTTCTAGCGAGTACTCCATTCTTTTAGTATATGTACAAAATATATTACTTAATAGTTGAGTTCATGATACATATTATGTATTTATAGCGCCTGCCAATCACTTTTGAACTTCAGAGTGACGTCACACGAGCGCAGTCATCGGCGTACGCGTTGCTACTCCAAACGCCCTTGAAATCACGGGCGTGCGCGAGCTGTCAAACCACCGCACGTCCGTGTTATGGTCACCCGTGGAATGAAGCTTGTTTGAAATCAGTTTTAGACCTGAGATCGCAGTTCCCAATACTCCACGCAGCGCAAGTCCGTGATTTTTTATTGAGCGTTAAAAGAAGAAGAAACGCGTTCTTCGAAAGTGACTGTAACCACTATAATACTACGAGTATTAAATCATCTACTTGATTAGGTAAAGGGCGATATCTTCTTGAAATTGTGCGAATTCACAACGACTGTCATTTCATCCATGATCACAGTAAACGCTACGTAGAAATGTTCATCTGCAAAATGAGGTTCTATCTCTCTGGAAATACCTTCCGTAATTGAAAACTCAGTTGGCCCAAGAAACGCGAATCCGCCTTTGAGGAACATCACCTTAAATCTCATTGTGATGCTATTCCGCTTAACCCTGGAAAATCTGTAGCTCCCCTCCCTTTTTTCTCCTTTCACCAACTTACCTTTTAAAACTTAGTTTTCTATGTACACCGTAGAACTGGTACGGACTTTGGTGCTTTACCCGTTTAATCTCGCCAACTTCCTCTCAGGGACCTCCGAAGTCTTGTGTATTCCGTGAAAACTTGTTTACCGGATGGAGGAAGGACCTTTCATTATCTAGTAGTTGATCCCACCCCGTAACTCTTCGTTAAAAACGACTCCCACTGGTTTTCTTACAGCGTTTCGCGCTGAGTGTTTTTGAATCATTCTGGCGAAAAAGAAAGTGATAGTCGAGATGAAGGAAATTGTTTAGGACCCTCCGTCGGAAACTCATCTGGATAACATTAAGTTTCGATGTCGCTAATATCCTATGGATGAGATCTCATTCTTCACGAACGGATCAAGTCGTTGTTTCTTGTATCGATGATAATTCTGGGTATCGAATAAATACATTTAACCCTGGTAGGAGAGTCACTTGTATTAACTGTCACTGAATTGCTTTGTTACTTGTATCTGGCGTGATGCTCTGACCGTACTTGCTTCCTGTCCACCAATCTGCTTGATCAGTCGCGATTCCTTGTTCATATTGTATTTCGACGAAACAAAAATCTTGACGAATCTCAAACCTTATTTTGTTTAAATTTCATTGGCAACTTTTATATACAATACTTTTTGATTTGTTAATAATTGTTCTCTAATAGTATAGTTGGTACAATGAAACTTGAGTTAGGGTGGCTGGCCTTATGCCCTCTAAGTACAAATACTGTATAGTAGTAACATATAATAAGTTGGATTGTTTAGTTATTTATATAGTTTTTAATGTATATTAATGTATTAGTTATCACAGTTAGAAGTGGATGGTTATCAGATCTATTTGTTTCTGCCCATCAGGTCGACCGTTCTATATGTTTCAAGGCGTCGAGGGTAGAGTAGCCTGTGTCATGAGTTGAGGGGTTTCGAAAAGCTGAGGATTAGTGGGAAATTATGGTCGGGTGTATGCGATTCATCGTTGCTTTTATGCCCCCCTCCTTTAGTGGTATATCCAGATCTCTGTGGATAACTGGAATTCTTCACGAACCATGGAGCATTGGTTATTAGACGAAGACTATTTTGCTGGATTTGGACTCTTTTGATCTGCGTATTGCTGGCCAGCCGCCACATGGAACAACCATACTGCCAGATCGGCCGTATTATTGTTAAGTATAGAAGGCGTTTATTTTCCAACGATAATAATTATAGTGAAACTTGGCTGAGAAGGGGCTTGAGTAGATTAATGCGGGAGCGAAGTCTTTTCACTTGTTCAGATATGTGCGAATCGTATTTGAGCCGTTGATGTAGGTGTACATTTAAGTACTATACCACATCTGTTTCAGGGACAGTTGCGTTGTTCATGACGATAGGGCTGGTCTAGTAATTTCTTTTCAGGGTGAATGTGGTCACGCATCATTTTTCAGTGCTCATTGCGATTCGCCACAGGTCAGTCCAGTCGTGGATGTTATTGAGGTGGAGCTGGAGTTTTGTAGATGCTATTATACCTGATGAATCGCGGGTAGTTATTGAGTAATCGTCAGCAAACATCGTTGCGCTGGTTTCATATGAAGTTGGAACGTCACTAACGTGTATTAGGTAGAGGATGGGCCCCCGCACGCTTCCTTCGGGGACTGATGCTGATATACCACAGCTTGGTGTAAACCCTAGCTTTGACCAACTTTCTGGTTGATGCAGAACAGTGATCTAGACCGAAGGGTGATCAATACCAAAAATAACGACCGTTGTGGAAGAATTTGGTGCTTTTTTGACCTGTAAAAACTCATATTTCATCAATTTCATTGGTCCTTACTCCTACAAACAAAACCTTTTATTGCTTCGACATTTCGATCATTTGCTCACAGATTTTCAATACTAAATTTTATCCAAGTGTTTGTCTATCTATCGAATTTTATGAGTGTGAGCCAAAGGTTGTACGCAGGTAGAGCTTAGGTCTTGAAAAGCCACGATTCCCCCTCTCTGTGTATAATTTGTGTTATTCTTCAGGCTTGGGAATGGATCGTATAGACGGGGACTCTCAATATAGCGAAAGAAAGACTAGCTCTTTTCTGAAAAGGGAAGACAGGGACTGGGGTACGCATCTGCCGCAGGGCCGGAAGACATGTGCTTCGAGGCCTGTTCTGTCTGCTGCGTTGTATTGGCGCTTCTGTTCTGCTGCCTCCCGCTGTCCCCCGTATCAGCTTCTGTTGTCCGTCTTTATCGGAAGAGGAGGTGCTTTGCTTTTGTTGGAACCTTTCACAGCTGTTTTTGTCTCGTTGCGAAAAGCACGAGCGGGGCTCCATTTGAAACTCAATAATTTTCCTATATTTGGTACGTTGGCAAATTCACTACGTCATGAAATCGTGTGATGAACCTCAATAGAAACGGGTTAGGTTTTGTGGTTTGAAATGCTCTGAGGCCCTCAGCTGTATTAGTTAACGCGTACCTACTCTCTATACTGTTCCGTAAGTCTTGAGGGGGTTTAGTTTCGAGTATCCTACGGAATAGTGTCAACCTGTACAAAAATAATCGCACGAAATCAAATGAGATCATTCTGATTTTGTAGCCTCTTTCAACCTGTCCAATAATAATCGCACGAGCTCAAACAAGGTAATTCGGCCTCTTTTAGCCTGTACCATACGGAGCGCTGGACCAGAGCCGTGCAAAAATTGTCCCACACAAAATTAATGCGCACAAATTGGCCCACAAGCACAAATACCTCACTTGTGGGTGTTTGGAGCATGGGAGGCAAAAACATGACGTGTGTTTGCAAGTGAAAAAACACATCAGAATCAGGTCACTTCTGGTTTTGGAGCAGGGCTAAAAGGAATAATGACGGTGTGTTTGCCAGTGAAAACAGGCAGGGATCATCTCACTTCCGGTTTTTGGTCCGTAGTACCAGGCTGAAAAAGGCCGATCCTCCTCGTTTGACTGCGTGCGATTATTTTTGCACAGGCTAAAAAAGGTAGAATTACCTCGTTCGAACTCGTGCGATTATTTTTGTACAGGTTGAAAATGGCTAAAAAGGCAGAATGACCTAATTTTACCTCGTGCGATTATTTTAGTACAGGTTGACATACTCAACGGGCATGCAATAAATATAAACTAGACAATTAAAGAGGAGAGATACATGAACATGTATACCAGATAAAACTGGCTATGGACTTTTGATTTATTGATTGATTATCTCCAGAGTTGAGAATTATCAAGAGTGAGGTAGGTAGCACTGGAATGTGGAGCTTTCTGTACAGATACCATCGACTTGAGACGGAGTTTACATTGACTTCATAGCTCCGTGGAAGTATTGCTGGAGTATTGTTCACCACAAGATGTTACTCGCCAAACATTCCCTTAAGTCTGCCGGTCGTATTCCCTTTCAATCCACTAGACCATGTCTCCTGCTGTGGCATCTACTGATAAAAACGTCTCGTGAGATTTTCAAGTTCCTCGAACGATTCAGCCTCTTCACTCAACATTCCTGAAACGCTAAGCTGGCGATACGAATCTGGTGGCACCGAGGAAGTTCATAAACTGCCAAGTACAGACAAGCGTTGGTCCGAGTACAGCTTTTCTGCAAAGAGATAAAGCTTGTATCCCGAGACGACAAGTGCCCTTTTGGGCAGATCAACTTTATCTGGAGCTCTTACGGTTCCACTAGATTTATCTGAATCCCAGGCTGTCTGAGTGTATCTAATCTATTGAGCTTGATCCATGAGACACTATCTATGCTTTTGCTCCATGGAGCCAACAATTAATTCATTACTTCATCGCTGTATCTTTGTGCTCCCCTAATAAATTTTCCCTGGGATTACCTAACCGTAAGTTGTACTCCTTGAGTTTTGTTTTTTTTTTCGAATTTTTATTCACTGGACATTTAAAAACCCGTCCCGAGCGCAAAAGTCTGGAGCTCTTGAGAGAACCCCTTAAAACTTGGCTCTTACCTTCCCGAAGGATCGGTATAAAAAAGAACTGCAGCCCTCGTTGTATCGCCCCTCCCTCACCTCGACCCTCTTATAAAAAGTTATGACGCTGCAATTTTAAGGCCCTTCCTCAAACTTGCAAGCGGTTCCGACAACTTGCGACATCAGGAAAAGTTGGAACTGAAGTCACGTCGAAGGCTCTTATTTCAGGTTGTAATTTTTTTTACTAGTGTCTTGGAACTAATGGCATACTCATACTTGTCTCCTTATTGCTTCAAGTTATTCTTTATCTTGAGTTTCCTGCTCGTGATAGATAACTGTAGGCCCCTACTCATCAACTAACATTTCCATAGCGATTTTGATGGTACAACCTATTAAAACCAAGTTGGAAGGCCCTCAGCATCTTGTAATAGTTCCACATTATATTATAATGTCAACTGCATCCATTTTGCTTTTGATTGGTACTACGTGCGGTATTATTACATTATATATACACTCAGTTTCATTCGCCCACCACGCTTGTACGTTTACTACGTTTATTACTTGGGATTACAGTATGAAAAAGTTGGTTCGATGCAGCTGAATTGGGAAGAATAGTCTACCGTTGTGTACATTTAAAATAACGTAACAGGTAACGAATACCAAAGCCATATTTATGCTACAACTATTCTCATATGAGAGTACACCCGGACATATAGCGTGCAACTGTAGGATCGTCAAGGAGGACCACCAGATGCTCGGGCCGTTTGACCCAAGAAATGATAGCCTTCCTTGCTCCTTATACTACTCCTCCCCTAATTGCATTAATTACGAAAGTTGAAAACTTACGGTTGGCGGAAGTGAACCTGTTAGCGCCTTATCTGAGCATCAAAGGAGCACTCAAGGGGTGTGTGCCACCCGTTGGCCAGACAGGTAGTTCAATTAGCTTCTGTATAAGTATACTAGAGAGTTATTTTTGGTTATAACCTCATTTCATGGCACATCACCCACTCCAAAAGATTCTATTTTGGGATCATCTTCGTATTTATTCAAGTAGTTTCCTCCAGAATCTTCACACATCCTCTCTTCGGTATAGTCACCTAAGTTCCTTAGCCTTGTTCATCACTGGAAAACACGAGGATATTCGAGGGTAGTGCTTAGAACTGCATAGAAATGAACTCAAAACGGTTGGCTGCAGACCGAGCGATCCTTCGTGGCATTTCTTGGCAAACGGTATTTCTCCGTCAATGCTTGGCACGTGGTATATCGGAATAACTTGCACGTCTCATGTGTGGATTTTTTTCTCCTCCTTCTCCTCTCCGCGTCATCCTCTTCCCGGAGATAATATTGACGCCGAGCCAAAGGCCCTCGTTGGAGCTTTAATATCCGTATATTGATAGAACGTCTGAGTAGGGCAGGCCCCATGCCGAGGAGCATCGCATTTAGAGGGGGCATTTTCGTTGGAGGCCTGGAAAGTTGACATGTGGAACTCTATGTAAATGGTTTCAAGCCCAGAATAAACGCTCCATGTGCGTCCCAGGTGCCCTGCTAACTCTCACTGAACCCTCTTCCTCCACTTTCTACTTGCTCAGGGTTCTCTAACAAGTGTCAAACACCTCATCCAATAAGAAGAAAGAAGAGTTCGAGGAAAAAACATGAGAGCTCTACCAACTTTTTTGTACTGCATCTCAAAAAGCATATGATTACCATCGCCCTAGCTCTCTCTCTCTCTCTTCCCCTCTTCTCGAACGCAGTGTTTAAAACTACATCCAGGACGTCGTTTTATTTTTCACCTTTTGGACAATATTGACCAATCTCGAAAAGATTGAGTTAGTACGTGCTGCCATCTTCAATTACTTCTTCCACCCAATAAAGCTCAATTTCGAAAGTAGCTCTAGCTTCAATAATTTCAGGTGGTCATGTGTTCAAGAACTATGTATGAACTATGTATTATCTATGTATTATCTAGACGAAGATATTAGAAGAAGAAAAACTCGACTGATCAGGACTTCTGGGATAGGTGGTGGCCTTTAGTAGCTACTTCTGGGATAGGGGGCTTTAGTAGTGGTGGGCGTTATTGCTACTTTTCCATAACGGTACGTTACGTTAGTTATGAAAAAATAACCGTTATTTTTTTCGGTTACAAAATAACCGTTATTTCTTTTCTGCTAACCTACAAAAATAATCGTTTCGTTTTTCAGTTACTTCCTACATGATAGTTTTTTTCCGTTTCTCGCCATTTTTTTCGGTTACAAAATAACCGTTATTTCTTTTCTGCTAACCTACAAAAATAATCGTTTCGTTTTTCAGTTACTTCCTACATGATAGTTTTTTTCCGTTTCTCGCTATTTTTCGGTTGTCAGGTTATTCCGAGCACGCCACTTAACGCTTAAATAGCAGTTTTGCTAGTAAAATTGAACGTTAACTACTGCGATTCTTGTTTTGAAAAAAATGTTGGGGTAAAAAAATCTTTTAATACAACAATATTTCCGTAGCACGAAACGCACCTCAGAACAATAAACTCGACATCACTTAAGCCATATGATGTTCCAAAGAGCTTGTAAGTATGAAAATGGACCTGTATTTCAACAGTTTGATTCACGATCGTGTTGTGAGGCACAATCTTTGAGCCGTCATTGTGAACGAACGGTTGGTCGTACAGAGCTGCGGATGGTCTTAAAAAATTCTACGGAACAAACTCTATCTAAATATCAAATAAAAAACATACCATTCCATATGAATTTTTCGAGATATGAAATTTTCAAAATTTCAAAATTCGTTTTGAACCCCTTCCCCTTGACCTAGGGTTATGAAAAGTTTCGAGGACCATTGTGGGGTTGGTCGAAACCCCTAAAAAAAATTTCGTAATTTTAGCTCAACGCTAACTGGGCAAAGTGGCGCGGACGGCGTAGGGCGGACAGCGTACGACGTACGGACGGATTTTTTTTTTTATTCGATTTTCTGAATCTACGTATCTTGAAACGTAAACCAATAAATTTTGAGGGGGGGTTAACATTTTTTTTTCTTTGGGCGATTCCAATGGTTCATTATCGAAGATAATAAACCAAAAGTGGTCCAGTCTGCCAGGATGGGGGAAATTGGAGCTCCCATAAAAATATTAATGAAATAGAATAACCGAAAAGAAATCGAGAACCTTACCTGAGTACAGCTACAGCCAGAAAAACGAGCCTCAACAGTTATGCGTTATAATATAACGCATGCGTTATTTTACAGGTCACGTTTTTTTCGGTTATTCCATAACCGAAAAAAACGTAACCTGTAAAATAACTGAAAAACTTCGAATAACAGAATAACCACTGTTATGTAACGGTTACATTGTAACCGATGCGCTGAGGCGATAACGTTTCGATTTTCGCTTACAAATACGAACGTTTGAACAAAAGACGAACATGATGAAGGATCACTGACGTTTCTTCATCAGCTGTCGACAGTATGGGAGTGACAATTTATTGTGATTGTGAGGCCAGAATAGCCGCAATATAGGAGCGAAACAAAATTTTAGGTGGTTTTATAACCGTTATTTTATCAATTGAATAACGGTTATAACGGTTATTTTAAAATAACCGGTTATTCATAACAGTTTCAGGTTATGCGACCCACCTCTAGGCTTTAGTAGCTACTGAAATGTGGCTACTGCCTATTTTCCTGAACGTGGTTATCTCTGTACTGATTAGGAAACATTTTTCCAGAACGAATGAAATATTATTATCCTCATTGTAACTGTAGCTAACGGCTTTGGAATTACGAAAACAATATTATTTTTCAACGACAAAGCGACCAGTTGTTTCAATACGTCACGTTAGGCGATTATATTGGGTATGGTTTTACCAAATTTTGCCATAGTACACTAATATTAGTGTACTGTATTATATTATAATGCAATCTTCCTATTCTGCCCTTTTCCCAAAAGAATTAACAATGGACGGAGCAGCTTCCGACGTACAATATATCGTCGGGTAGAAGGTAGAAGTGATCAAGTGCACTTTTTTCATAAATTGAGGTTTTTGCTTATCGAGACACTACAATAAAAATATTATGTACCTATAGCTGTAAATAATAAAATTATTTAATAAAGTTTTTTCGTGCAATTCCATCAACTTTGTGATATTCATTAACTGCAGGGTTTGGAATAAGTTGTTTCAGGTAAACATGCTCAAATTTTCAGCGGAGATTATGAAACTATCCAATACATGTTTATTGATATTTTGGTGACTGTTCCTTGAGAAATAGGAACATAAACCATAAAATGGTCTTAGACCTAAAAATTATTATTTATTAGCTCTAATTTAGTAAACAAAATGAGTTTATACATAATGATCAAGTTCGAATCATCACTATTTCAATTCAGGTAAAAGTAGTCAAATTACCATCTTGAGGGTTAAAAACCTGAAAAATTATCAGTTTGGCATTTTATCCACTGTATCCTCCACTTTTTATTCAGGTATGTTATTTCAGAGTTCAGCACAAGACAAGCATTTTGATTTGAACAAATATTGACAAAAATCCACACTTTCCTAGTACCTAGTCAAAAGCTGATCGAAAACTTTGGCAGGCTCTCCTGTAAAACGTCGAAAAATGCACATGATCACTTTTACCTCCAACCCGCCGATATAGTACAATATTTATTATATGAGTAGGTGCATTGCAGATAGCCACTAAAATTGAAGCGATATCAGTGTTATATGAGTGTCAACAACTATTTACTCAGCTATTACGTAGGTGCCACTAATTCATATCCGGATCGCCATTCGAATCAATTTGCCTCTTCTACTGTTTGTATGGAAGTTCTTGCGTGGCTGATGAGTATAAATTTACAGCAGTACCTACATTTTAAAGTATACCACGTCGTTAGACCAGAGTTTTTGAATGTTTGAATAAGTCTGTCCGTTTCCTTTTACCCGTGCTGTGGATGAAGACTAAAGACTTTCTCGTACCTATTCATTAAAATTCAGTTACCCATGTTTTCACCGAGGCCGTTCGGGGGTATTTTCTGAATGCACCTGAAGTCCCCCGAGGTTTCTCGCTCCTTTTGAAAAATCTGGGTCAAAAGGGATCCAGTGTGGGGCTGGAGAACATCCACCATCCCGTTTCTAATTACAAAACCCCTTCCGCGCCCTTTTCCTGATGCCACAACCTCGTCAACCTCGTCCTTTTGATATCCCACGGGTTTTTTTCGCCTTTTATGCAGCGGTATACGTCCTGGCCGCAGAGACTGAACCATCCACCCCTTCACCCTTCGCACTTCCCTTATATACCTGTCCTGAGAAAGGGCCGTTTTTTCTTCTTTTCCTCTGGTTTCTTTACTTTTGGTTTATTATTTTTCATCTTCAAGACTGCTACCCATTTTTTCTACTCTTCGTTTTTGAGAAAACAACCCCATTTATGATGTTGTTGCTTCAAAACTTGGTACTTCCACCCTGCGTATGATTTGAGAGAAATTCATGATGCGTCGAAGACTCAATCGACGTTCTGTGAGTTGATCACAACATTCTTAACCATCGCTCCACTGTTGATGTGAGTTAAAATTAGTTATTCCAATTAGATTTTCTAAACCTCGACTTGTTTTAACCTTCAAGGTATCCATGCCAAATTTTACACGGATATTTAATTACATATGTATATGTAATTACGAATATGTAAGTTCTTAAGGACGTACGTCTGCGCGACTAATCATCCTATCTTTCTCATTCATCATCATCAATAAAGTCTCCATAATCATTGTGTCCTCGATAGAACTCTGTCTGACTCATAACTAGGGATTGGTATCGGTTGGAAAAACATGTTTTTTCTTACTGCGATTATCGATGTCTAAAAAACGTCGATTTTTGAAACATCGTTAAAAACATGGATCTTTTGAAACATCGTATAAAAATATCGACTTTTTGAAACATCGTGTAAGATACATCGATGTTTTTTCCTAAGATGCCTTACCTACTGTGGCCTACCCAAGTACATGTACCTACCTAACTGTCGATTTTTTTAGTAATTTTTGTTCTTATTTTTAAAAAATTGAAGGTGAATAATGTACTAATTTACGGTAAAAATAAAAGGCAAAAGGGCCAGGTAAAATAAGATATCATTTAGTAGGCAAGTAAAGTTCCTAACAAGGTACAGAACTAATGCAATTACATACTGAAACATTGAATAGGTTTGTAATTATAGGTTTTTGGGAGAAAGGACAAAACATCAATGTGTGATAGATAAATCCGAAGAAAACATCAATGTTTAAAGAAAAACATCGAATTTGAAATATTCGATTCCCATCCCTACTCATAACTAAGTTCTTGGTGATTCTGCCCCCAGCTTAGCCTAATCCATCGCGATAGTATGCGTCAATATTGAATTTTTCCACCCCTTATGCCCAATACCTATTAGTTCATCTATTGGTTTATTATCTTCGATAATGAACCATTGGAATCGCCCAAAGAAAAAAAAGTAAGACACAATTTATTTTTAAATGTATTTAACGAAGGAAGTGTTGAGTTAAGCAACTTTTGTATGAAGAAACAATTTTTTTATGATGGAAATAGGAATTGTTAAAAACTACTTAACTCAACGGTAATTTTATATAATGGAACTGTTGAGAGTACAAGTAGATTCAAGATTACGATCCGTATTTACATAATCTTATTTATATTAGTAAGGAAGAAATGGAGGTTTAAAATATTTGGCTCCCCTTGACCCTTCTGACGTCATCCATTCCTGCCGGTCCACGTACGTCATATCCTGTGAGGTGTTCTTGCCGGCCACTTGTCTGACGTCATCCACCCCCTGCCGGTCCACGTACGTCATATCCTGTGAGGTGTTCTTGCCGGCCACTTGTCTGACGTCATCCACCCCCTGCCGGTCCCCGTACGTCGTCATATCCTGTGAGGTGGTCTTGCCGGCCACTTGTCTGACGTCATCCACCCCCCCTGCCGGTCCACGTACGTCATATCCTGTGAGGTGTTCTTGCCGGCCACTTGTCTGACGTCATCCACCCCCTGCCGGTCCACGTATGTCATATCCAGTGAGGTGTTCTTACCAGCCACTTGTCTGACGTCATCCACCCCCTGCCGGTCCACGTACGTCACATCCTGTGAGGTGTTCTTGGCGGCACCTGTTTGACGTAGTTGGTCGCTTGTGTTGCGACGTCATATTATCTGAGAGGCCCGTGGATGAGGTGAATTAAGGAGACAAAATAGACTTCATATCGAATCGAGGTGTTAATTCGAATTCTTCTTCATAGATGATTTGGCTTCAGACGTGCCAGTCATAGCCATTGGATTCGTGATTCAAAGCAACCATAAAGTTGGTACAGCTTTCGTACGAGTACGCAACCACGAGGCACACTTTGCCCAGTTAGCGTTGAGTTAAAATTACGAAATTTTTTTGATGGGTTCCGACCAACCCCACAATGGTCCTCGAAACCTTTCATAACCCTAGGTCAAGGGGAAGGTGTTCAAAACGAATTTGGAAATTTTGAAAATTCCAAAACTCGAAAAATTCATATAGAACGGTATGTTTTTTATTTCATATTTAGATAGAGTTTGTTCCGTAGAATTTTTTAAGACCATCCACAAGGCTTTGTACGACCAACCGTTCGTTCACAATGACGGCTCAAAGGTTGAGCCTGTCAACACGATCGTGAATCAAACGGTTGAAATACAGGTCAATTTTCATACTAACGAGCTGTTTGGAACATCATATGGTTTTAGTGATGTAGAGTTTTTTGTTCTGAGGTACGTTTCGTGCTACGGAAATGAAGGTAATTTCGAATGTTTGTTGGTAGGTACTACTTTTATAGAAAAATTATTACCGACGTAGTATTAAAAACCCCAGAATTATATCGTATTAATTAATCATAATTAATAATACCTAATTAATATCAATAATAAATACAAATTATTAATACCTAACAATAAATTATTATAATTTTCGCTAGGTACTTGATAAAATTATTAATAATTAGTGATAATTCATAATAATAATTAATCTAACAATCTAGACAGAAGGGTGATCTGTACAAAGAAGATAATGAACCGTTGTGTCAAGAATTTGCAGAGTTTTTTTTTATAATATAAAAAATTTAATATAGGATAAATTTTATCCTACTCGGTTGAGGGGCGGAAGGGGGAATAATTAATGACCTTAAAAAGTACGTAGAAAAAATCGGAATTGTTCTACATTGTTCTTTATATTACTTCAATCATCTTCATATCACGACGATTCTACAAAGTGACTGTTACTGCAGATAGACCTGACAAATACTTCGTAGGATTCTACGCATCAGTTTTCAGAAACTTCACTCTTCCAGAAAATGTAAAAGTTCCTTATCAAACAATTCCATCGTTTTCTCTTCTTGCGTTACAGGAAAATCTCACTTTTGTCGCAGCAGCTGCCCTTTCGCCTTTTCAGTGTACCTAACGTTGGCTCTTTCTTGTCCTGACGCATATCTTCATTTTAGTAGCAGGAAAAAGTTATTTTGATGTAACATCAAATGCTGACGTTACAGTTCCCGACGACTCATCTTCCTCTTGTCCACATTCCTGATTACTTATTCCTTTCCTCCAAGGATTCCTCGCTTCTTGGTACACTTACCGACTCAGCTCAATCAGCTGATGACGTCTTATTTTTCCAACAACCCAATTACCTACTGTTGCAGTGTCACAGTTACGTCCCTAGTGCTTCATTAGGTTGGGTTAGCTGAATGTCTATCGAGTTTATCTGTCCGCAAGGAAGTTTCATCAGACCGGATATTCTCAACATTTACTTTGATCACGGAATAGTGAGTCACGTGATTCTATTGACGTTGAATCCTTTCAAGTTCTTCTTGTTTGAATTTTTCGTGTTTTCGAGAATGATTGAAAACATTGATGAATCGGTGGGCATTTTGGAAAACGCGTGGATTTTACAGCGGACGTCGGTCTGTCTATGATCAATATCAGCAATCGTTTCAACTTCTTAGTTGCTTGTCCGTCGTTAATACGAGTATCACAACTTTGGGGGTCAAGATACTACGGGAAAGTATCTTGGTCGCTCCTCGGCCTGGTATCTTCTTCTTCGTATCTTCTCCGCCTTCTTTTTCTTTCACCCCACGTTCGTTTGTATCACCTTCCCTATCTCTTCGGCCTCCCCTTTATTCCACTTTCTTTGTTGTTTATGAACCCATTAAGGAGGGCGGTTCGTGTCAGGGGCCGGTCGGCTCCAATAAAGTCGATCTTCCCTCTTCGCTGATTTAGAGAATCCCCGCACCGTCCGTTCGTGGGACGGCATCAATCCGTTTCGCCCTGGATCCCATAGTTTCTTGTTTCTTCTTATTGCACAGTGCTGGATTTGTCTTGTTTCCGTGAAGGCAGATAATATTGGGTGTCGTTTTTCTCAATTCGTGCATTCAGTCGTTTGTTTTATTTAATTCATAATGATTGCAGAGAGGTTGCCAATTGTATCAAAACACCCAGAGAAGAACCCAAAAGCTTTTTTTTTGGATTCCTCCAAATTATTTTCTTTATGGACGATAATTCCATTCATCCCGATCGTCATCGGGCAGGTGACTAACAATCAAAACGTTGTGGGATATCGGTTGAAATATGAATAATTTATTTGTTAAAGTGATCCCAACCAGCTGTAAGTGAGTCGTCGAACCTCGTATTTTTGTTTTATGGAAGTTCATGTGTGGTCTGCGTGGATTCTCATAAAGCATGATTGAACCACCCGTGACGTGACAATGGGATCTTGAAGTGAAAGGTGAGGTCCGCCCCGCAGCTATTTACATGATGCGGGTCGAGGTAAACAGATGTATGTACGAGAGCTTTTAATGAGATTAACTTCGGTTCGTCACTGTAAAGGCAAGGCCTTGGCTGACGGGCGGGAAGGGGCAAAGGCGTTTTGTCCAATCAGAGTAATCTGACACCCAACGCTTCGATATCCATCTTCCTTTTCCTCTGCATCTACTCCCGCCATTTTTCTTGTACCTCTGTTTTTCTTGTTTTCGAATGTCATCTACCCACCGACTGTTGATTAACTCTGATCACCCTCTAGAACTCCCGTCTAATTTCGCCTAGCAACATTTCGATGCTGAATTACTTCCCTAAGCAATTGGTCATTAATGAAGGCAACTGGTAATACGTCAAAATTTATGCCTATCAGAACCCCCCTTCACTTGGTCAAATATTTTTATTTCAACAGTGAATACACAAAAGACAAGTTACAAATCGTCGCTTAAGAAGCAACACAGCCTAATCCACGATTTTGATAAAATTACGTTGAGAGACATTCTTATTCAAAATTTTGCGCTGAATAGTGCGACCTCGTCAGAATTTCGAAAATCGGCCGCTACAAGCTCAAAATCGGAAAAATGTGCAGGATTATACCAGTTTGCCAAGTTTATTCAAACTTTCACCTAGGATTTTGGCTCAGTGAAGCTCATACATTCCTAATCCTGTCTAATGTTCCCAACTATCATGTTTAGAAATAATTTGAGACAGATTGCTCTTGATCGTTCATTCCTGTGATGGTGTTTGGTCATTGTAACCATTTTGCAGTATTTTCTAGATTAATGTCAAGTATTTACCTGTACAGGCAGAAATAGGTACTTAAAAAATCACGATGATATCAACAAGAAAATGTTGGATGAAGAAAAACCCGTGAAGCAACTCCACCGATCTTGAGCCAACATCACCATCACATCAATTCATCTTAATTCGTGGTTGGAGAGCCTACAGTAGTGCTGTAGGCTAAAAGTAGTGAATTTTAATGGGAAATTACTGGTAGTTGTGGAATAAAACAGTCTTTTTTGTCTTTCCTGAAAATTTGGGAAAATGGGTTAGGCTGTGTTGGGTCTAAAGCGACAAAATATCAAATTTCATTAAATTTTTCAAGAGTTGAAACAAACTTCTTAAATCGCGTTCCTTGGACTCCGGGATTTCAGGTTTGTTGCCGACCATAGAGGATAAATCCTCTATGGTCGGCAACAATAATAAATTTATTATTGCTTCTTGAGCATTTTTCTTGGTGTTAAGTCATATCCTACCCAAATAATCCAAAAAGTCATAATTGGCCAAAATGGCCACTGTCGATTTATTGGTTATGATGAAGTATGTCGATTTATTGGTTATGATGAAGTATGATAGAACAAGGTTCTTCAATAGCTCTTCGAGTAGGGAAAACATTGTAAGAGCATACAAATGCAACTGGCGACCTCATTGAGTCCTTTTGGTCAGTCGTTTGATCTTTCCGAATTGGCAAAAGAAATATCCACATTCATGCAGCATGGCTATAAGTCCAAATTTTCGAAGAAATAACTGGTTTCATGAAAAATTTCTCCATTTTACTGGTTCTGTATCAAATTTGTCTTGTTTTTTGCCGCGATATCTTATTCCGTTCTCACACTGGAGTACTTTGAAGATGAAGAAACGAGGTTGTTATTTTGGATGATCTTCACAGTTGTTCTGCTCTAATATGATAACGGGTTGAGTTATCTCAATTCTGACTTCACCATCGTGTGCAGCGATGAAAAATCTATTAACTGAGGTGTTAATCGGCAAAAAAAAAACAAATTGTAAACTTCCTTATTTACGATTCAACTTTAATTAAGACATTTTACGTAAAACCAGTTATTTCTCCGAAAATTTGCTCTTATATCCATGCTGCATAACTGGATTTTACTAATTCGCTCAGTTATTGGTCAGACATACTGCGAATCGGCATAACGTAACACGGAGCACTTCGTTGGTTGGGAAACGCCCTATTATGTAAGGCCTGAGCGTAATTTTCCGTATCTTTCAAGAGCAATTGAGTTGTATATGGGGGGGTTTGTAGGTGCAACGAGGAAATCGCAGTGAAAGGAAAATCGTGCTGAATGAGCGATTCTACGGTTGAATGGCTCCCTACCTCCCGTCCAAATGCATTTGCAATGACGTGCATCTCACGATAGATGTGATAGTGAAGTGAAGGTAGAAGGGATTCAATATCACTCAATCACAACGAAAAGACTCGCCGTTCGAATGGTTGTTTACATAAGTAAAAACGGGATACGGACTCAGCAAAAAAACACGCCCACATTCCGTCGAATTGACCCCATGAGGTGGTTCACCAAATCGTTATGCCCTACCGGTATCTGCGGCGTCGCATCCCAATGAGATGTGCAGTTCCAGCACCCCATGGGAACAGGGGTCCCTCTCCTATTGTGTCACTTCTCCCCTTCAGCTTTTTACCCGTAGTTGTTTATGCGATTCCTACTCAGGCACCGCAACTCTGCCGTTAGGTCTTACCTGTTCTATTGAGATTTTTTTTGGCTCCATCAAACTCCTATTTTGTTGGAACAAAAAATGGGAGTTGATTTTTTTTAAAGGGTGAACAGTTATAATGGCAAAATCAATGTAAATAGGCGAACCAGAGTTTTTTCTAATCGTAGTTTCTCCCTAAAAATCGTGACTGGATCCATTTAGCCCCATCTTCTATTCTACTTCCATTACCCTCCTGACACAATTTTTTTCTTTCATCATTCATCAAAATTATCTCTCATTCAACAATGTCTTATTCTCATCGCCGGTTTCGGTGGTAATAACACTTCGGCATCATCAGTTAGTGGTAGAAAAACAATCAGTACCACATTAAAAAAATCATATCAAAGTGATCATAGCTAATGATTCAGGGAAACGAGGATGGAACCCTCCTTATTACTATTAGAGAAGATCTAATAAGATCCTTCCCGGTTCAATAACCAATCAAAAAATGATTCAAAGCAACCATAAAGTGGTTACAGCTTCGTACAAGTACGCAACCACAAGGGACATTTTATGTCTTAGCACCCACACCCACACCACGTACCTCTTACTTCATTTTTTTTTTTTTTTTTTTAATTGTTATATAAATTATTGAGAATGATCACCTGTGTGTAAACAATTATTTAAACAATCACGCTCATACCGCAGCTTGTCGGCCACGCACTCCGCAGTAGTTAACGTAATATGGTTAGGTAAATCGAGAGCTATCCAACGAGTGGTGAACGATTTTTGTACGATGATAAGTAGTAAGCAACCATTTAAGGTTGAATTTCCGTCCGACTGCCGTTTTTAGGCGTCGCTGACGTCATCGGCTGTCCACCTAGGTGGATCAGAATAGTTCCGATGATTTCGCTTACAAAGCTACTCATTGCCTCGCCCCCTCGAGTTGAGAGGGGATCGCCGTACAGAAGCGTGAAAAAATTACTTGGACAGGAGACCCACTTACCGGCCGTTACCCATCCAAGTAACATCCACGCCCGACGTCGCTTAACTTCCGTGATCTGACGAGAACTGGTTCGTTGCGACGCCTGCCCCGTACGGCTGATCACCTGTGTGTAAACAATTATTTAAACAATCACGCTCATACCGCAGCTTGTCGACCACGCACCCCGCAGTGGTTAACGTAATATGGTTAGGTAAATCGTGAGCTATCCAACGAGTGGTGAACGATTTTTGTACGATGATAACTGGCGAAGTTGAAGTTCCGTAGCAACGAATCGGTTGTACGTGAAAATCATTAGACATTTTTCATAACGCTTCCTTCATCACACCGTAATGTCACACTTTTTGAGTTATGTGCGATAGTAAAGACATAAAATGTCAATACTTACGTGTATGTAAGTAGTAATGTGTCATCTCTGTATCTAATTTTGCATTACACAAATTATTTGAAGAACTGGGCCACCGCGAGAATATACCGAAAATTTAACAACGCGGCTCCAAGAATGAGCGAAGTGAGAAGACCGTGTCAAGAACCTTGTTACTGATTAGACTGTTCTTCCCGTCCCTCGTCATTCTTGAACGCTTGAGGTTCAGCTTCCAGCCTGAATCAGATCGTTCGTTCGTCCTCGAAGACTTGTGTCGGAAAACCTACTTCTTCTTCACCGTCATACAGAAAAGGGGTCATGGGCCGTAACGCCGTCGCGTCATTCAGGCTTAAGGTGGATCAAGGTCTTGTTTAACTCGGTCATTTTTCCGATCATTGGGATTTTCAAATTTTTTTCTTCATGGTGGAGGAACAATAGGAACAATTCAGTGTGTTTGAATCGTGATACATTCTTGATTTGTTCAAAGGTGGTGAAACTTGACGTATAGCCGAATGATTAGAGTTGACTGGTACCGCTGATTTATACACACAACACAACATTTACTTATTGTAGAACGAAGATGACATTTTGTTCGGCTCACATAAATATTTTTCATTGTCTTAATCACATTTAAGCACTTTCATAAAATCTTCACGTCTGTGTGGTATCCATGCGGTATTTTGTACCAGTAGTAGTAAAAAACCTTTTATTAACAAATTCGAAGTATAATAATTGTACAATGTTGAATGATGTGTTACAAATTGCTTCGATGAATTATCCTCAATACAAAGGTTATTGCAGGCATGACATGTAGGCCTTTGTTAAACAATATAATATATTGTACTCATATATTATACAACGATTCATACAATAATGTACTTCCAATAGTAGGTACCTATCAACTTGTTTTTGCTAATTTTTATTTAATATAGTGGATGTTCAAACCAAGTGTGCATGATTTATCCCGTCGAATTTTAATCGAATACATGTGGAATCACAACGTGAGAACTTACTTGAATCTCGCTCATGATGGTCTACTGTGACCTATAAAAATGAGGTAATGGGTCATGAAGAGATCATGAAACGTGCAGTTATTATTTATCCGATACTTCGTATTACCTGAAATCTTCAACGAGGCCATAGTAACGAATGAAGGACTACAGCATGGAAATTGGGTTGAATCATGAACGTGAAATGGCAGATGCCGAAGGACGAGATAGAAGGACGGAAGCGGGTGAGATGCAAAAGTTTTGCAGCGCTTGACCTAGAGAACACCCCGTATCGTCTTCACTGCCTTCGTTCCAATTTCACGCTCTTCGGGGGGTTCGCAAGGGTGCAATAGTTGAAGATCGCTGGATTTTTTGCTCAACCGAATGCAACCCAGTGATTTCGTCACTACACCCAGATCTGTTACTATTCTCAGTTCGTGGGAAACACCATGGGAACAACGCTTTATAAAATTACGTATAGTTGAGCATCTGGTTACTGGAGTTTCGATCAGGTGGAATAAAAGACTTCTTTTTATCCACAATTTTTGTCGTTCTATTTTCAAAAATTTTACTACAAAACGTAATTCGATAAATATCACTACTCCTTGTTATGTATTGGTATTGGTATACAAACACGGTAAATAATTTATTTCACTACGCATTCAAAGACTACCCGCTATTTTCAATGACTCGTTGCTGTCATTTTCATGAAAAACCCAAGATTTAACCCGAAAAATTTGCGATTTTTCGCAATCAAACCTCTTTTTCTCTCTTAATTCAACAGCAAAAAGCAATTGTCGACGAGTCCGTTAGTAAGCTGATATTTTGTCGCCTTTTTTAGCGTACTTTCACAATTCTGCTATATGAATTAATAAGAGCTTTTGAAAAAGAGGTGATTTTGCGATTTTGACAAAATCCACTTTTCAGACTCCATTATCACTCCACAGGTCCACCTAAAAAACCTTAAATGTTTTGTTAGGCATCAACAAGGCAGGAAATTTTACGCTCCTTCAAACGGTACCCTGACATTTGAATTTCAGTGCCAATTGAGCGAGTTATCATAATTTGAGTGAAGTAACAAGAAAAACTCGAAAGCAAGAAAAAATCTTTATAGTGGAAAAAGTCGGTTTTTGAGTGGATTTAAAACAAATGTTTTTTTTCTTGTTGATTCCAATGGTTTATTATTGAAGATGATGAACCAAATGATGTCTAGAAGACACTTTTGGTAGGAAATTAAATGTAGAACACGTAGGACATCTCTCGTCTTGCACACAAGAAGTTTCAATGTAGAAACTACGAGTATGAGATGAGTTTGAAGGTTTCACATAGCGCAAACTTTATCCTATAGGTTGATAATGGTTGGATGGTGGTGAAGACAATTCTGTTTGTAATTGTTGGTGGTATTGGCGGTCGATGTCGGTTCTTATGTCGAAACTTTTGTAACTAAACCCGCATTGTTTTTATTTTATTTTATTTTGACATTTTATGTCTTTACTTTGCTACATAAACTCGAAAATGTAACGCGGGACATGCAACGGAGAAATGTAACGCGGGTTTCTGATGGTTTCCGCTTACAACCGATTCGTTGCTACGGAACTTTATCTTCGTCAGTTATCATCTACAATACAAAAATCGTTCACCACTCGTTGGATAGCTCTCGATTTACCTAACCATATTACGTTAACCACTGCGGAGTGCGTGGCCGACAAGCTGCGGTATGAGCGTGATTGTTTAAATAATTGTTTACACACAGGTGATCATTCTCAATAATTTATATTGTCAACACGAATGCAAGCTTCATATAAGTTTTTGATGGGAGGGGGCGCAAAGACATAAAATTTCCCTCGTGGTTGCGTACTTGTACGAAAGCTGTACCCACCGTTTGTGTTTTCTTTCGGTTTTTCTTACTCAACTAAAAATCTGACTTTTTTCAATTATTTTTATGTTTTGTACACCGGTATTCTTGTTTCAGCATAATATTATTCTTCCTTACGAAATGTTGTTCGATCCGTCATCATCTCGGCGTGTACTTGCGGTCGCCTAACTCTCCCTAAAAATTGGGTAGGCAATGGGTAATTCGTGCAGAGGCCAATTTAATGTTTCCTGAGTGAAGATCGGGTCATCCTGTCGTACCTTGAGATTTACGGTTCATATTGGTTTTACACGAATAGTAAAGTCGAGCCGAGGACGAAACGGTTGACTAACCAAATGATGACACTGACAGCCTTGTCTTAACCTCTGGAAAAAAAGGACTTGTTCATAGAGAAGGTTCTTTGGAAGGATTTTGTTCCCTCGACTCATTCCTCGCTTTCCTCTTCATTTTACGAGATGTAACAACCGCGACTTCGTGAAGGCTTCCACCGTCACGTCTGTCACTTGGACCCGGTGAAGGTACGAGGGAGAAAAACGGTGACGAAATAGTTGTCCTACAAATTTGGACGATTGCCAGATGCGGTGTAGCTCACCGCCCGTCCGCATAAGGACACGAGCTGCTTTGCGGACGTCGGGCATGAACTTTTTTTTCGCAACAGACGCTGGCGACTGCACGACGACTGTTTTTGTCACACCCCGTAAGCAGTTGGAGAAGGATTCTCACCTTTTGAGGACTAGTAACCCTAGAAATCACCCTTTTACTTGACTTTTGACGCTCCGAAGAATGTTATGCTCTGAATCAGCTTATTAATCTCCGGAAATATCCCCGACATTTTATCGGAGCGATTCATCCACAACAGTAAATCAATTTTGTTTTCAATATTTTAGCGAACTTACAAAGAAGAGGAAGCTATTGTTCTCAATCCAAAATGTTTGAAACTCGAATTTCCAGGCTCAAACTGGAGCACATTGAAGATGAAGAAACGTGGTGGATACTTGAGATGTTCTTCATGGTTAATCTGCTCTAATTTGATAACGGAATGAGATGCTGCAATTCTGACTTCACCATCGTGTTCAGAGTTCAAAAATCTATAAACTGAAGTGTTACTCGGCAAAAAAGAAGACAAAATTTGTTATAAAACCAGTGAAATGGAGACATTTTACATTAAACCAGTCCTTTCCTTGTCTGAAAATTTGTTCTTATATCCATGCTACATGATGTGGATTTTTGTATATCAGCTCTCGTTACAGGTTCTAACATCTCTCTGACGTCTCCAAGTGCTAAAGATGAATACAATACGAAAGGATCACAACGACCATTCAATGGAACATGCAGTTATACTGCCTTGCGTGGTTCTAAATTGTGTGTTGAGTTAATCTTCATTTATCTTCATTTGAAATTCGTATTGTAAGGTTTCGTTATGATTCGAGATCTGTTCCCCCACGTTCTTATGAGATTTGGATCCAAGGAGTCCGTCCGATTACGAACCTATAGGATGATTCATGTTTGAGCATATGCAGATGTCTTCGGAGATTATTCTTTCATTTCAACCAATTTTAGGGAAAAACATTATGTAATGAGGGAAATTTTTGTTGTGGATTATGAAATAAATATCAAATTTGGTCTTAAGCGTTGGTTTAACCTCGCAATCTGTAAGGTTAGGTATTTTGACTCCTTCAATGAGTTTGTATGTAAACAGATTGATAGGTACCTCAAGTGATTCTCATCTCAAAAGTTCTTCTTTTTTTGCTGACAAGAAAACGGCTAGTTCCGGTTAGTTCTTCAATCGCATGCTTTGTGGTAGTACTGGAATGTAGCGTTGAGCGTTCACAATAGGTACATTCAACGAAAGGAATGTGTTTTCCCCCATACCAAAACTTACACTACTACTTACTTAGGCCTAAAATAGCCTAATGCGAGTAGGCCGTATTGGATTGGCTTGGTTTCCTGTTGAGTGCAACGGAGTTGGATGTCTTTGAATATTATCAAACAGAAATCAAGACATTGGTCAGGTAATGCCTGTGGGAAAATGAGAACAACGTGATGGGGGATAAAGAGCTGTCAGTAGTTGGCGTAGCACAAATTTATTCAAATGACCCTCTGAAATGGGAGTAGCTTTCATCAAGTCGGGAACAAAATCACGAGCGGAGCCCAGTAACCATAAAGAGCTCAACGAGCGGAGGTGCATTAATATGACTGAAGACCTCCAGCCGGTTGGCTAATAAATGTTGACACCGACCTTGTCCTCCATCAGAGGTGGTGAGCGTGCGAGAAAAAAAGTTGAGCAGACAAACAGCTGATGCAGAAGGGGTGATATTGCCATGGCTCCTAACAAAGCAAATAAAATAACTGACAAGGCTCCGAGGATTGCGTAGGTGACAAGCTGGAGAAGAGTTGCGACGACATGCATATTATTACATAGCGAGCTGATGGTACTCGGGTGCGAGATAAAGTGCTCCCTCCACCGCTGACAAATGTTGTCCACCAAGGACAAAGACAGTCTTTGTGCGGAAGGTTTTCTTGGTATTTTCAACTGAACACTTCCTCTTATATGTATAAGGGCTGAGCGATGTTACGCGATAGAAAAGATGAACTCACAAGAAAATAGTTATGCTGGAGGAAACTGATTGTATCCAGTTATTTTGGAAAATGTATATGGAAAGACAAGAATCATTTGGTTTATTCTCTTTCTAAAAGTTGTGGTTGTGCAAAGGGAGGGCTCACAGTGTTCTCCACTATTTGTTCTTGTTCATTATTAAGATATTCAAGTATGTATCTCTTGTTGTTACTCAGGAAAAAAAATGACTAATTTAGTTAGAGTTCGTAGTCTGTATGAGTGAGAAACCAAATTGATGGTATTATATAGGTATAGGTATAGGTCATGCAGCATGACTGGATGTGCAATATGGAGTCACTTTATTCTAAAATTCGCTCTTATAGCCATTTTGTCTCCTTTTTTGCCGAGTAACAACTCAGTTCATAGATGTTTCAACGCTGAACACGATGGTGAAGTCGTAATCACGATACATTCCGTTATCAAATTAGAGCAGATCAACCGTGAAGAACTGAAGAACATCTCAAGTAACAACCACGTTTCTTCATCTTCAAAGTGCTCCAGTTTGAGAACGGAATCTGACTTCACCATCGTGTTCAACGTAAAAAAAAAGTTTAAGATGAAGTGTAACTGTCAGACTGTTTCACTTTCGGAGTTTATGGGTAATGCCCCCTCCCCCTCGCCTCTTACAGTGGTCCGATTCTGGCTATCTTCGAACTTAGCCTTTCGATTGCGAAGATAGTTTTTTAGAGCAAATTTGAACTTTTCATCTCAATTCTATCGAGAGTTATCGTCCGGGAGGACACATACAGAGGGGGGAAAACTTATGATTTTCGGTGTCTTTTGGCAGTGAATTCAGGATGGTCTGGAACGGATTTTGTTTTCAAAAGTTTTTGGATATTCGAGTTTTCAACATTTCGGACCGAGAAAAATAGGTTCCTTTTCTTTTAAAATTCGCTAAACATTTAACGTTATTCAATCAAATTGTCCCATTTTCGATATGTGATAGTGCGTGCCTAGGAATTCTGAAAGCTGCTTACCTGCTGAAAATTATTCTCGTTTCATTCATCCGGTGTTGATTGATGAGAGACTAACACATATTTACGATCATATTAGGTTTCCATATTTTTCGCAAGAAAGCCAAATATGAACGTACTCATCGCTGCATGCCGAAAACTGAATGCGCAGGTCCTTGACGGTTCTGTTGGTGACAATATTTCGAGGATATCGTCACGGAAAATTGTCATGTTGAAACAAAGAACGTCCAGGATGTGCGTGTATGGTGTGTTGATGTTTCGTTCTAGTCAGTATACGGAGGACGACCGAGCGGAAGGATGCGGCTGAGAACGAACCCAACCCGCTTCATGCTCCGCTTGGCGGTCGTAGCGGCGGATTTGAGTTCTGAAGCCCCTTTACCTTAGTTCCTCCCTTTGTCAAACGGCGGCTATTTCCCACATCGTTTTCCGTTCGGGGGTTTCTGCCAGATTTTATCGACGAAAAAATGTCTACGTGAGCCCCTGCGGGGTTGTAGGGAAATAAACGAGAAAATGAACAGTCTAATTACAATTTAATGAGAGCGCATTTCTATTGTAATGGTGTTGAAAACTCTCTACGTTGGCTCCCATGAAAACATCGCGGGAACGCCGACCAGTGAGGATATTCAGATCGACCTTGTCCCGAATGGATGAGACCTTACAACAAAATCGAAAAAGTTCGATCGATTTTATCCTGGTTATTCTACATAAAATGTTTCGGAAATTCAAGTTTTAAACATTTTTGACCGAAAATAATAGCTTCCTTTTCTTCGAAAATGCGCTAAAAAGGTATTACGCAGTTAGAGGATTGAAGGTATTAGTTAGAGTTAGCTATTGTTAGGATTAGTGAGAATTAGTTAAAGGTATTAGTTAGCTATTGTTCTCGGTACCTACAAAATGTTTAAAACTTGAAATTCCGAAAAGATTTTAGACCAAAATCCGTTCCAGACCATCCTGAATTCACTGCCAAAAGAGACCAAAAATTACCCATAAAGTCCCACAATGAAATAGTATGACACACGCGACACATTCTGTTCGGTGAAGCCAGAATTGCGATATCTTATTCCGTTCTCAAACTGGTGCACTTTGAAGATGAAGAAACGTGGTTGTTACTTGAGATGTCCTTCACGGTTCATCTGCTTCATCTGCTCTAATCTGATAACGGAATGAGATATCGCAATTCTGACTTCACCATCGTGTTTAGCGTTGAAAAATCTATAAACTGAGGTGTTACTCGGCAAAAAGAAGGAGACAAAATTTGTTATAAAACCAGTAAAATGGATAAATCTTTCATAAAACCAGTTATTTCTTCAAAACTTCGCTCCTATAGCCACGCTGCATGACTGCAGTTTTTTATCGTATTATTTCAAGCTATAAAAGTCGTCACACTAAACCATAAAACCCCTTGAAACATATAAATGGTTCAATTTTTCCCAGTAGCAGAGTGATTTCTTCAATTCATCTTTTCAATTACAAACTGGTACTTGTGTTAAATTCATATTAACATATTATATACCTACTTGTTTGCTATGCCCACAGCCCTCGTACATTGAGGTAATTTTTGTTTTGATATTGTTTCAGGTAAAGACGGTTGGCAATACTACTCACGGTCAGAACTCAATCTGGCTCATACTCTGTGAGTATTATTCATACATTAATTCTTACTTGGTCCGTTGTATTACCGTCCTTGGCTGCCCTCGAAGGAGTGTATTCAGTCCCACCCACACCTCTACGACAGTCGTTGTGCTACTAGTCGATTTATACCATTCATTCATCATAATATCTCCTCGATTCTGAACTGCAATATCGAATGCATAAATTAACATTGAGTACTCTCAAAGTTTATTACCCTGCTTACTCTATTGATGTATTTAGTTTGATGCTGATCCATTATAATAGTCAATTACCTTTGGTAATTGCTTTCGATGATAAAATCAGCTATCGATACAGTCGAAGCAAGTAATACAGGAGTCACCTTGTAATTAATGGTGGTCGCTTCATATTTACGAGTTTCAAAAAGTCAGGAATGCACAACCCTACGATATTTACGGCACCAATAACTCAACGTGTTGTACGACCGTACACGTCTCTTCTGAGAGCAAACCAGTAGTCGGGCCTCTTTCAATCTTTGTTAGTCGTCTAACTTATGTAAGCAATTTCATCCTAATCCCACTGAACATATTACTGTGTATTTTAATAGTGTGACAGTTGCTTATATACCTCCCTATCCCTTTTTCGAAATTTTAGACACGCTGTATCACATTTATTGATTACTTGTATAGTCATTGTATGGAAACATTTATGAATAATATAATATCGATAATGGAAGGATGAGTAGGGTAAGAGGCCTGGTTATGAGATAGTGCCCTGTTACAAGATAGTGCTAAATCTCAAGAACTGGTAACATAGGCCAGCAGTACGCGAGAAAAAAAAGGCCTAAGGTCGCAATGAATAGCAGAAATCTGCCTTTTTGATAATATACTCCTACGAAGGACACATGGGAAATGAAGTTGTAGCATAATAATATTATTATGCTACAACTTCATTATTATGTAATTAGTTTCAATTTAATCGCAGACTCAATATACGGTTGATTCAATATACGGCATGTTTAATGTATAAAATCTATACGGTATTGGTTTATTATCTTCGATAATGAACCATTGGAATCGCCCAAAGAAAAAATTTTTTTAACCCCCCCTCAAAATTTTTTTTACCTAAGAAGCACCGTTTTAGAGATATAGGCCAAAACCTAAACCAACTCCGAAAATTTCGAGGTTTTTTAGCCGCCAAGATTTATCCCTTGCTTTTGGTTTATTATCTTCGATAATGAACCATTGGAATCGCCCAAAGAAAAAATTTTTTTAACCCCCCCTCAAAATTTGTTGGTTTACGTTTCAAGATACGTAGATTCAGAAAATCGAATAAAAAAAATCCGTCCGTCCGCCGTACGCCGTCCGCGCCACTTTGCCCAGTTAGCGTTGAGTTAAAATTACGAAATTTGGTTTCTGGGTTTGGACCAGCCCCACAATGATCCTCGAAACTTTTCATAACCCTAGGTCAAGGGGAAGGGGTTCAAAACGAACTTTGAAATTTCGACAATGTCATATCTCTAAAAATTCTCAAGAAACGGTGTAATTTTTAGTTCACTTTTGAATGACCTGAGGAGGCCAACAAGTACGTCAGAGCCTACGACGCACGAGCGTATGACGTAAGACGGCTGGCAGGAGGCCAACAAGTACGTCAGAGCCTATGAAGCACGAGCGTATGACGTAAGTTGGCTGGCAGGAGGCTAACTAGTTCGTCAGAGCCTATGACGCACGAGCGTATGACGTAAGACGGCTGGCAGGTGGCCAACAAGTACGTCAGAGCCTATGACGCACGAGCGAATGACGTAAGACGGCTGGCAGGAGGCCAACAAGTACGTCAGAGCCTATGACGCACGAGCGTATGACGTAAGACGGCTGGCAGGAGGCCAACAAGTACGTCAGAGCCTATGACGCACGAGCGTATGACGTAAGACGGCTGGCAGGAGGCTAACTAGTGCGTCAGAGCCTATGACGCTCGAGCGTATGACGTAAGTTGGCTGGCAGGAGGTAACTAGTGCGTCAGAGCGTATGACGTAAGACGGCTGGCAGGTGGCCAACAAGTACGTCAGAGCCTATGACGCACGAGCGAATGACGTAAGACGGCTGGCAGGAGGCCAACTAGTGCGTCATACGACGAGACCTTTTATGTCTCTGCGCCCCCTCCCACACCCACACCGCGTACCTCGTACTTCATTTTGATTTATTATCTTCGATAATGAACCATTGGAATCGCCCAAAGAAAAAAAAAAATTTTAACCCCCCCTCAAAATTTGTTGGTTTACGTTTCAAGATACGTAGATTCAGAAAATCGAATAAAAAAAAATCCGTCCGTCCGCCGTACGCCGTCCGCGGCACTTTGCCCAGTTAGCGTTGAGTTAAAATTACGAAATTTTTTTTATGGGTTTCGACCAACCCCACAATGGTCCTCGAAACTTTTCATAACCCTAGGTCAAGGGGAAGGGGTTCAAAACGAATTTTGGTACGACATGGTATGAGTATGGTATGGTATATTATTGTATGTATGATTTAGTATAGTACAGTACGGTATGATTGGAAAGAAATTGTATGAGTACGGTGAGAATATGGTATGGTGCCGATTTGCAACATAGTCTGGTATAGACAGAAGGGTGATCTGCACAAGGAAGATAATAAACCGTTGTCAAGAATTTGCAGAGTTTTTTCGATTGCAAACTTAGATATACACTACTCCGACATAACCAAACAACATAAATATGCTGTTATTATCAAAAATACAAATTTCCGCTATTTATTACGACCTAAAACTACCATACTGCTGGAATAACAGTACTCTAGCGGTAATTGCATGCCTCACCTAAGGTCAGTGTGCAGGGGGAGAAGGTGCCATTATCACCTTATTATTCATTATGGCGAACACGTTATTTTACGATTTCAAAGTTTTTTTCGTCGTTTCCCTCCTCGGACTTCTCTCCGTTTGTAAGAGATTTTGAAGTGATTTTCTATTACACCAAAATGTTCAGAATTCGTCAGGGAGCAATACCCTTCCTCTAGTTTTGTTCGTTATTTTTGATTTTTTTTTACTTCATCCTGAAAGTTCGGGTAGTCACGCGTGTTCCTGATAAAGACAGTAGCCGGTGCCTGTTATGAGATCAGTCTCATATCAGGAGTACCGTTGTGAGCTGTATCTCATACCAGGAACACAATTCACACAATTATGATTTTTTTTTTTTTTGCAGCTCATTTTAGTTGAAATTTGGGTTTGGTTTTTGTTCTTCCTGTGTTAGTAGGGCAGAACTACAAAAAAAAAAAGTATTCAAAGGATCAACGTTCCATTGATGAGTTATTTGCAGTTAGGCAAGGAGGTAAGAATGGAGAAGCTTTTAACAGTGGAGAAGCTTTTAAGAGGAGAAAACAAAAGAAACCAACAAATCTCCAGCAAAAAAAGGTACTGTACAGAAGAATAGAATAAGGCGAATGAGGAAGCAAACTTTGCATTTGGAGTCAAGCTGGGAATCACAGCCTGTGATAGTGAAGAAGATCCTCCTTCGCAGAACTCCGATTCTGATATCGACATGGAACACCTCGAGGGAGCCTAAAGCCGGGAATACACTTGAGCAGAGGCATGCCGCGCACCGCACGCGCAGCCTCTGCGCGGCGCGATGTCATGTGCCGCGATGTGATGTGCCGCGATACAAATTTTCAAATTACAGCGAGGCGCACATGCTCAGCCCTGATCCAACATTGCGCGGTGCAACTGGTGTCCACTACTACGGATCAAGACAGAAAAGTGGCAGAAACACAACATCTACGTCCAGTGATGGGCGATACCACAAAATATTCGATACCATTACTCGATACTAGTATCGAAACAAATATTCGATACTACTCAGATATCGAATCATATGAGCACTTTTTCACACAGTGAATTAAATTTTAATAAAATGGAAATAACAGATCTGTTAGAAATATAGAAAAAATCTATCTATAGAAAAAACACTATTAAACCCTTACGTTATTTATTTACTTTCAACAAGGTCAACAGGTTATTTCTACATCTAAACCTATCTAACATCTACGCCAAGGTTCGTAACGATCGTGGTACTGGTACCAATGGTAAACTACCTCAGACCAGTTACTTGCAAATATATACCGCAAGGTAAAAATCGAAAATAAATAAAGTAGGTAGGTAATTTTGAGACTATCCATTTGAGTATTTCTTCTGATATCTGGAAAAATACTCGATACCTATACTAGTATCGAATCAAAATATTCTATACCAAATGAACTGGGTATCGAAAGAAGATATTCGATATGTATGATACCTAACAATAATGATGTAAATATCGGTTATATGTGGTCAGGAGGTTATAAATGATTTTATGTGAAAAACCGATACACGATTAAAAACAGTTAAAAATAGTGAAGTGCTCTCTTTTATTTAACTAACATCGACAACCAGTTCTAAATTTGAAAAACAGCAACAATTGGTGACCCCGACGTGATCTGCAGTGAGCAAATGTGAAATGTGCCTCTAGTGATTCCTATATTTGATGAGTGAAGTGAATTGATTATTTGATTTTGTTGTATTCACTCGGATGGTTTTTACAAAACACGGTCCATATTATCTTCGTACTTTTTTTTACAATTATACAAAACGAGCCTATAATTAACAAAACGGTTATAACAAAACGAGTACCTAGTAGGTAATTTCAAAGTGGGTAGGTAGGTTATCACACGTTATCACACATTATCACTTACGTGTGCCGCGGCTCTGTTCGCTGCTCTGAATCGACTGAATTCCGTCCACACTGCGCACCGCACGAGCCTGCCGCGGTCCGTGCTCACTTTGATGGACCGACAGTCGATGGCTCAGGCCGCGCACCGCACGCGGCAGACTGAGCCTGTTTGCCGCGGTGTTGGGGACCCGTACACACTTGAACATCGCGCCGCGCAGAGGCTGCGCGTGCGGTGCGCGGCCTGCCTCTGCTCAAGTGTATTCCCGGCTTAAGAAGTAGAAAATAATGTCGAATCCATTTTATGTTCAGGTTTGTTCTCTTCTGACCAGAGAGGAGAAAAATGGGCAGAGTCTGTGCAGTGTTTTAAATGAGCTCATAAAGACTGCGGGGAGGTAAAAGAAAAATTATGTTTTTGTCCCATCTGTTATGACCAATAGGTAGAAGATAGGTAGGTAGGTTGTTTTATTCTCACTTTTTACTGTAGTTAGTAATAGGTACCTAAATTATTTCCTAGGTACTTTCAGACAATACTTGGTAATACTCATACTTGCAATCATTTGGGGGCCAGATTGTAACAAAGGATAAGTGGGACTATTCAAATAAACAATTTCAGTTATAAAACTTACCATTAAGTGGTTCAAAAGGCCCGCCAAAATAAGTATCTCATAACCGGGCCGCTTACCCTACTTACCTACATTACTATGAAAATGTGGATGTATACACATCTTCACCCTTCCTGCACTTTGTAGATGTCCAATTACTTCTTGATTACTGACCGAGTAGTATTACGAGTGCCCTTTAATTGTAATGTAAACAGTATTCGCCTCTTCTGTAATCTGAAGTGGTGGAAGTCTAATGTTGTTATAGAAACTTGGTAATTAAATCCCTTTCTCGCAATGGGGTTGTTACTGCCCACTTGTTCTGATTGCGTTACAAAAGCATAATATGCTATACCGCTGCTGACCTCAAACACGTGAATAATTCCGTTGAAGAGTTCGAGTATTTATTGAGATAAATTGGTGAAACACCTCGTTGGAGGTACAACGAGCTTTTGTTGCCAGACGATATAGAAACATTCTATTTACAAATTGAACTTAATAAATAGCATGATTTACAACCCCTTCACTAAGTACTCTTCTGCTCGATGAAGACTTAACGAGCTTCTGTTGTTCGTCTACTGGCAGACTCTCGGTCCCCTTGAAGGAAAAAACAGGAAGGCCTCGTTAGGTTCACTCGAATGATGACCGCTTGCTTTAAAGGAGAGACAAAAAAAAATGTTATAGAAATATAACTGGGCGTGTCATTTCTCCCGACAGTCTTCCTGTCCGACCGCTGTTTCGTCAAGTCAGTTCCGTTTTAATAAGCTGACTTGCAGCTATTCTGGTAGTAGAAAGTGTTAATAACTTGTCATTGGTACTTAATATCATCGAACGGATCCAATTAAATTCCAAGCCAGGAACTACAGTGTTCCTGTATGAGCTCAATTGAATCTAAGGACCCCTTACTGAGGTAGATATATTTTATGTCCAATTGAAGTACACTAAAACATAATAATATTGTAGTATAGTTTACAATGGAAATTACATTAAAACCTAGGCTTTGTGCTGTGGAAGGGGGTCGGGAGCACTTCCAAATTAAAACGAGGAACTGGTATCGCAGCATGAGTATTTAACCTAAAATAATAATGGAGGTCTCTCGCACAGCCAATCCAGTAATCATGTTTCTGGTAAAACATAAAAATATTCTTAATAATGAATAGGTTTTGTAGAGAGAATACCGGGATTACTGAGAAAAGTTCGGAAGTGGAGAAACGGTAATTTTTCATTGCAATGATTTTCAAAATAGCTTTTTGCCTCACGAACAGAGGATAGAGCACAGTCTTGTACGCTACCCCCCCCCCCCCCTTTCACCCTATGCTAAAATCCCGAATGACAAAACTGACTGAACTAAAGCCGTGTAAAATGCTAATAGTGTAGATTGGTTAAGGACATTCCACAGACTGTAAATGATATCAGTGCCAAGTACTTCATCTGTTCCTCCCATCCAAGCTCGTCATCGATGATAACCCCTCAGTATAGTATAGACCGTACCCTGCTCAGTACATCACAGTTGCATGGATCCTCATTGCTGCACAAATGTAACCTTAATTCATTTCTAACTTCTTCGTTATCTTTGGTTTTAATTCGTAGTCAAATCATTTTTTAGCCATTTATAAACAGTACCCAAATCGCGGTTTGCGTCCTCAAATGCCTCATCCCATGAACTACCTTCACATAACAAAGCACAATCGTCGGTGAACATATATAACTTACTTTTAAGAGGCAAGGAGGCCACAGAGTAGATGAATATCACAAACAATATCGAAGATAACGTACCTCCTTGTACCCCTTCAATTTCCACAACTTGCCTTCTATTTTCAAAATAGCTTTCAAACCATTTCAATTCTTCGCCCTTTACCCCATAACCATTTAGGCTTTTCAACAACTTCTTCCTATTAATAACATCAAAGGCATGACCATGTCTAGCCAAACCGCAATCCCCCTCCTTCTGTTATCCAGAACACCGACAAGGTCTTTCGTAACATGATACAGGGCCTCGTCCACACCTGTGCGCTGATGAAAACCGAATTGATTTGGTGCCAACAGCGAGATTATTTGTCAAGTAGTCGTTTAATTGAAACTTGATCCATTTTTCCAGTAACATGCTGGGAAAACTGAGGGGGTAAGTTGGACGGTAGTTATTCATTTCATACACAGAACCTCCTTTATGCAATGGAATGACCCTCTTACAAACATCCGGAAAACAGAAATGATGCATGCTAATTCACCATTGCTGCCATCTTCTGTGTGTCGATAGCTCGACTACTTGACAAATAAGCTCTGTTGGCACATTGTGCATCTGTTATTTCATCCGATATCCGCGTTGGAATCTGCTACCGACAATAATTATTATTTTCACCGATACCATTTAAATGTTAATTACCGGTTGTTCGAACGATCTTATCCAAGTCTCCGTTTTCGACATTCCGTCAAGGGGAGTTCCATCTGAAATAACTTCGATGAAAACTAATGAATTTGATTGGATTCACGAGTCGTGACCGCGAGCACCTGCCCGACCTCACATCTGCCCCTATTCCGTGACCTAACTCCATCTCAGTGAATTAAACCATAGTCGATAAGACACGGCTGAGCTCCACCCCATACATCACATTCAACCTCTGATTTCAGATTGTACGGAGGTTGGAGGTCGCTAATGACCTTATAAATGCAGCAATATTGTCGCTATGGTGGATTGGTCGCTATGCCGGTTGTCACTTGCTCTTTTGCCTTTCCATGCCCTGCCTGTCTGTATATCTGTGTGCTGAGACCGGACACTGGGTGCAAGACTTTTGGTTTCTTCAGTTTTGCAGTTTTTTGACAACTCAATATCAAATGCGCACCTCTAGTGCCGTTAGAGCATAATTTTGACTCATTTTGAATCAATTCAACTATGGACCGAAATTTTAATGAAATCCAATGAGTGGTTCAACAAATCCTAGTCAGAAGCAGTCAAATTTTACTCATGCGCGAAAGTACGAGTATATTGAGTTTACCAAAGACGGCGTTAATCGTCGTCAAAATTCGACTTATTTCCAATTAGGGCAATTTTTCATTAGGTATGTAGCCTCCTTAGGACTTTAACATGATGCTGCCCAGGCCCAGTATCAGGTTAGTGGCTCCTAAAGCTAATTTCTATGAAGCTGTAATTTGGTAGGTGCAGACCCAGTATCAGGTTCGTGGCTCCTAAAGCTATTTACTGTGATATTCACTCTATGAAGCTGTAATTTGGTAGGTGCCGGCCCAGTATCAGGTTAGTGGCTCCTAAAGCTATTTTCCATGATATTCACTCGATGAGGCTGTAATTTGGTATGTAGCCTCATTAGAACTTACACTTGAAGCTGATTAAGCCTAGAATCAGCTGAGGGGCTCCTGCACCTAATTTCGAAAAATGTTGCAACGGGCAATTTTTACAGCACTCTTCGGTTGTGCTATAACGGCCACATTTCCCTTACAAAATGCTAAGCAATGGGCAATTCCATTGTGTCCGAAAATTTACAATAGGACAGTATTTTTCGGTCAAGGGACGTGTGAAGATTACGAAAATAGCATGAGTTGATCAGTTTTTTCGTTAAGTTTGGTAGGAAATGCAATCAAACTAGTACTTGTTCGTACTACGCGCGCTCAAACCTTGGCGTCATCGGACACCTCAAACGAGGATGGATAGTTAGTTTTAGTATCCACGATGTTTCAAGAAAAATGATCCATTCGCGTCACTCCATCTTTGCGTCACTCCAGCATTCTCTATTCTGCATTATCGCTTGATTATCGCCGTTCGCCATAACAAATTGATTTTCATCTCTTTCATCTCTCTTTTTTTATTTTTCATCCGAGTGCCCTGTGTTAAGAAATTAAATGGCATCCAGCTCTAGTGTGAAAAAGCCGAGGCAAAATACTATCGAAGACGGATTTGAACCTGGTAACACAACCTTCGCTGGTAGGCGCTCTGGTAACAAGGATTGAACCTTTCGCACGTCACAGGAATCCGTGGATGCTTTATGCAGGGATTGCTTCATAATCTAGTATCCATAATGGTGAAGTTTTTGACGTCACACCCCGGTCACTCGCCCGCCTGTTTTTCAAACTACCAATTTTCTTTTATTTTCCTAAATTTTTGTGAACAATTTCTTGGCAAATGGACCCGATTTTCGCTAACATTAGACAAGGTACTTTGGAAAAAAAAAATAAAAAAAATTGACTGGAATTGCCCATTAGAAGTATACCTACTTAATTACGCATTAAACTCATTTAATTTGTATCGTAATTTTATTTTAATCGAGGCTTTAAACACATATTTTACAGGGACAAAATGAGACATATCCGTGTACGGGTGTATCTGCATGTAGTGAAGACACTCAACATCAGTTTACTGATTTCTTTCTCTGAGTTCTCATTCGAAAAGGGCTTTCGTTGTCCGGTTTTTTCCGCTGTCCCCGAATTAATTAGTTACCTCTTTTCCATTTTTCTCCGAGAAGTGAACTAGTTTGTCGTCTGAACGCCCCGTCCCATTCCCTTTACATACATACACTCTGCACGGTTTGTTGTGCGGTCTAAGTACTCTCCGGGTATATCACAAACTTTGATCTTGCTATTGTGCTTACCTTGGCAACGACCCCCGTTGTTTTTCACTCTTTCACGTCTCTTTCTGAGTTCGCCCTGCTCGGTTGAATTGCCGGTTGAAGTACGAGCTTTGACTGTTTTGGAGGCCTTTCGCCGGCGGTTTTGGTTCCAAGTGTTTTGAAGGGGAGCCGCCCCCCACTTCTGCTTTTATTGATCTCTCTCGCCCACTCACTCACTCACTCTCTCTGAAGATATAAAGTGCCGCTACGTCCCGACCCTTTTGAACAAGTATTATTTCCTTCATTTCATGCTTTCAGTGTATGTCATAAAATGTAATACATATCATAAGTCCATCACTTTTTCTCAAAATGTGAGGATGTCCTACATTTCTTTGGAAGCTGCCCAGCGCTAAGGGAATTTAGGCTGCATTTTCTTGAGGATGTGGTTTTGACCATGGAAAAAATGGTCTACTTCCTGAACCATGGTGAGCACTGGTTAGGGGTGGGACAGTTTGGCCTTCAGGCGTGGAGGTACCGAAATTCCCTGGTTGCTGAATTCAATTGGTGAAGTAAATTACTGAATAAAATTGCCCATTTCTGCTCCAAAGTTTATTTTCTGAAAATCTAAATTTGAAAAAATCAAAAATTGTGGCTCAGGTTGACCCGGCAGACGGATGAAAAATCCATGCCGTATCATGTTTTTTATGGTGTGTGTATATACCTATATGAATCCTGCATACCAACTTGTATTTAGTTTACACAATTGTAATTAATTAATTATTCATAATAAACATGTTGGTTTTCTTCTTCTTCTTCTTTTCTCAAAATGTTCGGTTTACCCTCATTCTCATAGAGATTTTTTTTTTTTTTTTTTCCATCTTGAAGGATTTGATTGATAGTGATCAATAGTGTTGGAAGGAGATTTTGCGTGGATGATGGCTAAGGCCACGGTGTTGAGGGGTGAGTAGTTTTGAATACTGCTGTTTTCGCTACGACATTCAACTCAATTTAATGATGTTGCTACTCTATGAAACATACTCCAAGATTCACGTGTATTAGCAATATAATATTATAAGTGTATTATAATATTATAAGTGTATTATAAGTGTATTATGCGAATACACTTCATACTTCATAGCACTGAAAAACTATCAAATTGTGGGTTAAAAGTGCCATTTTCCCTTCTAAATTTGGAAAATAAAGATCAAGTCAGAGAAATGACCACGTGATTCAGTGTCGAGAAATTATGTAATTTCATGACCCACACTGGGGGTTTTTCCGTCTTATCGAAATTACGTGCAAACGCAGTTAGTCCAACTTTGAGAGCTTCTGGACGCTCCTGGGTGCGCCCAAAAAGAAAAGTCGTCGAAGCAAAAAGTTCATGATATTTGACGTAGAATCCGAATCTGAAATGAAAAATGGGGGTTCCCATTTAAAATAACGAAGTTAGTGCGCGTTACGCGCATTTACGCGCAAGCGCCACGCGCGAAAGTGTGATAGTTGAATTCCTCGCAAAAAATTAAGGGGGGTTACTGATTGAAGTTTTTTTCTAACCCTTCAAACAACGGAGATAAAAAGGGTGGACCATAACTTCTGACACACCCTGTATATGCGAATAAAAGAAATTATGAAAATGAATTACTTTTTCGGCTAAATATGAACTAAAAATAGTTGAATAGTTGAGGTTGATGGAGGTTTAATTAAGCGGATTCCTCAATTAGACGAAGCTCTCTGTTCCATCGAAATCCGAAATCCTCCTCCATCACTAAGCTCGGGTTAAGTCTGTTAAATCCACATTATCAGCACTTGCTTCCAGCATTTTGTACATGGAGCAAGTTACGGGGTTGTTTTTTGTCTAAGGAGGTTAATTTTCCATCACTTTTTTCTCAAAATGTTCGGTTAACCCTCATTCTCATTGAGAATTTGTTGTCATCTTGAAGGATGTGATTGATATTGATCAATAGTGTTGGAAGGAGATTTTGCGTTGAGGGGTGAGTATTTTTTAATACTGCTGTTTTCGCTACGACATTCAACTCAATTTAATGATGTTGTTACTCTATGAAACATGTTCCAAGATTCACGTCCATTGGCAATATATGCGAATAAAAGAAATTATGAAAATAAATTAAGTACTTTCTTGGCTAAATATAAACTAAAAATAGTTGACAAACGAAAAAAATCGACTGATGGGGCTGTAATTAAACGGATTCCTCAATAAGACGAAGCTCTCTGTTTCATCGAAATCCGAAATCCTCCTCCATCACGAAGCTCGGGTTAAGTCTGTTAAATCCACATTATCAGCACTTGCTTCCAGCAATTTGTAGATGAAGCAAGTTACGAGGCTGCTTTTTGTCAAAGGAGGCGCATTTTGGGACTTCAAGGTGGTGTTCACGAGTAGAACTGAAGTCATAAACTAGCAATAAAATTCCTGGATAGCATTTTCCTATGTCAATGTTTTCGTGTTAGGGGAAATGATCTACAATCGTGTGGAATCCGAATATGACTTTAAACAACTAATTGGAATAATATTCCAATTAATGCTGGTAATGTGGATTTACCAGCCTTAACCCGAGCTTAGTGATGGAGGAGGATTTCGGATTTCGATGAAACAGAGAGCTTCGTCTAATTGAGGAATCCGCTTAATTAAACCCCCATCAACCTCAGTCGATTTTTTTTTCTCGTTTGTCAACTATTTGTAGTATATTATACTAGTTAGTTATAGTCACAGTTCTACATTATAGAACTTTAATATTAAATATAAAACCTTATTTTCGGCCAAATCTCGACTTAGACCGTTTTACATGGTGAAATTTACCAGTACACCAATTCGATGGTGAAGGTGTAAAACCGTATAAGTCGGAATTTGGCCGATAATATGGTTTTTGAGCTTTTCTGGTAAAATGTGGCCTTCCACACCTTCTTGATCCTATAGAATCATCCAGGAGCAATAATTACTTTATGGCAGTTCGTGAAGGAAGTTGGGTTCAATATGGAAACTAAGCCAGTTACATTTTGGCACCAAGTTGAATTTATCGGCGGACTGCCTCCTCCTCGCTATCGCCAAAATATATTAGATGTCCAAACTGTTGAAAGGGTCACGCGTCTGAAACTTCCCTAAGAAATACCACCTCTTTCCGTTCTACCCCCTGGGACTCGAACGCGCTGTAAATTTCGGAATATGGTGAACCAACTTCGGCCCATCTTAGTTTCTTCCCGTTAACTTGCCCGTATTAATCTATCCCTTCTCTCCTAGTTCTTCCTTTTGCAGACTAACAGGCTGGTTAGGAGATTAATGAGCAGACGAAAGTTTAGCCGCGGCTTTCAGGGCGGGCGGAAGGGATAGGCTCCGAAGCTTCGCAAGACCCTGCAAGTTTTATCGGAGCCAATTTGTCCCAGCGGTGACAGTTTGAGGGTCCCCAAGAAGGATTGCACTTGGGCCTTCTACCCCCTAAATGGCCTCTCACCCCTATCCCCCGCTTAGTCTTCTCTCGTGAAAAATCTTTTTCTGGATAACCTTCTTTTCAGGACTTCTGCTCAGGTTTTCTAGGGGATCCGAAAGTATCACAATGTAGTATATGTTTTGATTTCACATGGGATACTAGGATTACACCCTGTATTCATTTACAAATATGCATTACTGTACCTATACGGTAGCGTATACATAACACCATGCAAATCGGTACAGAAACTCACTAAATCAAAAAACTCAAAATTCTTGACACAACGGTTTATTATCTTCCTTGTGCAGATCACCCTTCTGTCTATACCAGACTGTGTTGCAAATCGGCACCATACCATATTCTCACCGTACTCATACCATACGAATTTCTTTGCTATCATACCATACTGTACTATACCAATAATATACCATACCATACTCATACCATGTCATACAAACCGAGTGAATATTGCAATGTCATCCAGTTCTGACCTATATTTAAAATTTCAAGTGTCTAGCTCATCATCAAAATTTAATTTGTTTAAACAAATAGGTATTATTTAAACAATTTTAGAGACAAGAAACCGAGTGAATATTGCATTGTGTTCCAGTTCTGACCTGTTTTTAAAATTTCAAGTCAATAGCTCATCAAAATTTAATTTGTATTATTACAAAAAGGTATTATTTAAACAATTTTACAGATGAGGAAACGAGTGAATATTGCAATGTGGTCAATCCCCGACTCACGGTTAAAATTTCCAGTCTGTAGTTTACCGAGAAGATGAAAAAAATATGTTGGGCGGCTGGGCGTTGAAGGTTAACAGCCGTTTTAGACGCGAAGGTTAGTGTTTCTCCTAAACCTTTGCGCGCTCACTGTGAACGAACGGCTGGTCGTACAAAAATCCATTTGGTCTTAAAAACTTTGTTTTTTCAGGTCATTCAAAGGTGAACTAAACATTACACCTTTCAGTTAACTTTGTTTGAGATATGACATTGTCGAAATTTTAAAGTTCGTTTTGAACCCCTTCCCATTGAGCTAGGGTTATGAAAAGTTTCAAGGATCATTGTAGGGCTGGTCCGAACCCGGAAACCAAATTTCGCAATTTTAGCTCAACGCTAACTGAGCAAAACGGCGTGGACGGCGTACGGCGGACGGAAGGATTTTTTTAATTCGATTTTTTGAATCTACGTATGTATCTTGAAACGTAACCCAACAAATTTTGAGGGGGGGGGGGGGGGGGTTAAACTTTTTTTTTGTTCTGGCGATTCCAATGGTTCATTATCGAAGATATAACTACCTACCTACATAAGAATTGTATATTAAATATACAAATTTTGTATTTATTTAGTATCTAACATGTAAATTGTTTTCGTAAAAAATAAAGGTAGGCCTTCGTTTCCAAGTTTTCCACTTATTCTCTTTGATCAAATTTTTAAATAATAAAATTGTTTTATTCTATAATTACATGTCTTAATTGGTCGATACAAATGTAAAATGGACGAAAAATAATTTGGTCCAGCTAGATTCGTGAAACGACACACTGTGGGGCGGTAGTAGGGCAGCGGGAGGAGGTGGTGCCCCCCTTCCATCATCCCTACATCTGCTTGATACCTCTTTACGGGCTTGAGTACTCGTTATGGGCTTGAGTACTCGTTATGGGCGTGAGTACTCGTTATGGGCTTGAGTACTCGTTCTGGGCTTGAGTACTCGTTGTGCTCTCGATATCTCGGTGTCCTCTTGATATTGTGGTGTCCTCCCTCCTTCCTCCCTGCTTCCTCCTCCTCACTCCTCATACTCCCTCCTCACCACCGCCTTCCGCCCTCCTCCTCACCGCCCTCCCTCCTCTATCCCTCCGCCCACCAACATTGAGAACAGCTATGGTCACAATAAGGGCCCCCCGCGCACTGGCAATTTTCTCTGGGCAACTATTTAGTCGCCTTGTGGAACTTGAAAGAAATCAATAGCCTTGAATGCAGCCCCGCACGGGCAACTTTTTAATCACGGCAACTAAACAATTGCGTCGAGACCTATTCGACGGGTGAGTAAACAATCGCCGGGAGGAATGGGTCACGTTGATTTCTACCTGCCCCTGCGCACTGGCAACTGTTTAGTTGCCAGCATGACGATATACGACTACTTTGGACTCGAATGTCGAGTGATCTTTGGTTTTCACTGGAAGAAGACCTGGTCTGTGTTGTTTTTGTTTAGTTATCTGTGACAATGGATGTCGACAAGTTCATTTCGAGTATTGAAAAGCGGCCAGCACTCTATAATACTCGTCTCAAAGAGTACTCTTATAGAATATTGAGAAAAAAACTCTGCAAATTCTTGACACAACGGTTCATTATCTTCTTTGTACAGATCACCCTTCTGTCTAGATCACTAGGTCTAAATGTCTAGATCCTAAATGTTAGATTAATTATTATTATGAATTATCACTAACTAATAATAATTTTATCAAAAACTTTAGTATTAGGTCGTTTTTTCCTTGTGGGAGACGTGTTTCCTATCCGTTCTAGCAGGGACTAATGATGAATAAACGAAAAAACGTCCATTTTTTATAATATCATATTATGAAGCTAACTAAAAGAACACCAATTTTCAATATGGCAGCTGATTGACATGTTAGGGGATCACAGAATCTTAGTTAAGTACCAAAAACTAAAGTATTAGGTCATTTTTTCTAGGTGGGACACGTGTGCCCCATCCGTTCTAGCAGGGCCAACCGTGTCCCAATCGGGTTCTACGGGTTAAAGTCGGAGATTTTAGGCTAAAATTAAACTCGCTTTAACGCGAGAATGGTTAGGAGTTATAATTGGAGCCTTCATTCTGACTATAACTAGGACTCGTTTTTAACGCACCCAACGGGTTGGGTCGATTGTTATTTTATAGGCTTGCCAAACGGATACGGTGCGAGAGAAGAATGGATAACGCTGTTAATTTAATTGATTAGGGAGGAAGCTGATCCCGTCATTCTGCCATTGTTGAGTGAGTCAGCTGCTCCTATTCAGAGATAGCATTTATTTATGCGTTTAATTAAACGTGAACGCGGCAATCACCATGGGGTAGGTAAATGCTGGGGTTGGGGAAAGGAAACACGGGGTCTTGGAAGGTAATGACGATCCGGAAATCTCACATTTCCAGCTGGTGGATTTACCCTCGGTACCGTTCACGATGTGGGATACGGCCGCATCTAAAGTAAATTTTCAACCCTAACCATCATCGGTAAGATAGACTGAATCGGGGTCCTTGTTCGTATAAACGGGGAGGATTCCCCGCTTTCTTTGTAATAGATCCACCCGCTCATTTGCATGCCCAGCTCTCTGGTTTCCAGGGGAAAACGAGATCGAGACCCCGGAAGATGGTCGGGCTTGTTAAAGTTTGGGATGTAGTTTCAGGCAGGTAAGGCTTCTATCACGAGGGAGGAGGATCACTTTGGATCAACTATCGCGGGGAGGGGGACTTAATGTTGGTGGAAACTTAGCAAGAATCCCGTTGGGGAGTAAACTTGGCGCAGTTCCAAGTCAAACTGCGAAGAGGACGCTTGGCTTGAATATCGGAACTTACAATGGCGATGGTGCTCCTGAGGTGACAACTGCTACATGCTAGAGTTATGTGACTGCGCAGTACCTTGGTGATGCAGTATTTTTATGTGGTTTCTGTAAACTATTCAATGATTTCATATTCGAAAATCTTTCCAGACATACCTTAGCGTCCTCCGAACTATTCTTCCCCAGTTAAATAAGAGACTGACGGGAGGTGGTGTAACAGTTAATGTCATGAACAGGGGCGTTGCGTCCATAAGGCCACTTGGGCCACTGCCCCGGCATCCAGAAACACAAAAAACTCGACAAAAAAAATATGCCACCCAGTTGGCATTCGAATATCGTTCCGTATACTGCACCTAGCATTTTCACGAAGTCAAAGAGTTCTCTCTCTCTCTGTCCCAACCTATGTCCAGCATGGCTGCGGCCAAGACAAGTAACTGGGAAGAAGAAGAAGAAGAACGATATTCGATCATTCTATCAGAATATATCGACAGTAATCGATGTTTTGCAATCGAAATCGAAACCTACGCTCCAGGGGCCGGGGACCGGGTATTGGCATGGAAACGGACACGACGCTTTACGAAGTGGCCTGCCTGCGCATGCTCAGTAGAGTAAAAATTCGGTAAGCCACGCCTCGTTCGGGCCCGGGCCACATTTCCATAAAAAAATCGTTTGTGTTCACAATCGATTCGATCGTTTCAATTCATCTTGTCATCTCGATAGTAAAACTTTCTGTTGAGTATTCAGTTTTCTGCTTAGGCATGGAAGAAGCTGCTTCTTCCATGCTGCTTAGGTTATAATTTTGTATGTTCCCATTTGAATTCGAGCTCCCGTGACAGATTTGGATTTTTTTGTGGTAATTAAGTGCGTTGTGTCCTGTCTGTGGTCTTGTGGATTGATCAACGTCAACATTCACAGATAAGTACTGCAGTGGAGGTTTGTGATATTATCATACCTAGCTCAAGCTAGAGGCAGCTATTCGTTCAGGGGGCATTTGGCAGCTTCCAAACTGCTTGATACTGCAAGTTTTCCGAATTTTTCAAAATGTTTTCCAACTGAAGATTTTGAAAACACGGTCACTGCTTACGCTATCCTAGAATCTCGGAAACTTAAAACTGAATTGGTGACAATTTATCAGAGAACCGATTTTACTCATTTCACAGGGATTTCTGTTGTTTTTGCACAACAATAACTTAGTTGATACTTATTCTGAAAATGAGAAACTACTAACATTATTGATTACAATTCCAATGACTTCTGCAAAAGCTGAGCTTTGTTTTTCTACGCTTAAAAGAATAAAAACGTTTATTCGATCAACTATTACCCAAGAGAGACTTAATGCTTTGACGATGTTGTCAATAGAGAAGGAAATGATTGCTAATTTTTCTGATTTCAATTGCCCCGCCGCCACCTCCTCGTATGAAGCTATAGCTTCTGGTAATCCCGGGTAGGTACTGGTCAGAACTGCTGTGAACACAGAGCTCACATTCTGACTTGCTAAGAGCTGCGGTTGATTAAAATACACCCATTTCTCATAAGAAGACTCCTGTTGGGAAACATTTACAGGTATTTTGTAGAAAAAGCTCTTACTTTGTGTTCCGAATTTGGTGGCCCACCATTTTCAGAGCCCACGCACCGCTACTGGTCATGAACAGTCTTGCCGGGCTCGATTCTAACCAGGAGCTGACAATTTCAACCGCTTGAGCACTAGGGAGCTCAACAATTGCAATGTTGGGACAGGCTCCGTCCTGTTAAATAACCACTTGTTAACTCAAAGACACGATACTATACTTACTTCCAAAGAGGACTAATTGAGTAGGTAAAGTAGTTGCCTTCATTGAAATACATCATTATAATTGTTTCTATCTAAATAGATAAGGAGCGTATTTAGCGTCCTTAGCGTGGAGCTTAATTTTCATTTCTGGGTAACTTCATAGCTATATTATCACGTTTAGTCCCGTCTTTATTTCGAGTCCAATCTTCATCTCGAAGCTACTGGAGGCCTGCCATCCTCTTGAGGATTTCCGTTGTCAGCAAATTGAAAAACCTTCCTCGGAAGAGTCTCTCCGTAGAGCGGAAAAATAAAGTCGGCGTAATGAGGTTTGGTTAACTCGAAAGGGGAAAAGCCCCGGGTCCCCACCGAAAAACTTGGTTCAAAGGGACAAGATCACCCGAATAGAAACTCATTACTGGGAGTTGTGCGGTATTACGGAGATAGGTGGAGAAAGGGGAACATGGACAGGGCTTTCGAGAGCTTCCAGGCCTTCAACGGAGGGAGACGAGAAGTTTAGTGGCGTAAGCATCCGATGAGGGAGAGAAGCGGACTGGCAGTAAAATGATGACGTCACTCCATTGAACAGAGCTCTCCTTCTGTGCATCATTTGGAGGGGAACCGGTTGTTGTAGGGTGCGTTCCCTTCGAATGGGTTGCCTGGGTTACAAATTTGGTAGAAGTAGATATTCCCTTTAAGTGAATTTCCGATGATTTACGTCGGTTCCCTGCTCCTCTCCCATTTCCTTCCGTTGGTTCGATGAATATGATTTCATGTGACGTCCTTAGAAACGACCGGAAAATCTCGTTATGTGGTTAATGCGGTATTTCAAATCAACGACCATTTGAGCTACTCATGAACCACTTAGTTAGCTGAACTGCTGTTAATAATTTATAGGATTAATAATATAATCCCTGGCATGTAGATGAGCTCAGAGGTTTGATATCTCGAAGGAATAGCCAAGTTACAGAGATCTGATCTTCTCAGCGATTGTCCTCAGTGGTACACTTTCTGGCATCTTTGAATGTATTACCTAAATATTCTGCGGCTATTTCGGCTCTCGGGGTTCCGATTCCGTCCTTGGACTTGAAGGGACCAAGAGGCGGTTGCTTTTCCCAGAGGAAACCGGGATATGCCCCTGTGACCACACACAATGGTAGCTATTGTCTCACCCGCGTACACACATTCACGGCAATTACTCCTGTTATGCCGCTCCCACTACCTTATATCACCTTCCATTCTGAGTTCACAATTGTAAGGCGTTGCCTAGTAATATCGTTAAAATCTTATTCTTATTGCTAGATACCACCAAATTACTTCTTCTACTTGTCGGTATCCGAAGAGTGATCACGCTTTTGTACATCAGGAAGTCGTTATTGGACTCAGGCTGCAATTCCCACCTCCTCGTACACGAAACAGCACATATGGCATTTGAAATCATCTGTGCATTTTCTAGGCGTAACATCCCCTTTATCTCAGTAACCAGTCCTGCATAATTGCTTCAGTTATGGCTCTATTAGGTGGTTTGCTCCTTGGACATTTTTTTTTGTATTTGGTACATTTATATCAATAAATGGTCCTTTATGTAGCCAGCCGTACTTCACCCTATGTATGAACTACCTTAGCAATTTTAAAGAGCAGGTTGGGCAATAATCTACTCGAACCAGAACCGTCGTATACTGTATCCATATCTTCTTGAAGGAATCCATAATCGTACCGAATTCGTATCAATCCTCACTTCTCCTGCAGCTCTACAGGCATATTCGTTCGTTATCATCAACCGTTATCGCCAACCGTTCGCTTGCCGTAAGCAGCAGACGGGTCTCATGGACACCATACGGCGGTTTGTTTAGCCTCACGCCCTGTGGTGTCGCCCCTGGAACCACTTTATCCCTCCTCACAACCATCACCGCATGTCATTGTCGTTGCATCCATTCATTGCCTTAATTGGAAAGAACCCCCCACCATTGGCGATGTCCCTAGTTCCGTCGACCCTCCTTATTAAATAAGTCCATGTTACTAATCGGCTACCGTTGTGGAACAAATTCTCAAGGATTGCCCCCTCCTGATTTCTCATTTTCTCTTTTCCCAACTACCCCCCCTGTAGGTTGGCCGTCTTAACATGTATTTGATCCGTATCCAACTGTGTTCTAGTACATTCATTTCTTTGGTGAATGGCCGATCAACGTATTGGAACATCTGGGATCGACGGACAATGAAGAGAACGAGTTATCAAGAAATTGAATAATTTCAGATTGCTCGCTGAGAATTCACCCATAGTGGGGCATAGGTACCTCAGTGAATTCATGTGCACATAATAATACTTGTAATTATCCTTTTGGTGGCCTAAGGCTGTGATTCAATGCAACCAAAGGTGCAATGCACTGCCTAAAGTATGGTACGATGTTGTACAACTTTATACGTTTTGTTTTGCTCTATTATCGATCTGTGTACGGTTTTATTTCCCTTATAATATATTTTACTACTTCCTTTCATTGCGAATCGCTTGTAAAACAACGCATCAACGGCGTAAAGCAGTTCTAGTCTTTTTTTGAGACTTTGAGTGTTCTTTGGGAGAACGTTTGGCGATGTATATTTCGAATGATTTTTATTGGGATGCAAATATTGATAGTCTGGTGTTGTTAATTCGGACACTTAATGATACAATTATAATATAATTGTATCATTAAGTGTCCGATTTTTCCGAGATGTCCGGATTTTGGAAACCTCCGGGCATGCTACATCAGGAGGTCGTTGAATGACTGATGTTGTCACCCAAATTGGACGTTTAATGTATAATATTATTATGATACATTAAACGTCAAATTTGGGTGAGAACATCAGCCATTCAACGACCTCCTGGTGCAGCAGGAAGTTATCATGTCCGAAGGTTTCCAAAAGCCTTGTGAAAAGTGTGAAAACAGGTCGACAACAAGTGCCACTACCAGACTCCACAGTTTTTTTTCTTCTCTCTAATTATCAACGCCGCCTCGACTGTCGGGCTGTTCGTTTTATTTGTCAGACGTCCCCCTCACACAGACCTTCATTAAAACTCTGGAACTTTCTATCTTGCAGCGCATTGATGAGTTTGGTGTGTATTGTAATTGAAGGTTTGTAATCAGGAATCCATTTATTCACAGTCTGTGTATGTGTACTTGGAGGTGGGATTTATTTTTGTTATTTCAGAACTCTAAAATCAGCAGGAAAGGGTTAGTGGTATGTGCATAGTCATGGAAACTACGAGACACATTACTGTTTGAAGGTGTCGCAGTTGTGGGGGAAACTCCAAAATGCCGAAAAGTTGTAATTTTGAACGGTCGGGAGGAAAAAGAAAAAATAAAGTAATTTTCATTCAGGGGAGAAATTTTTTGTTCAGAGCTGAGAAGATAAAAGTTTCTGCTCCCAAGGACTGATGCGGTGGAATGGGTTGGAGATTTATGCTCATTACACCAGCTCTAAATCTTCTTATAGCGAGGAAGGAAAAGTTTGCGGATTCCATCGCAACCGGACGGTAATCAGATCAACGAGGTACGCGGATTACAAACTTTGACGTCAGCAATCTATGGCTTCGTTAATAATGTCAACAGCTCTTCATAAATTCCCCTACTACACGCTCGTGCTTCATAAATTAATTTACCCACGTATTTGTGTGGTGAACTAGCTTTGTTACCTCGATTATTCTCTCAATTACCTTCAAATTGATTCATTTTGGGTTACAATTTCATCCAACTTTCCCACTCTTGACTGACAGTTGAGCCAATATTTTTGGGTCGTTTTCAACCCAAATACCCCTGTCAAATTACTTTTAATAGTATTACCGACCAACTTGTGACCTTCTTCACGAGTAAGTTGAACGTATACTTCCGTTACTTGATGGAGCGCAGTGTGGGGGGTCAAAGGGTCTCTAGTCGTTGAATAAAAGAAGTATAGGTCATGTAATATGCAACCGGGACCGCTTCCTTACAAGGTTAGTGAATTATATTTTTAGATCATTGATCTTCGCCGGAGAAGCCGTTAAATATTATAGAACATTGTAGGATGCATTTTCGTTGAACTGAATAATTCGATTGCTTTATTATGTACATAAAGGTGTAATTATGTTCAGATGATGCTGTTCGTTATCTGCTCACCTTTTGAATTTTGTTGTTCCCTAATTGTTCTCTAATTTCTGTTCGAATAGGGTCACTCATTTAATACTGCCGCAAGATAAACTTGAATTTGAATTGAAATAAATGTATTTGAAAGTTCTTGCACATTTCCTCTTGTTCTTCGTCTATCTATATTGGTAGCATGTCTGCTCTCTTGGTTCCACTCAACTAGTACCTTTGAAACGCCCTGAGGAGTGACCGGGTTTATGGATCAGACGTTTTCTACGAGGATGAAAGAGGTGTATGGGGACATTTCTACGAGGAGGAAAGAGGTGTATGGGGACATTTCTACGAGGAGGAAAGAGGTGTATGGGGACATTTCTACGAGGAGGAAAGAGGTGTATGGGGACATTTCTACGAGGAGGAAAGAGGTGTATGGGGACATTTCTACGAGGAGGAAAGAGGTGTATGGGGACATTTCAACGAGGAGGAAAGAGGTGTATGAGGACATTTCTACGAGGATGAAAGAGGTGTATGGGGACATTTCTACGAGGAGGAAAGAGGTGTATGGGGACAGGTGCTACAGGACCGGGATTTGTGTGCATTGTTGAGAACAGTCAATTTGAGAAAAATTAGAGAAATATTGAACTTTATGAACCGTGGAGGCATACATGTATGAGTGTACTTAACGTCATGTAAATAATAATATGTAAATTTAACAAATAATAATATGTAAAACTAAACAAAATTGTGCTGGCAATATGTGTAACAAACGCAAGGTCAATAAACTATATAAAAAAAAAGGTGTTTTTCGCATTTACTTATTCGTGCTTTTCCCGATAATTGAACGAGCAGAACAGCAGAACTTGGTTTTAATCGTAAATGTGCGCAATGCGTTGTATTCATAAAGCTAATAGATTTTCACCATGAGAAACCAATTCCACGTGTTTATTCTTCGTAAGGCGGCTAATATTTATCAAGGTCCACGAAGCTATTCCTACAAAGGTCAGGTTCGCCAACGTTCAAAAGTAGAGGTCGCTTTTGTAGGAGCTCCGACGAGGCGCCTTCGAAAAGTTTCTGTAATGTGGCGCCTGAGGCGAATTCCCGAGGAAACAATTGTATTGTGTCCAAAGCTTCTCGGTTGTGTAAGATTTTCGTGTGACCAGTTTTATTCGTGTGACGACGCCCATACCGTGACGGTAAATCGTCGTTCAACACTTGATGAAATTCTCGGAGCGTATACTTGTTGAACACTATCTAGGCCTATTGACTAAAAATTAATTATACCATCATCGTTTGTGAAATAATCGAACGATCTTTTAATATTGCAATGGTGGTTTATTATCTTCAATAATAAACCTTTGGAATCGCCCAAGAAAAAATTACACCCCCCCCCCCCCCTCCTACACAAATTTGCTGGTTTACGTTTCAAGGTACGAAGATTCCGAAAATCGAATTGAAAAAAAAATCCGTCCGTCCGCCCTTTGACATAGTTAGCGTTGTGCTAAAATTACGAAAGTTGGTCCAACCCCACAATGATCATCCTAACTTTTCATAACTAGGTCAATGGTAAGTGGTTCAAAACGAATTTTGAAAAATTCATAATTCGAAAAATTCAAATGGAACGGGGTATAGCTTGTAGATCGGCACAAAAAAAGATAATAAACCGTTGTGTCAAGAATTTGCAGAGTTTTTTAATCCCCCCGCTGAGTTACACCGTCGATGGATTAAAATTAACTCATCCAAAGGTAATAATAATAATAAACTCAGACTAGGTAATAATAAGTTGTAGTTTGTTTGGTATTGTAACTCTTCTACACTGTCCAAGTGAACCGAACAATCCAATATTCGAACCAATTGTTGTACTATATCGATTCACTCCCCAGTATATTCAATTCCATTTCCTTGGAAAAATAAGGGGTGCATGCATTGTGTGTTGAAATCTTATGCGGAATAATTTATAAGAACCCTAAGACTCCATCAAGACTCTTGAAAGTTGTACCTACCAGGTGGGTCTGCAGTTCATCAACTGAGGTCGGTTTCTTCAATCTACTTGAAATTCGTGTACATTTGCCCGACATGCTACTTGGGTTCTTGGAAATATAAAGTTTTTAAAAATTTCGATAATCTCTTGAGGATAATTCTTATTTGAAAACACTTGAACACTCATCAGCTTCAACTAGGAACGGGGAGAGCGGGATTGGCTGGTGGCTGGAACAGATATGGGCGTATTCATATTCATACAATTTATGAATATGAATACGCCCATAATATTATATGAATACGAATATGATACGAATACGAATATTATATGAATTCGTATAAAATTCATAAATCATTAAATATGAATATGAATAAAGCCATAATCACATCTTCTTGTGAATTCTCCCAGAAAATCACATTTTTTTTGTGAATTTTACTAAACTTTTCTGTATTTTCCTATTTTACAAATAATTTTACTGAAATTCGAGTTTTTCCACAAAAATTTACTTTTTTGTGAATTTTCCCACAATGCACCTTTTGTTTGTGAATTTTATAAATGTCATTAATTCTACATAAATTCACATTATTACCTTGTTGTCGAATTTATGTGAAGAAAACTTGAGTTTCACTAAAATGTATTGCAAAATAGGAAAATTTGAGTAAGATTCACACCAAATACAGTGGATTTTAGCAAAATTGATGTAAAAATTTAAATGTTTGTTAAATTTCAGGTAAACAGGAGAAAAGTAAATGTAATTCATCCATAAATGGCAAAAGTATATAACATTTACACAAAAACACAAAAAATGTGAATTTTTGTGGAAAAACTTGAATTGAAGTAAAATTCTTCGTAAAATAGGAAAATTTGAGTGACATCCACAAAAAATACAGAATAGTTAAGTAAAATTTACAAAAAAAAGTGAATTTCTGCACAAATGTACAAAAACATGTGATTATGGCTTTATTCTTATTCATATTCATATCTGTACTCGTATTCATATTTATATTTTCTGATTTATGAATCGAGTTCATATTCATGAATATGAATACGCCCATCTCTGGGCTGGAGTTGTAGGTCGAGAGAGCAAGGGAGTGACTTCTCATATCACTGGAATTCATAGATATGTCATTGGCAGAAGTTTTGTATATTACGTGTATCTCATTATTTATTAGATTAATTATACATATCCGTTCACAAAGGCCCAATACTTGAAGCCCAGAGGTCGGCGATCGAACGGCTTCCGACACCACTAACCCACATCTGAGTTTATTAAAGGAGATTGATTTATCAAACCTGATCTAAACTGTTGGAACCTTTTTCTTCGTGTCTCTCAGTGATTTCGGATAACAATTCTTCCGTTCTTGTCGTTCTTCAAGCGAAACTCTTATCTCTCATCTACACCTACCATTGCAGGTCCTCTGATCAGTCCTGCCTTGACACTCCATCGACCGATAACCTCCTCTTTGTCCCACGAGAGCTAGAGAAAAAGCCGACCTTAACGGTCCACACCCTTTCTTCGCCTCTTCTTTTATTCCTCTAGTTCAATTTTTTTTCTTTTTTTTCTCTCTCTTCTATTTCCGAGTTTTTCCTTTACCTCTTCGTTTTAACCCGGTTCCAAAGGCAGATAAATTGGTTTGCTTTGCAAAGTCGGAGAGGCCTTGGCCGTTGACAGTAACGAGCCCCAGTTGAATCTTTGAGGATTAGCATCTCCTCTGAATAGGATTCACCTTCCGGATACTTCGCCTGACTCGTCAAACAGATCATAGAATTTCTCCTTTCAACTACGCGTCAGGATTGAAAAGGTTCACTAACACAATTTTATTCATTTCTTAAAATTACCTGATCAGTTGACTATCTACCTATGAGTTGTTAGTTGTATGCCACAATATATATTTAAAAAAAGGAAAAAAAGGCGTCTATTCGCACTTCTATGTCCCTCTAGTCCCTGAAATTTGGTGATCGATAAAGTTTGATCTGGAAAGTCGCTAAAACGAAGATTGAGGACGGTTTGAATCCTCTTATTCCAGTTATTGAACACTCAGTAAAACAGAAGTGTTATGGTGCGAAAATGTCGTATATAACACCATATAAATCTCGCCGAAATCATTGAATAGCTTCCTTCTACTATTTTGAGCGACATTTGGAGGTGTTTAACAAGGAGCATGTTTTAGCCTTCACCTTACTGGCTGAAACCGTCCTTCCGTTAATCTAATCTATTTCTATACTATTCACACTATGACAAGACCCAGGACCCAGGACCAGCTGAGACCCAGGACCCAGGACCAGCTGCCAAGACCCAGGACCAGCTGAGTGGCTCCTACAGCTAATTTGTATACTATTCACACTATGAAGCTGTAATTTGGTATGTAGCCTCCTTAGGACTAACACTTTGAGCAGCATAGGCTCCGGATCAGCTGAGTGCCTCCTGCAGCTGATTTCTACGCTATTCAATCGATGAGAGTGTAATTTGGTATGTAGCCTCCTTAGGACTTTAACTTGACGTTGACCAGGCCAGATTATCGTTGGGTCGGTGGGGGGGGTTATTGTGAAGTTATTCTAGTTCAAATGAATTATGGAATTCTTCCATGCATAAGATCTATAAACTGGACTAAAAACGAGATTAGGAAAATCGACTAGAGACGAATGATCCAAGTCACCTATATATTGTGCACAGTGATATAAAATTGAGTGGATCAGCGGTTGGTGGTGTGCCCGAGGGCTCCTTTAGACTGTATTTATAGAGAATTTTAGAAGATAACACGGTGAGGATGATTTAATTTAAAGTCAGGTGGCTCTTTGTGGTCGGCGAGATGAAAGGATTTAGGTATGTGGTAATATTCGGATATACACCGGAGAATCCGGACAGGATATAGATAACAATACAGCGAGATAATATTTATATTATTATAACAGTGAAGTCTTTACATGAAAAACTCTCCTGAAGTAGATTGGAATATGCTGATTAAAAGTACGAGGTTGTTCTTCAAACGGTAACTCAGTAGAAACTGACCCAACAATTCTCTTGGTAAATAAAATGGAATATCCTATTGATTATACCTCTTTTGGCGGTTCACGACTGGCCGAGCATCTTTATTGAGGATGATGAACATCAATGTAAAATGCATTCATTGTCACTGACCTTCCCACTTCATCACATCCACTCCACTCCATTACCCAATTGATTCCGGGAGCGCTGTCTCGCAATGATTGCGCAACATCAACCATTTCTTGCCATTCAAAAGTAGTCGTACTGTAACTAAATGTTATAAGGAAAACTCGATTCGAGGTTTTATGACTACTTTTAATGTTCGTGTGCCGTAATCCGTTTATTTCATGAGTTCGTTTCTAGGGTCGATGTTTTCCTTGGTAGCTTAGTGGCGTAGGTACCTCATGTCCAGAAATCATACAACCTTGCATTTGATAATATCCCTGAACTAGAATCTGTATAAAATAACAGCTAGGTACCTCAAATTATCGACTTAATTTATGTTCAGGCGTTTGGTTCCTTGAATTGGCAACATCCACAAACTAACGGATTTAGCTCTATCAATGTAGGTAGTTTGAAGGGTATATCAAATTCGTCATATTCTAGCGTATCACAACATTCATGGTATTTCGTTTGAACGTTTGACGACAGTCGGGGCTTATATGGATAGGTACACCCAATTCGATTCTCCGATCACATAGACATGCACTAGACCAATTGGAAGCTGCAAAAACGCCCTTTTGCGGAGAACGCTTCCTCTGGGTCTCATTTGTGTACCCACCAATTTTCATGTCGGTCTGATGATTTTTTGTTGGTATGCTTTTGCCGTGGGTGTTTTGCCGCACTTTTTGTGGAGAATCTCATTTCATCGACTTTTGGTGGTGATTTTCTAGTCAGTTTGTTTTCTTGTCAGCTCGCGTTCATAAGGTGCTTTTTAAACTGTGAACTAAATGCAGTAGGATGTTGTCAACGCAAAAAGATGTTCTCGAAGGTATTCCCGAAGCCTGGAGGAAAGAACCGCGACAATAGGACTGGAAACGAAATGTCAAGAAAAGGATTTATAATTCATTAGAAAATTAATATTTTCAAGAATGTTCTGTTCGTTAACAACCAGTATCTACTATACCTATATCAGATAATACCTGATATATTATATTATATATTAGGTATATTACCTATCTACAGATTCCATAGATAGGTAATAATATTAATAGGTTTCATATCTATGAATAATAAGAGAACAAGAGAATAATAAGGTACCTATCTCATTTCTGCACACTTACCCATACGTGCGAGTACGATTTTGCAGCGTTATAAAAGGGTTAATTGGGAACAAATCGCTTAACGACAGTTTTACTTGACGAAAAGGGTATGCAAAGGTGACATTCTATGCAAAAAGGACAACTCTAGGCATTGCTGGTTATGCTCAGCACCTTTGTGAAAACTGGAGCGTTGTATCTCAAAACGCGGTTTTGGCACATCCGCCCTTTTTGCAGCTGCCGCCTCAATCATTGATTTACTTTGGTAATTCGGCTCTTCGATGAACCAATTTCATAAATATATAATGAGCTTGACACTGATCGCAATAAGCAGTGTACGTATAAACATGCTATTAAGATAGACAACCTCTTCCTCTTTACTACAAACTTGATTCATATTGTAGAATAGATTCGCGCAATTTGGCCCACTGACACACGCAGGAAATGAGGAAACTTTTACAACTTCATTAATTAATTCTCATTGTGCATAAATTTCATCCTTCGAAAATTGGCTGATACAGAATAAGTTATTGAAATCAGTTATTGGTAACCACGTGTCGAAAGAATCAGCTATTGGTAACCTCAAGTGCCGCCCAGTTTCAAAATGTCATCCCCGGAAGAGACGTTTTTTTTTTTTTTTTTTTTTTTTTTTTTTTTTAACTTTATTGTAATTTCTCATTACATTCCAGTTTTGCTGAAGGGTACAATTGAGGGGATACCCCTAGTGTCACTTGTTACGGGGGTACTATCCATTGATAGTCCCCGTGAATATACATATCTATTTGATAATTTTACTTATTAATTAACGATGTAGGATCAAAAGTGTACATTCGAAAACATATAGATGATAGCACTATAGTCGTATGCAAACATATAGATTGAGATCAAGATTTGAATTTTGATATATAAATAAGTATAGTTAATAGGAACTGAATGAATGAATAAATAAGATGAATAAATAAGTGTGAATGAATAAATAACATTTGAATTTTGATGTATAAATAAGTATAGTTAATAGCAACTGAATGAATGAATAAGTAAGATGAATAAATAAGTGTGAATGAATAAATAAGTATGAATGTACAAATAAGTTATAGGAACGCAAAGACTAGATTTTAAGAGTTGAGGAAGTCTGGTGGTCGTTTACGCTTCAGTCGTCTTAGATGCCTTGGTGGTGGTGGATTGCTGGACAGCTGTTGCAGGAGGACGTTGCGATGGGTCGACATTGATTCGTGTAGTTGTTGGTAGTTGGATTTCACGATCTCTTTCACTTCTGGGATGACTAAGTCTTTATGGAGATTACTGTTTCTCACGTACCACGGGGCCCCCGTTATGACTCTGAGTACTCTGTTCTGGAAGGTTTGTACGCGTTTGACCTGAGAATCAGATGCTGCCCCCCACATTTGACATCCATATAACCAAATGGGGCGTATCACCGTTAGGTAGATAAGTCTTTTTACTTTTAAAGGCAATACTGAGGTTTTGTTTATGAGGAAATAAACTTGTCTCAGTCTATGTCTGGCTCTTTGTAAGATGATGGTTATATGGCTATTCCAAGTCAGCCTGGAGTCCAGGTGTAGGCCAAGATATCGGCAAAATTGTTGTTGGGGGATATGGACTTGATTCATGGTGATCACGGGGAGAGGAAGATTCCTTTTGTAAGTGAATTGTACGAGAGAGGATTTCGCTGGATTCATTTTTGTTCTCCATTGGTGACACCATGTGACTATATCAAGGAAGAGACGTGGGTCTGTAAAGTGATCAACGACGTTAACTTGATTATTACGGGTTAATAATCTTTGAATGGGCCCGTTGAGTGCTGAGAGGAAGTTCTAGCCGTAACTTCCACGGAAGTTTTCGTGGCCGCACTGACGGAAGGGAGGACCTTGCTCAATACTCAGCCTTAATACCGTTTCCCGGTGAATTATTCAATGCGGCGTCTCGGGATGTTTTTCTCCTTTATTCTCCGGCCTGTTTCGTTTGTCAGATGTTTTAGGCATGAACAATACTACGTATCTGTTCCCTTTTAAGTTCGAAACATTGAAATTTCTCCGACTGCTGGAAGAGATTACATGAACATGGGTCGATTCCGTTGTCCATGAATTTGAGATTGAAATTTGTTTCTTTTTCGAATAATCTAATTCAATGTATAGCGCAAAAGGTCTATTCTATATCGAATCATTATTCGTAGGCCCAATTGTTAGTGACCTAACCAACAGAAAGTAATCATTAGGATATAAAACCTTGTCGAAGGGAAAAGCTGTTCAAATAATGAGAAATTCTCTCTAAATTAATAGAAAATTACGATATTACTCCAAAAAGGAACCAATTCACGGATGCCAAGAAAACACGGCTAATACGATTCCCTTATTAACCTTGAGCGTGCATCGTCGTATTTTAATGGTCGCCTTGACATTTGTTTTCTGAATATTTAAAGTTCACCATAAAACTCTCGTTTTCCCATCCCCCGTGGCAATCAAGGCGACGAGGATATATCGACTTGTTTTAGTTTACAAATTATGTTCAACTGCCGGTGGTCTTTATCTTGAATATTATGGAATCTCTCACTGACTTGTATGGTTGGAAAGATTGACGAGTCGACTCATTCCTTCCGTTGTTGATGCATTCAAAACCGCATATCATGGGGAAAATCGAATGAAAGAATTCCGGCTTCAAAGTTCCAAAAATCATGAACAATGGTTTGCGGTCAAAACTTCAGGTGACTCCGCCCACCTATAATACAATGATCTCCCCTCTGCTTCACACCGGTTTTCGTTCAGTTCGCACCGTTAAATACCTATTAGTAGGGTCTAAAACAATACAAGAGATTTTCGTTATCGGTATTGTGTTTATCAAGCCCTGTGTGAAGTTCTCAGCCTTTACAATTTGTGCTTCAATGGAAGGTTCACGCTATTAGGCAAAGTGTAGAGTTTTCTGTCAGTCTGACTCACATAGTTTTCATACCACTGAGGTTTTATTTTTTTCAATTTTTTTTCCAACTTCATTTTGGTCACAGTGCATTCAGTATTGAATAGAATGTGTTTTTTTGCCTTGAAAAATTCCTTTCGCATCCCTCCGATCAAACAATGGGAAGAATTGAACCATTCTGCATTTTACGAAGTATTATCAAGTGTTCAATCTTTTCAAGATCGTCGACAGGTAGAATTTTCCATGTTAATGTTCTATTAAATAAAAATTGTTCTTGAGAAAATCGTTGGACCGAGACGTCAGAAACACCCGATTTCTTTGTTTTCATAGCCGTAGTTAAAGTTATTCGCTTTTAGTGACTGCAGCACCTACATTGTTTTCAAACTCTTAAAATTTGAAAGGTGGATAATTATCTCATTGTAATTTTGAATTCTAATCCCGGATAAAATTGCACTGCAACCGTACCCATTAAGTTTTCACGTTCCTACTCAGAAATGAATGAATGGACAATGACAAACGAGCGTTTTGTTCTTTGCGTTTTTCTTTTTACGTCAATTACGTAAAGAAAAAGAGCCTACTGCGCATGCGCAAGTAACCGTAAATACGTAAAGAACTATGCGTATACGTAAAGAACTCTGCGTATACGCAAAGACCCGCCTCTTACCGTATACGCAAAGACGGCAATCGTATTCACGCAGAGTCGACATAGCCTGAGCTTTAGATAACCTAACCATCCCCAACCAAAACATCTGAGACCGTCATGGAGGAAGAACTTCAAAAATGATAATTCAGCCAGTATTATGACATAATACATTGTACGTACATTGTACGAGTTCATCACTACTATGTTCGATCGTGTGGGTAGCAACTTACCATCGGAACATATATGTTCATGAGCTACCTCCTCCCACTTCAACTTTCGGGCCTCGAGATTCCTATGATTCTTGTCCGCGGTGTCCCACAGTATGGGAGCCTCGCGGACAAGCTCAATTAAGGCTTCGTTAAAATCCATCACGAGACACGAAACACAACAAGAAACACGAGACACGACAAGAAGACAAGAAATGGTAAATGTTGAACAGTAAACAGTGAATGGTAAACAGTCACTGGAAGATGTGGGAGATCAGCTGTGACTGATCCGCCATGTTTACGTTGCGTAACCGCTAGCGTCACTTTAACTTCTCCCCTTTCCCCCACCAGTCCCAAATCTCTTTGCGTATACGCAGAGAAAACTACGTAAAGAAACAGCTGTGGGTAGCAACTGCGTTTGCTCGCCCCAGGAACCGTTTTTTACTTTTACGTAAAAAGAAACACGCAAAGAACAAAAACTCTCTAATACTGGCTGAATTATCATTTTTGAAGTTCTTCCTCCATGACGGTCTCAGATGTTTTGGTTGGGGATGGTTAGGTTATCTAAAGCTCAGGCTATGTCGACTCTGCGTGAATACGATTGCCGTCTTTGCGTATACGGTAAGAGGCGGGTCTTTGCGTATACGCAGAGTTCTTTACGTATACGCATAGTTCTTTACGTATTTACGGTTACTTGCGCATGCGCAGTAGGCTCTTTTTCTTTACGTAATTGACGTAAAAAGAAAAACGCAAAGAACAAAAACGCTCTAATGTCATGTTCGTAGATGCACATTAACTATTGTTGATGTTTAATATTTATTTGCGATAAGTTTAATTATTTATTATTTAATTTGGTCGGTGTTACGTCTACGTATGGGCGTAGGGGGAAAGTTACGACTAACGAGGTACATAATTGTATCCCAACGGCTCTTAACATTTAGACAACTCGGTTTAGTGGAGTTTTACATGTGTGAACCTACGATCGCTGCAAGCGCAAAATCGAGAATGATGTACCTATACGAAAATGTATCCAGATTTCAAAAAATATGGCCTCAGATTGTTCATGGTAAAAAACAAGTTATTGGAAATCGCTGCTTGGAATAACGTGGAGTATCAATATCTAGTAGTGGGCCGAGCCGTGTAAATTCAGTATGAAACTTCCTTTACGAAAGTCAATTTTTCACCTATTGGTCTTGTCGACGAGCGATGTCATCCCAAATGAATAGGTATTTTAGAATCAAAATTGCCGTATTTTTTGTCGACGTTTATTAGTCTTCATGGTTCATTTGCTCTAATCTGATAACGGAATGACGTATCGCAATTCTGACTTCACCGTCGTGTTCAGCATTAAAAAACCTATGAATTGAGATGTTACTCGGCAAAAAAAGATGAAAATATTTGTTATAAAACCACTAAAATGGAGACATTTTACATAAAACCAGTCATTTCTTCGAAAATTCGCTCTTATAGCCATGCTGCATGACTGCTTTTTTTTCTTTTCCAACAGACGGCTGTCGCTCACATAAATATTCAAGTATAATTTGTCCCTTGTAATCCAGAGATTACATTGAAGCAAGAGTTTATTGTGTACAGCAAACTAGTATTTTGAACTCAAGACGATGAGAGTATCGCGAGTAAAATACCTTCGCCCAACTAATTCTTTTGTACGGGCCTAATTAGCGCTATTCCTACTTTTTTTCGCACTATTACCGAAACGCCTATAAATTAGGGGAGGTAGACGTGACGCACTGGGGAGTTTTTCTCTCACGTCCAACCCCTCTAGCTCTTTCCCCTGGGAGCCGTTAGCAGTTAAGACGCTTGCTAAATACCCGAAACGTCGGGCTGGGGATAATCTTTATGAAACCAGCGCAAAATAAACGACTTTAACACTCTGTTGAATAACCTGATATCGGTGTTCGGGATTTCGCCTTGTCCCGCTAAATCCATTTTATGGGTGATAATTTTATGAGCGGGCTTCAACCTTTCCTTTGAGTATTGGTCTGACTTCTACCCGACGCTCAAAAAATCCTTTGTCCGTGAGAGAAATCAGAACCTTTGCAGGCTCACAAAAACAGGGTCTCGGGATGTTACCGAAGTGCCTCCAGAATTCCGGTTTTAGTTTTATTGCAATGGCTTAAACTTTGCAAGTTGAGGCAGTTTTGCGGCATTTTGAATTCAATTCTGGATTTTTTGTTATACGTTATGCATGCACGAATATGAACCTAAATAAACTCTCTCGAGTAAACGTCGAAATTGAAGCAGCAAGTGTACTATTTCAACCAATATTGAATTAGGTTCTGTTCCAAAGAAATCTATACCTACACATATTTTCTACACCAAGCAACTGGTGTAGGTTGTTTAGTACGTTGTTAAGGGTCTGCAGGACCTGGGTTGGAAAGTTTTGAAAGATATCTCAGGCTGTGATTGACTTAGACTTTTGAAATTAATTTCTTAATTCACTATGTTAATAAGAAAATTCCCCCTCGACGTCCGATTTTTGAGATTCATAAAATACACTTTTGAAATTGTGGCTAAATTTGTTTTATTAAAAAGACTAATAAAGGGTAATAGACCGCAAAATGCAAACATCGCGGTTAGAACCTGTAAAATGATCTCAAATTAATGTCGATTTTAGTTTTCGATTTTTCGATAAATTTCTCGTCATTTTCTTCTTGTTGGATTTCGTGGCGCTTCTATAGTGGCAGACAAACCTCCCTCCCCGCCCAAATTTCAAAACGCAAGGTCAACCGCAGCCTTCAGAGATCTTCCAACCTACGCTTGGTGTAGTTTCGAGTAGGTACGTTATTTCGAAAATTCGTACATAAGGTCATGAAATTGATATAATTGTCTGTTGTCACGTTTCTACGAGCCATTTAAATGAAGATTCCTTCGATGATCATGAAAATAATACAATATTACACAGAAGTATGTTGTGGACATGATGATGTAGGACATGATTCATTCAATGATTTACAATGTACCAAGGTACCACAACATACATCCGTGTAATAGTAATAGTTATTTTCTCATTTGTGTTCTGTATGCTCATGAATCGATGGAAGAAATCGTCTGTCGTGAGAATCTGGAAGAAATTGCGTATTTATCGTCCAAGTAAGTGGTTTCTGCCAAAACTTTAAGAGTTTTGTTAGTAGTTCACCTATTCATTTACTGATTGGTTCGAAGGTATCCTCCTGGTAATGTATTTATGTAATGTAATGTATGTATCCGAATCGATCATAACCATTTTTCGACGTTATTGAGTCGTTTATAGGTCTTCAGATGGTCGATTTCATCCTAAATGAACCCCTCAATCCTCTCCAAATTCAGACTTTTTCGAGTTTTTGAGACGCTTTCGTGTCGAATTTCGGAAATCCCGATGAGTCAAATCGACCGAGTTCTATTAGGGGCGCACGTGCAGTTTGCACTGAATTGCGGGAAGGTCGTAGCAACAAGGAAAACAAATAATATCCGTTTAGGTGAGAGATAGGCATGGCTAATACGGTTATTTCTTAGTAATAGGTTATCGAGTAACAGCGAGAGTTGTGGTATTAGGTTATTTTGGTAATAGGTTACCGGCGATTCGAAAACCTTTCCAGCGCCCAACGCGGCCTGGGTTTTTACTGGATTTTCAGGCTCACAACCGATCTTGATTCATTCTTAATTCTCAAGATTAGCTCCTATGACAACTTTATGTTGTTGAAATTCCTACATACTGCTGCATGTTTCTTGACGCTCTGATTGAAATGAATTCAATGGTGAAAACATAGGTACCTACACAATAAATAAGCTACTTAGGTACTTACTGTGCTTTGCCATCCTGGCGCTTCCCTTCTCCACAAGAGGTGGTTGGTAACTAACTCAATACTCACTAGAATAACTTGTCAACAGTTATGATCGCACACCTTTCACGCATTCGTTTTCCGTAACCTATTGCCTGGTATTAGGTCCTAGCCAACCTATTGACAGGTAGTCAACGAGTATGCAGCAGGCGATAAAGAAGCCCTAAAGCCCTTTCCCCCAAGTTCTCAATACAGTTATTCCAGTAATAGGGTTTTTCTGGTATTAGGTTACTAGACAGTATTAGGTTATATGAAGCGATTACGTTAGATATTCCCCTCCCCTATTGAGAGATGAGACTAAGATTCAATTGTGAATAAGGTGACCTACACTTGTGAATCAAGCTGATCACTAGGAAAACGAGATGTGGTTTCGTGTTACTTGCAACACGTGGAGCTGCAGGTAGACTGTTGCGTTCGCGTTCAGAACCAGTTTCGCTCCTCGTCATCTTTGTGAAGAGATGCTGAGGATGGAAAGGCGATGTCGTAACTTCAAGGTCGAGAGCTGACTAGTGGCGGGAGGTCTGGCGATTCGGCCAAATCCCTGTCTGTGTGGACTCGTCCCGAGGGAGTCCAACTTTCTCCCTCCCATTGTTTCTGTGTCGAATGAGGTCGTGCTTTATTACATGTGTTGGAGGTGATTTCTTGGGAATTACGTCGTATTTTGTAACATCTGCGTTCAGATAACCTCGAAGTGAATTGAAAATAAATAGGTACCGAAAATCCCTCATCGTCACCATTCGAAAAACTCCACAATCATGCGGCGTGGCTATAAGAAATCAACTGGTTTTCTGTAAAATGTCTCCATTTTACTGGTTCCATTTGTCCATTTGTCTCCTTTTTTGATGAGTAACATCTCAGTTTATAGATTTTTCTATACTGAACACAATAGTGAAGTCAGTACTGCCATAATCATCCCATTATCAGATTAGAGCAGATGAACCGTGAAGAACATCTCAAGTAACAACCACGTATCGTCATCTGCAAAGTGCTCCAGTTTGGGAACGGAATGAGGTATTGCATTTCTGACTTCACCATCGTAATCAGCATTGAAAACCCTTTAAAATGAGTTGACAATAATTGTCAGACTGTTTCATTTGGAATTTATGGGTAGGTAATGGGTAATTTTCGCACCTTAAATTTCCCCTAAACCCCCTTAGAGCGGCCCGATTCTGCCCATGTACTAACTTAGCCTTTCAATAGACACGAAAGATTTTTTGTGCGAATTTGAACTTTTTATCTCAATTCTATCGAGAATTATCGTCTGGAATGACACATAGGTAGGTATATAAATATGATTTTTTGTGTCTTTTGGCAGTGGATTCAGAATGGTCTGAAACTGAGTTTGGTATAAAAACCTTTCGGAAATTTATGCAGCATGGCTATAAGAGCGAACTTTCGAAGAAATAATTGGTTTTCTGTAAAATGTCCCCATTTTACTGGTCTTAACGATTAACAAATATGTCTCATTTTTTCATATCGGTTTATAGATTTTTTAACACTGAACATGATGTCGAAGTCAGAACCGTCATCAGATTAGAGCAGTTGAACGGCGAAGAACATCTTTAGTAACAAACACGTTCCTTCATCTTCAAAGTGCTCCAAGTTTGAGAACGGGATAACATATCCCACTTCTGACTTCACCGTCGTGTTCAGTATTAAAAACCCTTTAAAATGAGGTGTTTCATTGTTTGAATTGATGGGTGATTCCCCCCCCCCCCCCCCCTTTAGAGAAGCCCGATTCGGCTTATCTACGGAATTAGCCTTTCGGTTGCCAAGACAGATTTTTCGTGCAAATTGGAAGTTTTAGTCTCATTCGATCGAGAGTTATCGTCTGGAACTCAGAAACACTACTTTCAGGAAAACGTTTTGACCTTCTTCAAAACGTTGTTCTGACTCTTCTACACTAGATCCTTCATTATTTTGGCGTTTAGCATGAAAATTAAGCTGCTTTCAAAATCTAGACTGTTTGAATCCCCCCCCCCCCCCCCCGAATGAAGCCCCTTGTACTTAGCTACATCTAATCTTTGATGTTGATGCAGCGGTTTCACTTTCGGAATCCTGTAGAAAGAGGGATGGAAAATTTTCTCTCTTGGTACCTAATGAATAAGGCAAAATAGAGGCAGTTATATAATAAGAGTGTACCTATTATTTTCATACATAAAATGGAATTGTCATAAAATTTAAAAAAAAAAAAAGATCTAAATTACAACAGATTATTTTTGCTACTTCCATCTAAGCGAGAAGTAAAATCACAATCGTTTACAATACTCGCTATGAATGTATTATCACAATCAACATTAAGAATCCTCGTATCTCCACGTTTAAAGATTGGAGCTAGGAGGGTTCACCACATCACCGTCGTTATGCTTCGTACATATGACAGTAGTCAGTCTCAATCGTTTTCAGAAAGAAAGTGCTTTCACCAAAAATAAGTTGAAAAAAATCAAGGATAGTGAATTATTCATAAACTATTGAATTTTTTCCAGAAAGGAACTTGAAATTAATAATCTTTGTTAGCAAACAGATTGGAGGTCGTAACAGCTACAGTAAGATCGTCTGAGGCCGCCATATGATGTGTGTTTAGTCTGCAGCTTTTTCTTTGTGGGCCTTATTCTGAGACGCTGCTTCTTTGGAAGAAATGAATTGTTAAGTTCTGCGTTGAAAATATGACGAAAGACTATTTTGCGCCCCTTGTTGGGCTGAATAACCTGCTCTCTAGCGCAACCTGAGCAGATAGAAATACGACCGTATTTTTCGAAGATGTGTCCCCTGTATTATCGCACTGCGATTTATACAAACGATTTTTGGTGACTTTTGACTCTGAATTCAGGATGGTCTCACACGAAATTTGCTATAAAACGTTTTCGGACATTCGAGTATTAAATATTTTGGACCGAGAACAATAGCTTCTTATTCTTCGAAAATTCCCTTACAGTATGATATTGCGCCGAATATTATTGATTAGTCTGAAGATGCCAAAATGTCAAGGTCGGGTGGTACTAATAGCACGTGAACAACAACGTGTTCAATTTACGTCGTAAGCCGTCTTCCAGATTACTGGGGCTGCAGATGACTCAATGGAGTGGGAGTTCTGGAAACGAATATTGACGATCCTCTCTGGATGAATCCTTGGATTTTTCCACAAACGCAATCATAATTTGTCGAACGTCAAGGTGATTTGATTTTATGATAGATTTTTGAATAGTTAGCTAAACGTTTGAAAAATCGATGTTTCTATTTCGAACGTTATCTTTGAATATTCCCTTTCGGTTCAAGTTGAATAAGTTCAGTCCTCAACTCTACAACAGACGATACGAACCCTAGTTATTTATGTTTTTGAAAACTTGAATCGGCCTCACGGAGCCTATGCATATTTTTCCAAGAGTATCTCTCATCACGCTGTCTCCAACTTGCAACCAGGATTGAATTTATGGAGAACTTGAGTGCTAAACTCCACGACCCCGGAGACAACGCCCTGTTCTGTGTGCATTTCACCAAGCGTGTAGGCGCATCTACATACACATCGATCGGTCTCAAGTTGAGAGGGACCTCTACCTCCTTCCTCGTCCTATATCCTTTTCGGTCTTCGTGTTTTAGACGAGCGGAGAGCCTTCCAAGGTATGTGTGGGTTGAAAAGATACGAGATGCCTTCTGCATGTTACCTGGACGTAAACCCGGTCCCAGATTTCCAAACCGTGATTTCACCTCTTTCGATAGCGTCAACAAGGAATGAAACTTCAGTGATGTAAACTTGTAAAGTTGTTCACTGCCTAATGCCTTCCTGCTGGAGCAAACTGGTTGGCGCTGCACTGAACCAATTCGCTTATATTTACAACCTTGAAACTAGTGACCTTGATTAACAACAGTGACAATTCGTTTCTTAATTCAGGTCTATTAGTATAATTCCTTCACCGATAGTTCTTGACACTCGCACTCGTGCATGTCAAACAACTCAACACCAACAACTCGACATCTAAATATGTAGAAGTTGAATCTCCTCCCTCCGATGGTAATCTGTTATCCGCAGTGTGTTATTCAAATGGGGTTACGAGACATCTAATCTGACACACGTTCCCCGCGATAATGCAACGCTCTAATAGCCGTTGAACACGGCAAATGAGTCGTCTCTCCAAAGGTCGTCCAGCACCAAGTGACTTCATTTTATTGATTCCCTCCGGCTCTGGTAAGTTAGGGCGTACATTTTCCACAATTCCATCGTTATTCTCCGTTGTTTATCCTGGCATTTCATCATTGTCTTACTCAAGTGAAGCAATAGCGGTAGGTGCACTCCTTAAGCCTGGTCATCGAGGTCAATCTGCCACACAGTCCATTGTACATTACAACTGTGGTTCTCATCATTTGTTTAGCGTCACCTCTCAGAATAAAGTTTCTTAGTTTATTTTTCCAAAATTACACTTTCTAAGCAGATTATTGTAAATCGTATGTATACGAATTATATCAGTTATAAATTATACGTTTCTCAGTATGTTATCAAGTTACAATGCGACGCATTAAGGAATTATAACGGAATTGATCACTGGAATTCTTAATCACTTGAAAACTATTGTACATCAACATTCTAATACCACGGCTGATCATTTCGAGTAAATAACAGCTCATAGAATTATAATTTTTCAGTAAATTCACTGATACCATGTGTCATAATATGACTAATATTATTAGCTTCTAAAAATACGAATTTGCCGAAATGTAAAATCAGTAAATCTGAACGTAACTTGAAATGATACATTTTGCCCCATCTAGGCCAGCAGTACGGTACAAAAGAAGAACCTTAGATCGCAATAAATAGCTGAAATCTGCATTTTTTATCTGTTGTTTGGGCATGTCTGAGTAGTGTATATACAAGTTTGCAACTGAAAAAAGCAAGGGATGACTTTTGGCGGTCGAAAAACCTGAGGCAGTCAGCATCGTCTGGAGCTTGTTCGGTGAGGATCCCCTGAATGTCCATTCCAGCGCGGATGAAAGTTATGAGTCGCTGCTTGTTCGTAGCATTAGAAAGTAATTTTTCTTGTGGCACTGTGAGGACTGTTGACTCATCAAACACTGAGAACTATTGAACCAACAGAGCTCCGTCTGTGCTTAAATTGAAGCTAATTACATTTGCTACAACTTCATTTCTCATTAGTTCCTCGTAGACTCACTCCATCGGCCAATGTTCCTCACGAATGCTGGCCAGAACGTAAAATTTGAACTTCTTGGAAAAAATGGTCGATTCTCACAGAGCCATAACTCTGAATCTATTGGACCTATAGAGCTCCAGTTGGGCTGAACTTGTGGCAAATTTGATGTAGTTTAAAAATGTATGTTCTTTACCTAAGAAGCACCGTTTCGGAGATATAGGCCAAAAAGTAAAATAACTCCGAAAACTTCATGGTTTTTCGGCCGCCAAAAGTTATCCCTTGCTGGCCTAATCTCCGTAGTGTACACACTCAAATCTTATTTCGACTTTTCGATCATTGAAAGCTGATTACTAACGACAATGTAAACCAACCATAGTAATTTGGGCTGTAAATTAAAACCATCAGACGAATTTCCGTAACGCTTTTTTCTTTTAACGGTTTTGTTACGATTGTTTGTAGTTACCTAAGGCGTATTGACGTATTACAATCATTAACACTCGTCGTCCTGAGTGCTTATATGGTGCACCCAAAGCACCCCAATTTAATCAAGGGATGAATAGCGCATGTGGTAGAACAGTTGTCTTATCCACCCCGAGAGTTTTGGGTTGGGGTTGATTGTGTTATAAATTTGTTGTCACGGTGGTACGCAAGTTTTTTTGTTTTTTTCTAACTTTCACAGTCCCTTCTTCACTTTGGTAAAAAAGTCTTCTACAGTCACTTCATCTCTCAACAGTTGGAGTCTCTGGTTACTGTCTGGGGACCGCCCTGTGTCCCTCCCCTAATGCATAACCCGTGTTTTCATCTCATTAGCCTTTTCTACTCCTTGGCATTTTTAGCGCTCGCGCCGTGCCCCTCATCGAGGTGGGCCTCTAAGCCTCGGGCTTTCGATCGGATCCTGGTTAAAGTAATGGATTCGAGACCAATCTGTTTCAAACGGCTTCACGCTGTAAATTCATTAACCGCGCTTGGTACGTCGAGAATGTTGAATGAGCGAGATTACCGCATCCTACGTATATAAACTCGACTAATCACGAGATATCACACACCTATTCTGAAAATCTCTTACTGTTTTCGTCATCCACGTGCCGCATTCCATTGCAGCTTCCACCCGTCGGTTGCGGCTTTGAGAACTAATCGATCCGGTCTCTAGCTACTCAACACCAGCTACCACACATTCTCATTAAAAATAACATCCAACATACCTAATTCATGAAACTTGGTCTCTCTTAATAAGGCTTAGAGACGTTAGTGCCACCGCATAAAAATATTTAATATTCTTTGTGTCTTGACGTGGCTACTTGAGAGCGCAATTCTTGAAGGCCTTATCTATGGACGGACAGTGGCTGTTTGTTGCTGATCATAACTGGCAATTTTTATAATACAGTACACCTAGATTAAGCGTCATTGAGCAATATCAAATACCTCTACGCATGAGGCCAATATGATTTGATGCGACTTTTAAACGCCATTTGAATTCTAATGCCATGAGCGTCTCTCATTGTTAACGTGAACGACTCACTGCTGAGACGATTAAAATTAAAAGTGTGAAGAACTATAAATTTTTCATTTTTACCTACGCGATGTTGAATCATTCAGAGTATGTATACCTACAGTAAGTCCTGCAAAGGTTCCATTTATACTGCGTTCGAGCGGTAATAGCCGCAATCGATTGGAACGAACTATACCATTTACGTTAATTGTAAAACTGCGAAAACCGTCCTGTCAACCGTAAGGGAATAGCATTTTATTCGCATTATTCTTATTTGTATATTTGGTGGTCATCGATTTTATCTCATACTTCTTCTATGTCTTATCAAATACTGTTGTGTGAAACTAATTCATTCAAATCTGTAGTTCGATGAACACTATCAACAATCAAAACTATCATATAGCAAACAAAATCTTCGTGAAAATGAACATTACTTTGGTAGGTACCGTGAAAGTTAAGAATACGTCAAACCTCTAAAGCAGTGGTTCTCAACCTTTTCACTTCGTACCCTTCAGAATCCGAGGCGGACCGCATACGATAGAATTAATATTTATTTGCATAACAGTTACATAGCAGTTTTGTGTTTACTGCGAACACAATCGTCAGAATGAGTGAATCTCGCCGCTAAAAAAATCTAGAATGTTCTGTTTAGAATGTTGAGTAAAACAATTTTGGTTGATGTTCGCTTCGTGGACCACAGGTTGAGAATCACTGCTCTGAAGAAGCTCTACCGTCTATCTTCGAACAATTTCACTTCTTATGCTTCGATTAGACATCTACTCTGCCGTACTAAGCAAGAGTGTAGTAACTCCACTTTTTGGCGGTTTTGAGTTAGAACGCTCTGGAGGTTTGTAGGTAGACAATATATATCATATGGGTGCGAAAAAGGCGGGAAAAATGTATTTCCCGCTCAGTTTGGTGACGATTTTTGTAGTAAACGCCACCTTCGTAATGAAATGCTAAGTTAAAATGCAGTACCCTCCATTACTACGCTTGACTGCAGTATTTCCAGACCACATTTTTGGAGCTACTGCAGTTGAGCGTAGCAAAGGGATTTACTGCGAATTAGCTTCGTATGCCATCATTTTATGGCACTTACTGCGAAATCTTGGGGACGATATTTCTTAAAGATACTGCTTAATCATCCACAATCTACTGCCGCTGATGCCCGAAACCAGTCATGCATTTTGGAAGGGCCTTAATGTCACCAGCGGCTGTCCTGACCTGTGAACATGTACAGAAGATTGATTCTCAATTATTATAATTGTGGACCTTTGTAGATTCAATATTAGGTAGCATAGAATAGAAACATACGTAGTTCGTAGATCAAAATTTGTTCATAAATTGAATTTATTCGGTTATTGTCCATTTGAGATAAATTCTTCATTTATAGATAAATGAAGAATTTTAGAATCCCAACAGAATGACGTCAATTGGGAGAGGAGCCCGTCATTTCATTTCCATTCGCGGGAACGCGCTCTTCGGCCTTCTTTTGAAAAACAGGCTGGTTCTTTAATCGAATTCCTCTAACATCCGCCCTGTGCGTTTCCCACTCTTCTACAGTTAGGTCTCCCAATAAATCCATTTAAACGAGATTTTCCTGCGTTTAGAACAGGGCTTGAAAAGTAATGTATCCCTCCGGCGTGGGTGCTTTGTGAAAAAGAAAAAAACGTACAGTGATTCAATCGGGGAAGTTCGTGAGGCTTCAAAGCTTTTTACCATTTCACCATTGCCCATCGTCGAATTGTAAAAACCAAATATCCCCAGTATTTTTGTCGACTGGTCTACGCGAGTTTTCTCCCTTCAACCCGTTTTTGGGGCTCGTCCCTCGGGAGGAAGAATTGAGATGAAACTCTCGCAAAAAGGATGATTTAGAGGTATCCGTGAGACGAGCTTTAATGGATGGCTAAACTTTTAGGGGAAAACGAAAAGGAGAGCAAAAAATAGAGAAAAAAAAATACAAAAAATGTACGGATACAGAAAAAAAAATTCTCGTATTTGTGAGGCAACAGAGATCATAACTGGATACTGGCTCCGTGAAAAAATAGCGTTTGGAGAGAAGTTGGAGCTGGATTCAATTTTAAAAAAGGGGACTGAGTAAAGTTGACGGATGGAACTAGGATGAGGGGATTAAAGGGCATTGTGCAAGACCGTTTTGTTGGTTTAATAACCAAGTCAGGAAACAATGTGATGGGCGGGAGCGAACTGTATGGGACTAGGGGACTTTTTCGCTCCCCCGCATCAAAGCAATAAAAAAGAGATCGGCTCGGATGCTCGGGGTATTTTGTTTTAATTTTTCTTTTTCCGCCTATTACTCTTTGAAATTCGATGAAAAAGCGAGAAGTAGTCCACTATTATTCCCTTAACTGTTGGGTTTATGTGTACATCGTGTTTCATGTGCGTATCTGTTTTAGTGCGATTTTAGGAAGTGGTTTGGTTTTAATCCTTCCAGCTCGTAGAGGAAGACAGTTTTGTTACCGACAATAATCCGCGAGATATGCCCTTAGTCTCAAGTCTAAAATACATTCAATCGCACCCCCATTTATGCAAGTCCAGTCAAAATAGGAAAAATAGAGGAACTAAAATACTAGTTCCAGTTTTTTCAGGAATGTGTAGGGGGGGATCCCATAAACACGAAAAGCGTAGGTACCTTATCAATTTGCTACAAGTTTATTTATATACGTTTTCATGAAAAACTGGATCGTTTTCGTGCTACCGGCTCCGAAAAGGTGGTAATTTAAAAAAAAAAATGTACTCATGTTTTTCGAATATTTTTGCCTTGTAGATCCTCAGTCGTCCATTTTAGGGGAAAATCGTCAAAGAAAACTAGTACAACATTAAATCCCCTGCAAGAATATATATCACATTTTAATTTATATAGAATACGTCGTAACTTACAGACTTCAACGAAAAATCTTGATTAAAACTAGCTGTCTGGCCCGTCGCTGACGGGCAGAACTCGGGGTGTGTCCATCTACCTCTGTTACCTGTCCCGGACGGGCAGAACTCGGGATGGATCCATCTGCCACCCTTACCTGTCGCTTTACGGATTATACCTCTTACATGTCCCTTTACAAACCCTTATTATCTTAAATACCAAAAATAATATTCATCTGTCTCACCGGAAGGAAGAATTTAAGATTTTTATATTTTGGCTTCCCTATAAACCCCTATGCATCGGATCCGGAAGTGAACCCCCATAACATATTACCTACGTCCTTCCCCGGTCACAGAAACATTTAAATACGGGAAAAAACTTCGATCCATTGAGCCGTTTTCGAGAATTTAAGATTTTGGTTTAATAAGATAATCTTAAGATTATCTTCGATAATAAGATTTAAGATTTTCAAACTGGCCCAGCTGATTCAAACATCACAATATTTTCAAATATCGAGTTAATAAGTCCTAATATTTAATAATAATTATTAAAAATGAAGCATAAAAATTATTAATGACCAACAATAAATATTAATAATTTACACTACTTGATAATAATTATTGATATTTAATGATAATTCATAATGATAATTATTCCATCATTCAGTGGAGGAGGATTGTCCAGTACTGTCAATTGTCGTGGAGGTATCGGGTGGCCTGTGTCTTCCACCTGTAGATAGTTCCGTCTTATAATAATTATAAGATTAAAATTATTCTGCATAAGATAAAAATACATACATCTTGAAATTATTTCAAGATGTATGTATTTTTATCTTATGCAGAAGAATTTTACATCTCATTTCATTTCTATAATTTTCAAGTCCCGTACTTCCGGCTGACGGCTGCATAACCAAACTGTATGGTTTATTTGTATTAACATATTTCTTTTCCTGATTTTAATGAAAAAAAAACTTCTTTCTTCTTATTCTTCTATCATTCAGTAATCTAGACAGAAGTGTGATCTGTAGAAAGAAGATAATAAACCGTTGTGCAAGAATTTGCAGTTTTTATATTTCGGCTTTCCTATAAACTCCCACCCTTATATATCGGATATCCAGGAGTGAACCCTCCTATGTCCTTCCACGATCACGGAAAACACGACAAACATACAGACACCAAATTCAAAATCGGCATGGTTCGACTCCATTTCACGTCAGACGAATAACTGTAGTGAAATTTTTCGGAAATACCCAAGGAACACGAAAATCGTCTTTAACTTTACGTAATTTCCAATGGATGTTCTGAAAAATAAGAAATTTGTTTCGCGTATTTGTAGATGCAATAAAACGAAAATAATGAAAAATATAACATATTATAGTAAAATGGAGTTTAAAAAAGATATATCTACATAACAAAGGAAATTAGCGACAAGATGAAGGATTTTTCAACGTGAAGATGTAAATGAATGCAAAATGAAGGAGGGGAATTCCAGAGGCTTATTAAAACCCGATCACCTAGCCAGCCAGCCCTCTGACGTCATAGGCTCTTACGGCATAGGCTGTGACGTACTAGTAGCCCTCCTGCCAGCCGTCTGACGACATACGCTCGTGCGTCATATGCTCCGACGTACTAGTTGGCCTTCGGCCAGCCGTCTGACGTCATACGCTCGTGCGTCATAGGCTCCGACGTACAAGTTGCCCTCCTGACAGCCGTCTGACGTCATACGCTCGTGCGTCATAGGCTCCGACGTACTAGTTGGCCTTCAACCAGCCGTCTGACGTCATACGCTCGTGCGTCATAGGCTCTGACGTAGTGGCCCGCCTGTCGCTTGTGTTCTGACGTGATCTGAGGAAAAGGGTGAATCAAGGAAACAAATTTTTCCCGTTTCAGTTTATGTGCCAAAGCAAAGACATGAAAATGTCAGAAGAATGTCAACTCCATCCTGTTGTTGATACAGTCGAGAATTAAATTCTTGCATACGAGTCTGCAACACATGGGGACATTTTATGTCTTTAAAGAAGTGATTCAAGAACCTTCGAACAATACTACATCACCTACCCCAGTAGCGTAGTTGTTATACTTAATTGTAATAATTATTATGATTAACCCTCCAATTAAGTATAACAACTACACTACTATAAATTATAAAATTATAAATTATAATTAAATTATATATAAATTATTATATATAATTATAAATTATATTAATTATTGAGAATGATCACCTGTGTGTAAACAATTATTTAAACAATCACGCTCATACCGCAGCTTGTCGGCCACGCACTCCGCAGTGGTTAACGTAATATGCTTAGGTAAATCGAGAGCTTTCCAACGAGTGGTGAACGATTTTTGTACGATGATAACTGGCGAAGATAAAGTTCCGTAGCAACGAATCGGTTGTATGCGAAAATCATCAGAAATTTTCGTGACGATTTCGTGTAACGCTTTTGTGTAACGTTTTTCGAGTTATGTGCCAGAGTAAAGACATAAAATGTCAAAAAACTCGATTGGCGCTTTTGGAGTGATAGTAGCGATATGAGAATGGCCTTGTTGATATGAAAACAATTGTTGATGACCATGTGGTTAAAACGGAAATGTTCCACTATAGTGCAAACGAGTGGTACACAAGTACCACTTCATTGGTGGATACACGCCCTTTTGAAAGTAACCCCTCATTGATTCTGACAATTTGGCTGAATTTTGAAGTAACGGCACTATGCAGGTACCTGATAGATCCGTTACTATAAATCGGTTCTTGGTTTGTTCAGGTAAAAAAGTTCAAAATAAAAAACTGATCGTAGTATGATCGCATGGAAACCAACTTTAAGTGGGAGAACGTTATGACTGTAAATATTAGGTTTTTCCATCACGATATTAACATTCTTTTGTTCCGGCGATCTTTTTGAAGTGGAAATGAGTTGTCAAATGTGCTCAACGAGTCGAGCCAAATGTGTTTGATCTTTCAACTAAAACTGTCTCCCTACAAAATCAGGAAAGCTCCAAATGATTACTCTGTTGAACTTCTTTTTTATGTTTCGTGTTTGTTCGACCCCCCCTCAACCCTTCCCATTCGATTTACGTTCCTCGTATGACAGCTTATTGAGAACCCACTGAAATTTTGATAAAGCGATTGAGATGAGGGCATCTTTCATTCAACATTACACGAGGGGTTCATCCATTACAGCCCCCGGTATTACCTTGTCAAAAGGATGTTTGCCGACCTTCCAACGGTAACGCATAATGGCATTTTGCGCGCTGAGGAATTTGAAAAAAGGAATTTAAAAAAAAAATGATGCAAATGGTTTTTTATCAAGTGTAAGGGGTTTTATCCCTCTTTTACATAGGGACGTCGAATTACGGGGGGAACTGTGGGAAAACTGTTGGGTTCTATTGCTACCTGCTGCTATGGATGTAATTCACGTGAAAGGGTGGGTCGAGGTGTGAATTCTATGACATAACCCCTTCCTATTCATGTTTTTTTCTCTCTTCTCATTCTCTAGTCTCGCGGGTTTGTCGGTAAAGGGGAAAGCGTTTGTCTGCCTTATTAATAGATAAACAAACACGCGTAAAAAATTCCATATCTTTCTGCATCAACCGCGCGCATTATTCCCCATTTAAATGGCCCGGCGAGAGGTGAATTTATAATGCGAGGGTTACTCTATTTCCCCACTTGGAGGAAAAACATTTTTCTTGGCCACGTGTAATATTAAATGCAGTTCGAACAAAAGCGTCCTGAATTTTGAATTTTGGAAAAACAGAAGCTCCAAAATGTTAGAAAAAATAAAATTTGCGAATTCGTTCGATAAAAATCCTTCTGAATGCGTCTCTAGATCTTAACCGTAAACACATATAATTATTTATTCTTCATGAATATAACATCCAAAGCAAGTGCCAAGAATGTTGGTGTACTTAAAGTTCATGTTTTGAAAAAAGTAATTTTGGAAAACAATAAGTAGGTCAAATAATATTTGATATAATATTATAATATTATGATAATAATATTTCAAATAATATTATTATTATCTTTTTTTTGTGTTCCGAATATAACCTGAGATTGGTCCGTACTAGTTGTTTCCCCCCCCCCCCCCCACCATTTTATAACTTTTATTTCTCATTAATGGCTCGGCCGATTTACAGACTGGTAACTATTCTATTTTCAACAAATTGTGACGCCTTTAGTATTTTATCGGATGGTACATAAGAATTGGGAGAAAGAAAAAGTTAGGGGGAATACACTAGTATTTCACTAGTATGAATCTAATCTTTTTGGGGATGTTTTGGCAACTGCGAACGAGCGAGTGACCATTTAACTCTGGTGAATGCTCATAATATGAGCATTCACCAGAGTTAAATGGTCTAGTATATTATACTAGTATTAATAACTATACTAGTATTTGTATATTATACTAGTATTAATAAATGATTTGTGCACTTATTGAAGTTCTAAGGGAGGAAAGCTAGTGATAAATTAACTCTTGCACCTCGACACGTTAACACAGTTCAAAGCGATTTCGCTATTCCTTATCTTAATCTCACGGCAAGCATAAATAAGAGATCTTCAGGTGTACAGATACCTGGTAGAATTATACCACTCTGATCAGTGTTGATGAGTTTGAGAAAAGAGCGCAATGGAACTAATAAATGCGGAAAGTGTTGAGTGGGGACAGGTAAACAAGTATATGACTAGTGAAAAACTAGTTTATCCCCCCCACCCCCTTTTCTAAAATTTTAAATAACATCACTTTGAAGGTAGAACTATCCTTGTTAGGTAAAATCAGGCATTAAAGGAAGAGTTGCGGTTTTAAAAACAACCATCAGATTGAAAATCGGCTGGGCCATTGAGGGCGTTCTACAACAGTTACTGTAGGAGAAGGGGGGGGGGCATACACTAGTACACCCGAAATGAATGCCGTTTCGATTACAATTGGTCGGTTTGAAATGCCAGAACCAAGAAAATTTGGTTTACTTGTTCCGCCGCGATTGACTTCATTTGTTTGACCCGACGATACGTTGAAGATTGATATCCTATTAGACCATCACTGAGATAGTCCCTTGCTATCCTCTTACGTTCGTACTTATAGCACAACGTCAATGCTTTTCAAGAAACCAGATTTTGCGTGTAACTAGTTTTTGATGAAATTGACACGGTGACATTTTTGGGACCGACCCCACACATCAATCGTCCCATGTATGCCAAAATCAAGAAATTTGTGTTCGGCATCACTTGCAGGGGGTATTGACCTCCTCTATTCCCGAAAAATCCTTAGAAATGCTCAGGTATTTCAATACCCAAGTGATGCCGAACTCAAATTTCGATTTTCGACACATTCATGGTTTACGAGGTATACCGGGGACGATATTATACGGAACAGTGATAAAAAGGCTACTTTATACAGAAAATTGTAAATTTTGTAGTAATAGAATGAGGAGAATTGTATTCTGGTTCAACGTTAAACATGTAAATTATCCAACGGTAAAATTGTTTATCGGAGCTCACAAAGATTTGAGACTCCCGTAATTTATATTTTAGTTCCCATGACGGTGGTTGAAGTTGGTCTAACTCGTTTCCTCTGTTTTCAAGGTTACACGTTCAAATAGGACGTTAGCTTGTGCCTGTAATATGAAGCCTAAGTGCGAATTACCGTTCCCAGAACGAGATTGGTGAGGTTGAAGGGCGTTGATGTTGAGGTGCTCACGTTAATGCCGGTGCGTCAGATTATTACCCTTTCATTTCCACGCGGTCAGGTCAGGAGTCAACGCTTGGCTCTGTAATTGGTCATTTCTTCGGTGAATTGGGAGGTTATCCTCGGGGCCTGAAACAATTTAATTATCCATGATTGAAGGACCTTTAGCTGCTGCCTGTAACTACAATTAATTTCCGTGACTTCGTACCGAAATGTAGTTTTCTGACGCCCCGTGCAGTATGATTAGTGCGAGGAATTCCACCGATACGCACGACTGAATCTTCTGTCGTCACTCCTACAATTGAATACCCCCACCATCAGAATTCAAAGTGGTCCAGTTTGAGAACGGAATAAGGTATCGCAATTCTGACTTCACCATCGTCAGAATGTTTACTTTTGGGAATTTGTGGGTGATTTCCCCCCTCCCTCCCCCCCCATAGATTGTTCCGATTCTGCGCATCTACAAACTTAGCCTCTCGGTTGCCTCTGATTTTTGTTCAAATTTGAACTTTTTATCTCAATTCTATAGAGAGTTACCTTCTTGAATGACACGTTGACACGTACATAAATATACTCGTATATACATAGGATTTTCGGCAGTGAATTCCGGATGATCTGGAACGGATGTTGGTATGAAACTTTTTCGGGAATTCGAGTTTTGAAAATTTTGGGCCGAGAACTGTGGCCCCCTTTTCTTCGAAAATTCGCTAAAAGGTGTTGTATGAACCCTCCAGATCTCCCTAATCGCAATATAGACAGTCAAAATGCAGTAAATCTATAGGAAAAACGGTTATTTTATGGATCCTTCACACCCATCGATCCAATTTGAACATCAATCGGTGTCCTACGAAAAAAATTGTTGTGGAAATGTTTTGCAGTGAACTAATAAAGAGGAGTTTTCGCTGGTAAAGTTTGAAGCTGATTTCTGACAAATCAATTATTTAGAGTTGTGGCGTTTTTCCATAACAGGGCAGAATAGCGTCCTTTTCTCCCAAAATCCCCTAAAAGGTGCTGTATGAACCACTCACATCTCGCTAATTACAATACAGACAGTCAGGCCTTTCAAATTAGAACCCTTCCGACTAAAGGCTGCCCTTGGGTTGTTGTGATGGTTTCTTGACTAGCTAATGTGGGTTTCAACCTTCGAGTCTTGGCCGTTTGAGGTCCCGAAGCGCTCCCTCACGTATCGGGTAACCCCAAGGCACATAAATACCTACGTGAACTCCATATCAGTCACAGTCTGTGTAGCACCTTGATTCTGTTTTTTATGGACTACTTTTTTGTGATTCAATTCACAGTATGGGTAGCCCGGCGGAACAAGATGTTGGACAAGTTCACCACGGCTTGGACAGGCAGAGAAAAATTTAGTTACACCCCGTTCTATAACATCCTGATCAGTGTAGAAGAAGAAGAAGAAGAAAACATGTTTATTATGAATAAATAATTAATTACAATTGTGTAAATTAAATACAAGCTGGTATGCAGGTTTCATATACGTACCTATATACACACAACATTAAAAAAAACATGATACGGCATGGATTTTTCATCCGTCTGCCGGGGCAACCTGGGCTTTAAATTTTCAGAAAATGAACTTTCGAGTGGAACACAAAGCAGAAATGGGCAATTTTATTCAGTGATTCACTTCACCAATTGAATTCAGAAACCAGGGAATTTGATCAGTGTATTCATGTCGATTTTTCCACAACGGTAGGTAAAGGTCTTGCCTAGAAGAATTGATTCAAATACAACTTCAACTAATGAAGGTGGAAAATCGGATTAAATAAAGTACCCTGAATGAAACTAAGAATGAAAAGCTGGAAAAAATGAAAAAAAAAAATACAGCAAAACTTCCGGTGAGTGGAGAAAAAGTAACTGGCACATTTTCCCAAGGTTACCAGAGGGGAAAAGTTGCTTTTGAAATACTTTCATGCTGAAACTCTGTCTCGGGAAAACGACCTTTTAAATTCTAAGCGGCATTCTTCTGAACCTTTAGGAGGGAAACTGGATGGAAAACAGTTTCACAAAATGAATGTAATATAATTAAACTTTTCCATTTCTCACTGCACTCTCCTTCCCCACGGCTAATGACGCATCAATTATGCGGGAAGGAAGAAACTTATATTTCCTTTCTTTATACTTTTATTCGCTACTCCCCAAATGGAAAAACTTGACTTCACCTGATGTATATTTATTCTGACGACGGGTCCTAGAAAGAACCATTTTTTGCTCAACTTTGAATGAGAAATTAATATTATTGACTTGTTGTAAATGATTACTTTCGTGACGAACTTGGTGGCTGAAATTGTTTAGTTATTCGTTTTTCAGCGAAATTCGAAGAAAAGGAAGCTATTGTTCTCGGTCCAAAATTTTCCTCACCCGAATTTCCGAAAATTGTTAGGTGTACCAAAATCCGTTTCAGACCATCCTGAGGTGTTACTAGGCAAAAAAGAAGAAAAAAATTTGTTATAAAACCGGTAAATTGGAAACATTTTACATAAAACCAGTAACTCGTGTTTCTTGGAAAATTCGCTCTTATAGCCATGCTGCATGACTGGCTTTTTTTTCTTTGTCCCTGGGATTTGTTGTCTACAAATGTCAGGCAAGATCGGACCCTCCATCTTGTTTAGGTCTCCTTTAAACAGTCATGTTTCTGAATCAACTTGAAAATCGTGATCTTATCAATGTTAATGTGCATAATATTATTACATTGTTGTTTCATGCGATAGGGGGTTGTGAATTGGAGTTGACTTGAGATGTTTGTGGCGTTTCTAATTATTTTATTGTCTACAAGAATGTGGATTTATCCCTCTATTCAATAGAGTCTATTGCCTTTACGTCCAACGTTGTTACTGTGTCTTAGCCATATTGGGTTGTGAACCTAAACGTAGAACGCGTAAGAGAGGTATCGGACACCACTCGCGTTATACCCTGTATAAAAAATATTCAAAAATTAATAAAATACTTCAAGGATGAGGAAATATTGCCCCAACGTCATAATGTAGTTTGGTAACCAAACATTAGGTACTAGAAAAAATGCTCGTACTCAGACAAGGTAGAGGTAACAGGGGTACTGACGCGGCGTTGCTCCAAGCGGACCAACGCTCATCGTGTAAAAAGTCTGCTTTTGAGACTGAGGCTGACCTTTTCGATCAGTTTCAAGCCTGACAGAAGCCGTTTTTGAATCTTATATTGAACAGGCAAACGCTCCTTACAACTCTCTGCAAGATAGTCTAGAAAACTGAAAATCGAATTTTTCGCAACTGTCCGGTTTTGAAACTAGGGGCCTCAATAATATTATTATTATTGTACCGTATTTGCATGTGTTCGAAGCTGCCACCATTTTTTCTGCCACGGTGCACACGACAGTGATACTCGTCTGGTTCGATTCCAAAACGTAGGCCGATAGTGAATAGCCACCAAAAGACTTTCAAGTATGAGTCCAATATTCGAAGTCAAAGTACTACTTGGTTCATTACCACATGAAAGTTGTTAACATGAAACAATTGGCCGATTCCCTATTTCGGTACCTCGTATACTTCATTCAGGGTACTGTGCCGTCATTGAATGCTCTCTCATAGTTACGGTTATCCAACCGCAACATTTCGCTTGGGAAATTGTGTGGAATTTGTCCAGGTTGTACGTACATCACTTTGACCGCTGCATCACTATGAAAGAATCAATGCATGTCAATTGCCGATGGCTGGTCATCACGTCACGCATGAAGACTTTCCATGTCGTATGGCCCTGCAATGAAATGAGCAAGCGAAACATCATCATCCCCCTGTTCCGAACCCCTTCGTAATAGGTTGTCAATACCCCAGGGAGAACCACCAGGGACCCCCCCCCCCCCCCTCCACGGTCACAGAACCGAAATGCACTTGTTCAACAACCAATCTCCAAAGCTGACAGCTGAATGTCGACTCCCATAGCGGAACGTGACAGTGAAGGGAAGATCTGGCAACGCTGTTATCACAGTAAACAGATAACAGAGTGATTGGCGTTCGGGAGGGCTTGTCAGTTTGGGAGTCCCGATCCGCTCGCCCATCTGTGAGTGAGTCCTTCTACTTTATATATGAACCTATTACCGGTGTTAACTATCTCATATCACCTTCCTGTCTGAGGGAGACTGCTGCATCACTAACCCGTCCGTTCCCTGATTTCAGCTTGACGTATTTACGTCATATTTACGTCATATTTATGACGTCATATTTACGTCATATTTACACGGTGGGAGGTGCCTGAACTCTGTCATAACGCAAAGTTTCCTCCAAGCATCGAAACTTGTCAATCAAACTCGGGTACTGGTGCATTACAAATAATACATGGTACAATAATAACGATCCTACAGTACAAATTACCAAAAGTACTCAAAGTCACAAATGTGGTCATATCTTCAGAAAACATCGTGATTTAGTGATTTTGCCTAAATTTAGATGTTGACAGAGAACTTTTTTCAGATATATTCGCTTCTGTATATAACGTATTTCTGTATTTATGGATATTCATTTTTATTTTTCCTTCTCTTCTTCTACTATATATTTATTTTTCCAGTTTATTTAAATTACCTCATTTTAATCACCAATGTGATTGTAAAACGTCTGTCACGTTGTTAAGATGGTGAATCGTACGTTGAATGAGGCCTGCCTCGATTCCCACCTAACTTGTAAGTTCTTTCCGATTTTAGGTGTCAATCCCTAGTTTTATTCATGAATAGAATCATTTAGATGGGAAAAGAATATCAATGGCTCAGTCATTCAAGTTGGACTTTTATCAAACAAATTTCACCAAGTTTCTTTTGACGTGGGGCTTTTCGCAATTATGTAATGTCCAATTCCCTCTCCATTAATGCCCTCTGGGTCCGCCTTTGAAATTCAGGTGATCATTTATTTCTAGTTGAAACACCCTCGAAATATTCCCCAAATTTAATTTCGTCTTAGCGTCTGTTTTAAATGCCGTTGGCCAGTTTTCAGTTGCAACTTCTATTCAGTTTAGCCGCATGAAACATGGCGGTATGATTAGACGTGAAGTACTCGTATACGGCTGGTGGCTGCTTGGCGTTCCCTCTCTGCTATAATGTCTTGGAATGTTGTAAAAGATCATGAAAACACAAGACACGTTTTTGCCCACTTCCGATCATTAGGTACCCCGTTTTATCACTCCGATACTTGAAGTTGAATAAATAACGTGAACCTTGTGGAATTGCCCGTTACAAGTTATTGATTTGTATACCGAGTTGAGTTGCCTCCTTCTATCAGTTGTGTGTTTTCAACCGCCACTGACCTTGCACATTAGAAATGTTGAGTTTTAATGGTCTGTTACTGACTGGCGTGATTTTTTACGATGATGTTTCTCGTTATTCCTTCTACTAGTGGCCCTACTCCATTTCATTCGAAATGTGAAAGCAATAGCCGGTCCGTCCATACACCATTGTTTACAAACAAAAATTACTGACCGTATTCCTTTCGAAATGTTGCGAAAACTTTCGGCAGAAGTGTGTCGCGCGAAAATTTCTGGTGTCGCCGGTATTTCGCGAATCGGTCGCACAATCACCCAAGCCCGCCCAACCGTATCCCAAGGTAAAATAACCATAATCGAAAGCGAGAGAATAAAAAAAATGAATCTCTTATTCCAAGATCGTGGCATTTGACTGGAGTTATTAGTGTACGAAATTCAGCGTGTCCCTCGAAGCAATTATAAAAACGATTCGACCGTAGCGCCCAGTGGTTGGCGTAGGTCAAGGTTTGGTGAGGCCAAAGGTATTTCGTGTCGACCTCTTTTGAGTACTGCAGCGAACACCGTCCCACTCGAAGGACCGTTTTTGAAGTTCATCTTGTAAATTGTAACTAGCTACTCCCCTTCTGCCAATTTGGGACTTGTCGAGAAAGTTAGTAGGGACGATAATTAACGTTTAAGTGGTGACCAATTACAGACATATGGCAAGTATGTGGGCGAGCGGCGGGAGCGGCTGTCACAACATTCTGGTTACGTGTGGAGTATACCAGTTTGGAAGGGAGTGGAAGTAACCTTAGGCTTATTAGTAATAATTATGATGAATCCTACATCAAGTGACGTCCGTCGTGACGTATACGGTCAGTTCTATAAATCTGTCAATTTTTATGCTCGCTCACAGCAGTGGGCGTCATCGATTATTGTGCACATTTTTTTTAAACAAATGTTGGGGTAACCGAATCCTCCCCCCCCCCCCACGCACTTCCAAACTCTCTCTCCCTTAAAATTGAAAAAAATACTAAGAAGCTAGATCACATTTAATGTCATCTATAATGAAACTACCTATAGCACTTGTAAGATCAATTTGGATGTCAGGGTTGGTCCCGTTAAAAATCGTTGCCGTTTTCGAATGATCTTCCAATGGCTGGTCGGATCTTTCTGGAATTTTATTAATTCGAGGTAATTCCCTCTGTTGTGAGACGAAGATGACGCGTCGTGCCCTCTAAACGGCAGTTCCTGTTTAGCCAAGAAAAGAATGCAATCAACAAGCCAAGCCATAATCTCTCTTTTTTCACGTTCTCATGAAGAGAGATTTGCGCGGTTTGACCAAGAAACCAACAAAAGATTAATGCGAGGGCTCTTCCCGAATTTGAATTAAGCAACTTAGGAAACGATGTGAGAATTGCTTCACTGGTGTTTTTGAGCAGGTTCAGACAAGTTTGTAGTACTAGAAAAGCCACTACAGCGTGATGTTTTTTTCAGGGAAAAAGTGCATGGGAACAAAATAAAAGGTTTTTTGAACTACACCCTGATAACCACTGGTATCTATTGCAGATCTCAATATTAAAATTTCTACTGTACTCACGGTGGCGAGCCCTTCAGATCTGGCACCTGTAGAATTTTTCGCTAACATTTCGCGAACTATACGACTAAACGTTCATTTTAGGAAGATAAAAACTATGTACAATCAAACAACAGCATGGATATTACTCGTGTCAATCCTCCGGCCTTCGCATTCCAGCAAAAGTGACGCCTGCGCATTACATCTGGGAAGCGCTAGCCGCCTGCGCTGCCCCGACCTATGGTAACACAGTCAGAAGACATAAAAGGTGACGTCATGGGCACCCGCTAGAATCTCGTGGTTCCCAACTGGAGGTGGTCTCACTGCAATGAGATATTTGTAATTCTTCTTCTTCTTCTTTCATCTTAGACGACTTGGCTTCATTGGAGTCATTAGATTCGTGATTCAAAGCAACCATCAAAGCTGTAGGTAACTGTGACATAATGAACGGGCAAACCAAATTTTCAATTGAATGTTTTACTGTTGATTAAATATTTAGTTATTCTTAATAAATGTTTTCATCATTCAACTTCTCCCTACATTCTTCATTTCTTGTGGGGAAGCGCCGCTTCCTGCGCTTCCCCTGACGCTACGCTCTTGACTCTCAACTGTAGTCCATACAAAATGAGTAGGCGGTAGATATTCTACAATCAAAACAGAGGGCTCGGCAGGTCCGGATAGTTTCTCACTTGAGGGATTTCGGTCGGTAGAGGTCTCCGTTCCTTGAATACAATAGTGAATGAGGAATTAAGAAAGATCGGTCGTACGCTATTGTGGCCCACAAGGCACCACCCATAGCTTATTGTTTATTGTTACCGTTTTAAGACTCATTGTTGTCCGGGAGGAAGTATACGACGTGATGGGAACGCATGGCTGAAGCGAGCTTCGAGTCGACTAGGGAATGCCGAGGTTTGGTGTGTGAATATGAACGAGGACGTTCGTGGACGTTCCATGTGGCATCGAACTCGAGTGTTTCGAGTTGCCAACTTTATCTTCCTAACGGTTGATTTCAGGAATCGATAGCTGCGGAACATCCGCTCGATCAGTAAACATTTCATGATATTAAACACACTGTGATATTGTCGATATTTCCGTTTTTTCGTAATCCAGGATTTGTTGGTGCTATACGTAAAACTGTACAATGGTTGATATCAGTTACTGTATCTGTTAGAATAATTCTCCGCACGTATAGTCGTCACGATCACGCCAAATTTCAAGGGAACCACTCATCGTCAACTCCACGTGCCTCAACTCATCGACAACAATTGCTAGTAGTTTGCTGTCCCATCTGCAAATTCAGTCACAACACGAACCATCGTTAAATCACGAGTGCTTGGAGTCGTTACTTTCTTGATAACATTGTGTTGTCAATTTATTGTTCGATTTAGTATGCAATGATTGTTGATTCGCTATTTCATATTATTATTCTTCTTAGGTGTATAATGTGGATCCTTTGATCTTTCATCTTCCAAACGTCGCGCACAATAGAGATGACTTCAACAAAAACGGAGTTCCTCAAATTAAGATTTTTATTTGCTTTTTCGCAATTTGTTTGGAGCTATTGTCTATTGTTAGATAGCATTGTTGAACTTGCAAGTATTGTCTTGAGAATAATAAGGAGCGGTGTGGTGGGGGGAGTTTCAAACCACGTTTTAAGATTCAATTTTCTTTTGTTTGACGAATCTTTCTACATGATGGATCATACGTTTCTTCTTCCAAAGACTTCGAATAGTGCACGTAAAATGGTCGCCCGAGCTAGGCTAACTTCAAAACGGTAGGTAGCTCATAATATCACACCCAACCATAACCACCTAATGTGGAATACTATACAATTCTTATTTGCCCGTACTTTTAATTATATTATAGTAGTTCTTAGTACCGCACTACTAAGAATGTTCGGATTCCATTATAACTATTGGTTCTGTTTTGAGAAAAGTAAATTTTGTTTTTGAGTTATGTTATTGATATTATATTGTATTTAGATTATTGGATGTATTGTCGAGTATAGTAGGTACTTCAACTCCTCTCCACAGCGCCAGTTATACTTAAAGTGGGGAGTAGCATTTAACCCTCATCTTGGGTTAGTTACGATATTAATCGTAATTTGTAACCCCACTACATTGTAATCTTTTTGATTTCAATAAATGCATTTGAAGAAAAAAATAAACTGGGCAAGCCCCCTGGAACCCCAGGTTACTGCTTATTAGAGCCTTCGGCTAAAATTCAAGAGACATGGAACATGCTTTAGCCGTGATTTATTCGTTTGCTGTTTCCTTTTACTATGAATTTGTTGTCTGATGTTTTCACTTAGCTCTTTATGGGCCTGCTTTTCAAATTGCTCGTCATTTCATTCACCTCTTGATGTCCCAAGGTTTTCTCTAAAACATCTAAAACGTCGAAGAACACATCGCAACTAAAAGCCTAGGTAATTTTGGTTTATTTTTGGTAAAAACGACGCCAGCCAACTACATACATAAAAATCCACTAAATCGAAGTTCTTACCATGCATAAACGTGTATATGACATAACTTCGACAGAATAATTAAAACATTTTCTACTGTTTATTCATTTAACTTCAATTGTAAACATAATTATACGGATTGCTAAAAGCCCGCGTTCATAACTAAATCTCGCCTAGGTTTCAAGATTTGAATACATTCGTAAAAACCAAGCCAACGAACAACATCAATAATATTGATTATATTATAATTCACTAAATCGATGTTGGTTTTTACCACGAATGTTCATTACAGTTCTTTTGAATCAGAGGTATAATATAATATATTATATTATCTCAGCTTCGTCCATATTTACATCTGTTTTGGCAGTATATAATTTACGGATAAATTGAGGGCTTTTCAACGAGTAGCGAACGATTTTCGAGGGATGAAAACTAACGGCGATACATTTCCGTAGAAACGGGTCGGTTGTAAGTGAAAATCATTACAAAATCCCGCGCTTCTTTCCTTCCACGGTTTCGTCACGTTTTTTCCCAGTTAGGTGATGGCTAAAGCATGTTCCATGCTTAAAACCAAATTGGCACAGCAAGTGTTAAGGCTTGACCTGATATTGTTTTCTGCATGTAAAGGCGTAATTTTGTTTGTATTGTCAACTCAAAATTTATCGAATGCAGTTTAGGAGCGCAACTTTATAAGAGATCGCTTGAGCCTATTTGAAACAACAAAATGAAAATTGACATAATTTTTAGCTTACACTCTCGTTAGTATTAACCGAGTACGTACATATTCGAGCCAGCTCAGATAAAACTCTCAATTTTCAACGTAGTGCTCAAACCGGTAACTATAGATGCGTATTCTGACGAATTAGTCAGAAGATGGTGGTCTCTGAAGAGCGGTATGTTTCGGCATCCCGGCAAAATGGGTGATTGTCCTTGAAAGTCCGGGGTTGAATTTGTGATTGCAGGATAAAGAATAACATGAAAATTTACCTACTGCTACCTTTGCTCTCTAGGGCAACTTTTATTTAGCCGAGAAATATCTGTGCTGCGGTAGTTTTTATCTCTCATGCCTCACAAACACCTTGTTCTGCAGATTCATGAAACACAGCACTTATCAAAAACCGTAGTGGGCATTGTTCAATCACGAACTGTGCTTCTGGCGAATGCTCGCGTGTACTGACGAGCACCTCGCCGTCAAAGTAAATATTCTCCTTGAAAATCTGCACTTTGTTCGAACGAATTCTCAGAACTATTTTCGTCCGAAATCGCATCCATAGTCACCATGAAATTTCAAAGAGCAGTTTATCTGTGGTATTCTGTTATCTTAATCTGGAACTCTTAAATTCCCATTGTGCTAGAGAACTCCTCGTGCAAACTTGGTATTTAACGTGGAGAGCTACGAAAAATATATAATCATTCGTGTTCATTTTCAAGGACTAAAAGAGATCGATGGTAGCAAGTTGAAAAAAAATCGAATATTGGAGCCAATAGCGTCAAGTGATGTTTCGTTAGTGGTAAATTGTGACATTTGGAGCTTAATATTGTCTTTTGAAATTCGAGTTTGATGAAATTTGGTTTCTCACTCGACTCACTAAATCTTGGCTTTGAAGAATTGATGATTCGTTAAAGTCTCATGATAAGTAGGGATGAGGAGTGTACAACTGCCTCTACCAGTCCCAGGCCTAATGCCATTGGTTGTTGTTGCGAAGTAATCATATTGTACCTTCAATACCAGTTGGAATTTTGTAATTAAAACCTGCCATATCGATTTCAGTATGTAGTATGACCTTCTTGATGTTGAAAACCCATGGAATCAAATTGGCCCACATGTGCCTCCGTTGATGGAAATACTCTTCGTCCATCGTCCTCGCACAAATCCCCCCCAGATGGAAGTCTTCCCCAGAGATATAAACTTCCCTCCTGGCAATGGCCTTTAAAGACTGCTTCTCCTCCTCTCTTTGCCCTAACGCTCAGACAGTCAGACCTTCGAGGGGTCACAAGGAAGCTGCAGAACCCTCCTTCTGTATCTGGAAGGAAGACGAGTCCCTCTCACCATCAACCAGACGGAGCGCTGTTGCCACATCGCTCTCTTCCCTTCTCTTTTGACGGCCCTTCTCGGTTGGGATTCTCTTTTTCTCCTTCCCCCCTTCTTCGTCTTCCCCATCATGAAAGATACTCCTAATTCTTTCTTTTTTATTGTGGTATTTCATTAGAATTTTTTACGACCTGTTTATGCCCTCAGAAACCCGGGTCAACGGCTCCAGTCGCTCTTGACAGCCCTCATGAGCCACAATCGAAACAGGAAATGAAATTTCAACGTTGAAATGAATCAAAGTTGGAGAATCATAAAAATAAAAAAACCGATTGGGTTTTTGAGTTAAAAACAGGTTTTATTTTTTAAATGTATACGATCACATCCAATTCCCCAACCACACCACTCAGAGCAAACTATATTTACCACAACTTGCGAAACCTTCTTGATTGAACGTAGAATAGCAAATTTATGGAAAATCGAAAATGATTGAACGTAGAATAGCAAATTTATGGAAAATCGAAAATGATTGAATACAATGTCTGCCGAGTAGGTCAGTGTAACTTCTGAGACAAATTGAGGCAATCGATATCGGCAAACGGAGTATTCCACAGTACACATGCGCAGACACTTGACGTTATGATTGCTCTGAGATTAATAGGTTGAAACAGATCTGGATTATTAATTAGTGTGCTGTTCCGCCCTAACCTCCACCCGAATTGGAGCGACTTTGAAAGATCGTGAGCAACGGACATTTAGACGATTTTCCGTTCACAAATGGGAGTTGATAATGAGCAAAGGTATCTGAGAAATCGGTGCTTGCATTTGCGCGGAAAACGCTACCATTATACCAATGTCGACCTAACGGTACGTTCCCGTTCTTTAAATTCAGTTTGTTTCCTTGTCACGACGAGGTGGGGCCAAGACCAATTGCTCCGAACTCTGAATAATGATGTATATATGAGTGCACCTCAGCGCATGATCACTCGACCAGCCACAGCATTTAATGAGTCTTTCATTGGAGGAAACAGCCCGGAGTCATTCGAACTCCCCCATTACGCCGTCGCCCTCGCGTTTATTGGAGTTTCGTGTGCGTCAGAGTTACTCGCTCGAAGGTAGTTGCAAGACTTGAAACACCATCTCGAGGTAGAACGCAAAGTCATCAGTGACGTCACGGCCGCGTCGTAATTTATTTTATTAGCGAACCCTTAAATGCTTTATCATCATTAAAAGGCTTCTTCGTCATTTTCCTTCTCATAACGTTCGAGCCATCTTTGCCTTCGCTCCGTCTCAGGGGCGTTCAGCGACTAAAAGGTCTTTTCAGAGTGTGTCGACGAAGCGCTAAGGGATCCCCTTTGAAAGGTGTTTTCAGAGATTCCGGCATTGAAAGCAGGCATACATCACCTGATAATAAATGCCCTATAAATCAAACTACCAAGCATAAGTAGTTTACGGGCTACATACTTTGAATAGATAACTAACCCGTTCACGAGACGATTCACGGAACATCTTGAACCAGCGTAATTTGGAAACTCTGAAAATATTAGATAAATCCACAGTCATGCAGAATGGCTATAAGAGCGAATTTTCGATTAAATAACTGCTTTTGTGTAAAATGTCTCCATTTTGCCGAGTTGCACCTCAGTTTATAGATTTTTCAACGCTGCACACGATGGTGAAGTTAGAATTTCCGTTATGAGATTGGAGCTGGTGATCCGTGAAGAACATCTCAAGCATCAACCACGGTTGTTCACCTTCAAAGTGCTCCAGTTTGAGAATGGAATGAGATATCGCAATTCTGATTTCACCATCGTTTTCACCATCAAAATACCTTTAAAATGATGTGTCATTTATCAGATTGTTTCATTGTTGGAGTTTATGGGTAGTTTCCCCCCCCCCCTTAAAACTCCCCAAAACCCCCCATAGAGTGACCCAATTCTGTCCATCTACGAACTTAGACTTTCGATTGTCAAGACAGATTTTTCGTTCAAATCTGAAGTTTTTATCTCATCTCTTCATTCTATCGAGAGTTATTGTCTGGAATATAGGTATACAGGGTGTCCCAGAATGAATGGTTAAAACTTCAGGGATCGATCCCACAACTATTTTGCAACAACTTTTGTCCCATAACATTTCTTTTCAACTCCGCTGAAAATCCGACTTTTTTACTTCTAAGGTGTTTTTTCATTTGGCATGATTTTTCACTTACTAGGCTTATTCATTTTGATTATGTATTGAGAAGTAAGCAAATTTAACGCTCTTTCCAACGGTATCGTCAATTGTTATTTTGTAGGTCGAATTGTAGGTCGAAAACACACAAAAAAAATCTTAGAAGTAAAAAAAGTCGGATTTTCAGCGGAGTTTAGAAAAAATTTTATGGGACAAAAGTTGTTGCAAATTAGTTGTAGAATCGATCCCTGAAGTTTGGGCCATTCATTCTGGGAATGTATGTGATTTTTGGGGTCTTTTGGTAGTGACTTCAGGATGGTCTGAAACGGATGGTCAGTGAAATTTTTTGACCGTGAACAATAGCTTCCTTTTCTTCGAAAATAGGCTAATACCTCGAAAATGCGTAGATTTGACCCATTTCAAAAACCGTCAGGACCCTGAAGAATCGCACTCTGTGTTGACGAGTTTTCACTCCAAATTTGAGTTGTTCTCGACCCACACGACCTACACTGGACGATTAGGTACCGCTTCCTCACGTCCAAATATTTTCTTCAGATGGCCAAATCGAGTTTATTAGTTGTACCAAACTAACCAAAGTTAACCACTGCAATCCCAACCGTTCGCTTTACACCCATTTGAACTCAGTGAATTTGGTGACTGTGGGTTCGTACGTCACTGAATAATTTGTTGTCGGTTTCAACACGTACAAGTACCGTGAATGAGGTTGATCAATCATTATGACGTTGCGTGCTTCTCGTAAAAGAAAACTCGGGAAAAAGAAGGCAGAAAAGTGAGGCGTTTAGCCGCATGAATATTTGATACCGCCTCACAACTTCCATATCTGCACGGAAACTTTGGTTGATGATACGTTTTGAAGTTGAGCCAGCGCTCTCTTGTCGGGCTGGTGAAAAGTCGCAACATCTCACTCCTCCGTGCATTTCAAATAAAATGTAGATGACTTTAAAATGAGACAGAATTAGTTTACGTTACAGCTTCGTGCGCCTTACACATCAGCCTTTATCGTTTTGTTAATTAATGTACATAAATTTATTACGGTTTTCGTTGAACCCAAGTTTTTTCTTGTCGGAGATCACGTGATTTGAATTACTCGGTTGAATGGAACGACTATTAGCATAAATTATTCGATTTTTCGCGCGATATTTAGCGCTTCTCTCACACGTGTTTCCATTCAGGTGCAAATTCTTTTCATCTCTCTTTTTTTGTAACTCTCTATATTAGGTACTTTGCGATTAGTACATTTACTAATAGGTTGTTACCGTGTGCTATCCCCTGTTCAAATCCCCGATGTGACATTTACATCATCTTATAATAGGTATATCCGCATGAATAGGGCCCAGTTCCTGGGCAGAAACGTCGTGGAATAAAAAACCTTCAAACAAACGACTAGTATTTGGTCATTCAACGCATCCATTTACTAATTATTCATCTACTGGAGAACGTAGCGTAGCCAGGAATTTCGTTCGGGTGGGAGGGGGGGGGATCAAAAGTAGGGGAGTCCGGAGACCTCCGGGAAAATGTTTGACAAACGAAGTACCTACTAAATAGAAGGTTATAAATTAATTTTAATTAACATAATTAAAAAAAACTTAATTTTTCAAAGAAAATGTTTTTAAATTCATGATTTTTCTGTATTTTTTAATATGTCTCAATATTAAAAACCCCCTGGATGGTACTGGTATTATCCTGACCACTTTGCCGTCCGTACCAACATAACTACCTCAATAAAATACTTTTCATGACCACGGTTCGTCTGATTAGTTGCAAGCTGCGCTCTAAATACTGGAGCGAGGGAGTTACCGCTTTCTCTTAACCAACTTTTATCACCTTTTTCCCGCCAGTCTCCACCTTTTACAGTTACCACCCCCAACACCTCCATCTGAGTGTAACGTCGTAAAAATCTTCTTTTTTTCCTCCCTCACTTTTATAGTTTCAATCGTTGATGTAAAGGTATTTTACGTTTTTTATAAATAGATCTCCGGAAACGACGGGTGAACGATTGTTGAAACAATTTACAGAGAACATAAGTCCCGTGGCAAGAGCGATGCGAGAACTGTACGATTGTATGAAATTATGTGGTTGTCATAAAAACGTTAATCACTGATTTTAAAAGCTGTTTTAAAAGCCTAACATAACATGCTTTTGTGAACAGATAACCGTGTTCGGGCCAAAATCTTGCCTAGAATGAAAACAAGAGTCAATTTTCGGAGGGCCGGATACGTGGACGTAGAATAACGTATAATCACTTGCCTCCATGTGACCTATGAAATGTATGTAAAATTGCGATTTTTCGTTGTATACATACTAATATCTACCATATTGTCTGTTATGGAGAAATAAGGGATTAGATTGAATAAAAACTCATATCCTGGGTGAGTTCCAGAATATTTTCAATTTTTTCAGGCTTTCAAACACTTTCAGCCCTTAGCGTAGAAAATGAATTATTTTAGAACATTACAACGATACCAACAACGATACACATACTTTTTGTCTAAAACTTATTATCTACATTGGGCCAGATTATGTGAAGAGCCTGGAAGGATTCAAATTTCAAGGATCCAATTTAAATTTAGATAGATAAATTTGAATTCACCTAATTTAATTTAATAATTTACCTGCTTACCAATTTTTTGATATTACAATGTCTGCTTGCTGAGTATTATTTTCCTAACTCAAATGTCGAAATTCGTGAAGTTGGTTAGTATTTACTCGTACTAGTGAAGCGAAGTTTCTAGTTCACGGATCTAAATGTTGGCTCAACGCAGCTTATCCGTACCGTATTTCGAATGTTAATTGACCTTCTACCAAGTATCGTCTCCCGGTGCAAACACGAATATTGTGTCTCCGAACTGTCAAACGGAACTTTATCTTCGCCAGTTATCATCGTACAAAAATCGTTCACCACTCGTTGGATAGCTCTCGATTTACCTAACCATATTACGTTAACCACTGCGGAGTGCGTGGCCGACAAGCTGCGGTATGAGCGTGATTGTTTAAATAATTGTTTACACACAGTGATCATTCTCAATAATTTATATTGTCTATACGAATGCAAGTCTCTTCATAATTCTTCATAATTTATGATGAACCCTACAATTAAGTATAACAACTACGCTACTGGGGTAGGTGATGTAGCATTGTTCGAAGGTTCTTGAATCACTTCTTTAAAGACATAAAATGTCCCAATGTGTTGCAGACTCGTATGCAAGCATTTAATTCTCGACTGTATCAACAACAGGATGGAGTTGACATTCTTTTGACATTTTCGTGTCTTTGCTTTGGCACATAAACTGAAACGGGAAAAATTTGTTTCCTTGATTCACCCTTTCCCTCAGATCACGTCAGAACACAAGCAACAGGCGGGCCACTACGTCAGAGCCTTTGCCGGAAGAGCCTATGACATCAGACGGCTGGCCGGAGGCCAACTAGTACGTCAGAGCCTATGACGCACGAGCGTATGACGTCATACGGCTGGCAGGAGGGCAACTAGTACGTCACAGTCTATGCCGTAAGAGCCTATGACGTCAGGGGCTGGCAGGAGGCCAACTAGTAGGTACGTAAGAGCCTATGACGTCAGGGGGCTGGCAGGAGGCCAACTAGTACGTCAGAGCCTATGACGCACGAGCGTATGACGTCAGACTACTGGCAGGAAGGCAACTAGTACGTCACAGCCTATACCGTAAGAGCCTATGACGTCAGAGGGCTGGCTGGCTAGGTGATCGGGTTTTAATAAGCCTCTGGAATTCCGCTCCTTCATTTTGCATTCATTTACATCTTCACGTTGAAAAATCCTTCATCTTGTCGCTAATTTCCTTTGTTATGTAGATATATCTTTTTTAAATTCCATTTTACTATAGATATGTTTCCCAACTGTTATCTAATAACAACCTGCCCCTGGGGAATTCGAGAATCAAATGCCATTAAAAATCCACTATGGTTCAAATTTTCCCTTTATTTCCAAATTTAAATTTTAAACAGTTTATTCAGTTCATCAGTGAATTTACTGAATTCCGGCAGACATACTACTTACTTGATTTTACTGCGATTTAAAAAAAAATTATGCTCAACCACGTCTGTATCATCAGCTACTAGTTTTCGTCATTTCCCCATTTACGGCTTTTGGAACTGAACATTTGAACTCACATATTCATATAGAAGATAAGCGATTACAAATGTTTGTTAACCACCGTCCAACTCGTTAAATTATACTCAAATTTTGATAGTCTTAGATTTTCTGCGGCTTGTGAAAAAACAGATCACGAGATTAAAAATTCCTCGTAAAATACGGATTCCACTAATAAAAGAGCCCTGATTAGGTGCGCATCGAATCGTATTTAAAATAATCAAATGTGGAATAATAATGAATTAAAGATGATTGATTGATTGACATTCATTATTGTTTCGTTTGTTTCAGGTAAGTCACGCAAGGGTGTATGATGGACTGTTGTATTAGGTACGTAACGAATCCCAAGGCTCATTTCGCTCTTATTAATCTCTAGTTGTATTAATAGACCACTCCACAAGGTACCTACATACGAGTTTTTGGCGCAGTCGATTCGATCTCTTCTTTTATTGATTGTATGTAATTGTTCTAGTTTTGGCAAATACCCGCAGTACAATGATCGCTCATGCCTCAGGGAAATACAATTTTATTGTGGGGCCCTGAATTTATTATGAATCTGACCAGAATCTGACCGAACTCCATCACAATCGGGTGAACTAAACAACGCCTGAAGGAATTCGTAGTTCCCATGGGGAACATACAATTTCTTCTCCGTGACCATCCGAATTCATCTGCACTGACGATTTTTCTTCTTCTCTCTCCCCTCAGTATTTTCATCTTCTTCTTTTTCTACAATGGAGAACAATAGTGTGGCTAATCGTCTATCAATTACATCCATTGTTCAATTCTTCAAATAGGTCGTCAAAAGAGATATAATCTCCGCGAAGCATTATAAACCTCGAAGGTATAAGCAAACAATAGGCAATTTACTATTTACACATCAGTCACAGTTGTGTTTTAGCTCTTTCCCACAAAACTTCGTCAGTATGATCCATCAATTTTAGTAATACTCAGTACCTCAATATTTCTTCCCTCTTTGTAAGTTATCCACAATCGCGATCGCCTAAATGTGAGCTTGTACAAGTATTCATCACATACAATGAATGACTCACGTTCTTTCAGCGAATTTTCGGAGAAAAGGAAGCTATTGTTCTTGGTCCAAAATTTTTAAAACTCGAATTTCCGACAAATGTTTATACCAAAATCCGGACCATCCTGAATTTACTGCCAAGAGGCACCATTAGTAAGAATGAGGACTATGAGAGTACCTTCTAGCTCTCAATTTAATTTGTGTGAATGTCAAGGGGTGCTTCAAACTTCTCAACCAAGTTTCTTGCATGAATGCTAGAAATGAAGAAATGCAACCGAAAAACATGACGCTCATGGTTCCTACAAAATAACAATAATGAAGTTGCTGAAGTACAATTCCCTGTGGCAAGGCGACATCTCTAAATAAAATTTGAAGGCTTAATTCTGCAATTATTAGAAGTACAATTATCAATCCCATTGTATCAATACTAAGATTGTTTTCTGATAGGTGGCTTATTTCACGGAAGAATTGAATCCTTGAAGGAATTCAAATCTTCACAAAATTTCGATCGGTTCCAAAACATGATCATGCCTTGCCGAAGCGAACATTTGCACCAAATTCAACTAGCCTCATTTTTTTTTTTTTTTTTTTTTTTTTTTTTTTTTTGTAACTCCAAAGGTTAATATTAACGTTTTACACTAGTTTTTAATAAGTAATAATAATAATCAATTATTAAAAACTGGTTAGAAATTATTGACACCTAACGGTATAATTATGGAGATTATTTTAGATGCGTTGGGTATTGATAAATCCATTTTTTACAGAATTTACTCAGTAATTTTAGATCAATTTTAAAACTGTTGTTTTTGAAACTTGGGTTTCGCAGTACATATTGTGGAAGGTATTACGAAAGGGCAGCACAACTAGTTATTGTCTGCCATATCACTCCTTTCGAGCAGGTACGCCTTACTTACATTGCGTCGATCAACTCGCCCAACAGGGTACTTTATATGAAACGTGGGTACCTGATGCTGATAGCCCCATTCACTGAACTGCCTTTGTGATTAAAGGTAATCATCGAGGTTCGCGATGATGAGTAGGTTCTGTAGTTTTGCGTTACGTCTGCTCCGCCAACTCGCACGTCGCTCCGGCTCGTCGCGTGCAATAAAATGGTCGAGCGAAACTCGTTGACTCAGTCTGTGAGTCAATTGGGGAAAAAGGCCCACATGTTGAGATTTCGACGGAACAGAGCTGACGCCTTCTTTCTCTCCGATGCTCGGTAAACGGCAGATGTGAATCGTATTTATGTTGGCAGCGCGGTCTATTCAAAACGTAATTTACATTCCTACCGAGTAGGCGCCACTGATTTTTATCTTTATACCCTCGCAAACGCTCTCAGAATTATAATCGCGTTCCTACAGTTTGCCTTTCGAAGTCACTCATTCCGAGGAAAAGGAATCATAGTGTACAAGGCCCGTGGTTGTTTAATTTTGCCTGTAACTACCAATAGCTATGAAAATAAAATGCAAAGTGTATCACAAAAATATTATTACGACGTAAACCCATCCTCGTCGCCAATGAAATATTTAAGAAACACACCTCTTCATTTGAAAATGAACCATAGAAAGAACTTTAATATTGCTTGATTCATTAGTAACAATACATAATATGTATTGTATTAATAATATTATGCAATTGCGTCAACAGTCATAATAACTGGCTAATCTTACATGTATCACCTTTATCGTCCCACCAAAAAACCGAGGTAAAAACAGAACAAACTAAATAGGAATTGGGAGAACCAAAACCAAGACAACGGGTTAAAGAAATACACTCCAAAGATACATCATTTAATAATAAAATGAATATTGATGTTTTATTGATGCCTGTTAATAAAAACAAAAAGTGACCTTAACGTACAGCTATAAAATTTCGACCAACTATAAAAATACTTTTTGAAAATTCAAGTTTGTACTTATTACACAAATAACGAAAATGCAAGAGAAAGAGCATTACATTAAAACAAATAACAGTATAACCTTCCCACTCCCTTTCAATTTTCAATATCGATAATGCGATAGTATCGAATATCGATCATTTATACCTATGTAATATTAGGATCGATATTTTCTTTCTATATCCCATACCTAAAAGATACCTATTTCGATGGTACCAGAGTTATGACACCGTAAAACTCCTAATTGGTACTCCTTATCATATTCATCTTCGTCCATTTTAACCGAGGAAGGGAGTAATTCTTAAATTTAGGTTGATCTCAGACTGTTTGTATTGCTGTGAGAAATTACTTGGTTAGTGCATAAGTCTCATTGATACTGAACTATCAGCAGTTTTGTGTTATTACAAGAAATACGAAAGCTCATCCTGATCCTGTTGTGAAGCTCATGGTTGCTATTGGTTTTTCGTATTTTTACGAATTAATGTATTATTATGTTATAAAGCAGCCTGAGGCTTTTCTTTCTAAAGTTGTAAGCTACTAAAATTATTTCTCTTAAATGTTTCCAAGATTTTGACCCAAAAGCGGGCGAAAACTTCTGGGCCGTTTCCAACTCTCAGCGTCGAGTTTAATTAGACGAAAACAACTTTCAAGGCGAGGGATTCGATTCCCCCTCGTGTTTTCCGCGATACACTCGCAGTCCTCCTATTGTTGGAGCTAAATTCCCCTCTTCACCTTTCCCCTCTAGACACCCATCTTTTATGGGGCCGAGTTAAATATCTCACGGCCTAGGGAAGGCTCTAAGGTTGAAGGAGCGCTTTCGTTTTAAAAGGAAAAAGACATTTAAAACTTACGAGCTTCGAAAACTTTTGCCATCTGCCCCGCTTCCCCTCTTCCCCGGGGTCGTCACACTAACGTCTTTTGTTGCTGCCCCTTTTTGATGCTACCCAGAAGTAAGAAATTGTTGTCTTTGTCAAAATGTCCCAACACGTTATGTTTGAGGCGGGGAGAGAGTTTTGTGGGGCGGCAACACCGTGTGACTAAGTTTCTTTTCGAGCAGAATAACTGCTGTTTTTGGCATCAAACTTCAAAATGAACAGTAAGATTGCCAAACATTTTGTTTTCTAGTTGTTTTCTTCTAGTCAACTGTCATCTCTCACACACATCCCCCAACGATCATAGCAACTCCACGTACTCGCGTTTATTTGAATTATTATATATTCTTTCTTTAATCACCTTTATTGTTAGTTAATTTTAACGTATTGTGGTTCTTAGATCACTACCTACTACCTCTCATCACATCACTTCAGTGAGATGTAACTAGGTCCAGGGGTTTGGTCCTTTTCCTGTGCTTGTAGAGACGGTTTTCATGGTCCGTTGCTCGATTTTTAACAACTTCGTTAAACATCTTGACTCTAAGTCGCGATGAAGATAATCCGTTCGAACATACCAGGGGGCATTAACTATGCTCTTGAGAATTTTGTTTTGCGTTGTTTGGATTATTTTCAAGTTGTTCCTCTTAGTGCAGCCCCATAACTGGCAGCCGTAAGCCCTAATTGGTTTGATCACTTGTTCATACAGTAGCATTTTGTTATGTATAGGCAGTTGGGATTTTCTCCCAATGAGCCAGTACATCTTCTTGAATTTTGGGTTGATTTCTTCCTTCTTCTTCTTTACGTGCTCCTTCCAGCGGAGCTTGGCGTCCAGGGTCATTCCAAAGTACTTAGCAGTATCAGCATATTGGACGATTGGGGAGTTTATTTCTATAGGTATTGTTCTCACTTTCCTGTATGTAAAGTTAATGTGTGTTGACTTTGCTTCGTTGAGTTTTATTCTCCATCTTTTGGTCCATTGATGGATACTGTTCACGGATTCCTGTAGCTTACTCGAGGCTTCCTCAACTGTGGGACCAACTGCCAGGATTGCTGTCATCTGCGAACGTCGCTGTCACAGCTTCTGTTGGTTTTGGGAGATCCCTAAATGAATAATTCATAACTATTATAACACTATAACACTATAATTATTATAACACTATTTTTTCCAGCTTTCAAGTTGTTTATACATTATTTTCATACATACATTTAATCTTACGAAACCTGTAGTAGCGCAAAATCCCAAGATCTATCCTAAGCACCCCAAAAATCTATCTTAGAGCAGCCCTAAATCCCATGATCTATCTGAAGAATCCTAAAGTTAATCTCGTAGCAGCCCGAGATCTACCTTAATCATCCAAAAATCGTTCCTGTAGTCGCCTAGAATCCCAAGATCTTACGCAATTACGTTATCCTTCAAGTAGCGATGCCTGTTAGAAACGCTTGCCCTATTGTGAATGAGTGTAATATTTCATAATGAGTGTAATAATTTCATCTAGTCCTCGTAAAATGTTCAACTCAATTCAAGGCTGAAGGCACCATAACATCTTGAAGGTTAAAGGTAGAGCAGTCTAAAGGACGAATTTGCAATCCAATTCCATTCTGAATTCCGAAAATACTTGTTTCACATTACATATGTATAGATGTATATCCCGACGGTTAGGGGCTTATGAAATGCATTAACATATGCATGTTTCGCTCTATGGTCTTTCTCATTGCATTCCTCGGGCGTTTCAAGGGCTTGTTGAACCGGTTTGGTTGTTGAATATGTTCGTCTCTGGGAAATAGGGGAAATCTCGCAAATTAATGCGTATGTCCCCCTAGACACCCTGGTCGTCTAGCATTAGCAATCCGACAAGTATAATCATGAGGTTTTGACATTGTCAATCCGTCAACGTGTCATCGATAAACCTCTTGAAGGGTTTCATGAAATTGGGGGGAAGGGCCGCTTTATAGTGTAGACGTACTGAATCAGTGGTAAGGTAACCACTAACCAATTACCGACAAAACAACGATCTTTACGTCCAATTACTGTTGACTTCAGATTACTCAGAACTGTCTCATCCTATTATGTAGAATTGTTGAAGGTTTGAAGCTATGCCGGTACTGATCACCATTTTTGTAAATGCCGTCTCGTATTAGGCAAGCATGTACTCACACACGGTACTATCACAAGTTTTTCAGATAATAGAAAATAAGATCTTTACTAATATTCTCTTGAGTATTCAGTGTGTGTCGCGATTTAGCCTATGCATAGTCTAGAGGACGTGTAGAGCATATCGTGTAGTTGTCGGTATCTGACGCTTTGTTATACTTTCTAAATTCGGTCCTCATATGAAGAAGAGGTTGCGATCAATTCTTGATTCTCTTACAGAAATGAAGAGTCCAGGGAAGAAAGGGGCTAATAACCAATTTTCCGATCTCGAGAAAAACGAACTTTTTGGAAGGAGATGGCCCCTTTCTTCCCGGTATGCGATAACTTCAATTGCGTTTCTGGCTGTTTTAGAGCCCGTTTCTTCCTTGTTTGAGTGGTTCACCGGAATCTACTCCTCAAGAGCTACATATTCCCAACCTTAACTCAATTTCGACAAAAAATGCAGTTAGCCCCTTTCTTCCCTGGACTCTTCAAATGTCAGTGTCAGTTCTACGCACCTTGCGCCTCTGGAAATACATCATGAAAGAATCCGGTGTGTTTGGTATACAATCCTGCCTTGTTTGTTCTCGCAGGTGTCGTAATTTACCCCTCAGGTAATTACCATTCAATTCAAAAGGAACATCGGTCTGGGATGTGAAGAACCCATTGTTTCAGTCTCTTGAGGCAGTCGACCTGCGGAAAAAGTTGGAATGAGAGGTTCGCCCTGCAAAACGCCTGAAATTGACTCGTCCCCGTTGTGACGCCGTTCCTTCGCGGTATCCTGACTTCTTCAGACGAACGCTCCATACCACTGTGAGTCGTCGTTCCTTCTCAGAAGGTCCCGCCTGAACCCGGGCTGGGTCCCGGGAAAGGCCTCTGGCTTTGTACCCAGAATGCCTTCCCATTCCCCTTGTTGGAGTTCTGCCCTTGGCGTGGAACGTTGATCTCATATCATCGTCTTGTTCCAAGGCCACCTCCCTCGGGCTCTTGGTGTCCCAGCCTCTCACTTTAGCCATCTGCTCCTTCCTTCACTCCTGCCCAACCTTCTTCCTTCAAGCTTCTCTCACGACTTCGCCCAAACCTCATATCAACCTTTCCCCCTTCGTCTACTGAGCTTAATAAAGATCTTCGTAATAATCGAGGGTTACCAGACATACTATAATTACTAGCATGGCACCTCGACATGCTTGTAACATACTAAAGTAATACGAATTCAAAAAACCTACCTACCCATGTTTCGTAAACTACACACGTGATAATATATAAAACTCCAAACCGAAATGTTGTCACCTCCCTCCCTCCCACTAGGGCGAGAAATGTGCTGCGAGAAACAATTTTTCCTCCTCTCCCCCCGTGCTTTTTCGACTTGAAAAAGTTGGGAAAATTTGAACCCGTACTTAAGAGAAATGAAACTTTTTGAACTTTTCAAAGAGTAGGTGTGGGAAATCCCAAACCTCTCTCTTTCTTTCATATCATTAAATATCCAAAATTTAAAAAACATGAGAGGAAAGAAAGGGAGAGGTTTGGGATTTCCCAACATGCATAAGGGAGTTCCCATACTCTTTGAAAAGTTCAAAAAAGTTTGATTTCTCCCAAGTGCGGGTTCAGAAAAGTTTGATTTCTTGCAAGTAAGGGAACAGCCCTGCTTGTATTATCCTAACATGGATGAATTCAAATCCTAACATTTATTATCCTAACATGGGAAATCCCAAACCTCTCTCTTTCTTTCATATCATTAAATATCCAAAATTTAAAAAACACGATAGGAAAGAAAGGGAGAGGTTTGGGATTCCCCAACATGCATAAGGGAGTTCCCATACTCTTTGAAAAGTTCAAAAAAATTTTGATTTCTCCCAAGTGCGGGTTCAAAAAAGTTTGATTTCTTGCAAGTAAGGGAACAGCCCTGCTTGTATTATTATAACATGGATGAATTCAAATTTTGAAGTGACAATTTTCAAAATTCCCAACTTGTCGCTCCTTTTTCGACTTGGAAAGTTGGGAGTCATTAAATGAAATTTTTTCCAACAATTTTGAATTGAATATTCCTATACATTGTAGATGTGGTGGGAGGCCAAGGACCTTAGTCTAAGGTAAATTAATAATAATTTATATAATTGTTCTATTTTTATAATTATCAAAATTTATTTCTGTTTGTGCATACCCTATCGGGCATAAGCATTCAGCCAATCTTGGGATAGCTAAGTAAGAAAATAAATATAATATTATTATAGTAGGAAACTTGTTATGAACCCTCGTTCATCGAGTTTAGTCAGGTTTATGTGTACATTTCATATCAACCGGAACTTCAAACATATTTAGTTGTTTAGAGATCACCACTTTTTATTTTCAATTTTAATTCGTATCTTCATTACAAAATTATTCATTATCGTTGGTGTAATAATGAATGTAGTAGGAAAGTTGTAATTAACACGGAGTTGCTGACCATTATTAGTCCTGATTCAGAATTGTATTAAAGGATAAATGAGCTTTTGAAACAACTTGTGATTTCAATTTCGCATATCTATACCCCTATCTGCGTTCGTAAAGATAACATTATCAAAAAAGGTTTGACACCTCTTTATCGATTCCAATCAGGTCAAACTAGCAAAATTGCTAGTAAATAATTTTATCCCTTCAACAAGAAAAAACTACCCTAACGAAAAATCCGACAGCTGCTAAATCTTTCGTTCTACTTTTATTAGGGCTCGGTCTCCTGATTGTAGTAGATGATGGTTTGATGGCAACGAAAGTTTTTGCTCGGTTCCCGACCGAGAAGTGATCCAGACTGCCAAGAGGGAAATAATCGGGTTTATTACCTCTCTTTTTTATAACAGTCGACGAAGGAGAGAAAAATGTTTTGAAACAAAAAACCACCTCTATCATCCTGCCTCCCTATGGGAACGGGAGATTGTAAGTAGATAATTATTATCAAGGAACCTTGGGCTTCTGTCGGTCTATTTTCTCCCTCTCCAACTCTTCTCGGTTCGAAATGTTTCATCTCTTTCCCGAACAGATTTGGCGTACGAACCTAATCTCTTTGATAGAAGGTGCAAGGGTCACTGGTATAGGACTAGCCCAAATCAAGGAGATACGACATAATATCGTTACCACCACGCCATAAGCGCAAATCTGCTTTTTCGGGTCATTTCCATTTTAGAACACTTTTTGTCACCCTCAATTGGGTACTACTCAGTTCTCCACACCATGCCAGAGCCGACATACGTAATTTTTTGAAAAATAAGAAATTCTTTTCTCGTACCTGTCCGAGCACAATAACGAATAGTGCTCTATAACCAAAATGACTAAAAAGTCAGATTGGCGCTTTTGGCGTAGTGGTAACGATATGTACAACGCCTAGAAAGTCACACCTGCATAATATTATGATCTACGTATGCTTTTCCAATTACAACGTGAATAAATTGTTTTGAATCCAATTTTGCCCGATATTGGTACTGAATTCAATTGAATTAATATCACGGGGGCTTAAAATTTTCGCTTCCAATGAATTCTCTCAATATATAGAGGAATAAACGAGTTTGTATTTTTCTCTAATTGATGATAACCTTTATTGGAACCACAACCGATGTTTATTATCGGTTAATATTTAATATTAAATATCGGTTGTGGTTCCAATGAATACCAGAAGGTTCCTTTTCAGGGTAATTGCAACGATGCGGTTTTGCAAGGCCTCAAAAAGCACGATCGATTACACCCCGTTATCGGCGCTCATTTGCTCATGCCCATTTCGTAGCAGCTGTTCAAGCAGCTAAAAGAAACGTGGAAGAATAGAAAGCAGGGGGAAGACTGAGGGGAGTCCATCAAATGGAGGGAGATCACGTCATCTGAATATTGCCTTGGGGAGCCTCCGGTTGCCCTGTTTAGGGCGATGACCGAGCACAGCATCTTTCAAAAGTTTTGAGTGTATGCATGAACCAGGAAGCCCTTACACTGACACCAGGATCAAGCAGAAGGATGCATACGTACTTTCCTCTACAGAATTTCCCTTGACTCCTACGACTTTCTGGGCTCATCTACAAATTACATCCTGCATAAGGGTTTGGCACATCCTGGTGTCAGGATGCTTGATCCTGGCGTCAGTGTAAGGGCTTCCTGGTTTATGCATGAACCTTCTTACTTGGATTAGTCTTGTCTGCCAGAGGCTTGGTTCCTGACTAATCTTGAACAAGGCATAAAGTAGATGAACAACCGCCCATTGTGTAATAGTCTGTCCAATTGAGATGGACAGCTGGAATACTAACGTAATCACCAGTGTGAATGTGCTGGAAGATAAACCCAAACGTTTTTCCATTAGGCCTCTAGGATGAATTTACGATAAGCGCAGATCCCCTTTTAGCGAATCTATCTCCGGCAATGACCCAACATCGGCGATGTTTCCGCAGGAAACCAGTGGCAGACGTGTCAACTTGAGAACGAAAAAAGCTGTAGTCAGCGTCTGATTGAAAAGAGAGACGCATCCGTCCTGTCCTGCTATACGATTCTCGTCTGATTAACCGGGAGTCAGCTGTTGTGCCTATTTAGGTGGCGTTTGGTGAAAACTGTTCAGTTTGAGTGATCTGCAAAAGACAGAGCTCTGAAGACTAATAGGACTTTTGATAGTCCTATATTAGAATAATGTACATGGATAATTGAGACGAACGATCTACAAATAACCCGTCTAAATATTCGTCACGGTCACATGTTTTTGGTACAGTTCACGTGTCTGTCGGTTGATACTGCTAAAGTAAGCCATTCTGTGGTATAACAGTGGAATTATTGTAATACTAGCACAAAATTACTTGACTTGGGATTGTGAGTATCTCGAGTTCCTTTCACTTCTTATCTCAGTTCAAATGCCAGTCTTTAGTTTCAGTCATAAATACAAACCCCCTTTTAGTGCTCTACTTTTTTCTTCTTTTAATAAATGCACGACTCCTACCGCGCAGGCTATAAAAAAAAAGCTATCTATCCGCCAGCGTTGTTTAGCTGTTATCTTGTTATCTGTGTTCCAGATAAGAAATATGTTCTAACCAAGTGACGCCGAAGGGAACCTTCTTGTTATGCATCCATCATCCGACTTCGGGAGCCCGGAGCGTGGGTTTGGAACAGCTATAATAGCCAAGTGAGCAGGTGGCCCGGGCCCGCCCGCTCTAATGTCATGTTACGCTTCCTAAACTGTCCTCTCGAGTACCCGATTGTTCTCCGAGCTGTCACTGTCAGCGGTGTCTAATAAAACCATTTACTTGGCCCAGCCTCCTTGGCGTAGCCCTGTTGTGAAACTATGAGAAAGCCCAGTGACCCAAAAATGACGCGATTTAATTTCGTTTCCATTTTGGCTATCAGCGCTGTGAAAGTTGAACTCCAACAGATGTTGAAAAAAGACGTAATTTACCTCTATCGATTCCTGTCAACACCCTCTTGACGTTTTGTCGCAGATACTTAAAAAAAAGTATTTTCTATTAACGTAAGAACAACACTGATATGCTTACGTACTTTAAGCACGTTAAGGCAGTGTATCTTTCTCGCATCTTCGCCACAGGTGTCTATAAAGTGGCCACTTCAACCACACAGAATTATTACTCCGGGAGGTAAATATAGATCCGACCATTAGAGCGCAGAAAATTGTAGATTGGTTTCTTTCCTGATTATAGAATTCATTAATTTTGTACCGTATATATGTACATAATATCTACATCGATGCATATCGGTTGGGATTTTTTGAGGTATGAGGGTTCTCGTCTTCACCGTCGATATGTCTTATGGCTGGGGGTCATTACGAAATTTGCGTGATACAAAAAAGTGTGCATTTTTTGGCGCAATTCCCGTGTTGGTAGAGACTTAACATTTGCCATGTAGCCTTGATGCTGCTCAGGCCCCAAATCAGCCGAGTGGCTCCTAAAGCTAATTTCATATATATATTTCATATATGCTGAATAGCATATCACACTATGAAGTTGTAATGTGGTATGTAGCCTCCTTAGGATTTCAACTTAACTCTGTCAAGGCCCCGGATCAGCTGAGTGGCTCCTAAAGCTAATTTCTTTAAAAATAATATTTTTTCAGAGCAGTTTACTTTTTTCCCGACTTGCGAAAAATAGACATATTTTCCTCCCTTACTGCGAAAAACAGACATATTTTCCTCCCTTACTGCGAAAAACAGACATATCCATGATCAGATGTTTTTCCCTAACGATAAAATTAAGTAATTTTTTTTAAATACTGTGCCTCCCACATATAGTCAGTACTACAACGGAGTTTGGGCTCCCCTTAAAGTTTGTAACAGGAAGAACTTCTTCGTTCGGAGTAAACAACACCAATAACGAACCCAGCATTGTTTCCAGAGAGTTTGTTACGAAGAACTCAAACTCTCTGTTGTTTTTGAACGCCAAGTCCGGTAAACCCAACACCTTCTTTAGTCCGTAGTACCTGTTACTCGATCAACCAACATGTTTTTTGACGAAAGTCACTTAATAAACTTTTCAGTCCATTTACAGTTCTTTTGCTCGAAATTTAATAAATATAGAGAATTTAATAAAATATTTGGGTAAAGAGTAGAGGTACCCATCTTCCAAAATTGTACACATCCTCATATACAATATTCTAGTGAGTCCCATAACTGTGCGAAATAATTGGAGTAGTAGGATAAAATATTGAGTGTTCCCTCGAGTAGAGGAGAATGCTTCATTAAAGCAGTGATGGTTTCGGCAAAACTCTACATTTGCAATAATTTCTATTATCCAAATGTCTCAGTAAATATCTTGGTACGACGCACAGACGAATTATTTTACCACGAGATATTAGGATTCAACTTTTCTTAAAACTAAAACACAAATTTTGAACAGGAGTTGAATTTCTCAAACAGGTTCTCCTGTTTTTGTCAAAAATAAAGGTTCATTATTTTCGTGTTAAGTAAATTTGAATCATTACAAATATATATCATAATTTAATACCAACCTTAAACCACCAAGGACCACCTGTCATCATAGTGTGCTGCACTCATTAAACTGCGTATTATCACTTCTCTTCCACGAATCCTTACCATGTTTTACTATAAAAGTTTTAATGCATTCACTCTTTATTCTGGCTTATTTTTAGTAAACTGAGCTTCTTATTGAATTCAGATCCGTATGTAGAACTGAATTGGAATAAGTTTCACCTATGTGTTGGAGAGTCCCTGAAGAAGCTTACACAGCTTATGTATTAGGGAAAAGTGAGTACCTATTAGGGTACTTACCTAATAAACTCGACGCCAAGGAAAATGCTTATATAATTTTCTCCCAATTTTATAAGATTAACTGCTGCAATCGTGTCATGAATCACGTCTATGATTTGCGGACCTACACAGCTACAGTCAGAATCTGACGTAAATTTCCGAGGGGGCTCAAAATCTTTGATTGTTTACTTAAATCGCCAATCTTCCGCTGACTGTGCGGGTTCACTCAAAATCCCCCAACAATCGAAGTTGAATTGGATTTGTTAGGTTCAGTATCTTGTTGCTCATTGTCTTGTGGGGTTTTCTAATAAAACTAAACTCTTCACGGTTGGATTTGACAGGTTCCAAGCAGTATACAAAATGCGTGACGTTTTCCGAGGGTTCTCAGTGCTCTAACTACGCCTGGGAACGCACGTTGTGAAGCAGCACGTGGCCTGTGAGCCACGCGTTGGCCGCCATTGCAATAGATTACTGTTACTTCTGTTTGAGAAGTGTTTGCCGCCCTCTGAACATAATTCCACTACTAACCTAAAGTCAAAATTGGATTATTACAGTTCTCTCTGCCCTCACCGAAACCTTCTGCCCTTACACGAACTATCTGCTAGCCCTGGAATGATCTGAAGTAGGTATATCCTTTGTAACAAACTATACTAAATTTTTTACTAAGTAACCCCCAACCTTTGTAGTTTCTGATATTTCATCAGACTACACACTCGAAATTAAATAATAGTACAGACTGGATAATAATATTATCTCTGTATAATATACAGGTTGATTTCAAACTTAACGCTGATCACGAACATACCATTCATTAAGGGGGCCCTGAATCAACATTAATCAATTTAATTGGGAAAAACTATTTTTTCGACTTTTTTTTAGCGATTTTACTGTAATAAAAAAATAAAATAAATAAAAACATAGCGGCAAATTAAATTCTGTATTGATCGAGACCAACTTCAGCTCTTAAAATTGTATATATTTCTAAGATTGTATTTTTGGCGAATTTAAGAAGTTGTACTTCTTTTGACTCGATCTGCTGACATGTGACTCTGATCAGAGGACGTACTACTAGCCATTTTAGTGGGTCCGTTCGGAAGCAACCTGTATATTTGGAATCACCCTAAATTGAAATACACTAATTTTAACCTGTTAATTGATTCGTTACACATCCAATATCCTATTTTCAATCGTAATAATTTTTTTGGTTAGTATCTTCGATAATGGACCACTGGAAATCAACCAAGAAAAAAAATTATTCCCCTCAAAATTTGAGGGTTTACGTTTAAAGATACGTAGATTTAGAAAATCGAATTTTTAAAAAATCCGTTCACCGTCCGCGGCACTTAGCTCAGTTAGCGTTGTGCTAAAATTACGAAATTTCGTTCGGATCAACCTCACAATGATCCTCGAAACTTTTCTTAACTCTAGTTCAATGGGAAGGGGCTCAAAACGAATTTTGAAATTTGGAAGAATTCATATCTCGAAACATTCAGAGGGTGAATCATGCGGCAGCCTGTTTGGTCTATGTTCATACTGGCCCAGCTGATTCGAACAGCACACCGTTTTCAGATATCTGGTTCATTATTAATAATTAATATCAATTAAAAATAACTATCAATAGTTACTAATAATAATTATTAGTTAACAAAAATTAATAAAAATTCACACTACTTGATAATAATTATTGGTAATTCATAATAATAATTAATATATTATTTTGTGATCTAGACAGTTTTGAAATCGAAGCTCGAATGGCACATACGTTTTTTTTTTTTATAAAGAAAGAAATGATTATTGGTTTTTTGTTGGGAATTAGATGTAGAGTCGATCCAAGAAGTTTTACATCTCAGGGGCACGCTGTATATTTCCTCCTAATTTTCATTGACGATCAGGCTGCAGCAGTCTTACAGAAAATTGTTCTTACAGTCGATACAGCTCGCTACAAAAAAAAATAATAATAATAATGATAATAATGGAATCGGCAAGACGAGATTGATTCAGACGGCTATGATCGATAAGTTTGTCCAGAGCTTGAGGTCACCCTCGGCCCGACGTACAATTCACTTTTGGGTTTCTTCTAGTGTTTTCATCGCACGTTCAAAACCGACCATTATCTGCCCGTTGAAAGGGCAGGCAACCTCCGGGACAGAAAAAAAAGAAAAAGTTCAACAGTCAGCGTGGACACGCTCTTTTTCGGCATATGCCCGTCTCCTCTGACCTTCCCCTCGGAGCGATCTCTTTCCTGAGTCCAGTCAGGATAAAGGAACGTCTCTTCAGCCTCACGGCCGCTCGAGTAAAGTCCTTGGAATATACTGAAAAGATTTCCCGTCCCATCCGCCTGCATCGCTCGAGAATCTTCTGATTCCTGGGAGAAAATTAGTCTAATTACACCGGAATCCATCAATCTTCTCAGTTTCAAGCGAGTTAACATTGGTGAGATACCTTGCAGCAAATTCGCTAGGAAATCTGTCAGTTGATCTTTGATACAATGTATCAAAGAATAGAAGTGGAAGTGATTCCCATGGATCTTACAATACAGTACAATCGTACAACAATACTTGTGTTTTTTTCAACACAGAATGTGTTTTAGCCATGGACTAACTAGCCAAAAAAGCTAACTAAATATCGTAACGAAATCAGGGACGACAACATGGATACCGATGATACGGAACTAAGGATCGTGTAACCTGGTGTAACCATGGCGACAGGAGGCCTTCTCTACCCTTGATACACCCGCTAGCTGCCGAAGGTTTATCTATCATCATCGCTTTACGATTGCTGAGAAGAACAAGTCAACGCCACAACCGCCGTTGGTGGGTGAAGGAGCTATTCCGCCAAAGAATTTTTTTTCGAATCAGTAATCAAACATCAGGTGTCACCATCTCCGTCTCAATGACTTCATTGTTGCCTTCAGTAACTTTACAGGAACTGATATTTCTGCAGATATGCTCCTCCACGCATCCTCTCTTTTATTTTTACTGTGGTATAATTTGTCCTTTGCGTTCCACAAATGTGGAAAACTTTTATATTTTTCAACAAGCAATATACTTTTTTCCTGGTCTATCTTCTCCTTCAATTTCCAAGCTGTGAGAGCGAATTTCAGTTCTGATTCGAAAAAAATGGAAAATAAAGAAATTACGATGCGCGCAACATTTACACTATGCGAATCACCTGACGCGAAACTCCTTTGATGCGCTCCTGAGACCGACTGAGGAGGCGCTCACCCTGCATCAGCCTCGCGAATCATGATTCGGAGTCAAAAACCTTCTACACGGTGCGAGTTTTGACTTGCGCATCAAGCCTCGCGAGGCAGATTCGCACCGTCTAAAGCCAGCTTATGAGCAGTCAATATATCAGTCGAAAAAGATTCCACAATTATCACGTAGTAACGGTTTCGTTTACCCAGAGTTTCCCAGTATGGCTACGAGTGAAGTCAGTTTCGAATGTTCAAGTCAAAGTTTGACTTGAAAGTTTGGACTGTCAAACTGTCCAAAACAGTCAAAACAGCTACTCGTTGTTTACCATCTGTTATGGGGTTCTTTCAAATAATGTTATATCTCAATAAAACTATGAAATACCTTCCTATCTGAAGACTGACTTTTTAAAAGGCTATCGATGATACGGAACTAAGGATAGTGTAACCTGGTGTAACCTATGCGATATTTTGTTATGACGCGGTGAATATATAAGATTCTGATTTAGCGGGAGGAAAGTAGCGAAATTCTGATTTAGTGGGAGGAAGTTAACCAATCTTCAACCGAAGATTGAAGACGGGTTTATGTGAAACGCGTGAGCTAAAACTCATTCTGTGTTTCTATAATTTCGTCCGAAGTATGTAAATAGAGGTAACCTGGGGTCCAGGGGGCTTGAAACTGCGAAACAATATTTTTTTTAATTTTAGATAATCTATTTATTCAATATAACAGTAGGTAGGTACATTTGATTATACAGATATTGCCAAATACAACTCCCTATAAGAAATTCTTGTGCTGGGAGTTGGAGGCCTTAGAACCCCACTGAGAACCACAATCCTCTATTTAATGCATTATAGTCGTGTGTGTATTCGTTTCTCTCTGTATCCACATTATATCAGAGATTTATAGTTAATAATTAGGCTACACAAATGTAGTAGTTCACATAATTCACTATAGTAAAAGAAAAGCCTAAGGAGAAAATATTGAAACCTCATCAAAACAAAGAAGATCACAAACAGCACTACCTACCTATTTCACGTAGCACAAATAAAATACAGAAACTGCCAATTTCCTCTAAACATAGTGTTTCTTCAGGGTGTTCTTAAACCTATCAAGCGTCAAGCGTCATCCTATCAACCTTCAACGACACTCTATCTACCGCTCTAGTCGATGACGTCAAAGTTTTCCCGCTTAAAACATTTTATAAACAAATATTAGAGTCGTTTTTCATGTAGTTTAAATATAACAAGGACCAGCATTTCTGTGATCAGAAGTTGGGTTGTATTTCAATTAAACATTTCTGCTTAGCGAAGTGCAGGTTGAGCTTAGTCGAAAAAGTGGAGTCCCATGCCACTGTACCATAAGATGTGTGTGGCAAGATCATTTTCTTTAGCTTCCTAGACAAGAAATTGACGGGGATTAACTGTCTCAATTTTGAGTTCAGCGATTTAATATGTTCCTCCAACGTAATTGGCTGGTCGATAATAACCCCCAAGCACTACACTTGCTTAACCTGACTAATTGAGGGACAATCACAGTTTGACTCACAATCATGCCGGCTATGGCAAGTGATGCTACAGACATCAGAAACTAGATGGGGTCTCATGGAAAAGGTGATGAACTGTGTCTTTGCAAGATTAAGTGACAAACTTTTACCTTGGAACCTTAGTTGTTAGGTAGGTACCTTGGTTTGTTGAGTAACAATCTAATGAACTTTTCATATCAGCAAATTACAGCACATTCTCCTTCTCGAAATTCGTTAACCTACTCGTATCTTATACGAACCACCTGTTCCGTATCTTGCATACAAATAGGCCGGTTTTCTGTATTCTCCTCGGTAATTAGTTGAATTTGCATTCTACTACGAAACATTGAAGCAGTAGCCCGTAGATTCGTATCTTGTACCCCTTTGTTCTTGCGAGTACGTTAAAATATGTTGAGGTAACAATCCAACTTATGTTCGTAATGGATTTTTATTGAAGGTTGTTCTGCTCGTTGAACCCACAGGTTGTTACTTATTTAAATTGGTCTTGGTTGACTCGCATATAGTGCTAACATGTACTAATATAAAAAAGAAAAAATCCACAGTCATGCAGCATGGCTATAAGAGCGAATTTTCAAAGAAATAACTGGTTTTATGTAAAATGTCTTAATTTCACTGGTTTCAAACAAATTATGTGTCCTTTTTTTGCCGAGTAATACCTCAGTTATAGATTTTTCAACGCTGAACATGACGGTGATGTCAGAATGGCGATGTCTCTTCCCGTTATCAGATTAGAGCAGATGAACCAGGAAGAACATCTCAAGTAACAACCAAGTTTCTTCACCTACGAAGTGCTCCAGTTTGAGAACGGAATAAGATATCGCAATTCTGACTTCACCATCGTGTTCAGCGTTAAAAAGTGGTTTAAATGAGGTATCCGAAGTCACACTGTTTCATTTTGGGAATTTATGGGTAATTTTTCGCTCCTTAAAAACTACTTATTGAAAACACCCTAAATATGAGTGAGGTCTCATCAGTATCGACTATTTTCCCTCGATACTTGAGTAGTATCGAAAATTTCTTTTGACATCATTATCGAGTAGTACCATCGAATATTCACTGGTATCGCTCGTCTCTATGGGGTTGTTTACCTTCATCTCCCCCCACTCTTTCAGTTTTGTTGCATCATGAACCCTTTCAACTAAATTCCAAAGAAACTAACCCCCCTCAATTTCTTTCACTCTTTTTAATACTTTCATGACGAATTCTATAAGTGATTCTCAAAACTGTAGTTATCTCTCAATTTCGGAACGCAATGGGAATGGGAAGGAGAAAAAAAACTGATGTCATGCTTCTTTTAGGTTTCAATCGCCTCCCTAGTCAATATCTTTGTAATTTACATAGAAATAAATTAAATTTATTGGAAATAAGATCCAAATAAGAAATAAGACATCAGTTTACTCCCCTTCCCATTCCAATTGCATTCCGAAACTGAGAGATAACGGAAGTTTTGAGTATGACACAGGTGATCATTCTCAATAATTTATATTGTCTATACGAATGGAAGCTTCATAATTTATGATGAACCCTACAATTAAGTATAACAACTTCGCTACTGGGGTAGGTGATGTAGCATTGTTCTTGAATCACTTCTTTAAAGACATAAAATGTCCCAATGTGTTGCAGACTCGTATGCAAGCATTTAATTCTCGACTGTATCAACAACAGGATGGTTTCATCTCATTTGAGTTATGTGCCATAGTAAAGACATAAAATGTCAAAAGTACGTAAGGGAGTTTTAATTTAATAGATTCTTTATCGTTCAAGGAACTAAAATATATAATGAACTATTTGATCTAGTTTCTCCATCTTGCATATCGTCATCTACTTGCGTTACACCCTGTATTGTGATGAAGATTCTAAATTGTAAGTTGTTGATGCCTGAAGGTTATTTGAGAGTGCATTAATCATCCGATTGGTTTATAAATCAGTTTGTGACGTTGCGCGAGTCAAAATATTTAGCTGGCAAAACACAGTCATTTCGGGCTCATCAGAGTCAAGGGAGAAGCTGTTGATGTTTATCCCACCGACTCCCTTTGTTCCTGAGGAACTCGTAATAAGATCGTTAGTCTGGCGAGGTGGTGGTTCTGTGGAGAGGAAAAGGACAAAGGAGTTTGAAAAGAGGAGGATGAGGACGAGGATGAGGATGTAGGACGAGGTGGGACTTGAGCCTGAAGGAGCCAGCTGGTAAAGTCCTTTTTCTCCTGTGACTACCCCCCCCCCCCCACCCCACCCCTTCAGTACTTCGGCAAAGAACACCCCCCCCCCCCTCACCAGAACTTACCGTCGTCTACCGTCGGTCGTGCGAAGGGACGTCCGCCGAAGGGGAGAACTACGGCGTTCGAAGTGGGGCGGACTCCGGGACGGTGTAGAGGGGCGATCCAACCAGCCTTTTGCCCTCAACGCTTCAGTCAGTGTTCTGCCGCCGCAGTGCTAACATGGTTCCAACGGTCTAATGTGTCTCATTCCCCCCAGTACAGTGTCACCTGTTTTGGATACTCACTCAGTGCCGGACCGCATCAATTTCTATTTTCCTTCGAACCCGGAAATATGAAAACGCAGGAACCTCATGACAGAATCAGGTAAAAACCGGAAATAGTGCAAATTTACCCGCAGGGATTCGTCATTTTCGAACGAACTTCTACTCGCTACCCCCCGAAATTCTCTCTCCCAACCACCTGACATAACGTGATTCAAACCCGCACTGCTCTACTTCAAAATTCACAAAAATCCAACTGTACATTTCGTCTGCGCATGTGCAAACGTTTCCATGAAAACCCACGAAACCTGCAGAAAATAACCTGGAAAAATGACCTTTTTTTGTCGACAAATAAATTTAATCTGAAAATATCCGGTCATGTAGCATGGCTATAAGAACGAATTTTCGAAGAAATAACTGGTTTAATTAAAAAAAAATCTCTATATTTTACTGGTTTAGGTGGTAACACCTCAGTTTATAGATTTTTCAACGCTGAACACGATGGGGAAGTCAGAATTGCGATATCTCATGCCGTCATCAGATTAGAGCAGATGAACCGTGATGAACATCTCAAGTAACAACCACGTTTCTTCTCCTTCAAAGTGCACCAGTTTGAGAACGGCATGAGATATCGCAATTCTGACTTCACCATCGTGTTCAGCGTTAAAATATCTTTAAAATGAGGTGTCACTTGTCAGGCTGTTTCATTTTGGGAATTTATGGGTGATTTTTTTTCCCCCTTAAAACTCCCCTAAACGCCAGTTAGAGTGGCCCGATTCTGCCCATCTTCGAACTTAGCCTTTCGATTTTCTTACCTCAATGGCCTTACGAAAACTCGAATTTCCGAAGATTTTTAGAACCAAAATCCGTTTTAGACCATCCTGAATTCATTACCAAAAGACACTAAAAATCATATGTGTATATGGACTGTTTCATGCAATAACCAACTAAGTGCCGAAAAGCTGATTTTGGGCAACACATATTTAGAAGCTCCTTCACTCTAAATCAAGGGTCTCACGGCAACACCCCACATCGTCACTTTTGGCCAAAATGAGTTATTCAAACCATTCGAAGCGTCTTCCCCCGGCAGATCGATCTAACTAAGTATAAGTTAGGTAACACCAAATCTCACGATTTATTTTACTGAATTACTCAGTAAACATAGTCATTGGCAGATGGTTTTTTGGCTCCGCTGAAAAGCCGCACAAATGACGATGTGGGAAGTTGCCGTGACACCCTCGAAATAATGCTATTGTACCCCACTCATGGTATGTCATACTGGTTCTATACATAGCATTATTTGGAGTGATTAAATAAGTGTTTCCCAAAATCATCTTTTCGGCAAAACACAGTCCATAATATATTATACTTATGATTTTTAGTGTCTTTTAGTCTAAAACAGAATTCAAGATGGTCTAAAACGGATTTTGGTTCAACAATTTTTCAAAAATTCGAGTTGTGGAAATTTTGGACCGTGAACAGCGCCTTCTTTTTCCTCGAAAATTCGTTAAAACGTCGAGTGATTTGAATGATTAGGTCCACACTGATATCAAACGCTTTTTGGCCCGATCCTTCAGGGGAAAAACGTATCTTTAAAGTTTTTCTAAAGTTTAATATTTAAGTACTAAATTTTGTATAAATTGGCACAACAGTTTACGCTGCAGGCTTTGGTTTTGATTCAACGTTTGGGATTCTACTTTTCTGTAATTTTTTCGGGTGAAGTGTAAATTACGAGTAATAATTTAACAGAACGACCTGACAGCGTCAGTGCAGTACATTCCCCTTTGAATTGCATTTATTAAACAAACTGCCTCACTTTTTACGCCAACAGCTGCATTTTACAAAAATCACCTAACGCTATCGTTAGCTGCGAACAAATTTTTCGTTTTTGTCTGTGCTTAATGCGGTGTGAAGTTCCAGACCCCCCCTGAGCTCTAACGGTTTCCCCTCCTTTAATGTATTATTCACTCTACATAATGCGCGTACCCATTATTCTCGCTGGAGCATTACTACACCCCCCAAACAGCGTTGCCAGTTCCCTAAAATTGGTCTATCGTACTTGGGGAAAATGTATCGTACGTTAAAATGGAGTGTACTGGATGGTGACCCAGATATGATACACACCCATTGCAATCTTCGTGCGATAGTTCAGAACAGTTTCGACGTATTGAACGTGCCAGGTTGAAGTTGATCTGCATCTGCTACGTCACTGAAAACTCGTTTTTTGAAAAGAGCGAATTCCAAAATCTGACACACCTCGAGCCAAATCTGAATGAGAATTGAATGCTCTTGGGTTTCGGCGGTAACAGATTTATTGTTGAAAAAAAGTGGGTGGTTCGCACATTTTGAAACGCTCTCTTCAACATTTTGTACTCCTGAAAATTCCGCAGAAAGATTTGTTTTCATTCACAAGTTTTATCAATTTCAAACTATTTTATTTCTCCATTTTTCCAAAACACATGTGTTATTCAAAACAATGGTTGGATTCCGTTTTTTAGGCCCAAAAACATGGTTGAAGATAGATGGGTATTTCATAACCCAAAAAAGAAGAGGAACCAGGGTTGCCAGACTGATGGAAGCAGAATTCCGTAGGTGCTGAAGAAAACTCCTGTAGATTCCAGCCCACCAAACTCCGGTAAAAATCCGTCGATGTTTAGTAAAAATCGTCAAACAATTCCCCAAATCTTTCATTTATAGGTTTAGATTTATTATGGACGAAATGTTTTTTGACCGTCAATATTCTCCATTTACCAGCTCCAGGCACCAATTCGTGGCTTCCAGTTTCCTTCCATGATAGGTACCTACAATATGTAGGTAGGTATTAAATAGGTACTGAACTAAGTTCTATCATCCGACAAACCTCAGAACCCTGGCGGTAGGTGGGTACGTTTCAGCCCAGCATTTCCAAACCCCTTCACACTTTTTTTTTCCTGTAGAAATTTTCCTAACTTCATCCAAAACTTCAAAAATTCCGCAAAATCCTGTAGATCTGTAGATTTTCCTTTTAAAAAAAAAAATCCTGTAGAAAAAAGGAATAGTCCTGGCAACCCTGAGAGGAACACCTGATTAATACGGAACAGGGAAACTTCAAGATTACTTAAAACGAAACTTGTGGTTCTACGGCCTTCACATGTGCAGCAACCAAGGACTTTGAAATCCGATATTTTTGTTCAAGTTGTAAAATTTACATTTCTGGAGTGTGGAAAGTGAAAATTGAAATAATTCTGTTTGACAGTCGCTTATGAACGAGAAGTTACTCAAGTTATCGATGAAACGCAAATCTCAGATGACGAGTAGGTACACATGAGCTCATCGTTCTCAGTATAGACCTCCCTCAATTATCGCACACCTGGCAACATTGCACCCGTCGACCGTAAAAATTCCCGCGTTCCCGACTAGTATCGAACCCTGGCACTCTGCCACTAGGATTGCGCAAAACACAAGTCTCCGGGGGCGGTGCTTTTTGAAACGCTGCGAATTCTACCTCGCGGGTTTATCGTTTTCTGTATCGATCAATATCCTGTACCAAATGCCCTTTCAAGTCTCACAAAATGAGACGATCGTTCCTATAAGTGGTATACAGATGGTCCTCTCATAGTGGGAAGTAGTTAGTAACTGGACCAGTGATAGTCACGTAATTTCTTGAATACATCGGAAAATTACCTCGTTTTCGTAGATACAGAGAGACGTTGATATTTCAGAACCAGACACTGGTTGTCATAACACGAACTAGCCTGAAGTTTAATAATGATGATCATAATTTTTCGATTCGATGGTCAAGAACCACTTTCTTTGCCACATTATTATTTTGAAGCCCTAATGAAGTGTCTGGTTATATACTAATCATGTGCGTAATGTGTTTCTGAAAACGTATTCTCAGAAAAATGTGAGTTACGCCTTGTCACTTCTTAACCGCCGGATTTCATCTTTAAACCCTTATTGAACAAACGGGTGGTCTAAATATACTTGAATTAATATTTTTACAAAACAAATTATATCGCCCTGTTTTAATAACATGCAGCGTGGCTATTAGAGCGAATTTTCGAAGAAATAACTAGTTTTATGTAAAACGTCTCTATTTTACTGGTTTTATAACAAATTTTGTCTCCATTTTTGCCAAGTAGCACCTCAGTTTAGGATTTTTAGGTATTTTTAGGTATGAGCAAATGAACCGTGGAGAACATCTCAAGTAACAACCACGTTTCTTCACCTTCAAAGTGCTCCAGTTTGAGAACGGAATAAGATATCGCGATTCTGACTTCTCCATCGTGTTCAACTTTGAAAAATTTTGAAATGAGGTGTAACTTGTCAGACAGTTTTATTTGTGGTATTTATGGGTAATTTTTTGCCCTTTAAAATTACCCTAACCCTTAGAGTGGCACGATTCTGCCTATCTACGAACTTAGCCTTTCGATTGCCAATACAGATTTTTTGTGAAAATTTGAAGTTGTTCTCGCAATTCTATGAGAGTTGTCGTCTGGAATACACTTATATGCACATATGATTTTTGGTGACTTCTGACAGTGAATTCAGGATTGTCTGAAACGGATGTTGGTGTATACTTTTTTTAGGAAATTCGAGTTTTAAATTTTAACCGAGAACAGTAGCTTCCTTTTCTGCCAAAATTCAATAAAACTTGACTAATAATTCGGATCGATTTCATTAGACGTTTTAGGCAGCTATTTGCTACAATTTGCGACTTGCTACTTTCGGGAAATCAATATAACCAACTAGTCTTGATGATTTCTTGAAAAAAAAACCCCTCTAAAACTGGGGTTGAAATGTTCGAAATGCCATAGCTCGAAAACTTAACCCAGATTCTCAAAAAACTCTGAGCCGTGATTTTTTTTTTTCAAATTCCATAGCTCTAAAACTCGAAAAAACTCAAAGCAGTTATTATCTATTTTTATTTTTTAATATTATTTTTTCATTTTAAAAGTGCCTTGTTTCATTGACCGTAATCAAATGTTAGGTGTGGACGTAACGATCAGTATTTCATTACGTAATAGCACATTTTGGTGCTACACAATATTGTCATGACTCGTGAGAAAAGAGTCAGCTGTATTCGAACGGGATCGCGTAACTGGATTTTATTTGACACTTTCGACTATTCGTACGGAGTTTTGTAACTGTGGCAAATGCCTGTGAAAGATTATTGTCGAGACAGCCTTAAGACCAACGTTAGGATTTTCTCGGTACTTTTAGTGATTTACTTTAGTGAGTTTCTCGGTCGTCGCAATAATGGCTACATCATTTTGGGGTTGATACTCGTACTTGCAAAATGGTTTTGTGTTTATGTTGATGTGTTGTTGATGATACTTTGTGTTACTCAATTTTCTTCCTTAATCAGAATCGATTATAACAATTATTCGACTTTTTTGAGTCGTTTTAGGTCTTCAGAATCTACTGATGTCATCCTAAGTCAGACGTTTTCGAGTCGAATTTCGGAAATTCCGACGAGTCAATCTAACTCAAGTTTCTTCCTTAATCAAAATCGATTATAACAATTTTTCGACGGTTTTGAGTCGTTTTAGGTCTTCAGAAGGTCGATTTCATCCTAAATGAACAAAATTTATTTATTTTTTGTGGTTTTTGTGATTATTGAGTGATTTTTTTTTTAAATTTTGATTTCATGGTTTCTCACGTGAGCAATCAACTAGCATTGAATTGGAAGAAAGTGGCGTGTGTTTGACGTGAAAGTATTCATCGAGAATTGAATATTGGAGTAAACAAAGTGTGGGCCTCGTGCTTTTTGATGGTCTGACAAAGGATCGAGAAAAAGGTTTCGAAGCACCCGATTGTACTTATCTCCTAAGGGAAGTGCATCGGAGAACTCGACAAAAAACAAGTCGTGAACCTCCTAAATATAATGTCGGGGATCCCTCGGCTACATATTAGGGTAGCCCTGACGAGGGTGCTTTCCCAGGTCCAAAAAAAATCCTAAGGGATAATAGCTTTGTGGTGGAAGGGACCCTGGGCACACAAAAGGGACTCCAGAAGGGATGGGAAGGAACTTCCTAACGGAATTTATTAGTTTTGTCGAAACTCGAAGACTCACAGATTTACCTGTTGTGTGGAGGGCAGCAGCTTGAAACCCCCTCGAGAGTCGTGGAGATCCCGAAGGAAGCTGGGGAAACGACCTACGTGATTCCTTCAGGAGAAAGAAACCAAAAAAAGCCACCATTATTGACCTTGGTAGGTTGTGGGGCCCTCCTATGACCTTTTTCTCTCCTTCCTCCATACCTGGAGCTACGAACGATTTTGTTTCTTATCTACCTTTCCAGACTTGGGCCCCAGGTCGAAGAATTACCCACCTGGTCCCTCCGACTGCGCCACGAAACATTCTTCCTCTCTTGGACTTTTTTTCTCCAGCATCCAGAGAGAAGTCTGGGGAGATTTAAGAAGGTTCCTCCAGCCACTCCCACTCCTTCCAAAGGCAAAACCTTTTGTTGCCCAAGTCGGACAAAGCGCTTGAAATCACTGACCATCTGATTATGTTAGAATGTTCTTTTTCCATTGTTCATCCCACAATTTAAATCTGGTTTGAGTTTTTCTTGCGTTTTTGGGTGAATCCATTGTTTACCACAACAAAAGGTGCCTTTCTTTTTGGGCTACGTTACCTTCTCGTGTGATTTCCAGCTCTGGTTGCCTTTTTGGCAGAGACCTAATGGACCAATTAAGATTTTGCGGAACTCTAACTATGTGATGGAAAGGTCGGCGGTGTCAGTGACACAGTTAGTTTTCTGGACTGAGCAAGTTTTTGTCTTCTTCAAGCAACAAAAGGATTTAAATTGGATGCCTCGTTAGAGGAAAAGCGTTCGGTAATGTGGCGATCTTCCGACAGAAAAAAGTCTTCATTGTGAGAATCTGCTTCACCCTCTTTTTCCAAGCCTTGAGCGGCCGTTAGGGCCGCCGTGCAGGTTTTCGACCGTTGGTCAAGAAATCCCTTCGGGGGCCAGGGCTCGGACCTGTTTGTCTGGAACTTCTGGTAGAGCTGGTACGAAAAGTCCCCTCTTTTGGACGTGTTCTTGGCGTATTGTGCAAAATCGCTGGGGGAAACCGCGGGCGGCCCCCATGGGAGCGGCGGAACGAAGGTTGCGATACGAATTGAAAGTGCTGGGCCCGGAGACCGGTAAGGTCGGGTTTCCCATTTGATTTTTCCGTTCGAACAGCCGAGGACGCGACACACTTTTCCATCCTTGTGCCTATTTTTTACACCTTCCCGGAAAACCTCGGTAAACGATCTCCGAACTTGATTTTCACCCTTGGAAGCTGGTTCCTATACAGCGGCTGATCGAAATAGAAAACCACCGTTCGCCAACTTCTTAACTAAAACCAGGTCAAGTCGTAAACGTTTGGAACGCCCAAACAACTATTTCTGCCGTCTAGGAATCGATTCTAGAGCTAATTTCTGGCCGAAAATGTCTTGTACCAATTTTTTTTCTCAGTTAAAAAATGGAGTTTTTTCAATTTCAAGATTTTTTTTCGTGTTTTCGACTTCATCACACTAAAATAGCCATAACTCCCGTACAAGAAAATTTCAATCTGATTACACCGTTGGAAAGAACACAACATTTCCTATCCCTCTAACATTCTAGAACTCTAGAATCTATTCCTAGCATGTGACCGTCACGAAATGAAACACCCTGCATACACAGCATAAAGCACGAGTAGTGCAGAATTCTGATTGACGTCTGAAGTGTGTAACCGCCCACAAATACCATCACTTTATGACTATCAAACGTTTAATTTACGATATTACATATTTGACAATATTTTTAGAATGTATGTTTGTTGGGAGCAAATGACCAATTTTCAGTTTTTTCTACTTGGAAATGCTTTTAATTCACAATACTGTCAATGAAAATGAAGTGTTCAAAATTTTTGCTCGCACTCGAAAACACATCACCACTGTACTTCAAGTGTTAACAATCCAATTTTTTGTTCTGTTTCGTGAAAATTCACAAGGTGTTAACTCTGGAACCTCGGCTGCTCCTTGTAACCAACTTTAAGTTTCTTCTCACAGGAGTGGAGTTCGAAATTCTTTTGTTCCTCTTCCTGAGTTCTTAACAAATGAATAATAAACAATGGGCATAGAGCATTGTTCATTGTTCAACTCAGGATGGCTGTTCTCCCATTACCACTACGTGTCTTAGAAGTTAAATCTCATAACTTTACCGACTCCTCAGCTTTCCGGTATTACCGTCGCCGTGACGTCATTGCTATTCAACCTTCAAATTGAAACGAAAATCGTTATTAGCCATTGAATTCGTTCATATTTTTGGCGATCGTTATTTCGTGTTCGTTGCGGAGAATCTCCCAACAGGATCGGGAGTTTATTGAAACGGCCCCGCCTGGTACCCCGGCTGTTTAGAAACATATGTACGCCATATGGCCCGTGCGTTCCACTCCGCTCATTACGATACGTTTCCACTCGCCTCCGACTGCCTTGGGATTCGTTATGGTTTGAAACTGACTTTTGAGTCTCTCTTAAAACTACTACCGCCAACTTGATAATATTCAGTTCACGTATGTACTTAACTCAATCACGCAATCATTTTCAAACCAGGGTTGGATTTTATGGTATTTCTCGTGTATCTTCATTAAGGAATTATAAAGAATCTTATTACTTCCAGGACACAGTAAAGTTCAGTAGTGATGCTTGTGCTAGACCTCACTTTCGTTTCAAGTGTGTACGAATTTCAGCAGAACTGTTTGAGCAAAGTTCCAGAAAAATCAATTTCAATTCAATTCAATTTATATTTTATTTGCATACTAAACAAATTATTGCAATGAGTTGCGAAAAAAACAGTTCTTCTGGAAATACATAATACACAAGATGAATAATAATACATCATAAATAATACATAATATTGATTAATAATTTCTTCTGTGTAAATGAATAGAAAGTTCTTACATAACTGTATTCTTGATACCCTTATTAAATTAATCTTTTCCTACTAACTATTATTGATGATTGGTCTAAAAAATAATGCAAATCAAGGATAAAGAAAAAAGAGTAACGTAAAAATTAAAAAACAAACAAGTGACTTCTATTCATTCAAAGAAAATGCTCTTAGTTTGACTGATTGTGTACAGTACCTACTTGAAAATCGCCACGAATTTTTCACTAGCCTCCAAATTCTATATTGGGATCGTTTCGCTTTCTCTATAGCATGGAATCTAATCCGCCAGGTAAAATGATCCGTAGGGCTTGTATATAGGGCAAAGAAAACCAAAATGGCCTAGTGTCTCGAATTCCCTTCTGTAACAATTCATACAGAACGTCGAATCATCCAGCACATGAACATTTCTCTTATAATATATTTTCAATGTTTTCTTATAACCCAATCGCAGTTGTGCCAAAACTCTTCCCAAGGATAAACATCCCTCTTTCCCTATGTAAGAAGCGGTACCCGAAACGAAAGAACATATTCTCGGAAAATAATTATTGTAGCGAGAGTTCAAGCAGTTCTCGATATCAACGCTGAACCAGTGATTCTCCCACCTCAGGTCGCATTCTTTTAATTTCTGAAACATCCGTCAAATGGAAAATATCATCACTGCCGATAATGCTCATCATGATGAGCAATCAGCCCACGGAGCTGCGAAGCCCAGTTCAAGTCAGGCAAGTTGCAACTCTTCAAGTCGAGCTTCACCAATTCTTTCAGGCAGATTCCAGGGAGACGGTCTGCACTCATTGTCAAAGTTCTGACCCAGTAATTCAAAATTCTTTTAAATATATTTACTTTCGGCTTTAATCTGCCAGTCTCCAGTCTCAAATAATGTCCAGGTGTTGAATAGGACAAATGGAGAAGACGCTCCAAAAAACCACTCTGAGTCGTCCAGAAAAATCAAAGCCCGGTAGAAACTTAAATTCTCTTGAATGGAAAACCTAGAATATTTCGCGCCATTTTACTATTTTATTATTTTTTTATTGAAACCCCCGAGGATGAAAAATAGAATTTAATTATAACACCAAAGTGGTGTAAAATCACTACGAGTAGATCATTCCGGATAAAACTTTCCGCCACCACGTCAGCTCCGGTTTATCCTGGAAGCCGTGTTCCCGCTGACGCACGCTCTCCAGGAAACTGAACGATGATGAAATTTATCTCTTCTGTAGTACAAACCAGCGATCGAGTTGTGACTCTGATAATATTTTCTACGACATGACAGTATCAATGTGTGATGTAACATGACGTATTTCCCTCACGGCCCTCTGCACCGGTAATTTTTCATTATATTCAATATATTATAATAGTCTGACATTCAATAGATCGAAGATATTGATTTCGATCTATTCATACGTTGTCCGTCAAGTTTTAAGGTCACGGGAATGAATGACTAGGAATAAGGTGTTTTGTTCGACAATGTCGATGATGTTGGTGTAATCCAACCATTTACTGAAGCATTAAGCTAATTGAAGATGTGGCATTTTCAAGGTGAGGCATTTTGCTCATTCGACTTGTTAAATCAACGAGGGTGTTGTGTGCAATCTACCGCATGTGATGGTGAACAGCTTGACTCACTACTAATGAGTCAGTCAAACTCCGACGTCGTGAGTTTACTATATTTTTGCTTGATTGGTGAGTCTGCAAAATGACCAAGTCGACTCGTATTATCGTACTTTCAGCACACACTCGACCTTTTAACGTGAAAATGTTTTTGGGTTGGGGGTCATTTTGAAATGCGCGACATGCGACACTCGTCACGCTATTCTATTAACAAAAAAAGTCATTAGGCGGTGGGCAATTGAAGGCGGTACAGACGAATGGCACCGAAAACATATCCATGAGTTAATATTACCAAATTTTCAATGAAAACTAAGGTCCAAAATTTTCATACCAAAATCCGTCCCGGACCATCCTGAATTCACTACCAAGAGAGACCAAAAATCATATGTATATTATATATATTTATAAGTAGTGGAGGTTTTTTGATTAGGACTAGAGTAGATTGCGGGTGAGGAATGACCAACACTAGTGGCTGTTATGTTTGTAACCAATTATTAAAATGATTATAACCAATCGTAACAACGACTAGTATTGGTCATTCCTCCCCCCGCAATCTATTTATTTATGATATAAATATATAGATTGCTGGTGAGGAATGAACCGCATATTATGTTTTTTCCCCATGCAGTAGAGAAATTTCCGTGTGCTGAATTTCGGGGATGAAATGAAACAAGTATTTTGATATGGATATGTCTCATGGCTGGGCGTCATTCCAAAATTTGAGTGACACAGTTTAATGTGGGATTTCTGCTAAACACAATTACCAGGAAGTGAAGCTGTAGATGGAATTCTGAAAATTGAGGGTATGGTCTTTCCCAAACAAATGCATGCATATTTCTCTAGATAGTCGTTCTACAATGTAAAATGTTGTGCTATACGCCAACATAGAGCGCAAAACTGCTACAATACGACTAGACTTGGTAATTTCATAACCCACTACGTCAACATACACGTATACTGAAACTGTTGCCTCCTTCGGTTCGGCTTTGCTCTCCTTACACCATTTATTGTATTTGTAGCTCCGCTGACGATCGATCGGCTTATACAACCTCTAAAAATACTCAGCGGTCGATAACGTGAACTTGAGACCTTCTGCCAACTATTTTCCGTGCACTTCCACTGTTTCAATTCGTCTAAATCCACACAAGGGCAAGGTACTTCTAACATTGTAATTATCTGCGGTTCTAATGTTGTATGTACAAGTTCATTGAATTGGAACTTCATTCGTGGGTTCTTGCCAGAAAAGGTTTCGCACATTCAGTGTGGAATATTTTGGAGGTAAGAACCGTTCGTCATTGATCATCCCAAGTTTTTTCATGGTTGACTAGTTCATCCATTTAGTTCTCGCGTCTAGGGGAAATTCTGATTTATAGCACCAGACGCTGAGAAGATGGAAGGAAAACTGGGAGAGATTGTGCTTTCCGAAGGGAGCGGTCTAACGTAACCTGTTTTGATGTAGTGCGGCAGGAAAACAGGAGGCGAGTGGTGAACGGGGTGTGGGGCGTTTCGACTCAATTTGTGGGGCTTCGTCAGCAACCGGGAAAAGAGTGGATCTAGAGGGCCCTGGTGGTGTTTCCCAATGCAATTTGCGTGTCGCGCTTGGGGGTTAGAAGCAGGAAATAGCGGCTGTTGGATCGATTTCCATGGGCCTTGCTGGGTTCAACAACCCTCCCAGAGGTTATACATGAGTTTATACCTTGGTCGAACAAAAACCTCTGATATTGAATTATATTTCGTTCCGAGAGCAGCTTTCCCACTCCTCATCCCAAGTCAGGACTCCTCCGATGGATCCTCGCCGAGTTGTACCTCTCAGGAGTTCGAACATGCTCCAATCAGAAGTCAACCTTGTAAGATTTTCCACTACCAGCCTGTTGTAATCTATCGGAACAGCAGCTCATTTTAAAAATCTGGAAAAAAACATGCCCCAGTGCTCAAATGTTCTCCAACTCCACTTGCTTGATAGTTTTGAACCTGATAGTCATCTTAACCTGGACATCTTGAATGTATTCTGGCGTTGTCTTCCGAACTTGCCTTGTCCTTGCATAGATCATTGACTATTTCGTACGGCTTAGATCATAACATCAGAACAGCCTTCCTTGCATTTCGCAACAGACTCGCACTCCCCTTTTTCTTTTCCGTATTTCATTTCAATCTGTTCTTCGGATTCCGTGACTTGATCCCTTCGCCTCCCCAAAGCCCCTGCGATGCCGTCTTCTATTTTCTTATCTTGTTCTTTCCCCTCCGTTTCCGCGTTATCTTGAACTTACTTTCCTCAGCGAGTTCCTTCACCCAAAGCCTCCGAGATCCACCACGTGTGCCGCTCCCAAGGAGTATTGAAGCAAATAGTCATTCGTTCTGTTTGCCTTACAAATACTGATAAAAATTGGAGACGCCCTTTGATGACGTTCTGTTATATTACGTTATATCCGTAGTCTGATTGTTTATTCAGTTAAAAAACAATTCAAACCATGATGTATTCGTGGTTTGGTCGTTTGATGCAATTTTTGTACAATATCCGAAAATTTGAGATATACCAGCGGACTGAATACTGCTACGTTTTAAAATACCTACCAATTTATTTTAGAGCACCCGAGTTGAACTCTGATTTGATTTCAAATTTGATCGAACTTTCAATGTCAGTTCCAACGTGAAAGACCATAATATTATTATGTCGGAGCGCCGAAATATTCCAATTTATGTGACATGCTTCAGGTGTGAGTTGTGATGCGAAAATTTTGTGTGTGTACCACTTAGTTATTAATGACAGGTTTAATTTACCGTTGTGTTATTACTTATAAATCGAACAATAACATTTGAATTCGTACGAGTATGGGCTTGTGAGGATGTCAGCTCCGAAATGCGGTATTAACTCAGCTGGTTCCTCACTCAGAGGAGTTCCAGACTACGGATTGACATAATTCTAACTAAGTACACTGTGTTTGCAGGAAGCAAATTTGGTTTTGCGTCATGACCAAAATGTGTTTGTTGAGTATTGTCATAAACGTTCCCCGTGGTGTTTCTGTTTGTTCATTCAGTCATGTGGATTTCCTGTCGATATTTTTGTTCGATTTTTTTCCAATGAGTTATACTCTCGATTGAATCGGTATCTCCCCTAATTTCTCGATACCTGTTTTTTTCCCCACAATTCGAGACCCACCGCCGTGCCACGTGGTTGCCGCCCCCCACGAAAACTTTGCCGTTCCTGAGCGTTGCCAAGGCAACAAACGCCAGTGCTTTGCCGGCATTGATCCGGTCCCTCCACCGCCAGCCCTAGTCCTCTTGGTCGAGAGCACTTTTTATACGCCGACAATGAACCAGCGAGTGGGGAAAAGGGGAGTTGCGATGCGGCAAAATAGTGAAATGGCTCGAAAACATCGTATCTAGGTCGGGATGAAAATCTGCACGCGGAAAAAATTCGAACGATCCACGTATGAATAGAACCTACTGAACCCACAAAGGAACAATATCAGCTTCTTTGCTGCTGAGTCCAACATTTGTTACTGGAGCAAATTCCATTGCACCTGCAGGGAGCTTTTCGCTTCTTTCAATGCTGTTGGCTGGAGCTTTTTGCAAGGCTTCTGAGAATTAGATGATAGATGTAGTAGTGGTGATGATGAGTACTTGGTGGTGGTACAACAGTAAAGTAATGAGCCATTTCAGGCTGGCTGACATCGCAAAAGCAAGGCGTCTAAGAATTCTATAAGTATTACTGGTGGTCACGAGTCCTGAGTGGTGGTACAACTACGGTGAAGTTCTCCGATTTAGGCTTGTTCGCCTGGAAAAAAGCTCCCGCCAACAGCATTGAGAGAAGCGAAAAGCTCCATGCAGGTCCAACAGAGAAAACATATTAGATGAAACCGAGGGGGACAGAGGGAGAAAGGGTAGGAGGATCAGGTTTCTATATCCACACTCAACAGCGAGGTGCGAAGCACCGAGCATCTTATATACGTGGCTGGGGGCAAAATGGATATCAATCCTTTTTGCGGCCGAGTAGGTTTTTTGGTGGTCCAGTATTTACAACAGAGTTGTTTTTTTGGAGAGTAGAACCTACTGAACCCACAAAGGCACGATATCAGCTCCTTTGCTGCAGAGTCCGGCATTTGTTACTGCAGCACATTCCTTTGGAGTCTACGTATTGTAATTACACTGTTGATGTTGGAAAGCAGTTTCACTATGTACATACAGCTGGATCTTGTGGCAACAGCACCCTTGTAACCCTCTGTAATCGTCAATGTTACAAGGAAGTATAAAATGTCTGCTATGTTAGTTTTCGCTGAAATTGTGGTTTGCTAAACAAACACCTGTGTCATCTCTGGGAGCGGAATTACACCGTTCGAGGCCTCATTGTTGAATTCAGTAGGCAAAACGTTTGAATACTCGAGCTACTGTCCGTTGGTTCTCCCGGTTACGCAACGGCGAATTTCCCTGGCGGACGTGGAAAGGACGAGGTCCGAAATTTTCGAACAATGTGACAAGGTATCAACCATCGCGGGGAACAATACCGCTTGTTTCCTACTCCTTTGGAAGCGTTCACAGAGTTAACTCTCGCCCCCGCTACCGAACGCGGGATGTTTGTTAGCGAGGATAACTTCCCTGAATTTCCCCATCCGCGTTTCCCATATTTAACCTCCTTCTACCACTGACTATTCGTACAATTTCCACTACTTGACGAGGGCCTTGTGTACGGATGCATCATGCATAAGTAATTCAACGATTTTCTCTCAAAATATTCAAAATCTTTAATTGCAGTTCAGCGTGCCTTTCAATGTACCAAAGGAATGAATCCATTAGCGGCCACTCTATGTATATCTCAAATGCGTATGCAGAAGTGAATAATCCATAAATTCTAAAACACTAGACTACACTGCTATTCATCCACTTGCATACGAGTATGTTCCAGTTGTACCTGCATTATCAGTCGTTATGGGATTTTTTTTTTTCAATTTTTGTTGAGATGGTTTGTTGCTGGTGTCTTTTAGCATATTTTCGAAGAAAAGGAAGCTATTGTTCTCGCTCCAAAAATGTTAAAACACGAATTTCCGAAATCCTCTGCCATATTCACAAAAAATTATATACAGGGTATCCTCTAACGTCTAGATCACACTACACTCCTGGTTGAACCTTCGCACCTGTAAATGAGGAAGACATGAAAAATACATACTATTTTAAGTGATTTATAGTGATTGTGTGTATAATTATCAGCCTAACAGGTCAAATTTTGTGGTGGAACGATCTAATTGTTGTTCACCCTCATACCACTGTCTCTTAATGTCACCTCAGCGCGTGGGCCTTCTCGAAGCAATCTGTTTTACTAAGTAGACCCGAGTTAAAAAAACGGCTGGTTAATTACGCAACGTGTTAATTATATGGAGTTTATTATCAAGACATAAGAGGGCCCCCTTTGGAAAGAACAAAGTTATTACAGGAAACCAATAATTATCTGAAATGTTGAGAAGCAATCATGGCCTTCGACGCTGAATCCCCTTAATTTTGAGAAATCACAAACTACTAGAAGATATTACGGTCGATGGATTTTCGTTGAAAAGGCTATTTTTAAAGGCCCTGGAAGATTGAGGAAAAAGCCTTGTTTTCCCCTCCTCTCGAATCATTTATGCAATTCTCTTCAAAAATATCTTTTCATTTCCAATGTCGGAGGGACTCACGGTTTTTGGACCTCCCTGATAACTTCATTCGGCCTTTTGACGGGATGATAATTCACTCGAAAGATTGAGGCCCCTTGATGAGTTTTCTGCTTCAGTCAATTAGCTGCAGTGGAAGGCGCTTAAGAAGACGGTAATTCGTTTTTAAACATTCCTCTTTTTCAGGGGCTCGTGGAGTATTATTCAAGTGTTCCAGAACCAAAAATTTATGAGGGGCATTCTCGCGTGGATTATTTTCGAATTTGTCTCCCGCGTGAGGCTCATCATCAACAATACATTACTCTCCTCATCTGATTATTTCATCGAGTGTCCTAGCGAGTTCGCCTGCGATTAATAAAACTGAGAGGTTCATTCAAACACTAATTGATCCAATTTGAGTCGAACTGAGCGAACTCCCATGACTGCTGGGAGTTTTGCATTTTTTGTCTGGTAATTGCGATTCGTTGAACACGACTAATTCATGTGGATATTTTCAATGGAGCCTCAAGTTCATCCTGTTTGTCATTTGCCACCAATCCCTTGCAATCCTCACAGCTTCAATCGTGCGTAGGTGCAGTTATTGTCTTGATATCGCTCAATTTGTATACAAATGTTTCTCAACATCGCTGTTTGACTTTGTAATACAAATGTTCCAAGATCAAATTAAAATGAATTATTTATAACGCTATTTTTATTGGTAGCCGTCGAATCGAGAAACCCGATTCAGAAACCGTGTTTTGCCTTCCAATCAACTCTTGGACCACTCCCTTCCATTTCAACGCACAAACTTGCCGATCGGCCCCGCTTTTAATGAGTTCTTATACCAATGACATTATCGTGCTGTTCAATTTCGTATTCGTTCTTGTCTTCGGATCTGTTTGATTAGGGCTGTTCGAAGAGTTGAAAAAAAAAAAAAAAAAAAACGCCACGAAAAAAGATTTATTGGAAGTATTTATCAGTCATCAGTGCTCCCATATACTTCTTGTTGGTACTGCGAAATACAAAATGAAAGAGTTTAATTTATCTTTCTCTCGCGATCTGTCTCGCTCGATATCATTTCGATTCAACTGGGTGGTTGTGCACTTGCCAAGTTAAGAAATCCACCCGTTCGTTGACCATATTAGAAGTTAAGGAAGGTTATCAACTTTTCTCCGCAAGTCTCTTTTCTTGTTTACGACCCGATGGTGTCGTAGCCCTCAGAGATCACTCAGCCTCGTCCGGCGCTTTTTACCCGATTTCCTGGTGATTTTGACTTTCAACAACTCGGAATCACTTCCGCGCAATTGGCGCAGTTAGAGTTTTGCTTCGGTGTTGGAATCCTTAACGATTTGTAGATCGTTCGCTATTTTAACACAAAAATTCTGTGTGTTTAATAATCAAAGGTAGGTATTTCAGTCAAATGAAGTGAAATGAACCCTGTTCGGCCCCGAAGCTCTTTGAGCTTCTTGGGACCTCAGTCCCTCTGTGGCCCCACTTCCTCAGCTTCCATTATTCCCCGCCACTAGCGCTCACGACCTGCTACCTACCTACATACGCTCACTACTAACTCCATATAACTTCCAGATTATCTCACAAATATTTAACGAATTACGACACCTACACAATTCACCCGACACATAATATTTCCAGAATATAATTTCCTAAATTACTCGTATAAATGCCAGTTGGGGTAATATACCGAGAAAAAGAACAAAACATGAAGTACCTCAATACATCGAATGCGTCTTGTGACGCCATATTGCTCCCTCCCGAATTCCGACGCCATTCAGTCTTTCGCTTTTACCATTGTTATTTCGCGCTCCAACTTTCCATATTTTCCAGTTGTTATTTTACAATAAATTACAGATTTCCCGACGCAATTGTTTATTTGAATCTTCCCGTGAAGGTTGTACAAACCCTGAAGTAGGTAACCCTAAATAAGTAGTAAAATATTATTGTGGTCGATTTTAATTTAGTAATCTTTTTTGTTCCAGGTACGTCGGTGAGGACGCCATCTCCAGAAGATGCCGCAAATCCCAGTAAGTGCACATTAAAACCAACAAAAGAAATTACCAAGTATAAATGCATTTATTTTCTTTTTGTGTTTGTAGAAAATTACATTCTCTTACCTATGAACTGAATCGAATCATTGATTTATAATGGAATAGTCAATGTTATACCCCGCTGTAAGATTTCACAATGTTCAGAAGTAAGTAATGGTACAACTACAGCTCAATGAGACCATAAATCTAGAATTTTCACTGCCTCGACATTTGCATGATAATCAGAGCTGCCGTGCGATTACTGCACCACACCTTAGTATCTTAATAATGAACAAGGTGCCGGAATCGGTTAGTTACAGCTTCCCACCACGTGATCAATTATTTATTTTCTCGGTGTAGCGCGATCGTTGAGAACTCCGTTTGATTTAGTGGCGGCTCCGTTGATGTGACTTGGAACCAGTAAAGTTTCAGGGAAAAACTTGCAGTCATTCATGCAAACCGGTCACGATTCGCGTTATCATCTGACCTTCGTGAAGTGCTCATCAAATGCGCGGGATGCAACCACCTGCATGTGTTGGCGTGGTGTTGCATACATGTGCACGCTCCGTCAGGATGATTGATGAAGAAAAACATTAGGGAAATTGCTACGAAATCAGTGGATTTTTGGGTTTCTACCGACACGTAATCGCTCACATTACGTCCAATATCCGCAGCAGTTTACCTACAACTTTTTTCTTCTTCCATTCTGCTCAAACTCCACATTGTTGTCTATCGACAATAGCACATTACCGTCAATGGCCCCTGATCGCAGTTTTATGTAAGGAAATATTCCTACGTGGTGGATTATGACAAACGTCTGGATCCTGTCACAATCAGAAACCCCTTTAAAAAAAAGTGTGACGCAATTCAGGAACAGGCCTTCGGTAGGGGAACAGTAGCAGGGAACCCGCCTTAGAAGAATCAGCGAAAGAGCTTTCCGCGAGTGAAAACGGGAGCGTTGCCGTAACGAGTGAGAAATTTCCTTGCCGCAGCGTTTTTCTTGGCCACGTTCGCGCTCGTAACCTCGGCGTAAAAAAAACGGAAACGTTCTCAAGAGTCGAACCTGTCAGTGGTGAACTTGACACAGTTTCTGGCCGCCGGTTACATACGGCGTCTTGCCCCATATTCCCACTGATTCACTCTCAAGATTCAGGATTCCTCTAATGGGGGGATACTAGAACGAATGTAATGTGGAAGTAATCGCTTAATCTCGCTACGAAGTTTGTGGAATCTCCAAGCATCCTCATTAATCCTGGAAGAATGAAGAACGGGAAGCCGTAGTTTTGTTCCTTCTTGTGTTTTTTCAGTGAATGCAGCTGAAGTGCATGGGATTGCAAAAATGCATCATGTGTGGAGATTCAAATTACCTGATTCTAGAGGCGTTGCCATCTGCATGTATATGGGAATCTTTTGGTGGACTCGTAATCTTCGATATTTTCGAGCTTCCTCATTAAATGAGGAAGCTCGAAAATATCGAAGATCATATTGTGCAATTCTCCAAGCATCCTCGTTAATCCTGGAAGTATGAAGTACGGGAAGTCGTAGTTTTCTTCGTTCTTGTCTCTGCTCAGTGAATGCATCTGAAGTGCAGGGCATTGTAAAAATGCATCATGGTTCTAGCAGGCGTTGCAATTTTCGTGGGATCGAGATGCAATGCAGGTTTATAGGTGCTTTCTTGTGGTATCATCATCATCTTTGATATTTTCTACTGTTTGAGTGACGATGATGTGTCTAATCTTGATACCAAGGATTATGGGGTCTGAGCTTCCTCATTTATGAATCTCCAAGCATCCTCATTAATCCTGGAAGAATGAATAACGGGAAGTCGTAGTTTTCTTCCTTCTTGTGTTTGTTCAGTGAATGCAGCTGAAGCCCATGGAATTGCAAAAATGTATCATGAGTTCAAATTACCTGGTACCAGCAGGCATTGCAATTCTCGTGGGATCCAGGTGAAGTGCAGGTTGCCTTTTGGCAAAAGGTGCCTTTTGGTGGTATCATCATCTTTGATATTTTCTACTGTTTGAGATATGATGATGAGTTTAATCTTGTTACGCAGGTTTGTGCTTTTTGCACCATTGGAATGAGACGCACTCAATCTCGTCATATTTGTAATGGACGATGTGTGGTATCCAGTTTACTTTGCTTTGGCCGTTTAGCACGTGTAACAATCCATAAGTGCGTTATTGATTTCTATGTATTTGCCGACTTACCGGGGTTCTCATTATCTCCAGCGTTTGCCATTGTTCGGAGGATGATGATGATGATGATGGATTGGCTTACGGCGGCTCATGTTGGTGCGGTGTACTCCCTCAGGAGAGCCGCCAGGAAGCTCCGGTAGCTCCGGTAATGGGACAACGCTCAGAACCTGTCAGGATGCCTCTCGGATAGTGACAATGTTCAGGGCAGGAGGGGAATGCTGAGTAGACGTTTAGAAGCTGGCGGAGAGCGATAGGACGTGGTACAGGTGCCTTGCCTCGCCCCATTGTTCAAGGACCCCCGCCTATTGTCCAAGGACCATCATTGTCGTTTAGGCCCCTGGTGGGTACAATAGCGTCCTCTATCGGTCCCTCACAAGCGCGGGAGGCTGTTTCGGCCCCCGAATCCCGAACCTCCCCCACTTAGATCTCCTGGGATCGAAATGCCTTCACTATTAACGAAGGCAATTATTGCAGGATTGTCCAATATCCCACATCGCATATCCCAATGCGTGCTTTCTGCATCCCTCACCGACCTTTAATAGACCAACCACGCGCTTTGGCACTAAAAACGATCCTGTCAAATTACTCTGACGTGTACTTATAAACATGAAATATACTGCTCTGAAGTGATTTATCGTCCACATAAAAACGATTTATTCCAACCTGGTTCACACATCAACTTACCAGTCTATACAGGGTGTTCGCCACTTGTTGTAAAAGAAAAAAAAATGGGTAAAACTAGACTGTAAATGGAACAGAACGCCGCCAACCGCACCTTTCTATCTCAATCCGTTCCCAAGATATTATTTTTCAAAGTTTTTTGTTTCAGAAAACCACATTTTTTGCCATAAAAACCCAAATTTCTTCACTACAAAACAATTTATTTCTACTTTCGACCAAATTTTCGGATTCAGCGTTATTTACTACATACGCCTACCTCACATTCGTAATCAAAACCGAACACCATGAGATTTTGCCCTGATATCACTGAAATTATCATGGACAGGGGTGGTACCAGTTGGCGGCCTTCAGCAAAGTTGCGTGGAAGTTGCCATTCATTTTTGCACAGAAAACTTTACTTTAACTTAATTAATTTTATAGAGCGTTTTGTTGCTGTAATTAAGGCCTGTCGCTCCGGCAGACGGCTAAAATTTACCATGCCGTATTGTTTATTTGTAAATATTGGAGTAGTAATTTATTTTTGTTTATTTCAATCTGCCAATAAACGTTTTTCTTTTTCTTCTTCATTGAAATTATCAATCTGAATCATATCACTACAACGGCAAACACAAAAAATTGAGGATCCGTTTGTTAATTTTCTGGATGGTACTCGTATTTTTGTAGGTGCCTACTGTTTTTCCGCATTCAAACTTGAATTTCTCCATGAAATCGATAAGGAATCGCACAGTTGACCGTACTATTAGAAAGCTGATTAAATTTGCAAGTTTTCATGAGATTTGCCAGCTTCCAGAACGTTTTTTGGAAATGCAGTTAACGTAGGTAGAAGTATTTTCAAAAACATTTTTTAAATTGTCAATGTTTGAACTTCAATTGCGGTCCTTGTGAGTTCGTTTTTTATTACAAATGTGAGGTAGGCGTATGTAGAAAATAGCGCTGAATCCGAAAATGTGGTCAAAAGTAGAAAAAAGTTGTTTTAAAGTGAAGAAACGTGGGTTTTTATGGCAAAAAAACGTGGTTTTCTGAATAAACCTTTAAAACATCATATCTTGAGAACGGATTGAGATAGAAAGGTGCGGTTTGCGGCGTTATACTCCTTTTTCAGTCTAGTTTTACCCATTGTTTTCTTTTACACCAAGTGGTGAACACCCTGTATAATTTCTTTAGAGCCCCCTGAATTTATTAACACGTTTTATCCATCAAGGTTGCCCAATCTACGTCATTCACGCTTCTGCTAAGCTCAGTATGATTGAAACTATCTGACGCAGTCTCAAAGACTGAAGGTAAACTGGTTGAGCTAAAAAGAGCAGATCGGAATTGAGTCTGCACACCTAATTAGCTCCAACAAATCGTGCCAACTCCCGATAAACCCCACACAGCAAACAAAAACCTTCGCATTACATCGTTTTTTTCTTTTTCTGTCAGTTACAAAGGAACCGAATAATACGGAGATTAGACCTCGTTCTCTCTCCCGTAAGATAATTACCAAGTGTTAGCAATAAGGAGAGTTTGTATGTCGCTGCAAACGGCCCTGGTGGCTGGGAGAGCGAGAGACAATGTAGTCAAGTGAAACCCCAATTGCTTAACTTCTCCCCTTCGCCCTCCGCAGCTTTCACATTACCTCAGCCCGACCTGTATCATAACACCGAGGGAAAACGCTCCCGCTACGTTGTTATTCCTTGTTCCCGTACTCAATTCCACCAACTTCCTGATTCCCGAGTCGTTTGAGAGCGACCTGATCATTCGGAAAAACATGGAAATTACGTTCGGCTCATTATTTTCGAGCGTTTTTCAGCTTTTGTCAACACAACTATACTGGCGACAGTTCCAGGTTATGTGGTCTGGAGTAACCCGTGGGTTACCAATCTCAACCTGATATTTATCACAGGATCATCCTGTAAGCTGGGTTTTCTAGATATCAATAACTCGTTAACGTCTTTTGCATTTTCTCCTTGGCTTATTGACCGTTTTTTATTTGGAGGGTTGTAGAAGCTTATTAAGCCATCTTCAGGGATTGGTAGATATTTTCTCCTCGTCCCTGTCTCTACCACTACCGAGTAGAGTGAAAGAGACTGTGACGAAGAGGAAATATCTACCAATCCCTGATGATGGCTTAATAAAGCCGAAAGCTCGGAGACAACGTTCCTTCTTTCTTCTCAATGAACCTCCTACAACCCTCCAAATAAGTACCTGTCAATGTCACATTCAAATTGACTCAAAAATGGGACAATGTTTACAAGTTTTATGGAGTTCATGGATCGAAAGTGTGGAATTTCCCCCGAGGACAATATGTCGCCCTCAATATGTCGCTCCACGATTGCAGCACTTGAAAGTGATAGATTGAGCATGAATCATTGGTTATTGCTTCCTCCGTATCTATTGAACCTTGTATCCATCGAAGAACCGAAAAAATAGTCCTCAAGTTCTCTAGTTCTTTGTAACCATTTCTACGGCTGGGTACACACGTTGAGGATTTCCCGTTCAGGCCAACCTCTCCGGCCTGAGCGTGTGGACCAGACTTTTAGTTCAGTTGAAGCGAACTGCGCAGGCCGCCAGGCGTTTCCAAATTTTGGAAAGGCCGCCTGAACAGTCCGCCGGAACTGAACAGCTTTCCTCACTTGTGGATGGAGTTGGCCGGTGGTACGTGGTAGCCCCCCCCCCCCCCCCCCCCCCGAAAAAAGTTTAGTTTTATTGTTTTAAACAAATCAGCATTTTTTAATATTTGAATGATTAATACGATTCGGTCGAAATTGTGTTTGGTTTTGGTCTACTCAGGCGAAATCATTGTAATGTAACTGCTGTCTATTACCGATTGGCAATCATATTTAGGGTTAATTTAAAGTTTGTGGGGAGAAATAGCGATCCTCAATACAGTGTCTTGCTTTAAGATTAATGGAGTGATGAGTGCAAGCAGCTTCTGATACACCATTTCATTCATTTTCAAGTGGTTGCGGTAGTCTTCCGGTTCCACAGATAGCTCGGTCAACAGATTGGTATGGGTGGACGCCTTATTCCGTTTCAGCAACCAGTCTTTGCACCATTTACCAAGCTGTTTTCTTCTTTTTCGCTTAGGTACCTTCAGCCAAACCACAAACGAGAGCGATGTCATCGTCCGTCATGGGAGGGGACAAGGGAGGAATTCCTCTCCGGAAATACTCAACGTGTGTACCCAGCCTACCGATTTTGGTGGAATTTTCATGAAAACTGAGCTGTTTGGATGCTTACTATTTTCAAGCAGGCAGTGCTGGTTTCACCATTGCACACGTCTTTTTGCTCCTTTTGCCAACTTACTGGCCGGACCTCCGCAGGAACCGATTAATATCCCAGACCGAACCAAAACTGAAGAATCAGGCTCTTCCCTTTTCCTCGGTTCAATTTTTTTCCCTTTAAGCCCTTCCCCGCTCGTTCGGAACCCAACTCAAAAACTTCTTTCCCCCTCCGGTTTTCGGGGCCTTCCAACAATAGAATCTCGCTCAGCACCAGTTACTCCCATTGTTCCTTCAAAAACCTTTACTTTGCCTTCCTCCTTTTGCGCCTTGTTGCCTTCTCCCATTGTCTTTTCGTCGTGACAAAATTGCTCTCCGAAGAATTGCCCAACGGTTCGGTGGAAAAGGGAGGCGAAGCAGTGCGGGCTTGAAAAAGTTGTTCGAGGTTTGTATTGGCTGTGAACTACAGGCTGTGTAAGGAACTTCGGCTATGGATTGAACCCTGCCATTTGATTTGCTTAGTAGGACAATGCTCTTAATATGACTCACAGGGTGTTCCAGTCTGGTTATAAATGCCGCTTTGCCCATTTTCTTCTCCGTATAGTCACAAACTGCTGAAAAAATTGAGCATGACGTAGACGTACGCGGGTGTCGAAGGTCGGTGACGTCAACGTGTCTTAATTACCTTGAAATCACAAGACAAGTTTCCGCTCGCTAACGTCGGATATCCATCTCGTAGCCAATGTATAGAAAACATTGATTTCTATCGTCGATGGCACTGCCACAAGATCCGTATCCTTGGTTCACTCCTCCAGCAATAGACATCTTCAAACAATCCTAATCAACCGTTGAGTCTACTCTATCGAGTGTAATCCACTTAAACTTATCCCAGAAATTTCCATTTCGTAGTGTGGAACATTTTTGAGAGATTTCACTATCATAATCGGCCGCGCCTTGCGATTGTTATTTAGAGTGTTTCATTATCAAGGTTCTATAACTTGACAGAACTACGTGTAATGTTACTATATTGTTGACCCATTCCGAATAAGTAATGCTATCCAACTCTGAGTGCGCCATTTGAGGAAATCTACGGTCATGCAGCATGGCTATAAGAGCGAATTTTCGAAGAAATAACTGGGTTTTATAACAATTTTAGTGGTTTTATAACAATTTTTGTCTCATCTTTGCCGAATATCACCTCAGTTTTTCAACGCTGAACACGATGGTGAAGTCAGAATTGCGATATCTCATGCCGTTATCAAATTAGAGCAGATGAACCGTGAATAACATCTCAAGTAACCACCACGTTTCTTCATCTTCAAAGTGCTCCAGTTTGAATACGCAATAAGATATAGCAATTCTGTCGTAACCATCGTGTTCAGCATTAGGAAATCTTTTAATGAGGTGTCACTTGTCAGACTGCTTAATTTTGGGAATGTGTTGTTAATTTTTCCCTCCTACACTCCCTTTTTAGACTGGCCCGATTCTGCCCATCTACGAACTTAGCCTTTCGATTGCCAAGACAGATGTTTTGTGCAAATTTGAACTTTGTATCTCAATTCTATCGAGAGTTATCGTCTGGAAGAATCTTAGCTTCCTTGTCTGCAGTTAGTGCAATTTTAACAAGAAAATTAACCAAGTTTTGACATAGGTATGTCTTTTGGCTGGAGGTCAGAACAAGATAAGCGTGAGCGTGATCAAAAAATGTAATGGGTAACTAGGTTGTTACCTACTTTCATTACTTTACTAATCACGCTACTCTATCCAGAAAATGAGGAAGTGACTTTTTCTTAGCAATTAACGAAACAACAACAAATCAATTCGAATTTATAATTTAAGTGAGTACTGTTTCTTATCTTACCTACAAGTTAAGTTTCTTACCTATTTCTGAAAGAAACTTACCTATTTCTTACCTATGGGGTCGAATTGAAGAATTTCATGTCTGAAGAGTTTGGACTCGAATTGAACAATAATATCGCAATCTAAACCACTAGGAATAATACATGCATCGATGCAGTATTTAGCCGTCATGTAAATCTAGAAACGCGTGGTTACATTTCATATTTCAGTACTCATCGCCCTTTACTATCTACAACTATCGAATTTTAGTTACCTACATTGTATTATATTGTAAATAAATAATGTCCAAAAGACATCTATGCGTGAGTTTTTCCCGTGCAAGCGGTAAAAATTTCGATTTTTGTTCCCTCAAATGAAAGCGCCAAAATACCTGTAGTGCTGGGCCTGGGCTTATTCTCACAGCAGTAGTCGGTTTTCATGCCGTTTTACGAAATATTTGTCGTTCAGTTGTGTGCCAAATGGTGGAAGTGTACAAATTACCACGCACTACGTCTCGCAAGGCCAATTTTGGAAAATGAATTGCTGCCTTTTCAATATCCGTGGTCGCTCCATTTGATGTGGAATTATTGTCATTTACACCTTCGTCTTATCAAAACTCGTTTATTTGACGCCTCCTCCAATTTCACTCGAGTAAAAACCAATTACAGCTTCACTATTGACCTTTACCGGAGCTGGGCCGGGCGGGAGTGACGAAGTGTGACCTAACATTGGAAGATCTCACTCCTACCGCTGGCGCCCTATAATTCCCACCAGACAGACCGACAGAGTATGTCAAGGTGGACGTTACGTCAGAGTCGCACACACGTGTGCACCAATCGCGCTTTCTACGGCCCTATCAGCTGGCATCTCAGTCGGTCACAATGCCCCGCCTATCTCATAACCGCCGTTACTTTCGAACTTAATGAACAGTCGAGGTGGTGAGGGGTAGTTGGGATTTCCCCTTCTTTTGTACGCTTTTCACGGTCATCGTTTGAAATATCGCAGTTTCACAAGATTTCAAGATTTTTTATTTGACACAAATACTACAAAATGAAACATGGCAATAATTATATATGAAGAAATAAAATCCAGTCATGCAGCATGGCTATAAGAGCGAAGTTTCGAAGAAATAATTGGTTTTATGCAAAATGTCTCTATTAAAGAACATGAAGAACATCTCAAGTATCAAGCACGTTTCTTCATCTTCAAAGTGCTCCAGTCTAAATATCGTCTTTAATTGAAAGAACTTGTGGTATGAAAGTTGTAGAGTATCATCTGGTGATTTCAAAGAGCACATTTTACCACATTACCCTGTCTATGGTAAGTCACTCAGACCGATCTCCGAAGTTGCATGACGACGAACTGCTACTACGGTTATTTTTATCTAGTTTTTAATACATACGAACAATGAAACAAGTAAGTGGTTTTCAACCTCGCGTACTTCATTTGGAACCTTATCGTTTTTTTGCTGCTAAAGTATCTTGAAACCGTGAAAATACGCTTCACAGCTCGTGGTGTTGTTATCTGTAATTCGAGATCTGTAGCCTGCATTTTCAAAACGAACTCATCACGCCTCTGCACACGCCGGAAATCGTAAACGCTTCTTTTCCCCCGATCATTATGCCCATGCGAGGCGGATAATTTTCAAAATCTGTGCCTCGCTAATGAGGTTCGTTGATATGAAGCCGAATGTGTATTTATAATATAAATGTTATGTACAACACCAATCAGTCTTCCGGCGTATGTAAATACGTGTGACTTCCTGTTCGAGTTGGTTGTTGTTGACGGTGTTCTCGATAGTGTCAAGCGAGATATCGATTGACAGGGTCATGAGTGACAGATTTTAGAACCAACCTTATTACCATATTACACGTCATTGACATTTGAGTTTGACATTTTGCATGGAAATGTGACATTTTCACGTTCTGTATTGACAGCTCTTGACCGAATTCTGAAAACCCACGTCATCTCTTGGAATTGCGACTGTTGTGATACTCTGAGCGTTTGGGATTTTGGTATTTAAGGGCCTGTCGGACCTAAGTTGGAAAGCGTTCGAAGGATATCTCAGGCTGTGATTGACTTGTACTTTTGAAATATTTCTAAATTCACCATATTAATAAGAAAAAGCCCCCTCGTCGTTCAATTTTTGAAATTCATTAAAAAAATTAATGAGGCAAAATGAGGGAGCTGGATCTCAAATAAATTTCGATTTTTCGATAAATTTCTCGTAACCTTCTTATTACTGGATGTCTATAGTGGCGGACAACACCCCCCCCCCCCCCTTCAAAACTTCAAGTCAATCACAGCCTGAGTACCCTTCAAAAACCTTCCAACATAGGCCCTGCAGGCCCTTAATCAGAGATGGACGTATTCATATTCATATACATAAAATTCTTAATTTGGAGAATATGAGTACAAATAAGTACAGCCATAATCACATCTTTTTGTAAAATCTTCCCAGAAATTCACATTTATTGTCATTTCTACTTGAATTTACTGATTTTTTTTTGGAATGTGATTATGGTTTTATTTGTATTCATATTCTCCAAATTATGAATTTTACGTGTATGAATATGAATACGCCCATCTCTCATTGGGGGCCTACAGGGCCTTAGTTGGAAGGTTTTTGAAGGAAATGTGAATTTATGTGGAATAAACATGAATTTTAGTAAAATTCATTGTGAAATATGAAGATTTGAGTGACATCCTCGAACAATTCAGTAACTTTTAGTAAAACCCACACAAAAATGTGATTTTCTGGGAAAATTCACAAAAAGATGTGATTATGGCTTTATTCGTATTCAAATTCATATTCATTTCTGTATTCGTATTCATATCATATTTTCCAAATTATGAATTTTAGTCTTAGTATTTATGAATATGAATACTGTCATCAAGAAGTGTACCAATACAGTGGGGTATATCGAATTGTCTCGGGCCTCCCTACATAGTAGTTACTGATTGATTCGCAAATAGTGTGGGAGGATGAAGTGACAATTTTATTAGCGAGTGTCGTGTTTCACTTTGGCAGACGTTTGCGCTTGTTGAGGTAGATCACAAGGCAGTGGGAGACGATGGCAGATGACGGTTTCCAGATGATGCGTGGGTCTGGCGACCTCGGTTTCAAATAACGAGTTGCGAGCCCCACGTGATATCACCAGCTGCCCCGAGCGATACGCCCACGTTCAGTTGTACGAGTTGACTTTTACTTGCCCTTTCTGGGCGTCAAATACGAGGATCGGGCGAGAAGAGTTTAGGGACCCGCGTCGAGCTAATTGAAAACATCGAACCACCTACGCGATGTCTCAATCGGGAATCTCAGGTTCCCTATAGGGCGATCTCATCTCGGTTTTAGAGGCCGAGGGACGTCATGACCGACCTGTAAACGCAAGCATCTCCATCGGGAGTTTAATTTTGGCTTGTGAAATCCTCAACCGCTCTGAAGCCTCCAAGCTGCATGCACAGTCCATAAACTATGCTATCGACATGCACCATCTGTGGTTGCATCGCTGTTGCATTCAACTCCAAGCTCAATGTGCTGACTCTGGGCCTACAGCACTAGAAAAAGAGGTGCACAAATTACCTTACAGCAATATGAAACTAAATTTGGTTTTAATCAGTGCTCTGTAATCCAGACCACTAGTTTCAAGCTCTGAAGGTCTATTCTCCAGCCGCAGCAATAGTGAGCACCATAAAGATCCCCAACTCTGCAGCACGCATGAACCGACTTCCAAACTCAGAATCTCTTGCCAATCGAATATTACCGAGGTTTGTGAACCTGTTTCTCCAGCCGGCCAAGGCCGCTATGAGGCCTTCCCCTCCATTTTAAATCGTTATATGTCACAAATAGTTGTAGCAGTTTAACCTTTTACCTGCCCCGCTTCTCACTTTTGCAAAGGAGGCCTTTCACTCTTCCCGTCTCGCCCCGAAAGTCTATTATCGGCTTTGCCATTTATCTCGACGGATCCTTGCAAGTGATCTTCTCCAAGTCAAGGTTGAACCGGTCTCATCGTTTTTCCTCTTCTAGTTTCAACAGGCGCCTGTGAGTATTTCAATCTTTAGTCACTATTACTCTTCCAACTGTTCAGATATTCTACGTCTTGGTTCAATTACATCATTTTGTACGATCCCTCCTCAACAAATGATTTTATTGGTCTGTTATGAGGTTATCGGAAATAGTTTGCACGTTGCAATCTCCCTCAAAAACACACTAATCCAAATTGGCAATTCGCATCAATTCAACTTCACCTCACTCACGATTACACCTTTTTCTCATCCAAACAGAACCAACTCCTCAACCTGCCTTCAAATGAACCCTCCAAATTCCGTTCGGACGCCAGAAATTTGTCGTTTTAACCAAAATCCCGTGATATTTTTAGTCAGTCGGACGCGAACCCCACGCACCTTTGACGGATGAGGGACTCCTGCCAGGTATTTTAAAATTAAACCTGCCAACATCTGGCGCTCCACGATTTCTTACCCCCTCGGCAGACTTGATTATTTTTACTATTCGTAGACTGACCGGAGTGGAAAGAAAAGAAGAAAATCGTCTAATCCTGGCTGGACCTTCCTGTTTACTTCTGTTCGAAATAACCTCGCTTTTTTTGATGATCTCATTTCCGTCTGAATTACTCAATCAACTTGCGTTTATTCAGATAATATAACAACTGGTTACAATGATAAATCAGATAATTATCTAGCTATTTAGTTCACAAATTTTAACACTTTTTGTGGTGAGAGCCCATCAACTTCTACCGCACTTAAAGTGCTCGTCACTCATCGTCAGAACAGAAGGTCCAGGGGCTTGGGTTGTCATGTAGCTGGATAGCAACTGGATTTGGATGTTTAAGAAGCCTGCGCTATTATCTCATAGCTAACTTTTTTATGACATTGGCGATGTCTCCACTCTAGGTCTTTGTGGAGCTCATCATCCCTTACATACAAAGGAGCGTTTACTATGCTCCTCAGAACCCCATTCTGAAATGTTTGCATAATTTTGATATTCGTCTTAGCTGTGCAACCCCACAGCTGGATGCCATAGATCCAAATGGGTATTAGCACTGTCTTGTACAGGAGCACTTTATTCTGGATATTGAGGTGGGAACATCGTCCCATGAGCCAGTACAGTTTCCTGAACTTGATGGATATTTGCTCTTTCCATTTTAACTTGGCATCTAATGTCATGCCCAGGTACCTTCGTTGAATTTTCATATGGTATGGTATTCCGATTTAGTACTAGAAGGATTGTGAAGTCGACATGCGTTGATTTTGTTTCATTGAGTGTCATCCATTCTTCGTCCATTCATTTACAGTAACACTTCTTGGAGTGTTTCTCTCGAGTCCTCTTCTGAATCTGCAACAGCTAAAATTGCAGTATCAGCAGCCAGCGTGGCTACGATTGTTTCTCCTATTATTGGCACATCCTGCGTAAACAGTAGATAAAGCAGGTGTTATAAACGCTTCCCTGCGGTACGCCTGCTGCGATTTTCTCATCCTCTACTTTTATTCTGAAATACTCGTACATTCCCGAGAACTAGGATTCGAGTATATGGCAGTACTGCTGAGGTAGTTTGTATACCAGCTCTTTATGCCAAACTTCATGTAAGGACACAATGAACATGAGGCATTTATGAGGTTTTCATTTACTCTCAACATTTATCGGTATCAGCTATTTTTTCATGTATAGGAGTAACATTGGTGTTTTATTGGGAACGGGTACATTTCTACTACTTTGTATTGAGAAAACGTCTGAATAGTGAACACCTTGAATGTTGTTAAAAGAAAAATCCTTTTGTACTACTTCCTAATGAGAAAACCTCTTAATAGTGAAAACCTTGAATGTATTTGAAAGAAAAATACTTTCGTACTACTTAGTGAGAAAACCTCTGAATATTTTTAAAAGAAAAATCCTTTTGTACTACTTCCTAATGAGAAAACCTCTGAATAGTGAACACCTTGAATGCATTTGAAAGAAAAATCCTTTCGTACTACTTAGTGAGGAAACCTCTGAATAGTGAACACCTTGAATGCATTTAAATGAAAAATCCTTTTGTACTACTTCTTAACGAGAAAACCTCTGAAAAGCGAACAGCTTTAATGTATTTAAAACAAATATTCACTTGTACTACATATTTCTAAATGAGAAAACCTCTGAATAGTGAACAACTTCATCTTTAAAATGCAATTATGTATCAAACGTTTTCGTTTCTTGTTCTCCACATTCTTGCTAAATCAGTAGTAACTATCGATTGTCGCCCATTTCCTCTTTTGAACCATCTTTTGTTGACCACCTGATTCCTGGGAAGCTCTCTCTTCTGACTGCTGTACCCCCAGTTTATCATTCGATCGGGCAGTAAATCATTCTTAAAGTACATCATTCGACCTCTGACTTCGGTTTATTCGGTATTTCGCTCGGCATCAACCTCCGCCGCTATTCAAAAAACAACAACAAACGTTCGAATGAAACCAGTTCATTCAAATACGATTCCCAACCCTTCCGGTTCATTTGACGCGTTTTGTTCCGAACTCCTCCCCAGTCGTTCAGAGTCGTTCAGTCGTTTTCAAATTGTATTGGGCGAAAACCTCGCCGCGAACTTGGCGACAGAAGGTCCCCGCACCGTGTAATCTATCACAAAACACATCTTTCAAAGGGTTTTTTTTTTGGTTCACTTGTGTAGCACAACATAAAAGAGCCCTCATCCTTCTCGAGCCAATAAAATCCCCGACGCGATTCGATTTTTGTTTTTTTTATAGTTCGGTTTATCGAAAGGGCCCTTTCGACTATTCGAACGTCGAGGGGAGTCGTCGGATGACTCATGGATCGATAGAGTGCGCTGGCATCGTGAGTGGTAACGTAATGAGAATCGGGAAGCTCTTCTCGCGCTGTTCGATTTCGTTGGGGTGCCTCGTCCCTTTTGTCAAGTCCCCAACATGACTGGGAACATTCATGTCCCATTAGAGGCCGCCATTTTGGATGTTGCTGTTTCTATCTTCTCCCAACGCCCTCGCATGGCTGACAAATCGTCGCTTTCAGAAGAAGACGAAAAAAAAAGTATATATATGTATATATAATATCAGTCTCGAGGTCACGTCATTTTTCAACGATTCTGTTCCGAACGTCACATCGTTATTGATGTAACGTGAGATCATTAATCGTAGGGAAGTCTTATTGACAGTAACGGTATTATTAATACATTGGTTACGTCATGTGTATTTTCACTCCACATCGGGCAGGTTGGGAACCTCAACAACAATAATATTATTAAGCAGTACCCTATTCCACCTTAAAATCGTCGTTATTTGTCGAAAAACTCAGCTAAATTTGCAATTATTAATATTCATTTACTGTTCATTTTATTATTCTATTTTTTCTTCGTCAATTTCGATCGAATTGAAAATACTGAAACCAAAATCAATATTGATAATAAACTCAATGTGCTTAAAGTAACTTTTCCTAACCCTAGGTCAATGGGAAGGGGTTCGAAACGAATTTAACATTTTATTAATTTAACATTTATCAACATTAGGGTGAATCATGCGGCAGCCTGTCCGTACTGGTGCAGCTGATTCAAATAGAACATACCTAGGTGTTGTGACATCGAGTTAATAAGTAATAATGAGTGATTCCAGGGTCACACGGCAACACCCCACATCGTCACTTTTGGCCAAAATGAGTTACGCACACTGTTCGAAGCGTCTTCCCCCTGCGGGTCGATCTAACTAAGTACAAGTTAGGTAAAACTAAATCTCACGATTCATTTTACTGAATTAGTCAGTAAACATAGTCATTGGCAGATGGCTTTTTGGCTCTGCTGAAAAGTCGCCCAAATGACATAGTGGGGAGTTGCCGTGAGACCCTCGAATTGTTCTTTATACATTTGAGTAATTAATAATAATTAATTCATCAATTGTTGCCGACGTTGTTAGGTGGAATAAAAACCCCAGAATCATATTGGTAAAATTATTTGTAATTAATTCATCATCTCTACAACCTTTTCATTCATCACATTGAGATTTAGACGGTGATCTGCACAAAGAAGATAATGAACCGTTGTGTCAAGAATTTGCAGAGTTTTGTCTCAATGGTTTTGTTGTCGGTTCGAATATATTTACAAATAGGTCGAGTGGGCCGGTGATATGAAGGGCCGCTGTTATCAACGTCCTTCAGCCAACTTTGTTTTTTTTTATTTAGGTCGTAAATTACGAGGGTGCGGGGGCGGCGCTTGGTGGTGGGGGCGGTTAGGGGGTTGGCGGAGGGGGTTGGGGGGGGGGCTCAACTGAGACAAGCCCGCTTTTATTGCGAAGTGCTGGGGAGTTGGGGGCGGCGGCAGAGGGAGGAAAAAGGGGAGGAAACGCCGAGTGGCGTATGGCGGGGATTGGAGGGGGGTAAAAACCCGTGAGAGCGGTGTGTGGGTGGGGGGGGGAGGGAGGCTCATATCAGCTCCCGCCGAGTTGAAAAGGGGTGAAAAAGGGGTCGTATGTACGAGGGCGGAGAGGGAGAAAGAGAAGTACGGAGCGTTAGGGGGGGGGGGGGAGGTTGTGAGCGAAAAAGGAGGGCGCCTGGCGCTGCAAGATATATCAACCCTCAACCTTCCTCTTCCCCAACCCACCTACGCCCTACAACCCTTCTGTATACCCCCAGCCGGTATACTCACCGCCTGCCCTTCTGTATACCCCCCTCCGACCCTTTCTCTATACCCCTTTCAACCAGCCCAGGCGAATATTTATCGTTGCAGCAGAGCCCTAGTAACTTCACCGCTCTTTTCTCACAGTTTAGAAATTTCTTTTGAGAAATTCACAGAAGAAAACCAACAAGCAAGTTCACAAACAACCAAAAACTTCAGTAGTTGCAGTATGAATTATTGAGCAAATTTTCAAACTAACGTACCAATTCAATCAACTCTCCAATCCAACACATTCCACCACTTTTAACCATAAAAACTATGCAAATTCTTGACACAACGGTTTATTTTCTTCTTTGCGTAGATCACCCTTCTGTCTAGATCACTAAATTATAGACAAAAGTCCAGCTCATCATTAAAATTTAATTTGTCTAAATATTTAGGAATTGTTTAAACAATTTTACAGACGAGAAACCGAGTGAAAATCACATTGTCATTCATCCTCGACCAATGTTCAAAATTTCAAGACTCCAGCACGTCATCCAAAGTTGAGTTGTTTAAACAATTTTACTGACAGTTTTGATCTATATTTAAAATTTCAAGTCTTTAGCTCATGGGGAAGTTGAAAAAAAAAACATTGTTCATACTTGAACTAAAATTTCAAAATTCGTTTTGAAGCCCTTCCCCTTGACCTAGGGTTACGAAAAGTTTCAAGGATCATCGTGGGACTTGTCCGAACCCGGAATTCCAAATTTCGTAATTTTTGCTCAACGGGAACTGGTCGCGACGGAAGGATTGTTTTTTTAATTTGATTTTTGGAATCTGCGTATCTTGAAACGCAAGTCCTCATTTTTTGAGGGAATGGTGGGGGGGGGGGGGGTATTTTTTTTTTCTTGGTCGATTCCCAAAGTTCATTATCAAACAGTCAAAATTCTACGTTTTTCACCAAAAATTAAAGTAAATTTTAATTCACTGAATTTTGTGGATTTGACGGATGTCACCTCGAAGTACGAGTTTAAATGAGATTGTTGCAATTTTGGCGCATTTCGAAACCCTCCGAAGCCCTCGCCGTTTTACGTTGTTTGGAAAATATTTGGTATGTGAGAAAAGCGCGAATAACGAAAAGCCGATGTCGTAGAATCAACAGAATCTGAATTCCCAAAATTAAAGTTGTTTGAACGTTCTGAAAAAAAGTTAACGGGGGGAGAGAGTAACGGCTATTGGCTTCAAGGGCGCTAAATCAGAATTCATTATTCGTCTCATGAATATGAAAAACAAATTAGAGACACTTCTTTTATTAGAGAATCCCCGAAGAAAATACAGGCACTTTACATTTTCCGGTTACTCGCCACGGAATTTGTCGAATTTTCTCGTTTCAACCGTGAATTGAACAGTGTGTACAGAAACATGAATGATATTCCCTCACATACCTGAAAACAAGACAAAATATTTTACACTGCGCTAAAACGCCAATAATTACGAAACAGAGAATTTGATCAGCCCAGCAAGGAAAGTTGATCAAATTTGAGTTTTTGTGGGTAAGTAATCGGGTACATTGCAAATTCGTATAATAGGTACATATCCTGTAAATATCCTATACAAAATTCTACAACGTTTGGCCTCACCAATGACACCAGTGAGGTAAAAATTGATCATTCTCTTAAATATTGTACATAATTTAATATCGATAGATCCCCTAGTTTGTGGGTTATTTCAGGAAATTCGTTAATGGTATAACATCAAATGTTATTATTCCATCAATTTCAAATTCCTTTCACGACTACGTTTCACCTTTGAGCCGAAATACTTCAAAAATCCACCAAATGAGCGCTAAAATCAGTTAAAACCAAAGAACTTACTGCAAACCAAAATCCCGTTTTTGACAAAAATGGAGATACGAGGTCTCAATTCTTCACCGTCGAAATGCCATCTGAAGGCCTGTTTCCCTCTTCAGTGATTTGCATCCTTCTCAGCGTGTTCTGGGTGAATATCGGACGGTTAATCATCTATCGTTTTCGTGATTCTGTGACGGTCCAATTCAGTCCGGACTGTTGCAAGTTCAGCGGGTCAAGTGATTGCGTGTCAATGATCAGAAACCCCCTGAAAACCAGTGACTAACGTAGAAATGTGCGAATCGGGTTTCTTTTTTTCGTCTCCCCAAGAGCCGTTTTCACTTGTAGTTTCGAAACCGACAGAGTGACGGAACCGCCGAGCGATAGCACGGATCCGGCAGCTTTGAGTTGTGAGTCAGCCTTGCAGGCAGGATTCGATTTCCAACCCCCAAACGTCGTCTGAGTCATTTCCGCTTCATGTCACTGGACGTAATAAACGTAAAAACCTCGTAACCATTCAAAACAAGGTTTATAACTGTGTGGTGGGGTAAAGTCGTGTACCTAGGGCCATTTTTTTTCGATGATGATTTATGGGGTAAAAACAATCTCAAATCGGCACAACCACTTCAAAGTCTGATAAAGGAATAAGGTGAGACCGAAACGCAACAAGATTTTTTATTTTAGCACGAAAATTCAAATTATGAGAAATATTTTTCTAAAAAATGAAATTCGGCTCTAGGTACAAGTATAGCATGGCCCTGGGGACACTAGTGCTTTAACCTAGGGCCGACCGATTGTACCTAGAGCCACAGGGTATAATTGGCGAAATGAAGTATACAAGCCATTGAAAAACATTAATAACTTTATTTAGGATTCAATAAAAAGGCTCTGTCTCAAGCTGGAACGAAGCTCTGTGCGAAATTTCAAGTCAATCTGTGAAAGTTGAGAGGCTGTTGCCTTGACCGAATTAGAAGAAAGGCGTGGTTATTGGTTTTTCAAGTTATATAACTCGGTTTCCTTTAGACCTAGCGACTTAAAACTTTCAGGGCTTTCTATTATCCTCGCCAAGAAGATCCACACCAAATGTCAAGTTGATCGGTCGAATAGGAACCGAGATATAGATTTGTGACGTCCCCTAAGTATACACTCGGTACTGTTCATTTTTCTCGACTTGTTTGCTTGGCAAGGCGGAAACCCTATCGCGATCCTAGATACCACGAATTTTTCCGATGGTTTTCACTTGCAACCGACTCGTCAGGACCCCAAAACGGTCAATATGTCAGTGTCAAAATTGTTGGTTCCTGCAAACTTGATACAAACTACTCAATTTAGTGGTTGCTGTTTCTGCACCTCACGACGCCAAAATGTCTATAGTTTCTGATCAGGCGTTCTCGGATGAGGTGTTCGTGGTAAAACTGGTTCTGGACGACCGATTGGGGCCGATGATGATGGGATTCTGGTGCATCACGTTGCGTTCTGGGGCGTGTACGAAGGATTAAAGTGTTGTGAAGGCAGATGAAGCTCGTCTCTGGGGGCCAAGGTAACAAGGGATTCTATCTTTGTTCGATGAGGCGAGGAGGCTGCGGTTCCAAGGTTAAGACGTGGCCTGCGGTGTCACGGCCGGCCAACCGTCAACAGGATCCTCAGCCTTTCTCTTCCAGACCTCCACCGTCGTCTATCCCCAGCATCCCATCCCTTTTTCATCAACCACCTGGAGAAGGCTCAAGGTTGACTCGCCGCCGAAGGGTGTTAATGGGAAATAGCGCAGTCGACGAGGTTATTTCAGAGGTTTCTTCCTGGTGCGTGATTACTTCTGTGATTAGTTATGTTGGTTCTCCAGAGGTACTCAAAAATTAATTGGTAACCAATGCCAACTTCGATGACCATTCGAACTATTGGACGTTTGAAGGTTCTGTCGTAGAATAACGAGCCTTTTTGCACAATTATTCCGTCTTCAGCGCACAATTTCTATGTTTTTCCTATGGAGCTATTTTCTTTCGAACGACTGGATAGTGTAGCTTGTGGGTTTAAAAAAATGTGTCTACTTGTAATTCCAGATTGGGATACATCTCCATTTATCCACTCATTTTTCGATCCGTTTCGACGAGCAATCATTACTCGAAAATTACCATTTTTTCAGAATTTTGAATTATTTTACATCAAATTCTGTGCCCTTCTTACAAAGTAAGAAAACAGATCAGGTAGACCTCCTTCGTTTATTTTACCAATTTTCCGCCCGAAATGTCGTATAATTTGACCAAAATAAATAGACAAATCAATGTTGAAAATGAATCAAATAAACCAAAATAGGTGGAAAGATACGGCGTGACAGGCTGTGACGTCATGAGATATGCGGTAGGACTAGTGACGTGAAATACCAGAAAACGCGATACTGGTATCGAAAGGAATATTCGATACTGCTCAAGTATCGAAAGAAAATATTCGATACTGCTCAAGTATCGAAAGAAAATATTCGATACTGCTCAAGTATCGAAAGAAAATATTCGATATTCCCGAGTAGGTACTCAAATGGACCGTTTATCGAGGCGTTAAACGTGAATGCATCTAGAATTAATATTATTCTTAGGTTTATTTTGATAACATGCCTATGCACCACTATTATGATATTATGCCTATGTACATTGTACCTACATGAAAATTTCATGTTTTCAAAAATTTACTACTCATTATTTACATCTAGATATTGAAAGTAGCGTTCGACATGACTCGAATACCTATGTTTCAATTTTAGCTCAATTTCCATTTGAGTAGTTTATCCGATACTGTAGGAAGTAGGTACGTCGAATATACTTCATATTGAAAGAAAATGTTCCACAGCTTCTACCTACTTCCAGCTATTTGATGAATTACCTACGTACCTATTCATATGAATACTTTTATCCAGATATAGGTGACAAAACAAGAATCAGTTGATTCATCATAAATCTTTAGTTGCCTTGAATGTTTAAATTCTTGTTCTGTGCCAACCATCAAACCTGAAACCTTGAATTTGAAAATCTGCTAGCACTTCGTTGTCATGATGGAGTATGAAACTATGAGATACAAATCCATTTGATCACTTTTTGCAATACTACAAAAAATATTCGATTCTAGTACTGGTATCGAAAGAAATATTCGATACTTTACTCGTATCGATAGGTATCGCACGTCACTAGGCAGGACGTATGAGAGTTTGATTTCGAGGCGTCTTCCAGGTGGTTTACGCTGATTTGAGGCTCCACGTGTTGACAGATCTCTTCGTGAGTTATCCGTTATTTGGAATGAGTGGCACCAGTCAGACTACAGTTCGACATTCAAAAACGTGTACTTGTGCCCAACCCCCAGGCGTTGCTCACTCCAAACCAGCTGTGCAGCAGTAACATAAATATTTTCCTTCTTCACCTCGCGGCGATGTCGTTCCTTCCTTTGCCGTATTAAAAGCCGATTGCCGGAAACCGGGTGAAGTCGAGTCCCACGCGTCCTTGGCTCGTCCAGTCATATTTGCATACGATAGGACGAGCTTCTTCTCCCATCCGCGAATAGCTTCGACGTTCAAGGCAGCCGCTCCCTGAGGGGATATTGACGCCCTCGAATCTTCAGGGCTTTCGAAGGGGGGGTCCTGAAACAAATTACCTCCGTTATCTTCCGTTGATAAATTCAACTGGAACGATCCATTCTCCGGCCGATACCTTCGAAATCGCGTAGAAAAGTTAAAGAGCCAGGACAGGCGCCATCAATCGTTGCGGTTGATGGAAATTTACCGGGTTTAAAAACCCGTTTATTCCCTTCGGAAAGTGTTACAACCGCTGGTATTATGCAGAATCCATCTTTTGGCACTTCATTTGTCAGCGCGCCCAAAAGTTCGATTAGGAATTCGTTTCTCACCGGTGATTCTTCAAATAAACACCTACATCGTCTCTATAGACGGCTGTGGACTTCAAAGATGATATTTCACGTTGTCTCGTTGTAAGAGTAAACCTTCCTGGACTCGAGTCATACAGCTGACTCCCAAATGACTCTAACCAGATAGATGGTGAGACGATGATTTTTTTCAACTCCATTAATATTATGCCTTAATTGTGTAGAAACACATCCTAATGTACCTAGTGGATTTGAGAGCAATGTCCTGTAGAGGGCCGGAGAAAAACAGATCATAATTGAAGTTATAGAAGATTGTAGATCCTTCGAATGGACCTCAGAATGTCCTTGTTTCATCTAGACATACTGCAATGATTTAAAACGTAAAAACGACCGAACAGTATTTCGTTCCTTAAGATCCCACATGGTCTAACTCAGTTTTCCCAACTTTTTAGGAGAGACGAAAAAAAAACGGATTTTTCACCTGTAGTAATTTCCATGGTTATCGCGGCTTTTCTACGTTGAAGAAGCCTTTTTATGAATTGCAATAAAGGCCAAACCAATGAACTAGAAAGATGGACCGAGAGATTTCGCATATGTACCCGTTCCTAACTTATTTTGCCAAAAAAACTGAGGTAGACCTTGTGGGATCTTAAGGGACGATTTTGTACTTCGTTCCATATTTGTCGTGCGTTTTCAAAACCCTGTTCCACAAATAGTCCTTCGAAGCCTGTAAGTCCCGTTAAACGCCGCACTAGTACACACGTCGTTTTCTCGGTACATAGTTAAACTAGGTTTTTATGGCACAGGCCTCTCTCCGGGGTTTTGGAACCTTTTACCAGCTAATTTGGAACTCCTCTTCTCCTACTCCCTTTTGGGACAACCGTATCCCCGGTACGTGGTTCAGTCGGGGCCCCCGTCCTTTTGTGACCAGTTACCTGTTGAACGCCAACTGTTCCAAAGAGTGGAGCGCTTCAGGTACAGAATAGGCCAGTATGGCTCAGACCTCCGAATCACCACGTTGTCGCAATGTGGTTTGGCGCCCTCCGAAATTGTGAGTTGATATTTCGTTCAATTGTGTCAATTTTGTCAATGAGATCAGCTGATTAGACTGAATACATGTTCGTTTCATATGGAGCTCTCTGAATGATGCAGTCCACCCACTACTGTGCTTGTTCTCCACACCACGTTGCATTCATCATTTTCAGCACCCAAATTTCAGTTCTATCACGTAATTATGTAGAAAAAATCCATATATCGCAGTAGATTTGCTGCACACCTTCAGAAAATCCAATTTGAGCTAAGTGTTATCGTGACAAACCCAATACCCCTGTTTGAGAATATCCTCTATTACAGCCTATCGTTTAGTTTCCTTCAAGTTTTTTGTTGTTGTACCTTTCTACCTCCGAATCCAAACTTTCAACTTGCGGTTCGCACCAATTCGCCCTTGGCCTGATCCCTTTCTACTCGAAAATAGATCGAGAAGTGATTTTACGAAATAACCGCTTGAGGGTTTGAAAACAACGTGGTTGTAGAGACTCCGTTCTAAAAGTTGTTCTTATACCGTATCACCGTTGTTCAATTTCTACATTGATAGTCGTAAACCTCTCTTTTGCTAATCCTCGGTGGACCAAGAGTCGTAAACCGCGTTCAATCAGCTTGCTACCGTCTTCTTCCACAGTTTTCGCTGTACGAACAGAAGGGTGATTGGCCAGTAGTTGATGAGGTCATGGGATGGCTTGCCTTTTTCTTTATCATTACCACATGCGCGAATTTCCATTTTGCAGGAACGAATTTTGTACGAACTTTGAAATTGGGTTTTGTCACCGTCTATGGACTTCAAGTCTTAGATAATAAAACCTGCTAAGCAATTTGATGGCTCGTTATACGAGCGCTAGATGGTGATTGACATGTCAATATGATCGATGGCACGTGAAATCCTGTGGCTATTGAGCTTGTTGTATTTGTTGTTAATCCAAATTTACTGTTCTCATATTCCAATGATCTTTCAGCCTGTCTAAATCCACTATGTCTTGTCTTTGCAGGTATAAGGGAGTTGGAGGAGTGAGCAGCAGTAGGTGCACCGCCTCAGGGCTGGAGCTGAGGGAGTTGAGGAGACACAACTATAAGAATTCCGTACTCCCGAACAAGACAGCGTCCTACCTCGAGCTCCGCCGGGCCAGAAGCGGCCGGGGAATGAGCATGGGGCAGAAAATATCCAGTAAGTACTTCATACTCCTTTCCCATTATAAATCAATATAGTCACCTCGTTTTCCCGCACCGTTTACTACCGTTATTAGAGTTTCCTTTCGAATATTACTTGAAAGTCATAAACGCGCTTAACGCCATTAACACAGCTCAAGACCGCAAAAATCCTTCATGGTGACGATGTCTCCGGGACTATCTAAATTGGGAAAGGCCCCACCATTTGGAGCCTATAACTGACAGCTTATCGGATTATCCTGACCAGTTTTTAGTCTTATTACCGTCCCTTCTCCTCTACTCAAGTGCCGGAATAGAAAGGCTGATTTTACTTCGAGGGTATCCGTTATATATTTTTTTTTATACCAGTCGTTTAGGGTTCAGCACAGTCCAGATGTTGCAGTCACAATGTTCAAGTTCCACTACTCATATCAGCCAAAATCCTCAAGCTTGTGATCACCTTCGTATCGCTTACTGCCTCTCTTCATCTACAATTCGGATACATCCTTGTAGGAGGTCGTTTCTCTTGAATCAGTCACTCCACTACAGCAATCATATTTCCTACGTCTTTTATTTTCCATTCGCCAACATGGTAACAACATTGATTATTTGTATAACATATAACGTTTGTATAACAATCAATTCATGAATTCTTCAAGGGTTGAAATTGATCTTACACAGGAATGTAAATACAAGACTACACACTTTTGCTTTTTCCGTCTGTGTGATCGTGGACATCGAGAAAGTCTGCTGAAGGTTGCGGACGATCGTCTCGATGGGTTTCCTGTAATCCTTCAGAAGTATCAAAACGCATAGTATCAAAACGTGTTCAATAGTTTCTTCGTCTTGTTCGCAATAACGGCAAGCTGGCGAGGTTTCTCGTCCAATCTTCTATAAATATACTTTATTGACTTCTTTTCCACGTCAAAGCCTGGACATACACTTGTGAAACCTCTTGGAGTTTCCATCATGGTTCGAACCATGATTTTTCAAAAATACCTTTGCACCATATTGTAGCCACCATCTTAAATGTGTGTAAACTGATCTCAAATTCGTAATTAGCATGTCATCCCTCACCTAAAAATCGCCATAATTTTCGAAAGAAGCATCTCACAGTATCATTCAACGTCTCATTGTAAAGGGAAAGAGTAGTACTTGATGATGTAACGTGTAGGAGAAATTGGACATTGGATTTGCAAATTTTGTCCAGTCTCTATCTAACCCCAAAAATAGGCAAATTAGCCATTTTTCGTGTACATAACCTCAAATTTCTCAAAATTCAGACGTGATAGGACAATTCTGAGCTTCAGATTTTACGTAGAAAATTACTTCGGAAATGACCTCCAGCTGCTCAACAACCAGAACCCAATTATTTGTAGATCTGTATTGCGAATTGGTACGGCGTTGATGGTACTGAGATCCCTTTTAGATGGGAGTTTCGCAAATTAGTGGAGTTTTCTTCTTTGTCCTCAGTTTTCTTCTGTCTTCTACGTCCTTTTTGAACCCTCGCCGCAACTTTCTTCTTCCCTCTCGGCGGTTTATGAAATCCATTTCACACCGAACAGACGCCTCCATCCTGTGGACTAACACCAAAACTCCGCTCTCCCATGTGGGTCAGGGAACAATTAGAAAAATCCACGGGCGTCCCTACATCATTTTCACTTCGTGTTCACTCCAAGGTCGGATAAAGCTCTTTGTATTTGTTAGTGCTTACTTTTTCTTCCATAGCCACATCTCGGCGAGACGTTTTTCTTATAATGCAACATAGAGGAGGGAGGGAGGGGGGGGGGGTCCTATTGTCGAGTACCCTTTGGATCGGCATTTTTCAACCTTGATTCTCAATGAGAAGTAGGTGACGGTTTTCGAGTTACGTGTCTCATAATCTCGGCTACACTCCTTTTACTTTCGTACGCCATCCATTGTCCTTGATGCTAATAATGATACAAGAAATTTTACTTTTTCTCACATTATCTCGGAGAACGCACGTTTTTCCGGCCGAGTCACGAACTTGTCTTGCATCGCAGAAATGATAGAAGCAAATCAATTCGGCGATCACCTCGTACGGCCCTAATCAGCTCTATTACACAGGGCGAGAGTAAACTTAATTATTCACAACTCAATCTTACGAGTCTCATTGTAAACACAACAGCCACATCACAGTTTTGTGCTTCACCACACTATGAATTTTCGAAGTTTTCAAATCCTTCGTAAAATCATTTTCCACTTCAATTCTGAAACGAATCTTGTTCTGAGATTTGAAAATGGATTTTCCAATTAAATTTCGTGGCTCTAAAATCTGACCGATTCCAGCCACTCTGGCCCGCCCCATTGTACTACACTTATTTACGGCAGTAAATTTGTCACAGCGGTTAACCGTGTCGTAAGAGAGTGAAAACGCCGTGAAAGGCGGTTAAATCTTTAAATAGTCATCGTCGGGCTCGGAAAAGGGTTTCGCGTCGAAAGACGTGAAAATCGAAATGATTCGCACCGAACTGATGTTGATAATGTTATTCAAGTCCATTCAGTACAATTCAATATTTCCTTTTAGCCGCACAATGCGTTCAATGTTTGAATAATTGTTATTATTTAATAATGAACCGTTAGAATTTACAAAGAATAAAAAGGTTCAATTTAATTCCCTCGGAATTTCCCGGTTGAAAATACTTAGAATCCAATCATCGAAAGGACAAAAATTCCTCCATCTGCCTTCAGCATTTCCCCCTCGAATTTACTGATAACTTGGATATGCGGTATGTGGGCTGCAATCGGACAGAAAATGGTCCTCTAAACTATTCATAAGCCTGTGCCAATAGGAAAGGTCAAAAACAGTCATGCAACGTAGGAGCGAATTTTCGGATAAATACCTGGTTTTATGCAAAACATGTCCATCTTACTGGTTTTATAACAAAATTCGTCTCCTAATTTGTAGATTTGTCAACGCTGAAGACGATAGTGAAGTCAGAAATGCGATATCTCATTGCATTATTAGATTAGAGCAGATGAACCGTGAAGAACATCTCAAGTATCAACCACGTTTCTTCATCTTCAAAGTGCTACAGTTTGAAAACGGAATACGATATCGCAATTCTGACTTCACCATTGAGTTCAGCGTTAAAAATCTTTGAAATGAGGTGTCACTCGTCAGACTGTTTAATTTTTGGAATTTATGGGTGATTTTTCCCCCCCTTAAAAAACCCCAAAACCCCCCTTAGAGTGGTCCGAATTTGCCCATCTATGAACTTAGCCTTTCGATTGCCCAGGCCGATTTTATTTGCAAATTTGAACTTTTTATTTCAATTCTATCGAGAGTTATCGTCTGGAAAGACAATTTTTGGTGTCTTTTGGCCAATTCAGGAGGGTCTGAAACGGATTTTGGACCTAAATTTGTCGGAAATTCGAGTTTTAAAAATTTTGGACCGACAAAAATAGCTTCTTTTTCTTTGAAAATTCGCTAATAACGGTCAAAATGTTGAAAACGCTCGAAAACACCGACAAAAACACGTAAAATATATCCAGTATACTGAGAGTTAGCTAAATTTAGATTGTACTGTGATCGATAAGGTAAAATTATTATTAGGGTAGCGGATTACCATTGAGAAGGTGGATTATTTGAGGAGTACTCGTCAGGGTTGTGGATTAGACAAGAATGGCCACCAGTTGAGTGGGTTTGCTGTACAAGACGAATTCTCGGGATTAGGAATTGATATAAAGGAGCGGCTGTTGCCAAATATCGTGCAAAAATGATTTTATTGAGCACGTGGTAATATTTTGAAAATGGATCACGTTTCGAATTGAATTGATGATTAGTCATCATGTGAAATACCATGTGAAAATCATGGGAAAAAGTTGGTTATTTACCGTTTTTATTCATTTCATAGTTACCTTCTCGCGTTTGTTTCTATTTGTCGTTGTTAGAAACGTTATCGTTACTTTTGTTCGAGTCCAACAAGAAGGTTTTTTCCGCGACCGCCGGAGTGGTTGCTCTTTGAATGGTCTTGTTGTTGTTGGCTATCGCATCGACGATTGTATAAACTGAGCGTCACCCACTCTTGAATCATCATGTAGTGCGTATCGAGTTTGATACCAGTCGTACAGTAGCTGCCTGGCATCCGACCCGAGGTGTTCATCTCCTGCCGTCTTGACTTGCTCGAAGGTTCTTCGCTTCTTCGCTTTTACGCCGCTTTTTCTACTGAAGGGATCCGTTTAGCTGGTGATATTCCGTGAGTGAGTGGGATTTTCTACGTGGGATTTCATTCGCGATGATAAACATTGAACTGCTCTGTAACATGTCTCCGGTTTCTGTGCGACGTGTCCGTAACAAAACTCCTACTCGTCTTAGAGGATCGCCAAGCACTCGGAGTAAGCGTTACAACCACACATTTTCACTTGTATTCGTACGCATGGCAAAATTCCAATATTTTCACCCCATATTCCAAAACCACCAACTCCTCGTGGTATCCACATGGGTATAGCACGTTCTAATTCTTAGTTGTTTTATTCATTTCCTCCTTGGTTGAGAAAACCTTTGTCTATTTGGAGGGTTATAGGAGGCTACCTACCCCTGAAGATGGCTTATTAAAGCCGAAAGCTCGGAAAAACTTCTCCTCCGTTTTCTTTACAACCTCCTACAACCCTCCAAATAGACAAAGGTTCTAATTCTTGACTCATGAAATTTGGATTCACCGTTAAAAATAACAATCGCTTAGGACTTCCACCACGTTCACATTGCAGCACTGGGCGAAATACCAATACAATATTTTACTGAATTTTTAATCTCTGCAACTGTTCTCGTACTTAACTATACAGAATTGTTACTTGAAATCCTACAAGTGTTCGATTTCCCTCGACATTTCAAAGCGTGGACGAGGCCTTTTGTAAGTGGACGTCGTTATCTCCAGAGCCTGCCCAAACGTGAACCTGTATAACCCCTCACTTACTACGGACGCCTGGTCTGATACCGTTAGGATTTAGAGGAGTAGTTGGAAAGGAATGGTATTGTAACTCATAACTTCGCCTCTTCTGGATAGAAACGTCCTCTTGTGAAATGTTCAGAAAATTTCAGAAAATCAAAATTAATTTTGTGCATAGGGTTTTCTACTCGAAATTTCAAAGTCGATTTCCTTTGTATTGGCAATGGCCACTATTCTGGTCATTAATTGACCGTATTAATTGACTCGTCTACAGTGCACCTCTCCTCAATTGTCAATTAATATTAACTAATTGATGTGGGTATATTCAGACATCCTTGTACGTATTAGCAGACCTTGACCTGTTACAGTACTTGATTCCCTATTTTCGTGTTATTTTGCAAGTTCTCGTATCGTTATCATTCTGGTTGGTTCTGTGGAAAATAATTGTTGATACAATCACTATCGTTTCCTCTGTTGGGTGCATAACCTCCTTCCCCTTTGATAACTCGTTATATCTCGTTACTGATCCTCGAATCCCCTCTGCAGACAGATAATGTAACTTATACCATTTACATTCTATCCGAAAAATGTTAGTGTTTAAAATCCACGTCCGGCAGCTGTTCGAAAACTAGACAACAATTGAGGCAATATCGTAAACCTTTTGTGAGTGACGTATAATACGAGAGTTAGGCTTCTCAACTTCAATGCATGCGGGTCGTGAATCACGCTAATCCATTTTCACGTCATTTTTCAAAAATCCCCGTACCTACGGAGAATAATACAAAGTTATCTTTTTGAGTGTACTTTATCAACTCAGTTTTCTTCGTAGCTTTTTGTTCTGCGGTCCCGATATCTACCCATTGTTCTCACGAATTCACGAATACAGCAACGTTATCATCCTCTAAAAAGTCATTGTACAACCTCAACTCAACAACCATTAGTTACTCATCTACCAATATTGAACGGCAAATTTTTCCGTTATGCTCTGTTCAATTGTGAACCTGGTGCATGTTGAGGACGGAATTTATGTGGTAGATGCTTAAAGCCAAACATTGATTCCTACTTACTGTTAACGATTGTTGGGAATGAAAGGAAGAATAATGCGATATTGAAATAAATCCATAACACTGAAAGTTGAAATAAAAATTTAAAAAATGGCCGAATTTGAGTTTTGTGGACGAAAATTGCCAAAATCGTGAGGGAAAACTTTTAAAATCAATTCATTGTGAAATACAAAATTAAGCTTTTAATATCTTGTAATCGCTAAAAATGTGAATTAACTCCGTAATATCAACAAAAGTTTTGAAAGGTTGTTGCGTAGGTTGTGCGTTATTTAGAAAATTCGCGCATTTGGTGGTGCTGCATGTCGGGAACTTCTAGTTCAAATTTTTATAGAATCTTTCACGTCGTAATATCACGCATTCTCAACAAATTCATCACCATGGTTACCAAACCAATTTCATGTTCTGTACGAACTGTACCATTTTGTTAACGAATAACCTCCAGCTCGTGTATTTCGGTCTCGGTTAGACTCCCCGGTAAAATACGCGAGGTAATTTTCTTAATTTTCCTCGCCTCTTCCCATAATTGTTCGCTCCCTCCCGCCCGCCTATAAAAAAAAAGAAAATGGTCTTACCATTTTTAATGCGAAAGGAAATAATTATTAAACTTCCTTTTCCTTTCTTGAACCACCCACCATGTCCGCGTTTCGACCGTTTCTTTTCATTGTCCTCAACAACTCGGCGAGCAGTTCTAAAACCCTCTCATTTGTTCAATAATTGTTTGTGGTTGAGGTTATTTGAAATTTTACATAAATTTCGATAACATTATTAATGGTATTAAATTAACAGTATTAATTTCGATTCAGTATCAAAATTTCACTGACAATCTGTTGAAGCTAAAACCCCTCTAAAAAGAGGTTTTGATTTTTGTACATTGTACATTTTTGGTGCAGCTGTTGAAATTCTCTGGTCTCTACAAATGGAAGTGTCTAACTTTCTGGGTGCTTAAGACCAGATTTATTTTGGTCTTAAATTGCTTCAGTTGAATCCTCAATCGCAACATTTTCATGAGGTCTACTGGTTCAGGAGTTGAAATTCTCTGATCACTACAAATGGGCATTCCCAACTCTCTGGATGCTTTGCGTCAGGTGAGTCCTCAATCGCAACATTTTCTTAAGGTCTACTGGTGCAGCAGTTGAAATTCTCCCATCACTGCAAATGGACGTTCCCAACTCTCTGGGTGCTTAAGACCAGAGTTATTTTGGTCGTTGTGTCATTTTTAATTGGAAATAGCGTCAATTGAATTCTCAATCTCAATTATTCAAGGCATTTCAAGCATTAATTGTCGCAGTACACGCTGTAAGATCCACGTTCGAATAATACAGCAAACGCGTTTATCGTCTTGTCACACATTTCATAGGTACAACAACGACGGTCTTCATCAACCGAATCCTGTGTGGTCATCAAACATCAACAGCTGTAATTATTCCCAGCGAAAACCCGACAGATCTTGATCGTTCCGGCTGTCATTAGCAATCAACGAGATTTGTCAGGTCTTGATAATGATTCAAGGACAGCTTGCGTCACGCGTAACCACCACGACTTTGTTCTTCTCTTCTGGTCAAGAACGAAGAGATCTCACATGATCATTGTAATATTTCACCGGAATTTATTATAACTTGTAGTCTTTAAGTGACTACAATATGGTTAAAATCACAAAGAATCTAGAACGACGAACGTCCCTTCTAATTCAGTACAGACAATAAAAACGGAATATTCCACGGTTAATTGTTAGATCGCCTCTAAATGTTCCAGTCGCTATTTCCATTTTTTCTGCAGTAATATTGTTAATTAATCTGTGAAGTTTCCCTGTTCGTAAACCCCCCTTCAATTTCTATGGCATCCGGATTTTTTTTATTTTTTTTATTTTTAATATCAGCCCCTTCATTGTCTTCCTTTTTTCTCTCTCATTAATGTCTGTCTTTTATACCATCAAATAATTTCAGTTCGTTCAAACACAAATTGCCATTCGAATATCATTCTCACAATTAAACCTTTGTAGGTACGTTTTGCCAGGAATCACTCAGCTGAAAGATTTGCCATCATCCGTTTCGTCTCCTGAAACGGCAAATTAATTATTAATTAATAATTAAATTATTAAATTAATAGTAAATTAATAATTAATTTGCCGTGTGGTGATTCATATTATAGCTGATTAATTGTGTTTTCCAAAACAACGATTTCTCGCAGACATAACATTATTTTTCCTCTTGTGGATTTTCAATCCTCTGGCACAGGTTATGTGGATACAAGTTGAGCCTCGTTTTATGCGTCTTCTAACAATTTTCCAAAGGGGTGATTGAAGAAATTGCAGTTTTACTGTGGCCGCCTTGGATTTGTTACCATTGTGACGGCATCGTATTCCATTGAGGACAATGAACAAATGATCCTCGTAACAATAGAGAGGGTAACAGTCGAACAATAAATCATAATATTAATTCAATAGAGAACTGTGCTTTTTGTCAGTTTTTGATCCTCCGCCTTTTACGGGTCCAAAGCGATTGTACAAGTTCCACTGTTTAATGCACCATCTTGTGTACGTTTGGTATCTTCAACTGTAGTGGACGATCGGAATCACAAGCTCGCCATGGAGAGACGTGAGCTAAATTTTTTCTTTGAGTTTCACGCGAGTTTGACTGTCGATTTGAAAAACGATTGAATTCAATTGAAAATGAACCTCATCGATGAATCACAATTTTGCTCGAGTTCCACATAAGTTTCACCCAAATTTTGAATTTCGTACAGATGTGCCCTATCGTCTCACTCATTCTGCCTTGGTGTTTCGTTATGCAGTAGATACAACATTGTATTTAGTTTTTGCACTTTTTTCTCCTTTTTTAAATTGGCTCTTCGTGGCTTGAATTTGATGTAATTACCTCAAGAATTTCAATCTGAAAATTCAACCAGCAAATATCAAGTCTTCTTCATTTCCATGTTCTACGTTCTCGTAATAGCAATTCAATGCCTAGTCATCGTGTTATCCCCCTGGTTTGTTTTTTAATCCGCCTCATCAATAATTGTACAATTATTGTACAAGTAAGACCTGTGAATTTCATTCTGTTTTTCTATTCCGTTGTCTATTCTTTAACAGTAGACTTGTAAAGTCGCGTCGTCGCCAATTGTTCGTGGTGTCGTCGATAAATCGGTCAATGGATATGAAATCAAAATTATTCAACTTCATTTTATGTATTCATGTTCCTAACAAAAATTATTACTGATGAATTTTGTCTTCATGTCCACTCGTCGGTTTGTCTTTTCAACGGTTGTCATATTCCCTATAATTTGATAACTTGGTGTGTCGTAATTTACCGGTATTGATAGGTGTTTCAACTTTCATGCTTGAGTAATATTTCGAGTTGTCATCGTTCCATTGACGGTCAAAATAAATTACGTTCCATAAAATCCTCCAGAGCCACAACCGAGATTCGAGTTCTGCCTCCTGCCAGGACCGCTTTTTCGTGGAGTCTACCGGTTCATTACGGCGCAACGGCATTTCCATTCGAATAGCTTCAAAAAAAGATGAAGAAGATGACATAGAATAGAATTACAATATTTCGTTCAAGGCTGTTTCCTTTGCCGACTCGGAAATTTGAATTCCGGAGTTCAACGGCCCAACGGTTTTCTTCGCTACGAATTTCCAAAAGTGCCCCCATTCACAATTTCTTTCGGAGCGTTTATCTCTGGGTCTTTTGTTTACTCGGATAAAAGTAGGTGAATTACGTTTCGTGAACCATTCTCTAATTTGAAAGTGTAAAAGGTCCCCTGAGGGTCCCCCCGAACACGTGTATGTTTACTTCCCTTTCACATTTTAGAAATCTGTCCGGGTGTTGGGTTTCCCTCACATTAGCGAAACTCTATACATTTCCGGCGTTGGGTTTTCGGAGCTCGAGTCGTGCTGTAGGCTCGCTTGCAACGCTATGTTCGACGTATCCCCACGTGCCTTTTATGGGAGTCCGTTCGCATGCTGTTATGCGCTCTTGAATGGTACGTTTTCGACAAGGTTTTTCCATTCAAAATCCGTTTTTAATATAATTTTATAGTCATCCCAGACAATATAACAGGATTAGTCTCAACCCCCCCCCCCACTAATGACGATTACAAAATTGGCCACTTTCAAGTTTTGGGGAGTTGAAGATTGATATTGAAAAAAAAACCACAGTAATGCAGCATGGCTAAAAGAACGAATTTTCGAAGAAATAACTGGTTTTATGTCAAATGCCTCAATTTTACTGGTTTTATAAAACATTTTGTCTTTTTTTGCTGAGTAACACCTCAGTTGATAGGTTATTCAACGCCATCGTGTTCAGCGTTGAAATACCTTTAAAATGAGGTGTCAAACATTTGCATTTTGGAAATTTAGGGGTAATTTTACTCTGAAGTAGCCCGATTCTGGCCATTTACGTAGCCTTTCGATTGCCAAGACAGATGTTTTGTGCAAATTTGAACCTTTAATCTCACTTCTATCGAGGGTTATCGTCATGTGTTATTCCATGCTTATATGCATATGATTTTCGGTGTATTTTGCCAATTCAGGATGGTCTGAAACGAATTTTGGTATAAAACGTTTTCGGAAATTTTGGACCGAGAACAATAGCACTTTTCTTCGTAAATTCACTAAAACACTGTAAATGGCTTGGTGCAAATTTAAAAAAAAAATACCGCCAAATCAGGAACAAAATCAGAGAGAAAAATCATTTTAATAAGGTTTGGTTCAAGTTACTGTTTTAATGGTTCAAAAATGGTTGAAATGTCCAATAAATACTCGTGGCAAGACGTTGTGTGTGGTTTAACGTTATTTAGGAAATTCGCTCGTTAGGTCATGCTGCAAGTCATATTTTTTGAAATCGTACCCTCATTCTATGATATTACCTACTCCTTCAATGGTACTGCGTATGGTATCAGCCGAAATTGAACGTCCGAAGACACGGTCTGTTGACAGTTACCGCTTGCAGACATTTCGACGACTACCCGCGCCAATCCGTCCGTAACCGTATCCGTCTAGTCCCCCTGTTTCACGTGTCAGTTCCGTTTCCTTTTTAATTCTTTCAAGGACTCACGATTTATCTTCAAGGCACGACAAGACCGTCAGTTGGCGCGAGCGATTCCCCTCCGTCCGCTACAATTTTATCACTTCGCTCCTTCGTCAACAATTGTGTCGAAACAGGCGTAAACCAATGCGCCCATCGGTCCAGTTATTCTTGTTCGATCTTGCGCCGCTTAAGCTGACTGGAATGAGTGGTAGACAATAATATTGTGATGATAGTCTGAACTTCACACTCTGAATCAACCATCGCGATTGCACACGGGCTGTGCTGAACTTTCGGCTGTATCCTCCAATTTGTTCGAATTGACAAGTCAGCTAAGTTTGCGATGTAGGGTTATTTTTCACCGGTCCCTTATCCCCACATTTAGCATTGTGCTTGAGCAAATAATGAATCAATAATAATTATTGTTTTCACAGATATTTAAATTTCGCCCTGTGTAATTGTTATCCAATTTGGTCCAAATATCTAGTTTGTATTCACTCTCCGGGGCATTAGGTTTTTTTGCCCACCCCCTTCGCCAACTCTCCTTGCCAGCAGGCCATGTTTCAAAGCCTCCGTTCCGTTTCAGATGGAGTTAAGAGCGTCAACCGAGAGAGCCCTGCGCCGTACAAGCCTGTCATCCCTAGGGAGCTAGCCCAGGACTTCCAGAGACCTGCTAGGCTGGACATACTTTTGGATATGCCCCCAGCGTCGAGGGAGGCACAGATTAAACATGGATGGAACCCCGAAGATCGTTCGTTAAACATATTCGTTAAGGTACGCAAAACACATGTTCAAGTTGATACCGTTGGAAAATACCGAAGTATGAACTCACAGAATTGACAACAATCGGTAGGCCTTTTCTGGCCGGATCGGCACAGTTCCTCGATTTTAGCATCATAAACGGCATCCCTGATTCGTTACCCATATGCACCACCAGTACCTCACAATACTAACTGCCTTGAATACTTAGCAACTTATCACATTACATATAATGATTCCCAAGATTGTTTTCTACTGAAAATAATATCAATAAACGTGACAAAAAGCCTTTGACGCTTTCGACATCCTTTCTCTTTCTATCCGTAACTTGAGTAACTTTGTCTCGGAGGAGGGCAGAAGAAAAGTTTCGCGGGATACAAGACTTTTCGGAGCCTTTTCTTCTCAAATGGCAAACGCTTTTCCATCCCTTCTTTCTCGTAAATCATCGCTGCAAGAGAATCGAACCTTTTAACGATTGGACAAATTTTTTGCCTAGCACTGTGAGAGCTTTTGTTAGATTGGGGAAAAAATACAATGTTACCTCACCAGCTCAGTTTCCTTACTTTGAAAAGTTACATGATATCTTGGATATTGTGTCCCTTGTCACATCGTTATCTAACGTTTATGCTCTTTGTTTTTACCTACCAAATACAGCAATGATTTGGTGCTTCTACATGCGGCCTTGTGCACACGAGTAACAGCCCTGTATTATGGCGATCGTAGTGACCATGGAGTTACTTAGATAATGTACATTTTGTGTTTTTGACGTAGGCGAGCGGCAACGTCCGTGAAATTCGCAGCGGTAAAGCGTCTTTCGAAGGTTGCCACAATCGTTTGGTCCCCTAGTCAGTTTGAGACGGTGGGGTTTTTTCAGTTTTGGTTTCACTTTTGTCCTTGGTTACTTCTCTTAGTTGTTCCTAGTTCCAAAACCACGCGGCTCCGCTCTTCCTGCGGCCCCGACCATTTGAGATCTAACAAAAACTCGTTCCTCGTTCCATCTCTGTAACGGAGGGGGGAATCTGAAGAAAAAATCTATAGAAACCCCCGAAGCCGTCTCTTGCAGCCGATCCTTCACGATGCACCTGGGCTCTTCATCATTTCAAAAGACCCTCCTCCCCGTCGTAGGATCTGTACTTTTTGTGGTTTTAGACAGATACCCAAAGAACTATCGTCTTTCCCCTAAAACATCTTGTGCAGCTCACCAAAATTATTATGATAACGTGAGAAATCTCCTTGATTGTTGACTACCCCAGTGTTTTCCCCCTTACTACTAGAACCTCCAAATTCACCGAAATATTCCCAAAACACAATATTCCCAAATGATCACCTCACCTGTTGCAGTGATCATTTATCGTCGTAATGGCTTATCTCAGTATGTAATGGCCTATCTCAAAAACAGGAACAACAAAAAACGTTTTTCAGGGATGGCCAACGAAATAGACTTCTCCACATTCATAAATTTCACTAAAGTAGTTACTGTAGAAAAATCGTAGAGTTAGGCAGTGTTAGATGGCGTGTGAGATAGGCCATTATTCAATTATTATGGCCCATCTCAACCACCCATTGGAAATACATGAGTGAAATAAATGAAAATGGTCTCCTATAGGTAGAACCTAAGTAAAGCCCCGACATTATTGATTAATGTTTTTGTAACATAGAGGGAACTAGTGAAAAGCAAGGGAGTGATAAGAAAAAAAATCATAAAATATATTTGTAAATGAAATAAAAGTAAAATATTTGCGAAAATCCATGAAAGATTGAAATTTTATTGACTTGGACAAATGAACTTTATGTTTCTTAAACTTACATCTTCTTTCTTACGACTTAGGCTAAACACAGCCTATTTTAAGAAATCAATCAGCGGTATATTTTGTTAGAAATTTCTTCAGTTGAATTACACGAAAGTCAAATTAACTATATTTATACCTTTCTTTTGTAGCAGTTGGAGCTGGCTAACTGACCGAAGTACTTGCTAATAAGCAGATTAAAATAACATTAAACATAGGTTTTGTGTACCGGTTTTGCCTTTAAAGCTCGTATTTTAATAACTTAAAAGAAATGTTAATTCTCTGAATATATTTTTAAAATCTACAAAAATCATTTAACATTTTACACTGCTATGTCTGCTACCACAATGGTTTGTAAAGTTTATTGGTTTTTAAACATTTCAAGTTTTTTTGGATATTGATTTTTGTCGAGAAATTGATTGTTTTACTTTACCCTTGGGTTTTACTAAGCAACGCCACTGGATGAGATAGGCCAGAGTCAGTAACAAAGCAAATGAAACTAGATAGGCTGTTATCGAAAAACTGATAATTTGGACGTTTTGTAGAACGACAGACAAATTTAAGGGATACCAACGCACAGGAAATGAAAAAAAAACAGTATCGAATTTTTAGCTCAAACCCCATTTTTGAGATATGCCATTATTGTTCTTAAGACGTAAAAATGCTGTAGTCGCCAAATACCAAGGTACTCAAGTACTTGAATGGCGCTGTTTCTATTAAGATAGTGACACAACATTCGACCGTGTACTTGGCCTTGTTCTCAATGTATAAACCTGTAGGATCTATCGTTGACATGTGACTATTCATGTTGATTCCATTATGATTGTGTTGAGATCACGCTATCGAAGGACATGGTTCACAGCCCCACTTTAGTTGACGTTTTCCTCAATTCCCGTGTTGGCTTCCTGCGCTGCCAGTAAGACCGCTTTTCAAAAGCGTACGTGCCTTTAGTGTTACCAACCGCACTTGTGACAGTATACAAACTTGAGTCCTTTCGACGCTGTGTTGGTATTCTATGGGTCCCTGTCTCGGCTTTTAACAAAATGCAATTGAAAACGCGCCGGAGGGAACAAATAAAGGTTCATCAAGGCCCTCCGGTACGTTGAGAGGAAGCTATTTGTCGTCAGGTTTTTCGATTGAGTAACGACTCGTCTGTTGGAAGTCACAAAAGGGAGCGGACGGACGGGTTGAGGCCTTTTTTCGAGGGCACCAACGTACCTCGGCGAGCAGATGTGAGCGCGAAAGGCCGCCGTAAAAATCCCAGCAGATGTTCCACGAGGTCCCAACAGGATCGAATGGGTCGCGGGAACTTAACACAACTGGGAGCCTTCACAATTCTACCATATCTCGTTTCTGTTTACCCTCTTAATGACGTATTCGTCGATGTGTAATTATAAATCGACGATGACCTCCCGAAACATACTGATTTGGTACCTACTTGTCGGACTGTTGATAACACAGGCCCACAAAAAAGAAAAAGTGGTTTGTTCTTATGACGGGACCCACCTATCCTTATGTATCTTTCGACGCTGAATCCGAATCTGACCTCAACATATGAGGTCCCAGTCGATTTTGGCGTGATACACTCGAATACCCCCAAAAAAATCCAATTTTGTCACAGTTTTTTAGGTCAGAGAAAAAACAACCAGTGATACGATAAATTTGACTTCAAATTTGGATTCTACGAAAAAAATACGTCGAAATTGCTATTTCAAATTTTTTTTAGACATAGACATTTCCGATGCAGCGCCGGTTTTCGAGCTATATCATTGGTTGATCTGCCTACAAAAATTTTTGAAATAGCAATTTCGACGTCTTTTTTCCGTAGAATCCAAATCTGAAGTCAAATTTATCGTTTATTACTAGTTTATAAGTCACCTATATACCCATCTAGTTTGTCATATATACCTTTCATAACTCCATACCAACTCTCCAATTTGTCTTTTTTGTAGGATGCATGATTAGGATCTTGATCCAAGATCGAAACGTCGCAGTAAACAAATAATAACAACGACTAGTGTTGGTCATTTCTCACCCGCAAACATATTATGTAGTATAGTATTGTGTATGAGTGTCTAACTTGTATGCATAACACGAAGGAAATATCAACCTGCTGTGAGTCTGCCATTTAATATCTACTGATGAAACCTTCCACGTGGTTCTCCAAGAACTCAGCTTATTCCTCCCCGTCATCCACAGTGAAGGTATTGATCTGGGCTTTGGAGTCACTCCCTAAATTCTATGCTTTCCAAACCAGCCCGTGGGACGTTTCATCGTCCTTTTAAAAGTTTGAGTTTTCGTTACCCGTTTAAACCATTCTCCGTATTTTCTTGTTAATCGGCGCAATTCCACACAATCTCTCCTCCGTGTTGCATATCTACGTCATGTTCTAAAGTTTGCGTTTGTTTCTATTGCAGGATGATGATAAACTCACGTTTCACAGACACCCGGTAGCGCAAAGTACTGACTGCATACGAGGGAAAGTCGGTCTTAGTAAAGGTCTCCACGTTTGGGAGGTCCATTGGTCGACGCGGCAACGGGGGACGCATGCGGTTGTCGGCGTAGCGACGGCGGATGCACCCCTACATTCCGTAGGATACCAGGTAATATTTCAGCACATTTGATCCACGATATACTAATACCTACGAGTATGTGACTTGGTAGTTATCGTCAATATTAGTTTTCTTACTAATCTCCATCAAGTACAAGTTGATAGACTTGAAGACTTCAACTTGACTTATTACTCAGATCAAAAATGTTGACATTTAATGTCTTTCATGTGAATCAATAGGAGTTTTCAAGCTTGACAGCAGATGAGTAGGCCATTTCCAAAACGCGCCAAAAGACTTTAAAAAGAAACTGAGCGATTTGAATGTTTCCGTGATCGGGAAGGACATAGAGGGGTTCACTTCCGCATCCGATGCTTAGGGGTGGGGGTTTATAGGGAAACCAAAATATAAAAATTTTAATTTCTTCCTTCCCGTGAGACATATGAATATTATTTTTGGTATTTAAGATTATTTATAAGGGTTTGTAAAGGGACATGTAAGAGGTATAATCCGTAAAGCGACCGGTAAGGGTGGCAGATGGACACACCCCGAGTTCTGCCCGACAGCTAGTTATACCAAAAAGATATTACAAAAGATGAGCTACCTAACAGCAGGTTGCACATTAAATATAAAAACGACGAAACACTCCTGGTGGTCCTACTATGAAACTTTTTATTGTTGTTAGTGACAATTCTACCAACCTTCAAAAGCAAAAATCCTGTTCACAGGGTAGAAAATCAGGAGAAAAGGTTTGAAAAGTCAGAGAAACAACTGTTTTGAGCCATTGTTGTCAACAGCTCTTAGCACTTTTTGAAGCTGGGATGTTTTTTAGCTCACTTTGCACCTGGGTTTTGCCTTGTTTTGACCTTGGAAACGATCACAGGGATGTTTCTGATGCCATTCTGAATCCAACGATATCAAATAAGTACCTACTATTTATTATTATTTAAATTTTTTTCTTATTAAATCGATTGAGCGCGTTTTGCAACTGGCCTACTTCAGATGATGTTTAGTAAACCAGTATCTCTACTATTACTATTCACCGCTTTCGTTGAAAAGGTATTACAAGTATTAATTTGGTTATAATTTAATTATACCAGGAACAAACAAGGTATAATTGATACTGAAGACATTTCTGATGCAGTTTCGCCGTATTCTGTAGCGAACCATTTGAATAAATGTAGCGCTCGAACCAGACTGGTTTCCCTAGCGGTCGTTTTCGCACCGCTCATCAATTAACATTTTTAAAATGTCAAAAAGTCGATCGTTTGATCCCCGGTCGCCTTCCCTAAAAAAAACGAAATAGGTAATTACGAGGGGCGGTCATTATGTGTTTAAAAGAGCAACTCAATCGAAAATACTTTGGCCGGGCGAAAGAAACAACTTTCCACATCGCGCCTAAATAGTTAATTAATTATCTCTTGATATTTCCGACGTTTTAAACACCTTTCAAAAGCTAGTGGTTCAAAGAATAGTAAACCTGTTGAATAGTACAGGAAATCTAAATACAATAGTGTGAAGCATGTTCGCAGTATTGAATAGAGTATGGTGTTGGAAATTCAGAGGTTTCAAGTTGGTATGTTGATGAATAATATTCATTATATTATAATGACATGACCTTGGTTGGTTCGTGGATGCTTCAAGTACTTGTATTCCCTAGATTAAAGAGTATATGATTCAGATTTAAAATTAACAACTAAAATTTAAAACACTAACGATAAAATTAATATTTCCACGCAGAAGGTTTACGTACTAAACCTGGTTTTACTGTTAGCATTTATTTCCACTAGAGCATACTTTCAAAAATAATTTGTTGTGAATTATTTAATATTTCATTTAACTGAGAATTAATCGCAATCACAGTGTATTACTACCATATGGGTGAACTGTCGCATTTATCGTACGAACATGGAGTAGGAATACCTCGAAGTATTGATAACCTTCTTCAATCTTCATAGATAACCTTAGACCACTGGCCCACTCGAGAATTCGTGAACAGTTTGAAATCAATAGGAAATTTCCATTCAAGTATTCTGTTTGAAAAAACGTGTGAAGGGTTTTTGGGATTGGAGAGTTGAGAACTGGATGGAGAATGGTCATGAATTCATGAATTAGACGAAGTTTCGGGACATTCGTGGATTTTCAGGTTTGAAGGTTTTCACTGATACTGATATACCAGTACAGGTAACCAAACAGTGAATAATTCGAATAAGCTTTTTACCTCCGGAATCGATCGTACGTTTTACCACTTATCAATTCAAACTATTAACCTCGATTGTGAACGAACAGGTGGTACAGCGTTCCAAAATGTTTGTGTGGGGGATCGAGATCTGACTAGATTACGCTCCTGAAAATATCCTTCTTATTTCACTCTTTTCTATTGAATGAGAACCAGAAGTAGTTTAAATGTCTGTTAGATAATATTCGACCCAAACAGCCAAGTTATATTTCAATGCCCTACCCATATTTCGGATTTTTTGAACCTAAACCTGTAATTTTTGACCAAACGCGAGGTGAAACGAGGTTGCTATAACTACTTTGTTTAACTCGTGAAAAGGATTTTGGTATTTTGGATACAGTAAGCAAGGCATTGGGGTGAATCAGGGGGCTCTGTGGTATATTTATTGCTCTATTTATCAAGGAAAATAAGATAGAAAATCCCATCCCAGAGTGAAGCAACCACCTCTCCATTGTTCCTGGTTGTTGTATAACGGAGTCTGTATCGAGGCTGTCGGCATAATTAACTGCCAAGTAGCTACCACTACCTTTGCGGAAATTAGAGTTTGGAAGAAAAAAAACTTGTACCTATCAAAATCGAAGTGGGGAAAAAAACTACATTTTAATTTGCCGTGACATTTGGCGATTTTTTAACCTTTGGGACCGAAAGATTGGCCAAGACAGTTACCCAATGAGGGGCCAGGGTCCGAGGTGGCCCGCCGAATATTAAATTTCAACTCTCGCTCCCGGGCACCGCGGCGGCCTCGAAATAAATGAGCTTTCATTCTCGATATTTTTCAATTCGCCAATACGTCGGCGCTAAAGCCGACAGGACTTATTGGTTTTTTTTAAACGGTCCGATTAAATTTGATCCCGTCTCGGTGGGGAGGTAATGCTTTCTAATGAGTCAGGTACGTTCCTTGTGTGATATTACCGTTAAATAAAACCTACCGACGGGTATGCGGAGAAATAGGGTTAAGTTCCCTCACCTTCTCGCCATCATGCTACTTCTCATGACCGGGGATATATTGCAGAGTGCTATATTAGGCACCATACCATATTAGGGTAGGGTACTTTACCGTACCCTCTTACATTCACTAAAACACGTCCTTTTGTTCTGTACCAGTTCTATACCACATTTTCATGTTCATGTATTTTTACCTAGAAACTACAATGTTGTAAATTGTCAAACTCTGGACTAATCCTGTTTTGTCTTGTTTTGTTTCAGAGCCTGGTCGGTAGTAATGATCAGTCTTGGGGTTGGGATCTAGGCAGGAATAAACTGTACCACGATTCTAAAACAAACGCGGGAGTGACGTACCCCGCCATACTTAAACCAGATGAAACGTTCATCGTACCAGATAAATTTTTAGGTGAGTTTGAATTGTTCATTTTAACTACTGCTTAACATCAGGCCTGAATGGCTCTGACGTTACATGTACTGGGCAGGCTTTAGGCTAATCTCTAGTTCTCTGCACCAATTCTTCCACAGAAAATATTCGTTCCTTCATAACAGAGCCAGGAATAAACAAGATCGTAACCCGGATAGTCTTTTAAGGCGGTACAAAGTTTCACGTCCCATTTGAGCCGATGAGATTGGAAAGAACTTGATGCCACGAATCCGACGATACTCAAAAGATTTTTGTAGGTTCAGCCATTCAGATGTTATTGGTCAAGATAAAATCGTTGAAACTCGATATTAAAACCCACGCTTTTGGCGTCGGGCCTCCACTAAGGAGTTTTTCCTGAATTCTTTAGGTGCTTCCGCAATCACCTGAGAGAGCCCAAATAATGATGAGAAATTGCACAGTCTGAACGAAACCAGAGAAAAAGCACTACACTGGAAGAATTCAAACGTGCATTATCAGTTAACTTATCAGGGTTTTTCATTATCCATTATCGAACTTGGTGTTTTCGTTTTCTCTCAGGAAATTCGTGTCTTATCCAGCTGTTATCAAATTGGTGACATCATTTTGACCTCCTGACCACCTTCCTACATGTGTTCTTACTTCATGAACATCTGAGTTCCCTTGGTCGTTTCCTCCAGCGCTGCAATTTCCTTAGTCCACCCTCGAACGTTCGAACTTGATGGCGCTGTTAAAAGAGCGCCATTAACGAACAGCGATTTTGTAATGGCTCCATCAAACAAAGTTCAAACCATACTGTCTGGCTCCAGAAAGTTCTAGTCATTGTGTTCGAAAATGAAAAACAAAGAAATCCTCTCCCTTAATTGTCTCTTCAAATTTACGACGTTTTGTTAACATTAGCGATCAATAATACACGAATTATACCTTCCAAATGTTTGTTCACTGGAAGAATGATTTCTGTACAATGGGTTCGGTCTAAACGGAGCTGCACTCCTTTTCATTTCGTTTTGTAATATTTTAAAAGTACCCGTACAAATGTTATAATGGTATGAAATAACCACAGATTTCCTACTGGCTTGTTACCGGTTTGGTGGTTATATACAGGGTGTCTACAGAAATTATGGGACAAACTCAAGAATTCGATTCTACAGCTAATTTGCAACAAAAAGTGCCTCTTAGAGTTTTTTCATTATTAAACTAAAAATCTTCTTTTTTTTCACTTTTAAGACAGTACTGTCTTAAAAAATCGGATTTTATAACAGGGAGATAGCAAATTTAACGTTCTTTCCAACGGTATCCTCATTATCCTTATTTTACTTATTAATTTAAGGGAGTTAGAGCCGTTTTACTGAGACAAAGTCGAAAACACGAAAACAAATGAAGGCTACAGGGGAAGAAGGGTATAATTCCACTGTCGATTTCGAGGTTTCAATGCCGTCTAGCTGCTTTCTGGAGTAGTTTCACGTGGTAGGTCGGTACTGGTGAAAAACTATTTCATTCCATGATGGTTTGGAATAGGTTGTTGATAATTTTTTTTCATATCTTGGCAACGTATCATGAGATGGTTAAGTTAGTTTGTGCTCTCCTGAACAATTTCCAATTTTGGAATCGTACCCTTCTTCCCCTGTACCCTTCAAATCTTAAAAGTGAAAAAAGGCGGGTTTTAGTTGAGTAATGAAAAAACTCTTAGAGGCACTTTTTGTTGCAAATTAGCTGTAGAATCGTTTCCTTGAGTATGTCCCATAATTAATGTAGACACCGTGTATATCCTCAGTCTAGGATTATGGTGTAGAGGAAGCGTCTGGGGATAGGATTAAGGTTGTTGTAGTGTATGACCAAATCACTGGTCCAGCAGTTACTTAGGTCAAGTTATGTCTACGACCAACGTAGGGGGCTGGTCTGGCTGAGTTAGTGAGGATCTTGCAGATTTATTGTGTTCCTTTATCTCCACACCTCGATGCCTTGTGCACTTTTTCTAGGGTAACAGTGGGGAAAATCACTAAAAACTCACTAATCCTTATCCTCTCGACCTGATCCACCCCGTAATCACTTATTCGAGGTCTCTAATTTGTTTTCACCTGAGGAACGGGTCGCCCACCGTTGTGCCTTTATTGTGGTTTGTACAGTGAACCAACTGTGCCCTGATGTTCAGATTGTCTGGATTTGTTGTTTTCTGTACCATAACGTGTGAACCCACCGCTTTGCCTCATCCATGTTAGCACCTGGTTTAGCGTCAGGGACAAGTATTTGATGTGACGTCTCATCCTCCCGTTTCGATGCCTGAAACAAAGCATCTTCTGAGGGTGAATGTAACAAGTGGTGATTGTGTGAGATTGACCTTCACCTTACGTATTTCACCTCACCCAACCACCACTTCTCAGTTTCGGTCAGGTGTAGCTGCCACTTTCATTTGGGTTCTTTGTCTGGTTTTTTGTACCAGTCACAATTCAGTAAATAACTTTGTTCCTTGGATTCAGGTGAGTTCTGGCATGTTGGTACTGGGGCGAAGAGTTTCTCCACTTCAAACGGCAATTACCTTGATCAAGCCGATTAGTACTCCTACACAGAGCAGTTTAGTAACGGGAGGGAGATTGACTTTCATAAAAAGAAAACAGGGATATCCTTAAATGCCAACTGCTTCCCCTCCTCCCCGTCCACTATACTTCAGTTCGCCATCTATTGTTCCAACACAAATGAAGGCTCACATTATAACAGCGAAACAAAACTAAACCCCTCCCAATACTACAATGGTCTCCAACCGTCCCTTCATTGTCATATTTCATCAGACCTTCGCAACAATAGGGCCTACGCGCTACTATGTATTTATATTACTCCCCGTCGCATCAAGAGCGCTGTGCTATCGAAGCGTTTTAACCTCCAAGAAGTTTTGTTGCTCTGCGTCATCACTTCTCGAAATGCCGCTCCTTCTTGCAGGAAGAAGGAACCGCAAGAAGCCAATTAAAGTTGCGGACGAATCGGTAGTGATTGAAAACGTTTATTTTTCATTTTAAATCCCTCTCCTCCTTTTTTTTCGACTGTTCTTCCTGTTTCCATTCAGTGCGAAACTGGTTTTTCTTTTGAATAAAACTCCACCCGGTAACTTCGCTTCTTTCATTTGCTCTGAACGAGCAGTTCGAACGATACTTTGCTCGGATCCTTGTAAGAACATAATTAAATATTGGAATTCGCAATGTCTCTGTTGAGAAGGGTTTTGTAACTCGTACTGCTGTCTGAATTGAATCATCCTTTCTGCTATTCCTGGCTTTCGGTACACCTTACTACGATTTCTGCACTTTTTTAAATCGATTTCGACTGTAGTCATGCCTACTTCCATTTCAAAGTTACAACAATCTCTCATATTTCGATATTGAACGGTCACAATGATTTGGTTGTTTGTTTTGTTGGTTAAAGACTATTTCGAGGCATTCGTCGACGTGAATCGCTTTGCTCCCACGGACAAGGAATTTGTTGATTTGTGAAATGGACTGAATAACATAATATTGCGTTAAATAACTTCCACATTTTAACAAATTCTTTTTGATCTCTCTTTTAGTTGTTCTCGACATGGACGAAGGCACTTTATCGTTCGTTGTCGACGGCCAGTACCTGGGCGTGGCGTTTAGAGGATTGAAAGGACGCAAATTGTACCCCATCGTAAGCGCTGTCTGGGGACACTGCGAGATCACTATGAAGTACATCGGAGGCCTTGACCGTAAGTACACAATCAAACTGTCGTTGTTCTCACCACCCACGGTTAGCTTGAAGTGTAGGGCAGATGGTGGAGAACTACGGGTGTCCCTAATAAAAGTTCCCTGACCATCTGACATCACCAAATAAGAAAAGGATTAATGTATTTTTGGTGCAATTTCTCGACATTTAAATGTAAGGACATAATCACAGGGCAGTCGAAAGATCAAGCAGTTCTGATGAAGTGGTCATTGGACCCAGTACTCCACCAACTGTGACCAATGATTCCTGTTCCTACTATTAGCAAATATATCCTACACTGATATTCAATCCTCCACCCAACAACATTCAACCCTCATTTCTCTTCTGGAATTATCCATCGTCACTAGCAGGTGGAGTACTAGAAGGCAAGACTATGTGAGGAAATCATTACCAGGCAGTCAAGATAATAGTCAGTCTAATATTGATCTCTCCAGAGTATCAATTTTGACGTCCTGATAATGGCACCCTTACATTGAAAGTGCTCGACTTGATAGTGACCAATAACTCCTGCCTGAGTTCCATGTGAGCTGGGCTATCTGATATAATGACATCATCATCACCAGATTATACTCTTGACGATTGTTCTCCTGCTTCTACTACCATTTAGATTTAACCCTCGCTTTCTCGTTTCCAGCCGAACCATTGCCACTGATGGACCTCTGCCGGAGGGTGATCCGCCAACGGGTGGGCAAGCAGCAGCTCGAAGAGAAGATCTCAGACCTCAACCTTCCTCACGCCATGAACACTTACCTCCTCTACAAGGACCGAAGATAACAACCTGGCGGCGGAATCCCTACTCTTCAAAATGATCTACCTCAACCGCCAAACCAAGTGCGCGATTACGGACAACATTAATTATGGACAATTCAGTGAAACGAAAAAAGTGATCGCTTAATTATTTAAAACAACAAATTGATGAAGAAAATGGCAAAATAAAAAAAAAGAAGTGGACGGTCCTTGATTTGTTTTGTGTTTGTTTCTCATTTTCGTGTTTCCCCATCAATTTTTGTCGGGAAAATTCGTTTTCTTCGCCTCTGTTAGAAGAATATTTGACGACGAGGACTTGTAAAAATCGCTCTCAGTGAAGATTGGATTTTTCGCCCACCTCCGCAGTATATCCCCACATGCACCAGAAGAAGAGGAGTACTGTTCCCCGCGCTTTTTATTAGCCAAACTGTATTCTTGATTAAACTGTTTTTATTATCTCTGTGAACGAAAACTGAAAAGTCTTTTAATTTTAATATTCGAATGAAGAAGTTTCTTTTTTTTTAAGTTCTTATGTAAATTTTGTGTGACTTTTTTGAGAAAAGAATATATATACTTGAAAAGTAACCTTTCTTGAGGACTTCCAAGACATTTTTTTTAGTGTGCAAGACAAGTGGAAAGTGTAAAAAATTATTATAAATACTAATTGACTTTTATATCAAGAAAGTAATGTAAATTGGGAAATTCTATTCAAGGTGACACCTCTTCCAATTGTTTGAGGAGCTTCCCGTTTTTTAGGCTTCTTCATTTTTATTGGACAAAATTTAACCCCTCCCCTTATTTTGTTTCTAAGTGTCATCGAAAAAACTGCAATATAGGTAATGTCTTTGAAAAAACTGCGATCTTCTTTTTTTCAAAATAGTATTTTTGTGTATCTAATCTTAGAATATACCTTATAAATATAGGAATATTGTAAGTTAACGGTATTGCATATTATTTCGTACGTTTCTTAGTTTTCATTTATCACAAGTTCGTTTGGTATTTTCGGCATAACGCGTTTTTTGAATCTGATGGAAAACGAAAAATGAAAAAAAAAGAAGCTTTTTCTTGGTGAACCGTAGGGGAAAGTTTTGTATCCAATACAATTCTGACGTTGAAGATATTATTATACTTCTCATAACATTTTTAGAATATAAAATTTTTGGTTCAACACTTTTCGGCGTTTGTAAAAAAAAATAAAAATAAAAGGAAATATTTAGTTACGAGTGAGTGGATGTTTTGCTTTCGTAGATTGTGCTTTTTAATACATGTTTCAAAATTTTCTGTGCGTTCTTTATTACTCTCATAATTTGGTCCCCATTTTGACATTCTTGTGATAAATGGAAGTATTCATCCATTTATTTCGATTTCTGAGTCTTCTAAAGAGAGAATCAATTTTTTTTTTCTTTTTTTTGCGATTTTTTCAATCACATTAGTGACTGGGGCCTACAAGTACCACAAGCAGATTCTCCACTTTTCAAACAGTTTCATTAACATTTTGCCCTCCCAAGAGTACGTTGTGTTAGTTAATGGAATTCCGTTTCCAAGGGGCGTTCTCAGCGTAATGTAAACTGAACTTGCTTGAATTTGACATGTCGTAGCTCGTTCATGTGGGACGTGTCAAATACGGGGGCCGGTTCATGGAAGAATTCGATTTACTTCGTTAAAATGGCGTTCTTTTACTTTTTTTTTCATTTTCTCACACTAGAGATACGTTTCGATCATCGGCCCAAACGATGAACAAATCTGCCTTAAAGATTTCTCTCGAAAAATTCAAATATGCAGCATTGGTGGTTTCAACCCCCTTCCCATGATTTTATCTAATTTACTCCTCCCCACAAGTGAATTTTATTCTGTTCATGCGGAAACACAACAGTTATTTTGCTAATTTTGGAGCGTTTTTACCATATTTTGTGATTTTGTTTAATCTTTAAAATTATCTTCTTTTTCCTATTTCGCTGCATTATTCATTTTTCGTTTGCATGTTTCAAAAATATTAATTTCTATTCCGCCAGAAAGTTTCAACTTGCTTGAACTGATGATGAATTTATATTTTGTAAATAATTTACGTTTTTGAATGAAAGACAAATTGCTCTTCTTTAATCATAATTATATTAGGTACTAATTCTTTGAGTGGAATAGGACTTTAAAGCTATATGCTTATTGTATGTGCGTATAGATTAGATATTGCAAAAAAAAAATTAAAAAAATGAAAGTGACTGAGGCAGTAACTGATTAGTTACTCTACCCATTTATTCATGTACATCTGTTTGTAAAATACTGGTTCTTTATAAATAATTTGTAGATTATAATTTTAATTTAAAGCTAATGGCTTCATAACGATACTATTGCAATTATTGTCTTGGCGAATATAACAAATACATGTTTATATATTGGAAAAACCTTTGCAAAAAATAAAAAAATGAATTCAAATATTTATAATCGATTTTTGTGATTTTTACATCGATTCAAAGCCCGTAAAAAGGAGTGTTTCTTCTGCGTTTATATTTAGTTTGATCAACAATATAAAAGTTAATTACGTGAAAATGATGCCCCAATGACATTTATTAAAGAAAAAAAGCGAAATTAAAGTGAAAAAATGTTAATGTATTGTCTATTTCTGGGGTGTATTTTTTCAGTAGCCCAGTTTCGTTGTTCCTTTGATATTGCGTATATCTAAGTCATAATTAGAACTGTTTTTTAAGTTTTTTTTGCTCACCGTGTAATGTTTTGGGCTTAATTTTTTGCTTTAAGTTCTCACAATTTTACCTCCACCCAAAGAAATTTGTAGTTTCTCATTTACCTGTAAAAAGAAACCATTTCTGTTGTAATCAAATTTGTAATTCACCTTTTATGATGTGTAAAAAAAATAATAAAAATGAATAAAAAAAAAAAGGCAAAAGTTTTTATTAAACGTCAGTAAGAATTTAGTAGGTCGAACAAGTATTTCGTGGACCTTCAATAACTGGGTATTTTTGTTAATCAAATACATAAATAAATGATTATTGCATCTTGAATTATCTTATTCCTTACCTGAATTAGTTTGGTTTTATTATTATTGACATAGATATGTCATATGGTTGGCGGTCATTCCAAAATTGGCGAGATACAAACCAATTTGACTTTTTTGGCAATTTCCCATTGTAGAGACTTGACATTTGTTATGTAGCCTCCTTAGGACTTACACTTTGAGCAGAATAGGCCCAGGATCTACTGAGTGGCTCCCAAAACTAATTTCTATGCTAAAACTCTATGAAGCTATAATTTGTTATGTAGCCTCCTTAGGGCATACTCTTTAAGCAGAATAGGCCCAGGATCTGCTGAGAGGCTACTAAAGCTAACAGACATATCCTACATTATTTGGTACTCACATTTAAGTTTTTCGGTTCTTTTTTTTCATCTTTGGAACAGGATAACAGCTACCATTGTATGGTATGGAGCGTCAGTAGTAGTACGACTACAGTGTAGTCACTACACTCAGCTAGTGATCACCCACGATTTGTTTCCCCGTAACCATGGACGTAGGTCAACATTTATGCCCACAGCTGTTGTAAATTGTAGTGATGATCAGAATCGATAACTCGATGTATTCGATAACTCCCACGAATCGAAGACCGATAATATCTGCCATAAGTTATTACATGAGGGAGAAGCACTCGATTGGTGACTGAGAACTTAAGACTTCCACTTCGTTGTGACTGAGCTAGGGAAGTTCTAGTTTATTGTGGAGACTGCGACAGACATCATGAATCTAACCATTAACCGAAAATTACTTGAATCAGGATTTAATTCGTATAGATTTACAAAATGAGTAAAATTCAAGACTTGAGCTGGAGTGATCAAATATTATTGTCTATTCTTAAAAAAAAAAAAAAAATCACTAAACGGTGGTAACATAAGTTTTTGATGCTTGGATAAAAGTATCGATACTTTCTAGTTCTTATCTTATTCGAATTCACTTGTCACGCTGAACAGATTTGTCGTATTTTGCCTTTTGCCTTGTTTACCTACTGAAAGTAGGTCCTTCGTTATTTTCCTTGTGTAGTTCGTAGTGGCGTTCAACGTATCGAATGCGTAAGTTTTTCGGTATCAGACTGCTCCAGGAAGATGCACCGAGGGAAACGAGTCCTCCAGAACGCCCTGCGAAGTTTAACTAGCGGTAAACCATTTCCAAATGCATTTGCCACTTGATCAATTTTACATGGAAACGAAATGAGCCCATTCCCTTCGTGATCAATTTACCAGCGGAATTCTGTTCAACCAGCGGATTCGATTGTACGGGTTAATGTGATCATGTGCCAGATGGTCATATTATGAAGGTCACAATATCGGGATGGAAAACATTATTTTGCCTTTTTTCTCCAAATTGAAGTAAAATATCATTATAAACCCGTTTCCAGGTTATAAATCAACAAATGCTGCTCCATATTCACTCAAAACATCATTTTCTCAAAAACTGTCACTTGGTCACTTTTACCAATTTACTTGGTACAAAATAAAAGGTCAATATCAATATTATTACGACGATATTACTCGTATAATAACTAGTCATTAGGTAGAATGCCTAATTTCATATTGAATATTTTGTTGTTGTTTTGTTCATCCTCCTTGGTTGAATAACCTTCGTCTATTTGGAGGGTTGTAGGAGGTTGTAAAGAAAACGGGGAGGATTCTTTACAACCTCCTACAACCCTCCAAATAAATAAAGGATATTGAATATTGTAAAGTAGGTAGGTAACTACGTTTTCAGATTCAAACGCTACTCTCGTTGAACCCTTCAGTATCTTGCCAGAAAGAAGGCAAAATACGTCGAACGCGCTGCCGCCATATTCCTCCACAAAAAATTCAAACATTTTGTTCTTTGGAGATAGTTTGTGTTTCCTTTTTTCCCACAATCGGATCGATTCGGTCAGTGTGAGTGACTTGTTTTACAACAACGGTAAGAGAATCCTCTGGATATTTCTGGAAACGGGGTAAGTTACCACTTTTATCCTAGTTTAGTTCCTAACCTCGGTTCGGGTTGGTCTCAGCTAGTCAGTTTTTCAGTCAACAATGACCGGCCGACATGGACGCCATTCCAATTCGTATTCCGATAGCTCAAGTGACTCTCATCGGACAGGACAAATATCCCGTCGTAAGCTTCTACGAAAATTGAAACGGCTCGAAAGGAAACTTCGATCATCAAAACGTCGGGCGTTCGGACGTCTTCTACAACTCGGAGTCACTCACATTCGAAGTCTCCTGACATACGAGTGTATCGTATGTCACGACATGCGAGTGTACCGTATGTCACGACATACGACTGTATCGTATGTCACGACATACGAGTGTATCGTATTCCACGACATACCGAGTGCATCGGATGTGCCGTGGAATGTTTACGTTCCTGGAGCAGGGAAGTTGAAGTTTTGGTTGTACGGAGGCTTTGCAGGCTTTTGTCACCAAAACCGAACACTCCACACAGCAAGCGGGTGCTAATTAGGCCGTGCAGACCTATGGCGAGCGCAGCTCCCCCCCCCCCCCCCCCCAGGTAGATCCTACAAATACTGACGACGTTCTTTTGATTCACAACGGCGTATACCTTTCGACAGACAACGATCACGATATGCCCATTGATAGTAATAATGAGACTGACCAGGCCGAGGTACTTACTGATATTTTACCAGATGAAATTCTAAATTCATATTCCATCATACGAAATTCTAAGATATTTATATCTTATTTATATTTATACCTTATTTTACCAGATGAATCGGAACCTGTTTAAATAAATAGCTATAAATAGCTTTGCGTTACACAAAGAAGTCGTCCCTCGTTGGAAATCTATTTCACAAAATGGTTTAAAAAAGGACATTTCGGGGCCTTGACTCGATAAATTTATACCAAATTCCCACAAATTTACCTAGAAATTCAAACAATTCTCAATAAACCGGAGACCAACAAGGATTTTTCTTATTCTCAAACTCAGAACATGATCGGCAAAGGTATTTGTGCTTTGGGAAAAGCTCTTAATTACGTGTTAGACGAAGTAGAACTGCCGATCCCAGACAAACAAAACCTCTTGGTACCCTTGTTTGAATCATCACGCATATTTGAGAATGTATTTTATCATTTGAGTTTGACCCCTAGAAATCAGATTTCGCCAAAGATGATACAATACATACGAGAGCTTGTGGGTCATACTCCTCCTTCGGAGTTTTTATTCAGTGCTACACTGACCGATGATCTGAAAGCGGCTAAAATTGTGGAAAGTTTGGCCAAGGAGTTAAAAACTCCGGTTTTCAGTCATCCCAGTACTAGGTAGTCCTGGTGGGCACGGATACTGGAAGACATGTCTTCCAGTATTTTTGCTGGTGGTCCTTCTCAACCTCCGAGGTCTGTAGCCTCGAAGGCGTTCCAGAATCACAAGAAAGCTGGGGGGAGCTCATATGCACCTAAGTCGACGCCGTTAAATTGTCGTCGCCAGATCCGTCAACCCCGAGAGACGGCGTCACGAAAGGACATCCCTTGGGGATGAATCCCAACTCGAGCGATTCATCGAGGAGAAGTAGAGCTTCATACATTACCTACATAAAAAGGTTTGTCTGAAATGTGCTGGTAGATTATCCCAGTTTTTCGAGGACTGGTCACTGTAACCAGTAACCCTGTGATCCTTGAGCGGGTCCGTGGCTACCCTCTACCCATTATCGTAGATCCCATTCAGACGTCCGTGCCAGTTTCTAACTTTTCCTTGTCGGAAAAGTTAGTAATGGACAGGGAAATTACGGATTTGCTCATGATTAAAGCCATAAAGAAATGTCATCCCTTGCAAGGACTGTTCATTTCACCGATATTCCTTGCGGATATGGCGGGAGGGGGTAAACGATTTATTTTAAATTTAAAATAATTCAATAAATTTAATTAAAACACCTCATTTTAAAATGGAGGTTGTCCGTAATGCTTCCCGCCCGGTCCAGAGACAATTTTATGCGTGTACTTTGCATTTGAAAAATGCATATTTTTTGGTCAGCATAAGAGCAGAGGACAGGAAATTCCTCCGCTTCAATTTCAACCAGCAGCTATATGAGTTTCGGAGTTTACCTAATGGATTAGCTTCCGGGCCCTATTGCTTCACCTAAATTATGAAGCCGGTGGTACAAACACTAAGATCGCAAGGTTTGAATATGATATAATATATCATATTATCATATGATATTATCATCTCGATGACTGTTCATTTTTGGGTTGTTAGATCTAACAACCTAAAAATGAACATGTTCAATTATGTTAGAAAAGGCATAAAGCTTTTTGAAAAATTAGGATTTTTTATAAATTGGGAGAAGGGTGTAATCAACCCTTCAAAACGCTTCAAGTTTTTTTTTTTAGGTTTCATTTTTGATACCAAGCGCATGACTCTTAAGTTTGCCTTGAGGAAAAATACAAAAGATTTTGCCAATTTTGCCCATTTTGCAAATACTTCTGTCAAAAACACATTGCAGGATTAGATAGTTGGCGCAAGATTTGGGCCTGCTAACTGCTGCATGTCCCACAGTTAAGTACGGCTGGCTGTATACGAAATACATACCTTAAGCGTGAAAAATGGGTTGAACTCTCGAAAAATCGAGGGAAATATAACGCAATTATGGTAATACCTAGTGATACCCACGTTGATTTAAGTTGGTGGGTAAAAACAGCTGTCACTCCCTGAAAATCCGACTCTTTTGTCCTTGAATTCCAAACCGATTCCTCTCTTTCAGGTTGGGATATTTACTGTGTGCAAACACAACAACCAACACCATGGTTAGTGGGACAATTCGTTTCGGCTCCGACACATTTATGTTCATTTATAAAATTTATAAATGAACATTTAAGAACATTTATTAAGAGCATTTAATGTTCTTGAAATTTATGCAATTTCTCTGGTTTGAAAATATTAATACATAATATATTGATATATCAGTACATTCGAAAACAAGGAGGCTGATGACGCCTCATGAATATTACCACCTGAAACAAAACGAAAATTTGCAGATGAATACTATCAAATGATAGTTAAAAAAAAAAAAAAAAAAAAAAATTAAACTCCTGGAGATTTATTTGCTTCAAGTTACAACAAAAAATTCCCTCTTTTTCATTTCATGATACAGGGATCTAGGTGAATGAGCAGTAGATGCTTTCACAATGAATTGGTAACGTTTCTAATTCTATGCGTTTCCCGCCTTTTCAATGATACTTCGAGTTTTTCAGAAACTTGTGAACGACGGAGCCACAGGCGTGGTCGTCATGCATTTCTGGAAAGGAGCAAAATTCTCATCCCCTCGCCGCAGATTTTATCGTGGTGGCGGGGAGGTTACTCGCGGATCGTTTATCCGAAGGGGGATTCCAGAAGTAGCTACAAGCACCATGTTGAAGTCACTTTCCTTGGCAACAATTAAGCAGTATAACTCATCCCTCAAACTTAGTCGGAGCATTGCTTAACAAATGACGTTTGCCCCTTTAGTTCAGGACCACGAGAGGTGATGCGTTTTTTCCAAGATATTCTTTAGACATCTTTTCACTCTTACAGCACTTTTAATTCTAACAGGTCTGCGATTTCACTCATTTCAATTCACGACCTGGGTAAAAATAAGGATATAAAACGATTTCTTAGAGGGATATTCAAAACTCGGACGTCCAGGCCAAGATACGTATATACGTGGGTTGTAATCTATAGCAAGTTATAGATTATTTTTCGAGGGTCTCCACTGATGATCTGAAATACATAATAATATTATCTATTTAGATATCATCCAAAAAATTTATTATGCCAATGAATTCAAACCATTCATCAAGTGAAATGTTCTAATGTTCATTTCACGGAGACGGAGGCTCAAATAGTTATCCTGACCTCATCAAAACCTCAGGGCCAAAAAGACCCCAACCTCTTTTACATTTCAAATTGAACGCCAAGGATCCAAATGTTATGTATCCTCACTTCAAATTGGAAATACCAATCTATGACAAGTGAACTTCGACCACAGAATTGTGACACCTTTTTTCATTACCCACAGTAAGCCTTACAAGGCAGCATCCAAAGCAACACTTAGTCGCTGGGTGAAAGACATCCTGCTTGTCGCTTGGTGTCGATTGCGTCCGGCATGCTACTACTTCTGCAGCAAAGGGTGTATCAATGGACCTCATATTAAGAACAGCCGGTTGGAGTGCATCCACCGCTACGTTCACGAATTACTATTATGAACAGCCGGTTGGAGTGCATCCACCGCTACGTTCACGAATTACTATGATAGACTACTGACGGGTCTATTGATGTCATTATGGGAGACTGATGTCTTTCGTATTTTTTGTCAACTGACGTTATGCTACTCTCTACACTACTTTCAAGTATAATATAATATATTATAATATTATTATGTTCGTTCAACGTTGACAAACGCTGTTACATAAATTTTGTGACCAGGGTGAATTGGATGCATGTGTCATGATCCGTAATGTGACATAATTGTTAACGTTATCTTCCACAGCAATTCGGTCTTGGAAATCGTGTTTATCTGTGATCTTTAAACAGCTACCATGTATTCTGTGATATGAGGGCTGGACACGTGTCATAATTACTAAATCAAACGAACTTACCTTGTGAAGTTCGATTGTAATTATGATAGTGTCCAGCCCTCATATCACAGAATACATCCCGGAAAATACCCAAACCAATTAACACTAAAATACCTACTAAACATGTCTAAATTATATTTCGCGTGCTGGCGTGGGTTTTCCGGATTTATTCGAAATTTCTTACATTCTACTAGTAACGAATAAATAGTTGGAAAACGAATAAATTTTGGATCGGACAAATATTTTTGGAGCTATATCGAAATGGGCGACTCCAATGGTTCATTATCGAAGATAATAAACCAAAATGTGCCCAGAAAACTTGAAATTCACAACAGTGACGGTTGTTTATAGTTTTGGAATGGATAATAAGGGATTTGATTATCATTTCATATATGGGGTCTGAAAGTAAAATTAATTAGCTTTCAGGAAAAAACAATAAATTTTGGATCGAACTAATAGTTTCGGAGCTATAGCCAAAAATGCCGACAAACGTGTATTCACAGAGAAGTGCGACTTACCGCAAGTGAGACAATCTTTGAACGCGTGTGGTGGCCAAACTGCTGGACCGAATTTAATGTTTCTGGGGTTCATCGACGCAAAATTTAACGCTCTTTAGGAAGTAAAGCACAACGTTGTGATATAATAAACTATGATATAATTTTTAAGTTTTAAGTTTACCAATTTTTCGGTTTTTGTTGGTTTTGAGAAAACCATTCGGCCTTTAAGCACCATCCTGATCTTAAATTAAAGCGTGTTAAATTGTCTTAAAGCGTATTAAATTGTCTTTAAATCCTTCTCCCACGACCTTTCTGTAGGACCACGAGTTTGGCCGGTACTAGACTAGAAAAATGACCGTAACTTTAAAATTTGCACTTTTTTGAAAAAAATGTCCTGTTTTTGCTGAGCTCTATCTTGGGTTCTACTTGGTCCACGGGGTTCTACTACCAATGAAATTGTAGGGAATTTTCCGTACCGACTTTAAAAAAGGATCAAATAAATTTTTTCACCAAGACTGCTTTTTTGGCCAAAAACTATAACTACTGCAAACATTTCGCTGTTTTCCGAGCAACACGAAGGTAGCATACGGTTTCAGTGTTGCAAATTTAGGTAAATATGTACTAACAAAAGGGGGTCCTAACAAAATATTAAAAAATCGTAGAGCAAAGTGTGATGTCTTTATTGATTGGGGTAAATAGGGGAGTAGAAGGTTAAATTTGTACCTAATAGGTGTGATTGTAAACCCAACAATCAGTTTTCGACAAAGTCGGATCGATTTTTTAAGCTTTTTAATTGAAAAGCGCCCGGAACCTGTTTTATCTTTACAACGCATTGACACGGAAGAAGATAAGAGATAGACTGAGTGATTAGTTACGGCCGTAATCGACTTTTTATTCGTCATGACATGTCCAAAACTTCCACGACTTCTCCCGATCCAATCATTTGTATGGAGTTTGAAAAACAATCATTAGAAAATTTCTTCAACAATCATTTGTGTGATTCCATTAAAAGTGGCGAAATGATGTCTTTCCTCTTTTTCTCGGGGACTATTGGGAGTATTGCAACGGGACAAAAATCACTGAATAGAGAATGTTATTCCCCAGACCATCCATAATTTCTGTTTCGAAATAAACGATTAGCACGCTCAAAAAACTAGCAACGTAGTCCAAATGGCCTTCCCCTGGCATGTACAATCCCCTAGGTACCACAGTTGTTCAATTTGAGATTCTGGAGTACTGCATAGGCCCATGTGTTCATCAAGTCGTCTACTGTAAACACCTTTGTTTTCATAATTTGAGGTGCATAGGCTGCATATTTATGCATCAAGAATAGTGTGTCTCACAACTTTCGGGTCATTCCCGTGTAAAATCTTGCAATCTCAGTTAACGGGAAACTATTACAGTTGTAGTCCCAAAACGGAGGTTGGCAGTTCTGTTACTCAAGAACTCGCCTCTACCCACCCTAAGCTCTGTGTGTCTTGTGAGACCGGTGCCAGCTGATCGACCCTCGGATTCTTGGTGAGTACTTTTAATGTTTGTCATTCCCCTGATATCCATAACTTAACTATTAGAAGTAATAGATGGTTTCTTCTTCCACTATTGTTTAGGTCAGCTGGTGGGCCTTCATTAAATTATTTTGCCATATTTAACATAATCACTAGGAGGGGGGAAAATGAAAAAAAAAATAAATAAAAAATAGTGTGTTGTCATTCCCCTGGATAATTGGGTTAGTGGACATTCCAGGGGAATGATCGGCTACTAGGGGAATGATCATTTCTTCCAAAACATTCTCGGTAGGTATTGCAACTGCTGCTTGGTTTTCTTGACCTTATTTACCTACTACTCTTTGCAGATCAAATATACTTTTACAACAATGGCAAAGACGAAAAAGTCAAAAGAAGAAGTGCTGAAGGAGAAGAGAGAAAAGGAAAGAGCAAGATATAAACGCATTAAAGAAGACCCGGAATTACAAGCTCGTCAAGCTGAGAAGGAGATAGCAAAGTACCTTAAGAAGAAGGGTATCGGACAGGTAAAATTAGTAGCTAAGATACAATGGAAACAATGGAAGAAGGATACTGTATCGAGAGAGGAAAAAGGCAGTTTAACAAGAAGAAGCTTTCATGGTGGCCAACACTCCTCCTGGTACCCCTCCACACGTTGGGCCAAAACCCAATTCAGATGGAAGAACATCTAATGGTCGGAAGAAAGTCAGGAACGACCGATCAAAAATCTGGGAGAATTTGAATTTGAAGAGGTTGGTGGAAAAGCAAAAAAGGAGGCTGTGGTGTCTGGAAAAGCGACTTCAAAGATTGAGGAGTGATACAAACAACTCAGGGCGTACAAAGTCCCCTAACAGACAAATCGTGGGGGAGTTCTTGAAATCAAACCCACCTCCAAGTGAGGTAAGAAGGAGGCTCCTCATGGCAGAAAGTCTGGAGGAAGTCATGTCTATATGTGTAGGTAAATATGTATATCAACGGCATGTCAGTAGCTGAAAAGTTACAAACAAAAGAAATTTTTAAGAGATATTTTCTCAAAAGAAGGCCTGAAGAATTTGAGAAAATACAGGCTCTTCAGCAACCTGAATTTTATTGGTAAATGACTCTTCCAATACCTGCGACACTACCCACGAAATTCGATCGCTCGCATTCAACTATCTCAGCAAGTTGATACTAAAGTTTTATATTATGTTAAATTATACACAGTTCTGATACGTTTCTCTTGATTTTGTCATTCCCCCGGACCATTGATTTTTGACATTTTCATGTCTTTCATATGGCACATAACAAAAAAATCGTCACGAAAATCGTCACTAAAAATCGTCATGAAAATTGTCCCAAGTCGCCACAATGATGATTATGACCATCAGAAGTGAAGTTGGAATTAGGTAGGTACTTTACAGTTTGTTATGTCTTTGCTATGGCACACAAACAAAAAAATCGTCACGAAATTTGCTCACGAAATTTTTTTATGATGGCTGTGTACCTCCTCTGGGTGAATAAAGTGTACTGCTGGTATACAGGTTTCATTTTTACATAATAAAATAATGAATAATACATAATAAATAAAAGAACATTTAAACGTCGGAAATTATTCGAAATGACGCCAAAGACATCACGAGATTTGCTAGCTTGGAATTTGCCACTTTAGTGGAATCGCCCAAATAAATCCAGTCAAAACTTTCGTAGGGATGTCTAGAGCACTCTAGCGGTGGTTGGGCGCACTAGACGTTGTGCCAAGACGTGTCTGTCAGTGGAAAACTTGGGAGAGTGCGTTTATGTGTTTATTATCACACCATGGATACTACTTCTGACAGTAGTATCCATGTATACATTTATCACTACCGTATGGGTGGTCGTCGTTTTTATTTTTCTCTAAAATCAGCTCTTCATTCATGGTCAACGTAATAATAATTATTATTATCAGTTTTAATTATCGATACTATACTGAATTGTTGTTTAAGTACAGCTCATTTTCAAAAATGATAGGTCTTGTCGTGAGTTGAATGTCGATTTGTTGAAAAAGGGTAGGTTCCTCCCAACTATGACAATACACAAATCAAGGTAGGTCTTTACTAGATCTAGTAGATTAGAATTACTGGTATTCTATTGTCTATTGTATAGTAAGACCTCGATAATCCAGCAGACTCGATGGTTTTGCTGTTATTGATACCGTGAGTGACTGATACCGTAGTACCGACAGCGTTTTGAAGTAATCGGATCAATTTTCTTTCGGAAAGCTATCGAGTCATGTCGGTAATGTCGGAAGCGTTCGGAGGAAATCAAGCAATTTCGGGAGAATTCAAACCATTGGAAATGTTGGGGATGAATCGAGTCATATTGGAAGAAATCGGGCCCGGCCGTAATAAATCATGTATAATGTAGGTATGCACATTTACCTATATTGATTATTCTGTACTTCCTCTATCAATCACGTTTTTAATCCGGCATATTTGATAATCCTGGTAAGAATTTCAAGTCAAAGTCTGGGTTCTAATGTATTGAAGTAGGTAGTAACGCAAATACCTAGGTACCTATTTGATTAAGTAGCCTGAACATTAGCTTCGACGATGAACCGTTGGGATCGACCTAAGGATTTATAACAGGTCGTGTGACTTAGGAGGGGTTAGTTGCTGCTTGCTGCACTTTGTTGGTGGATTTTCGATTTGTATCTACGTATTTTAACATGGACCATGTTTCAGCCTTCACAAAACTGGCAAAAAACTATTAGGTACCGTCCGTCCGTTATGCTAATCACACTATGATGCTGCAATTTGCTATCGCTAACACCACCTTGGATTCAGGGTCAGGAGATTCCTTTCTCCCATGAAGTCAAATGTCTAGGGGTGGTGCTTGACCATAAACTGACATGGAACAAGCACGTGGAATAATCTCTTGCAAGAGGAACCAGAGCTCTATTGACTTGCCAAAGGATGCTCAGCAAAACATGGGGGCTTACCCCCAAAATGACGTTATGGGCATATAAAGCTATTGTCAGGCCCATGGTCACATATGCATCAGTCGTATCGTGGCCAAAGACGAGCCAGGCTACTGTACAACTCCGGTTTACCAAACTTCAGAGGCAAGCATGCCTTGGCATTACAGGGGCTATGAATACAACCCCCACAGCAGCACTAGAGGTTCTTTTAGACCTCACTCTGCATATTTATATCCAAAGGACTACTTTGAAGGCAGTTTCTGCCTTTTCGATTCCCTCAAAGCTGATCTGAGTTGCCTGCATTCTCTCAAAGCCGCTGCCCTGGGCAACAAGCTGATTTTGCTCTGGGTACCCCTTACAAAGCTCCCTTACAAATTAGTTGATTGGGGGATGCAAGAATTGTGGGGCAAAGTTTTGAGTGCAATGCGAATGTGCAGGACTGACTTGAATCTTGAGGATTCATAAATAGCCCGTTATCGGCGTTTTTATTGTTGTTGTTGAAAATCTGTTCGCGTCGTAAAAAGAAGGCAGTTGGTTCTATTTAATGTCCGAGGAGTTCCTATTTCATTCCGATTAGGGACGATCGATCGCCCACCCCGGTGGAGTAGGCTGAGGGCGGTGGGAAGAGAGAGGTCGGAGCCTCAGGTTGTTTCAATGGGGATTTCGTGGTTGTTCCGAACTTATCCATTTGCCGGATGCCTGTATAAATTCATCAAATGTAAATAATTAGTGTAATTATTGACATTGTAGGTATAGTTGTCACGTGTTGAACATAGCACGATGAATTCTGTTCTGGAGCACTCTGTTCACCGAAATTATTGTGGGTACAATTTATTTCTCCAACATTTTGGCTTCTAATTCTGCACGAAAATGGTACAGCTAAACCGTTTAGATGTGGGTGTAAACTTTCGAGTGTAATCGTACATGTCACTCGTACACGGGGAAACCGTACCGTTTGGCATCGTTGCGCTTTCCCGCGATCAATTTTTATTGTTGGTTTGACATTTGAACCGTGAACTCCATTACAATGGCTCTGTGAAACCACGGGAATACAGGACGACAGGAGGTCTGACTCCGGCTTCGCCGCTCGATACGTTCACTCCCCTCGCCGGCGGATGGGGGCGCTCTGCTTGCCAAGAAAACTTTTGGGAGGTTAGTGCTCTCTCGCGAGATGTGGGGAACGGGTCATCTGATGTTCATCAGGCCCCATGCGCGGCGTTTGAAGGGTCTTTACGATCGGCTTAGACGTCCAGGGGGTCTCAGAGACCTTAAAATCCGAGGGAAACACTCGGACATCTGTCCTGGATTAGCGAATTTACAGGTCAGTTCAGTAGACAACTCAGATGGGACATTTATCAGCGTATGTTGATGGTCATAATCATGTTGGGTTTCCTAATATTCCGAGAGCATTGAACTAGGTATCCCGTCACCAGGTGTGGCTAGGTGTCCTGTGTATCCTAATCTTCTTATTCATCAACTTATTCATCAATTTCATATAATTTTTCAAATAACTAATAAATCCGAAAAAATGTTGAATGCATCATTACCGTACCTCCGTTTACGTAAATGTCGCTCGGATATGAAATTCTAAATCACTTACCAGTACCTTACAAGAAACCCAAAGGCTAACCACAGGTGGTTGACTGAAGGACCATTGTGGTTTCTCACTTCTCATTTAGCATGACATCGAGCGAATTTTACTAACCGAGCGTCTAAAATTTTGAAGTGTACAGTTGACCGAAGATGGAGGTCAAACATTTGGGGCCAAGATTTGATACTGAAATATAGTAACGTTGCTACGTCCAGTATGTTCTTAGTTCGATACACCAACTTTCATTATTCGAATGTTTATTAAACTCGTACTCATTGAAACCAACATATCGGGATATCTATTTAAACTCATGTTGACTCACCTCAGTATGTTTGCCTGAATACTTGTGTTCTTTATACTTATGAACAGACTAACTTTATGAAGATGATATCTTTATGTAATACAAAAGCAAAGAATACAAAACTGGAAGACCGCTTTTGGTTGAAGACCGTAATTGACAGTTCTTGTGGAAGAAGTAGAAGTCTCTAGCGCCGAGGAATCCTGAGCCTCCTTGATACGGTAAGCAGGGCTGCCACATCAAAAGCTGACACTCCCTCCTGGGGCAGGCCTGCAGCCAAGCATCATGGCGGCAGCAGCAACAGGAATGTGATGCTGCCCTGGTTCCTCAGCAGTGAAGTTCCTTTATGTCAATTGGCATAGTGAGGACCTAGGGTCCTAACTCCTGCCAGATGTCTTTATGAAATTCTTTATATTGGAGTCATTATTCTTTATATTGGGGTCATTATTCTTTATGTTTACTTCAATCTTTATGAAAGAGAGAAAAATAGAAATCAGATATCTACAATCTTAATTTGTTGTGTGGATTATATATAACCCGACTTCTAAATCCCACAAATTTGGATGGTTCTAAGGCCTTGGTGATCATGTCAGCAAGCTGTTGATCGGTTGATATTCATTTGATGTTGATCAGTTTGTTGCTTCACTTCAGAACGTACATGTACTGGAAGATTTGCGTTGATCAAATGGTACCATAGGTGAATGGACAGGTTTACGATTCATTGCATCATACCTCCGAATAATTTCCTCAGTGAATTTTCTTTGATGTACAACGAGCACTTTGCTTACGATTTCGTTCAATCTCCATTCCCAAAAACTTCTGGGGTTCACCAAGTTCTGTTACCTTAAAATCTTGCTTTGTTTCCAGGTTACTTCTTTTAGTTTATTTTTACTGTTTGTCCCGAATAAAATATCGTCGACATATAACAATATCATTGCAAATTCTTTTTCCAGACGAAAATGCACTGTTGAAACTCATAAGGTACAAAACCTATTTTTACCATTGTAGCCTGAAAACGAGGGGACCAGCACTTTGGTGATACTTTGAGCCCTTAGAGAGCACGTTTCAGTTGACAGACATACCTTTGTGCCAAGTCATTATCCTCTCGAAGAAATTATGTAAGGCCTTCAGGCATGGTTTTCTATGTCAAACTGAACCAATTCGAGGTTGAGTTTATTAGCGACAATGAGCATGAAGCGGACATCAGCCAGCCTTGCTACAGGGGCATAAATCTCAGTGCGGTCATATTCATTATTGTCAGCAAATCCCTTAGCCACTAGACGACTACGATAGCGAATAGTGCCATTTGCTTCAATTTTTCTGCGGTGTACCCAACGAGCTTTTATGACTTTTAGGTTTGGCGGAACCCTGTGTCTTGATATTAACTCCCATGTCTGGCATTCATTGAGGGCTTTAAATTCGTCATTGATAGCTTCTAGCCAATGCTCTTTATCATTACGAGCTAAGGCATCATTATAGGTAATTGGTTCACCATCCATTTCTGAAACATTGGCATGATACATTTGAGTCAGGGTTTCATCAACATCTTGTTCTTCAGGTTCATTGAGATCATTTCCATCATCATAGAAATCATATTCATGTGTTCCGCCAATACACCTGTTCGATTCTGATTGGTTCTCTGATGAGCTGTGTATTTTCAGATTGCCACTATTTTCGTGTTCACTTGTATCATTTTGGTTTTCTACGCTATGTGGAGTGTTATCATCTGAAACAGGTGCAGTTTCCATTATAACCATGGGATCCTTAGATCCTGAAGGCTGTAGATCAGTAAGTGTGCTGGGTACTGAGGGCTCCTCAAATCCCAACTCCTCATCAATGGGAAGAACAGCCTCAGGACCATAGAAGTCCCCATAAACTTTTGACTCCACAAAATCCACATTTTTCGACCTGGTAATTATGGCTTTGTTTGTGTCCAACAGGGTATATCCAGTCTCATTACATTCCATGAGTATGGCCAATTTGGACCTTTCAGCAAATTTTTATTTCTCCTTGGCGTGAACATCATAATAGTAAGCAGCACATCCAAATCGTTTTATATACTTTAGCCGTGGTGGCACTCCTTTCAGCTTTTCATAAGGAGACATGAGATTGATAGATCGATTCAAAGTTCTGTTATGAATGTGTACAACATGGTTTAGAGCATGCTGCCAATAGTAGTTTGGCATCTTTGCAGCAAATAAACTAGCTCTTATTTTCTGCTGTAGCTCCAAATTCAATCGTTCTGAACAACCATTATGTTGTGGAGTGGCAGGCTCACATTTTTTTCAAATTGATTTTCTCTTGTTTAAGTATTGAGTTCATTTCATATGTCTGATACTCTTTACCACCATCAGTACATATTTCTATCACTTTGGCTTCATGTTGTGTCAGTTGTCTGATTTCCTCAAGGCAGTTCTGAAGAGCTATATGAACTCTTGTCTTATCAGTCAATGTGTAGGCCATTACATACCGAGTGCAATCATCAGTAAAAGTTATAATATACATAGCCATGCTTCTTAGAGCATGGGTTTTGATTAGACCCATGAGGTCACTCCAGAGACGTGAGAATGGTACTTCTGATCTTTTGCGCACTCCAGAACATGGTAAACGTTTGCCTTTTGCCATTTTACAATATTCACAATCAAGGATATGATTGCCAAATTGTACGCCTCTGAGTTCAGGAATTCTTTTTGCTGTTATTTTCAGACAGCCGAGGGAGGCGTGATTCAGACGTAAATGCCAGAGGTAACCAACACAATCTCGAAGGTTATGGACTCGTTGTGTGTCAAGTGATTGTAAATCCCCTATGTTGGTATGGGAAATGTCAATTCCTTCATTCAATCTTTGGTTGGCATCTGCTGAATCATTATTTGTGTCCGGTTTTGAACAAATCCTTTTGGGAAGACTCCCTCCCAAGTCTTTATTCGTCAGGTAGAGAGACTGGCGTCGTTTCCCAAGTAGCAATGGGCTCCCTCCTGCAGGGTTGCTCCCTCCTATCGTATTAACCATGTACTTTCCGATCAGCCGATTTATGTGTTGAATTGAAGATCCTTCATGTTTAAGTACGTCTTCGATGTTCAAGTATTTCTTTATTTGAGTTACCCTTATGTAATTGGAGGTTCTTCATTTCTTTATCAAACGGTCCTTTATAATTTCTTTATTCACGTGATGATCCTTTATTTCTTCATTTAGTTGACAATAACCAATTATTGGTTATTTCTTTATCAAACTGACGGTTCTTTATAATTTCATTATTCGATTGATGATCCTTTATTTCTTTATGTAGTTGGCAATTGTTTATTTCTTTATCAAACTGACGGTCCTTTATAATTTCTTTATTCGACCGATGATCCTTCATTTCTTTATTTAGTTCAGAATTCTTTATTTCTTTATAAAACTGACGGTCCTTTATAATTTCTTTATTCGACCGATGATCCTTCATTTCTTCATTTAGTTGAGAATTCTTTATTTCTTTATCAAACCGACTGTCCTTTATAATTTCTTTATTCGATCGATGATCCTTTATTTCTTTATTTAGTTGAGAATTCTTTATTTCTTTATCAAACCTACGGTCCTTTATAATTTCTTTATTCAGGTGATGATCCTTTATTTCTTTATTCAGTTGGCAATTCTTTATTAGTCTGACGATCCTTCATATCTTTATTCCTGTCACAGGGTTGACTTACAGAGGGCTCCGAACTGGCAAGCTGCAGATGTCGGTCTCTATCACCAACCCCCAGCTGTTGCTTGCACAATTTCTTTTGAGCACTTAGTACCTCCTGAGGTGTAGCATTAGCAAAGAGAGGGGTGAATGAGAGCCACCAAAACTTTCCACAAAAATTACCAGTCTTTATAACCTCTCTAGATGTCAAATCCCTGATCAACAGTTTACTGGCCGTAAACTCAACATCCAAATTGGTATTCACCAATTTCCAGAATGAAAATAAATTTAATAAAATTAGGAGTTGAGGGCCTACCATAAAAACATGCCAACGTGATGTTATTCGTAGCATCAGCGAACAGGATTGCTGAGTCGTTGTCAATAAACCGTCATCATTTGCCCAATCACACCTTTGATCTTCCTGATTGTCCTCTTTGTCAGCCTGAGCAGTGAGATGTAACTGTCCTTTATGTTTGTTTGCATTTATGGTTTCTTTAGAGTTCCTTCTTCGTTTAATTTCTTTATTGTCATTCATTATTTCTTTATTATATCTTTATTCTTTATTGTCATTTCATTATTTCTTTATTTCTTCATTATACCTTTATTCTTTATTGTCATTCATTTTTTTTTTTTTTCATTATACCTTTATTCTTTATATTTCTTCATTATACCTTTATTCTTTATTGTCATTCATTATTTCTTTATTATATCTTTATTCTTTATTGTCTTTTCATTATTTCTTTATTTTATCTTTATTCTTTATTGTCATTTCATTATACCTTTATTCTTTATTGTCATTCATTATTACTTTATTATATCTTTATTCTTTATTGTCATTTCATTATTTCTTTATTTTATCTTTATTCTTTATTGTCATTTCATTATTTCTTCATTATACCTTCTCAATTGAATGACCAAGTCTTCATAAATTCCTGAACCCTTGAAGGTTCGTACTTGAGATGGTCTTGCAATTCATACTCTTCAAATTTACTCAACGGCTGAACTGCTTTGTTCAACATCTCAATACGGTCATCAGTGTACTGGACTAGGGAATGGTGAAATGGACCAAGATGTCCTATAATGAAAGACCGAACACAATATTTCATGCTGTCCAAGTCTTCAGCGCTATATTGTCCTCTTGACTTCCCATCCTTTTCAGACACACACAGACAATCGTTAGCCAAGACTTCAGCCCGTATTTTATCCAGCCACAGTGTATAGTCACTGTCTTGGGTCAGTCTGTTATGAATTCGTTGAAGTCAAAGCTTCAACCAAGGTCTTCGTGTGTCTGTGGCGTTGGACGCCCTTGGTGGTTCCTCTATGGGCAGAGGCCGTGTGTTGACTTGATGCTTTTGGATGTAGCAACTTAGCAAACATCTCTTTAGTTTCGTTTTGATGCTTTTCTGTTTTCTTTTCAATCAGTGTTAATCTACCATCAATCACTTGCATCAGGTCATTGTTCAATCTTAGTAGCTTTTCATTATCTTCCTCATGGTCTTGACGTTCTTTGACTTGGGCCCTTCTAGCTGGCTCACCGCGATGAGCAACGTGTACCTTGCCATCGTCTTCTTTATTGTGCTCTTTATTATTCTTTATACTGAGTACATTATAATAAAATGGTTTTACCTTGCTATTTATCATTATTCTTTTTATGTCTTCCATCACAATCTTTATACTTTATGCTTTATTCTTTATTTTTATACTTTATACTTCATACTTTATATTTATGCTTACTTTATATTTATGATTTATACTTTGTACTTTTATGCTTGATGTCCTTTATCAAGCATAATTCCTGTGTCAGGAGCATAAAATAAAGTTTAAGTAGATTTATCCCAGCGGATTTCATGTCTTTACTTCGTTGTCATGATAACTATCTCAGAAGAGAAAGTATTCATGTGCTTTGTTGTTCATTACAAAAATCACAACAATGCCATTTCATTATATTCACTTAGTGCGTTGTACCTCAAAGGTGGTCTTAGTACCATAAAGGTGAACTTTGTGTTAGTACTCATCAGGAGTAAAATTAGTTTCTTAGTACCCTAAAGGGCAATATTCTTTGTACCACAAAGGCGATTCTTAGTACCACAAAGGCAAATTTGGCATTGTTGTATTTTGGTTCTTTATTGTGGAGTAGAATTCCATTCAACATTATCATCAATTATACAAGCATTCACACATGAGAGAGCAATAGGACCAACAAGGTTGCCCCATCCAAGGATTGCCTACCCATCCAGTCTACCCACCAGAGAGCGTTTTGACGTTAACTCTGATGAACACCTGGGGATCAACAGAAATCCGAGGACAGAAACCAACGTCATCGGAACCTGGTATCCCGATTGTCGTGTGTCATTCTTTGTTGTTGTGAATGTCATTATTCTCAGTAAAATGAGTCAAGGTAGAATTGGCTAGGTACCATCACAATGTCACCAAGAATCCACCCAATTCAACTCATTGATTACTTTATCACGTTATTGACCTACACGACAATCATGATTGGCGCGCGAGTTGGCTGAGCCCTTTTGTCTTCAAAGTTCGGCCATACCTACTCGTATGGACTCGCAGGAGTTCTAACACTTGAGAAAGAACTAGAACTTTCTCTACTTTACTTTATTTTACTTTATCTTTACTTTATTCAACTCACATGCATCGTTATGAACAACTCGTTATCATAGTTCTTTATTTGCCCAACTTTATACGAACGAGAACTTTCGTTATGAACAAACTCGTTATCATAGTTCTTTATTTGCCCAACTTTATACGAACTCCTAGTGGGCGTTACCCACTATCTTAGTTGCGATTTGCGAGTGCACTCTACGCTCTTTATTCCATGGAAACCATTCGGGTAACGAGTCCGAATTTCTTTATTCGAGTTTGTATTTTGAATGACGGCTTCTTTATGTGCTTCCTCTCGAAAAATCCCGCTACAGGGAAAAATTCCGTTTGGAATTGTGAAATCCACCATGATGACCACAGGTCCAAAACGGCTAGGTTCCACATATCTTTATTTGTGAGTTTCTCAGACATTGCCGCATTCTCGCCAGTGTGGATATAACTTAGTAACTTTATCTGCCTACATTATGGTAGGTAACACCAAAAACTTAGTTTGGAAGCTTGGCAATCGTTATTCAATGGCGATAATACAAACTCTCTTTAACCTCACCACACAAGAGGGTCATTCTTTATTTCTTTATGTTCAAACTCGACTTATACCCAGCCTAAAGTCGCTGATAACAAGGTTGATCAGACCACGTCATCCACGAGATTAGGTAGGCATTTTCTTTATTCATTGATTCTTTTCTTTATAGATTCATTATTAGATTGTTTATAGTCGGTTTGTCACGAACTTCGAAGACCGGGCATTTTGGGCCAAACGCACAATCAGCTACCGCACGTATACGTATCGGGATATCTATTTAAACTCATGTTGACTCACCTCAGTATGTTTGCCTGAATACTTGTGTTCTTTATACTTATGAACAGACTAACTTTATGAAGATGATATCTTTATGTAATACAAAAGCAAAGAATACAAAACTGGAAGACCGCTTTTGGTTGAAGACCGTAATTGACAGTTCTTGTGGAAGAAGTAGAAGTCTCTAGCGCCGAGGAATCCTGAGCCTCCTTGATACGGTAAGCAGGGCTGCCACATCAAAAGCTGACACAACATAATCCAGCGCTCTTGAGTATCCAGTTGGAGGTTGAAGAGAACTCCAAACGTACTGGTTCATCAGAAGTAAAATCTGGAACGGAACACACAAAAAGAGTTTCCCCGATCGTTAATGAATTACAAAATTAGACCGAGGGTTCTGTAGTGTAGCGCAGTCATATTTACCCAGTAAATTTAGATTAAGTACCTACTAAGCTCAAAAATCATATGATCGTTGTAGCTTTACAATTTGCTGCCAAGTGACATTGAAAAAATACAAACTTGATACGTAAAGGTTGAGCTGCTAATTGCGAATGCTTGTATCTAATGATGTTTTGATGATCAAAACTATGGATGTTTACCAGTATGACTTGGCAGTAGGTGGTGAGGGTATAGAATCCCCTTTCGATTTTTTTCAGGTACGTACCATGTATAACGTGATATAAAAATGATATTGCAAATCAAAACTGTGTTTGATGAACCAACAATTTGAGCCGCCCAAGGGGCTTTTAGAGGCTGCAACGTGTTGAGAGGCTCCTATGAGCTCGTAGTGGACTAAAGTTGACTCTTTCCACTACTTTAAGTACCTACTTCCAAGTTCTCTCCTTGATCTCGTCATAAGTTCTGATCAATCGTCAGTCATAGAACTTGTTTCAATGTGAAAATTTAATTTAACACCACCTAGATATAGAGCAATCTACACTACCAAATTACGGTCTTGTATAGATCAGATCTGACAGTGAAACTTGAAAAGCAATGGTACTTCTTGGACCTGTAACCTTGCTATGCATAGGTGGTCGCCTTATGTCCCTTCACATAACAGAATTTATTTGTAGACCAACCACCGAATTTGGAATAATGTACTGAGGAAACTGTGTTGCTTTTAGGGATGAAACGACCACCTCGTGCTCTTTCCATGACTCGTTACCACATTAGGTCGTAGGTACAGCTCCTCGTCCACCCATTTGCTCAAACGGTCCTTATTTACTGTGGGATCCAAATCCGGATCGAAGGGAAGGAGTAAGGGAAGATTCCATATTAATTTTACCAACTGTTCTACTCGTACATAACTATTCTGCATCGTATAGTACTACGAGTGAACTGCACTTTCCACCACCACTGCTTCCTTTCAACTAACCCGTTCTTTCACACCCTCCTATTATTAATGAGTCATCGACGTATAATAATCGATACAGTACACAAATAGGTTTGAGGGAGGTTGAAAATAGTGACGCTTAGATTTGAGAAAAGATTTCTTATATTTAATTTTATTATATTTAAAAATCATATTTAATAATATTATAACATTTTACCAAATACTACCTGCATATTGAGATTGACCCTCATCCTCAGCTACCCACTAATTCCAAACGATTTTCTCGTTGCAGCCAGATGAAGTCACCGAGTTCCATCGTAAAGCCCTCACGGGCGATATATCGACACGGTAAGTCAAGAACTTTTCTGACTACTGATATAACTACCACAATTAAATTCTATACATTCATATTCAAAGTCAAACCATCCCACCACTAACCGCAGTTTTATTATCCAGTGCATTTGAGTCAAAGATCGTCTCATTTTCACAGCATGCATCAAACCGTAGGAGCAGAATGTTACGTTTCCGATTGTTTCTCAATAATTAACCTTACCAGAGTGAAGTTAAGACCTATACATAGGTCTATACATGTACTATGTATTCTTTTACATCAATAATTGATGTCAATTCATGAATGAATTCAAAGCTAAGAGAAAGGTGTATCATATTCTTAATATTGTTAGTTACAGTAGGGGCCCTAGGGGCGATTCTTGACTTGGACGGGGAGATGTGGGATGAAAATCACATGTTATAACATAAAGCCTATAGGCTTTATAGCCACAAATTACATTCCCTGGATTTTTCAAATCATGACTTCGATTCTAGAAATACCGTAAGACAAGGTTGATTCATGTCGGAGGGATGGTTTGGGACATGTCCAACAAAACCTTTGCGCATTTATAAAACAGCAACAGTTGAATAGTCACCAGCGTAGAATTATTCGTACATCTTAAAATTAACCTTTAATTAATCTTAAATCACGGTTGTTGAACAACTTATTTTGGTTCATTGTTCTGAACCATGGGCTGTGCGAGTACCCTTTAAATGTCGACTCGAGGTACCTATTGGAAATTTAAGAACACGTTTAGACATACACAGACCTGTACCTACCCGCAAGATAAGCATAATTAGCATAATTTTTTCGTATAGTTATCGACACAAATCGATTGATTATGCAGAAAATGATGGGATTCTGTGCGCGAGTCAAGCATCTATAAATCTGTAAACCTTCGTCGTGTTTCTCGTCCAAGAACTTAGGTTTTTGTAGTTTTAGAACCTTGAACACCTTCAATAACTAGGGTAGTGTAAGTCGTGATGGGTGCTGCATAATGTACTATATTATACTATATCACACTACCCTAGTTATTGAAGGTGTTCAAGGTTCTAAAACTACAAAAACTAAATTTCTTGGACCATCCCACCAACCAGGTTCCTACCTACTTCATTCAACACACAATTAGCTAACAACTACTGTATTTCTGAAATGGAAGTTCTAAAAATTCTTGTGATTAGTTCATTAAAATTATTCATTAAAACAGGATCCATCTATGCGACCTCACTTTACAACCCATGAAATCAATGACTGCTCACGTCTTCCCTTAACGTTTAATCTACCACAATTATTTCAACAATTTCTTCAAATCTTTTAATATATGTCATTTTGGTTTATTTTCTGCTGCACTCACAATAGGCCGTTCACTGTTATTCATGATTCATCATTTGTACACTCGTAAGTACCAAGTTTGAACGAACTCACCAGGGCGTGTTTTGCGCACGATTACATCGTATCTTTTGAAGGTTTCTCGTTGATTATTTTATAAAATTAACTGGATGATGCATGAGTTCATTTTCAATACTTTTAAAACCATTTCTGCTTTTGAGCTTGATGATAGTGTGATAATTTGGTCGCTATTATTGCCTGAGTTCACGTTTAGTTCCATTTGTTAGTAAATATGAGTATTTAATTACATGAGTTCTTTTGTACGTTATGTAATACCTACGCTTTCTAGTGGATTAGGACAATGATAGGTGTTTATGTAGGTGTTACCAATGTTTGAAGTCCCTTAGTTCGTGATTCTTCATGCCCTTATTGTCACTGGTTGGATAGTTGTCACGGATTAGGAATTACCTATGTATACCTACAAGGTGTCTCAACTTAAATCCGAAGAACTTCAGGCATTTTTTTAAAAATCCACTCTAAATTCCACTTCTAAAATGTTTTTCGTGGTTTCGACCTTAAGTCATTTAAATGGCCATAACCTCCTCGATCCGTCAAATAAATGCAAGTGTTAGAAAGAACGTTAAATAAAAGAGGGGAGACCAAAGTGCAAATTTTGAGATTTTCCGAAAATGTTTAGTTTTTCTATCGGTTGTCTCTCTTGTAGTACGAGAAATTTATCTTTTGGTGAGTTGTCTATGGGAATAACCTGTTTGAAATCTCACCTATCCAAAGGTGTACTCAAAATAAATTAGCGACTGAGTTTAAGGGAGAAAATGAGGTTCTAATACCAAAAACAAGAGGTTTTTCATCCAAATCAATGTTTGCCATTTGGTTCGGATAGGATTGGCATGGTTGATAGCATTAAATTTTACACAATCGAAGGGTTTTCATTCCAAATTATGAGTAGGTATTTTTGTAATAGGTAATAGGTAAATAATAATAAATAATTTTGGTGCGCTTTTTAAAATTTACAAAATTTGACTAGTGGGTGCTCTCGCTAAAAAAAAATTAATAAATAAAAAATCCGTTCAAGCTTGAAAAAATCCGTATCATGCGGCGAGATGAGATCTCAACCTCGAGAAATCCTCCGAGTCAATATGTCGACTGTGAGGAGGGCAAGACTATGCGTTTAGGTGGATCTTTTAGATAGATCGTTTATAGTCAACTGTTTTGCAGAATTTGGTACTATGGTATTATACGGAGGCCACTATTTTCCACCGCGATACGATGGTGTAAATAGGATTGAGGTTTAGAGTGGATTTTGAAAAAAAGTCCAAGAGAGACTGCAAATTAGTTGTCGATTTGATCCCTGAAGTTCTTCGGATTTAAGTTGAGACTCCTTGTATAGTAAACAGTAGTAGCATGTCGTCACTCTAACGAGTGCCCACAATTCTTGCACGTAATGATTGACATTTTGGTAGTATTTATTTAACAATCAACCGAAGGATAATGGTATATTAAGCTCTGCATAGTATATCACACGTGAATAGCTGTGAATGTCGATCGTATGATTCCCAAGTTTCCCACAACTACCTATATTTTTTGAGATTTGATAAAAGTCAGAGAACCTCCAATCGTAATGATCTACCTCTCATCACATCGTAAAGCAAAGTTATTGCACTCGTAGGTCAGGACGCATTCGGTATTCTTGGTTGGATCTCGAGACTTGTACCGGTTCCAGTCGTGGGTAATATAACAATTCTACTTATTCTATTAAGGATTGAAGTGATGCAAAAAAGGTAAAAAGAACACAAAACTCGAGTCTCTAGCCGGGGGTTTGTTCTATATCCTTCAAGCCAATCTTGATTAACTTGAACAACGTCTCATCTTGAACGGCTTCAGGTCGATAGAGAGCGAAGCGATAGATATCCTGTTGCTCATTCAAAAATAACTAGTTTTTATGTTCTCATCAACACAGAAACACGAATTGGTGATCATATCCATGTTTATACTATTAATGACTTTCATATTTACCATTTAAGCGTATTATATGATACCTATTTATTTAACGTACAAATACCAATATCATGTCAACGTTATTCACAGAGCAACCGACACAGAACATACGAAGAGCACCGAGGACATGCTTTTTGAAATGTTCACTGTTGACGACGCCGATTTGACGTCAGTCGGCAAATTTTTAGCAGTAAGTTTCTAAAGTATTCACCAATAGTTTCACATTTTACCAGTAGTCGGAATCTGACGGACCAATTTTGGTTAGTTGCCAAACAGCTCTGCTTTGATTTTCACGCTGCAACCCATTTATCACAAATTTTGAAGGCATAGTTAGGAAAATCAAAATGAGGTTGGCTAACTGTTAGGTTTTCAATTTTCAAAATTAAATTTGGACGAAAGGAACTTGAAGAGAAAAGAGTTTCTATCTTCCTTTGGGTGCTTGAATCATTCTTCAAAGAAGTCCCTCCCCGAAAGAAAGTAGTCAGGTATCTACACTAAAAAAAATTTGTACGCGAGTATGATGTTTATAACCCGTCTTATTATAAATGGGACAAATGGGTACAATCATTACTATCCCTTTAAACTTATAAAACAAGGATAAAAAAAAAAAAATATCCTTTCATCTCAAAAATGTTTTTAAATATTGCTAGATATCAGTCAGATTATTTAATGATTTATTCAATTTCAATACACACCTTTGGACTTTATTACTCACGAAGTGGACTGTTTCAGACGTAAACAAATAGGTACTATAGCAATGTTTTGGAGTGTCGTTCTAATTCTAAAATATTATTTTAGAATTCTGAACATGACTTTTGTCCACCTAATTTGGTAATATCCATCATTTCAGGCCCTCAGACAAACTGGATTGCGGAAAAGTGACCCTCGATTGGCTGGCCTTATGGAGAGCCTCCGAAAATTACACGAGGAGTCCGGGAGAGAAGGCGGATCGCCGGAAACTCAAAAACTCACTAGAGAACAATTCAAAAGGTGAGCGCAATCACTGAAAATGAACAAGTAGGTATGAGATTTTCTCCCAATGCTCCAGGTGCATATTTTGATAAAACCTCATACCATATTATATTACAATATATAATATTATAATATAATATTGTAACATATTATATTATAAAAACAGTATTTTATTTTATCCGGTCTTTTCGAGATCAAATCGAGTTTATCGTTAGCAAGCTGCCTGGTAACGATAAACTCGATTTGATTTTGTTCATCATTCTAAAGTTCGACACCAAAACAGTGATTAATGGAAGACACAAGCTTGATATTTTTGAATCTGAAAATTTCTTCATCCCTACCCATGGGGCTACCCTAAAAGTATTGAAAAAATGTTAATGTAGAACAACAAAGGATAATTAAAAATAAAATAAGCTATGGCGGACAAGCGTGGGTCGGAATTTCAAATGTTTGACCTCCAAGCCCGATTAGTTCAGCCTTGAAGCGAGTTTAAAATTCACCTGACGTTATCTTGCACCAGCAACTGCAATTGTACGGGAATTTGCAGATGTAGCGCACGTTGTCATCGGTAACTTATTTCCGTCCCTTCTCGATCGTTTGTCGTCCCATTTAATCGGAAAAACAATTCTCCCTTGGTACTGGTGCATCAAAAGTAAGAAAACAATCCATTCATGCAGCATGGCTGTAAGGGCGAATTTTCGAAGAAATAACTGGTTTTACGTAAAAGGTCTCTAATTTTACTTGTTTTATAACAATTATTGTCTCCTTTTTTGCCCAGTAACACTCAGTTTATAGATTTTTCGACGCTGAACACGATGGTGAAGTCAGAATTGCAGTATCTCATTCCGTTTAGAGCAGATGTACATCGTGTGCACCTTTAAAATGAGTGTCACTTGCCCCCCTCCCCTTAGAGTTGCCCGATTCTGCCCCTTTACGAACTTGGCCTTTTGATTGCCGTGACAGATTTTTATGTAAATTTGAACTAAAATCGATGTGTGGCGTTTCGAGCGTTTTTAGCGAATTTTCGAAGATTGTTCCAAATTGTTAAAACTTTTAAAATTTTAGGAAATTTTGTTGAAATTTCGTGAATTCGAGTTTTAAACATTTTGGACCGAGAACAATAGCTTCCTTTTCTTCGAAAAGTCGGTAAAAAGGCCCCAAACGCCACACATATATTTCTCTTTGTGAGACTAACATGAGAAAAATTATTGTGTGCCCACATATTAAATACATATTGCATACATATTAGTACATATTTTTCGATCCCATGCCGTAAGAAGAAATTATTTCATCATTATTAGCCACCAATGACAGCTTACTGTATATTGGTTTCAATTGGTAGCTAGTAGGGCAACGATCCACGAAGGTCAACATCAGGCTTGAACACAAGGCATTTTGATTTGTGATCGTTCTATAGACAGAGCTAGTTGACTGGCTCTTTACTGATTATTGTAGAAGTATTTTGTACGTCAATGTATAACTCAAAATAAACTTCTCGTAACTATGTTATATGAAATCCAGAATTTAACTTTTGTGTTACAGAGCCATAGCAACGAATTTGGTGCTGATATCTCGAGCTTTTAGACATCACTTCATCATTCCCGACTTTGCTGATTTTACTAAATACATCGAAGAATTTTACTGGAAATGCAAATCCAAATCGGAGGGCAAGGTTAGTTGGGAAGAATCACTGTATAAGGAAATTTAAGGTTGATAGCGCAAAAGACAGAAACTCTACTACCATCATGCCTGCTTCAATTATGTCATTAATCTTTCTTCATTTGAAAATTGATTATGGGTAAATAACTACCTAAGAGGATACTGGTTTTTATTATTATTTTTTTAATAATAGGTTGCAGACTACATTCCTCAACTAGCGAGAGCCAACCCAGATAACTGGGGGATAAGCGTGTGCACCATAGATGGTCAGCGATTTTCAATTGGCGATGTAAATATTCCCTTCACGCTGCAGTCAACCAGGTAATCAGCTGCAACGACTTTCAAAGCTCATTCATTAATATGGTTATAATGATCTATTACCACATAATAAGGATTAAATTACTAATAGTCTCTACGAAATTGTTTCAAGCAAACCGCTTACGTACGGCATAGCTTTGGATCGGTTGACGCAAGAAATCGTTCACAAGTACGTCGGACAAGAACCTTCCGGGAGGAATTTCAACGAGCTGGTATTAGACCACAATAGTGAGTATTCCAACCTCGCCCGTAAATCTGCACAGTTGTCAATAAGTTGTTGGATCGAATTTGAATTCTTCAGTAGTATCCTGGGATCATGTATAGCATGTGTATTTCAGAAAAACCGCACAATCCGATGATCAATGCTGGAGCAATCATCATTTGCTCCCTCCTTAAAGCGCTCGTTCACCCTGAAATGACGTTGGCCGAAAAATTTGATTTTACAATGAACTACTTCAAGGTCCGTAGAAACGAATAGCAAACATCTGCAGTGACTACTTAAGGTACCTTCGTTCATCTGAAATGTATCAAATACAAATTTTGCTCTTCTAGAGGATGGCAGGAGGTGAGTACTTGGGTTTTAACAACGCTGTGTTTCTATCGGAGAGGGAAGCGGCGGATAGAAATTATGCTCTGGGATTTTACATGCGAGAACACAAATGCTATCCCGAAAAGACAAATCTCAAGGAAGTCATGGATTTTTATTTCCAGGTAAGATGGGTGGGACAATTATAACACTTTATTGACAGTATTTCCAACAACAGGGAAAAGTGGTAAGTACTGAAAATGAGCTATCTTCTGGAAACCGCTATTTGTGTAGTCACTATTTGTTGCCATCTTAAATACAGCGACTAAGTCATATCCGCTGACATCGTACCGAAAGCAAATTAAAGTGGTCATTGAAAATTTGATTTTTATCCGAAACTGAATTTCGAACTATGTTTTGGTTATGAGGTGTATGACGGGCTTTCACCTTGGGACAACAAATGGTTTTTGAAAAATTTTGAAATTTGAGTACTCAGACTTACTAAAACAACTCATTGTATTTACTAAAACAAGACACCAGTTAATCATCAATAACTACCAGCAGATAAGAATTATGACAGAAAAAATGGACTTAACCAGTAATGGACTTGTCCTACAAATCACTATCAGTGAAACATTATTAAATTAATTGACTGGTCCAGGGGAAGAACGATTTTAGCTCGTAGCAACACTCTTCTGTCATACGGAGTATTTTCTGGGTGAATATGACTGGTATGATCTCCAAACTTTAAATTAGGGTACTTATACTGTGGTTCAGCAGAGATTGATTGCGTGAATACAATCCTGTGACTCTTACCTAACATTTAACAGTTAAATCGAAATCTAGAATATGTGGTTCGCAGACTATAATCCCGTTGGAATTAAAATCGAAACTACTGCCGTTTTCGAGAAATGGCAATAACCATAATATCCTATACTATGTATGTGTGTAGTATCTATTTATAGATATCTACTATGTGTATATACTATGTATGTGTGTAGTATCTATTTATAAAACGTGACCCGCTTGTAGATCCAATAAACAATTTCCAGCGTAAAACTACATAAAACTCTGCAAATTCTTGACACAACGGTTCATTATCTTCTTTGTACAGATCACCCTTCTGTCTAGATCACTAGGTCTAAATGTCTAGATCCTAAATGTTAGATTAATTATTATTATTAATTATCACTAATTATTAACAATTTTATCAAGTACCTAGTGAAAATTATTATAATTTATTGTTAGGTATTAATAATTCGTATTTACTATTAATAATAATTATTATTAATTATGATTAATTAATACGATATAATTCTGGTGTTTTTAATACTAAGTACGTCGGTAATAATTTTTCTATAATAGAAGTACCTACCAACAAACATTCGAAATTACCTTCATTTCCGTAGCACGAAACGCACCTCAGAACAACAAACTCGACATCACTTAAGCCATATGATGTTCCAAAGAGCTTGTTAGTATGAAAATGGACCTGTATTTCAACAGGTTGATTCACGATCGTGTTGTGAGCCACAATCTTTGAGCCGTCATTGTGAACGAACGGCTGGTCGTACAAAGCTGCGGATGGTCTTAAAAAATTCTACGGAACAAACTCTATGTAAATATGAAATAAAAAACATACCGTTCTATATGAATTTTTCTAGATATGAGATTTTCAAATTTTCAAAATTCGTTTTGAACCCCTTCCCCTTGACCTAGGGTTATGAAAAGTTTCGAGGACCATTGTGGGGTTGGTCTTACGTCATACGCTCGTGCGTCATAGGCTCTGACGCACCAGTTAGTCTCCTGCCAGCCGTCTTACGTCATACGCTCGTGCGTCATAGGCTCTGACGTACTTGTTGGCCTCCTGCCAGCCGTCTTACGTCATACGCTCGTGCGTCATAGGCTCTGACGTACTTGTTGGCCTCCTGCCAGCCGTCTTACGTCATACGCTCGTGCGTCATAGGCTCTGACGTACTTGTTTGCCTCCTGCCAGCCGTCTTACGTCATACACTCGTGCGTCATAGGCTCTGACGTACTTGTTGACCTCCTGCCAGCCGTCTTACGTCATACGCACGTGCGTCATAGGCTCTGACGTACTTGTTTGCCTCCTGCCAGCCGTCTTACGTCATACGCTCGTGCGTCATAGGCTCTGACGTACTTGTTTGCCTCCTGCCAGCCGTCTTACGTCATACGCTCGTGCGTCATAGGCTCTGACGTACTTGTTTGCCTCCTGCCAGCCGTCTTACGTCATACGCTCGTGCGTCATAGGCTCTGACGTACTTGTTGGCCTCCTGCCAGCCGTCTTACGTCATACGCCCGTGCGTCATAGGCTCTGACGCAATATTTGGCCTCCTGCCAGCCGTCTTACGTTATACGCTCGTGCGTCATAGGCTCTGACGTACTTGTTGGCCTCCTGCCAGCCGTCTTACGTCATACGCTCGTGCGTCTTAGGCTCTGACGTAATGGCCCGCCGGTCGCTTGTGTTCTGACGTGATCTGAGGGAAAGGGTGAATCAAGGGAACAAATTTTTCCCGTTTCAGTTTATGTGCCAAAGCAAAGACATGAAAAGGTCAAAAAAATATGTAAATAGGTACCTAAGCCCAACTGTAATGTCAATTTTCTGACAATGAGTTTTCGACTATAGTTTTCATACCTTTTTACTTAAGTACTTATTGCAATTTGAGACTGATAATGAGCTGTTTGCAAATAAAAAGTCTGATAACTACTTTATTACATCTGATTAATCTATTTTCAAGTTCCGATTCACAGTTGTATGTATTTTATTTAGATGTCGTAAAATTCGAAAACGATGGAATGACGAAACCTGTCGACTACTGACTCAAGTGATACTGTCGACTTCTAACACATGTAGGTCGACTACTAGTGCAAAACCATGTCGACTACTGAAGAAAATGTTGGTCACTGGTATCGACTACTACCTAGAGCATTGGGATTTTTACAAAACTTGTTTTTCCCTTTTCAAACCATGTTGAATAATATTTCCCGCTGCCAGGTCTTTTAGGGAAGGATCTTGGGTACACAATGAACAGGTTTGCAATGAGAAAAAAACCGAGTGAATATTGAAATGTCATCCATTTCTGACCTATATTTAAAATTTCAAGTATCTAGCTCATCATCAAAATTTAATTTGTTTAAACAAATAAGTAGGTATTATTTAAACAATTTTACAGACAAGAAACCGAGTGAATATGGCATTGTGATCCAGTTCTGACGTATTTTTAAAATTCCAAGTCAATAGCTCAGCATCAAAATTTAATTTGTATTATTACAAAAAGGTATTATTTAAACAATTTTACAGATGAGAAACCGAGTGAATATTGCAATGTGGTCTATCCCCGACTGACGGTTAAAATTTCTAGACTGTAGTTTACCTGGAAGATGAAAAAAGGCAGTTTTATTCTGGGCGGCTACCCGGGACCCACCTAACGGCCGTTTTCGACGCGAAGTTTAGTGTTTTTCCTAAACCTTTGAGAGCTCACTGTGTACGAACGGCTGGTCGCACAAAAATCCAATTGGTCTTAAAAGATTCGTAATTTTTCAGGTCATTCAAAAGTGAACTAAATCTTTGTACAGATCACCCTTCTGTCTAGATCACTAGGTCTAAATGTCTAGATCCTAAATGTTAGATTAATTATTATTATGAATTTTATCAAGTACCTAGTGAAAATTATTATAATTTATTGTTAGGTATTAATAATTCGTATTTATTATTAATAATAATTATTATTAATTATGATTAATTAATACGATATAATTCTGGGGTTTTTAATACTACGTCGGTAATAATTTTTTTATAAAAGAAGTACCTACCAACAAACATTCGAAATTACCTTCCATTTCCGTAGCACGAAACGCACCTCAGAACAATAAACTCGATATCACTTAAGCCATCATTGTGAACGAACGACTGGTCGTACAAAACTGCGGATGGTCTTAAAAAATTCTACGGAACAAACTCTATGTAAATATGAAATAAAAAACATACCGTTTGATGGGAGTTTTTCGAGATATGGAATTTTCAAAATTTCAAAATTCGTTTTGAACCCCTTCCCCTTGACTTAGGGTTATGAAAAGTTTCGAGGATCATTGTGGGGCTGGTCCAAACCCAGAAACCAAATTTCGTAATTTTAACTCAACGCTAACTGGGCAAAGTGGCGCGGACGGCGTACGGACGGCGTACGGACGGATTTTTTTTTTATTCGATTTTCTGAATCTACGTATCTTGAAACGTAAACCAACAAATTTTGAGGGGGGGTTAAAATTTTTTTTTTCTTTGGGCGATTCCAATGGTTCATTATCGAAGATAATAAACCAAAATGGAGTAAAATGCCGCCAACCGCACTATTGTTTTTGCATTAGAACCATTTTTTTTTTTTACCTTTTTCCTACCCTCTGATCAAACTCCACCCTCTTTGAACTATACCAAACAAATCCAATATACCAGTTTTGCCGCCATTTTTAACAAACATAAATCAGACCTACTCCTCCAGTACAAGTGCAGCAGTGGTAAGCCATATTCTTACAATATTATTGTATGTTGATGGGTAATTGTACTTCGGGTGCTTCGTTACTACTTCGCTGCAGAAAAACATTGTAAGCAACAGAGTGAGGCTCAAATTGTACCTTTGACATCAGATTCTGTGCCACATGGCATACCGATCAAAGCAGCGAAGTACCGAGACCTTATTCATTTGACACGGTCTGTGAAAAAAACAAGAACCAAGAGAGTTTTATCAAAACCTCCTAATGACGGGGAACACTGATCATGTCTTTTTTTGAAAAAAATGTGTTATTTTACCTACCTATTTGGAAGTGTATTATGAACCATATTATGGATTAAAGTTAGGTATAACATGGCCAAATCATAGAACATTACAATCGAATTTCCATGGTTATCGAAGTTAAAATCCTTGGAACGGATTTTAGTATGGAAATTATTCGGAAATTCGAGTTTTAAAAATTTTGGTCATTATCTAAACAGAAAATGTTCACCATATCTTGAAAAGAGCTGTACCTAGTCAGCTTATTAGGGGGAGGTAAGAAACTCCGGAGCTCGTGATGAAAAAGTTGGTTTTATTTTTTCGCCCTCAGATGCTAGACATGTAAATAAAACAGCCAATTTTAAATAAATTATCCGTCAAACAGAAATGCTGTGCAGATTCAACACAAATATTATAATCAACAGTTAGGAGCTTATTCCGTGCTCTCTAACTGAAACTATATTTGAACTAGCATAAATTGATGGATCCCTAATTAATACTTTACGAATCATAGAGGTAGGTAGGTTGTTTCTTAATGAAGGTCAGGTTGTCGAAGCCTCTGTTCCTTGTTGACGTTCTTCACGTGATATTTCAATAGCTCCATTATTTTGTTTTGGAACTCTTTGGGAGTAGGTTTGTTGCCAACAGCCCAGTAATAGATGTCCCAATCGTTAGAGGGTACGTTCAGGAGTAGATCATACTGGTTCAGCATAGATTCATCCATAGTATGGAGGTGTTTAGCAGCGAAAGTTGACAGGAGCAAGTCGTTTTCCAACATACCCCTCTTCCTCGACTGGTACAGTAAACGGGCTCTCTTGACGTCGATCGTCTCAGGGCGCCACTCGTAGGGCGGAATCGTCGGTTCGGACGGTCCGAGGTCGGACATCGACCGGCCGAAGATCCGCGGGACTCCTTGCAATTTGACAGCCGCTTGCAGGCAATTAGCAGTTTTCCTTGCAATCTGGTTCATTTTTCTGCAATAAAAATAAAAATAGAGCTTTGAGAGAACGCAGCCAGTCGTCAATGTCTAACTTTTCGATATTTCCGTAATGTTCAACTTCGACACTTTTGGCTACTCACCTCTCGATTGAACTTTCCGGAGGATTAGACCGAATTTGTTCAAAAAAGGGTTAACAATTATTTTCGAACGTTCGCACGAATTTTTTCCAACTTCACAGACACGCTTATCAGGTCAAGTGATAAGAGACGACCAGCTGATATCCTTGAGCAATGTGACCAACCTGCTCGGTTGTTTAAAACTTCCAGCGGTCGGTGGGAGCGCTGCCATCGCATAACGGTCTCTCGACGGTTCTTCCATCGTGTTTCTCAGAAATTTCCATCCACGCTTTCTTCAAATACATGAATCCATTTTACTTTCAGATACTGTTTTATAGCCCACTGGTAATTGAGTGGCAAATTTTTTCACATTTCCAAGTTGCTAGGTACACATACAGAGTTTACGAGAATTGAACACTAGCGCTTCCTTACATTAAGGCAGTGAACCTAGATCAGCTGGTGCTCTTGATTGTGAGTGGCGGCCATGTCAGTGATAAGAACGAAGTGATGTCAGTGATAAGTCTGATTAGTTTGATTTAGCAATTCAATTTCAAGATGATCAGAAACGTTTACGAAAGAAAGATCGAATTGTGTGGTGGGGTAGATCCGTATGAAATGGTTCTCAGCATTGCGAATGGCGTGTCAGTGATTCCAAATGTCAGTCGCGAAGGCAACTCAAGAGTCACAAGTCCCTGGACGCTCACAACTTTTTGACAAGTGGGCAGGTATTTGGCATCCTTCACAACAGTGATCAGGTTCTGAATAAAAACAATGAAAGTAAGGTGGGCAGGTAGGAGTACATCTACATCTCACTCCGCTTTATCCAATTCCATATAGGTTTTTCAGCGACAGTCCATATCTGTTTACCTATGTAGTAGTAAAAGCCATACCAGGAAGAGTTAGTCGGCCGCACAGTCGTTTTATATAAAGATAGTCGGGGTTCAGCCAAAACAGTAGGTACCTATCACATAATATGTTTAATCAAACCAGTTGCGACCCAAAATGTTGATTGAAGTAAATATGTGATTCTTCACCTACTTTTTTGGTTGAACCCCGACTGTCTATCTAATATATACTTACTGCAACCTAACTTCATCTACTTACATGAGGGGATGAATTTTTATTTTTTCAAATTTGTCCATGTTTGAGCTGCTGTCATTGTCATTAGATGGTACTTCTCAAGCATCAAAATACACTCATCTTATATGTAGCAAATTCCAAATACGTGCTCAAAAGTTAAAATTGAAGAAAATTTAGAAAAAGAGTTTAAAAGAGAAAAGTATGGTTTTTCTGAGAAAAAAAAATCATGTTTCGAGAACGGATTTAGATAAAAATATGCGGTTGGCGGCCCTTCACTCCATTTTTTATGTAGTTTTACGCCTTTTTCCATCTAATATATTTAATCAATTATAATTGCTATATATTCAAGTTGTAAGACCCAAGATTAGTTGTAGTAATATATTGATGATTCGCTAACATACAAAACCTTTGCTGTAGCTCGTTTCACTCCTGGCCTCTAACTTTACTTTGTCCTAAAGTATAATAATCCTTTATTGTGTTTTAATTGTACAATATTATTGCAGTGTTGTTCAATGGAGGCGAGCTGCGAATCTGTCTCAGTGATGGCAGCCACTCTTGCGAACGGTGGCATTTGCCCTGTGACTGAAGAAAAAGTGTTGAAGCCCGATGCGATCCGCGATGTTCTATCTCTTATGCACTCCTGTGGAATGTACGATTACTCGGGTCAATTCGCCTTTAAGGTACGACGTATTCCAACTCTGATGTATTTAACCTTTCGTGGACCAGGTGGGCATTTGGCGCTGGTGCTATGGTGTCGCATTGAATAAGGGTAAAACGTTATGTACTTACATCATATTTTCAGGTTAATGATTGAAAAAATGCGATTAAATGTCAAAATATGTAAGCGTTTTAAACTTGAACTCGAAAAATATACATTGAAAAACTTATGAAACACTAGGGCTAGGTAGGTAGGTAGCTAATTTTATAACATTCCTACTGTGAATAATTGGGAACAAAATCAGCTACTATTTTATCTTCTTCATCTTCCTCTTGCCTTCTCATCTCCGCCCGAAACTGCTCCTCCACAATGGAAATATTTTTTTTTCCAAGCGCGGGACATGTTTTTGCTAAACAGAGGATCTGAAACAACACAATAAGCATGAAAACTAGGACCACGAGGTCGCAATTGCCACTGCGTCATGTCATATCACCTCCAGAAACTTTAGGGCATACGAGTCTAACACAGTGTCAATTTCAGGAGAACCTAAAAAAATAAAAAAGAGTGAACATACCTCAGGTGAGGGTCTACTCGGGGTGATGGGTGGAGCACAAATGGAAGGAAAGTTACCCAAGTTACCCCACCTGGTCCACGAAAGGTTAAATGTAATTTTAGTCAGCATCATCCAAATTCACTGTTGGGGAAACTTCCGGACGACATCAAATATGTCTGATTTATTGCCTTTTATGTACCTTCAGTCATTCTCCAGAAATCAATTTTTTTCAGATCGATAATTATTTTTAAATTTTAAAAAAGTACCTATAATTTTTTTCAAGTACGATATCTATTACTACATTAGCACTCACCTGTAATGCTCAATACTAACGATCACTGCATAATGTTGCAATTGTTTTTCTTTCCTGTGGTTCTTATATCGATGTACTTTACAGGTTGGTCTACCTGCAAAATCAGGAGTAAGTGGAGGTATGATGATCGTCATTCCAAACGTGATGGGAATATGTTCATGGTCACCGCCGCTAGATAAACTCGGAAACAGCGTTAGAGGAGTTCAATTCTGCGAAGTAAGTTGAACTAAAGTTGCTTATGAACGTAATTATATTCAAATCAAAACATCAGGTCAACAAAATACTAAACGCAGACTCACCAAGGAGATGAGTAATAACACGGACTTATCGACAGGTGATGTAGATCTGCAAGAAGGGGTGTGATATAAAATAGTAGAGAAAAAGTTTCATTACCACTATGAAACATCATACTTTAAATGCTAAGTAAACATTTCAAACCGTCAAACATTTCAATAGGTACCTCCCTACTTTGAGACCAAGGAATGTATTAATTGTTCGTGGATTGTGTCTGTGCATTATTTCTGAACCCATTGTTGTTTGTAGGAGTTGGTGAGAGTATTCAACTTCCATAGGTACGATAATCTAAAACACGCCACTAACAAGAAAGACCCTCGAAGACACAAGTATGAAACAAAGGGGCTCAGTATTGTCAACCTTCTATTTTCGGCAGCTAGTGGCGACGTTGCTGCTCTGAGGAGGTGAGTGGTTGCTTTTGGCATTTTGGCTGTTTTGGTCAAGTTCATAGTTGCTGCGAGTGTCAGAGTGCCTTAAGTAGGGTGAACTGCCCGGTAGATGAACACTTCTCTAAGCTCTGAAACCGTCGTAGTGCCACTTGTTAACGTTGTCATCTTCACTTCCCCAGAAAAAAGAATGATGAATAAATAGGTACTTTTTATTATTATTGTACAAATATGTACAGTAGATGAACAAATAGGTACTTTTTGTACCTACCTAAATACCTAGGTACCTATGAAGGGAAATCAGGTACAATAATATTACTAAAATGGGTTTCGACAAACTTTTGTATTTTGTACAAAATAATACCAAAGCTACTCAACATGCAACTGCTCCATTCTAGAATTTTTTAGCGGTGAGTTTCACTCATCCTGAAGTGTGTGTTTGTAGTATTTTACCTATGTAACTGTTGTCGAAATATTAATTCTATGTGGTGCCTCGGTGGCTGAAGGGTACGAAGTAGTGAAAAGGTTGAGGCCCAATGCTCTACGTAACCTACTATTCCGATACCTGCTATACTAGGTGCACTAAAATACACGTGCCTACTGCAAAACTCAAAGTTAGGCCAACGGACCCTACCCTTTCCTATGCCAAGTAGCCCCTCAGCAATTTTCCAAACAACATGGCAGCCTCTGATCTATAAACTATCAAAATAATCAATTTGGCAAGCTGAATCCAATCAGGATTAGGGACTCAACGGAATCCATATCCATTAGCTGCTTATAATTTCAGCAATTTGTTGCCAGGGGGATTACTTTTGAATAGAATGGCTCTTGGACACTCTTGGAACTTTTGAAATTGAATCTTCAACGTCGTCAGGGTGCATAGGAAACCCTAAAGTGGCTTTCTCAACAATCCAGCTCTTCACCTTTTCCTCCTCATTTTCTGTCAGAAACTTTGATAAGCCAAGAAATCATTGTATAAATTGGTAATCTTTATGATTTCTACCTAACCTTGTTTAATGTGTTGGTAGGCATAGACTTTCTGGGATGGACATGTCTCTATCCGATTATGACGGGAGGACCGCGCTACATTTGGCCGCGGCGGAAGGGCATCTGGATTGTATTCAATTTCTACTCGAACAGTGCAATGTACCTCATGACCAGAAAGATCGGTAAGTGTAGAGATAGAAACTGAAATTAAGGATGCAATCAGTATTGTGATCCTGGGAATATCATCATGTAAATTCCAATTTAAATATACGAAATTACTTAATCGGCAAGATTACCTTATGAAAGACTCTTTGCATAGCTACATTTACCGTTCAACATTTTGTCTTTATTTTGGAGAGGAAAAAAAACTTGTAAAAATGAGTTTCTCACTCCTTACTATGTACAGATGGGGGAACGCTGCTTTGGACGAGGCCAAAACGTTCGGTCGCGTCCAAATCGTCCAATTCCTCACCGAATGGTCGGAAGCGAAAGCAACTGAGGCTTCGCAGAAGAAATCAGAAGAGCAAGACCCAAAATTCGAAGGCCCGAAAAAAGAAGCGATCAAAGAAAAGTCGTCACAGTTCCCCGTCGACGAATCTCCGCTCCCGTGAATATCCAATTCTTCGATAGGCCACTGAATATAACCGCTTGCGTGTTTTTGATTGTCAAGTTCCCTATAAATATTGATGAAGAATCGATCCCAATAATTGAATCAGCAATAATTTTCATAACACCAGGCTTCAAATTTAATACCAACCAACTTCATTATTTGAGGTCAAACCTACACTATTATTATCCACTCGTTCTAATTATAGAATGTCTCCGTCAAAAATTTTAATTTTTCTATGTTAGATAATATATATTATATGAGAAAAAAGAGCACTAATGCAATGAAAAATACAAAACCCCATTTTGTTTTAATAGCAGCATGTCTGATCAACCGAATTGAGGGGGGTTTTCTAATAGCATATAAAAACAAGAGGATTTTTTGATTGTAAGATACCATAGATTCTACGGCATAGAATACCCCCTGGTACGCATATCCTGTTTTTACGGAATAACAGTTGGCATTTACAAAAAATGTATAGTAAATAAAACATCGAGAGTCTCACGGCAACTTCCAACATCGTCATTTTGGCGACTTTTTAGCAGAGCCAAAAAACCATCTGCCAATGACTATGTTTACTGAGTAATTCAGTAAAGTAAATCGTGAGATTTAGTGTTACCTAACTTATACTTAGATCGATCCGCCGGGGGAAGACTCTAATGGTATGCATAACTCATTTTGGCCAAAAGTGACGATGTGGGGTGTTGCTGTAAGACCGTCGATTTGATCCTTGATCACTATTTCTTCTCGAACAGTTTGAGTGTGCTTAGTATGTATTAGACCTTAAGAACTACAAGAAGCCGAAGGAGGCTTGAATTGACTCGTTTGATTTTTTAGGCAAACTAATTTCAAACAATAAATAATCCATCTTCGACATCCTCCTTGTAAATCCTTCAAGTTTCAGAGTATTTGGAAATCAATTTGAGGAGATGTTTTTAATTCTTAGCAATTCTCAGTAGTGATACCCATTCTAGTCAATTATTTTATAGCGTTATATAAGTCCATAATATGGACTTATATTATGAAAGAATGATATCTGCAAATATAAGTAACCTGATGAACGGCTATGAAAACAAAATCCAGTCATGCAGCATGGCTATAAGAGCGAATTTTCGAAGAAATAACTGGTTTTATGTCAAATGTGGTGTCTGTACTCGTATTTATTCAAATATGGGCAATCTTGAACTTATTATAGGTAAGTAGGTAAGAAGCTATTCGGTTAATTCGGTATGCATCAGGTGTGTTGTTCTCTGTCTAAAGATCGGTAGGTACTTACAATGGTCTTCTTAATAGTTACTTGTCATTGGAATGAAAAGGTTCTTCCAGTTCCCTCAATGTTGTTTGTGTTGAGTATTTTCAACAAAGTAAGTTCCCTCAAAAAGTTTGACTTCATTTTTTGCCGAGTAACATCTCAGTTATATAGATTTTTCACCGCTGAACACGATGGTGAAGTCAGAATTGCGATACCTCCTCCCGTTATAAGATTAGAGGAGATCAACCGTAAAGAACATCTCAACACTTGATAACCATGTTTCTTCATCTTCAAAGTGCTTCAGTTTGAGATGATATCGCAATTCTGACTTCACCGTCAGTACTTCTTTTCTTTCCCCCATTCCTACGCCTTTCGGCTCTTATGGGGGGTGGAGTGCATCTCGCATATTTATCCTTTTCTACTGACGGTCCTGCCTATCTCCTCCCGAGCTATTAGTCACCCCGCGTTGGCGGGGGTCCAGGATGAGCCTCGGGGAGGCTGCTCGGTTGGGATGTGAGGAGTCGGTGGTGCTGTGGCCACTTTCTCTTTTCCATTATGTGGTGGGCGAACTCTTGTGTGGCTCTGTAGCTTGTTGCGGAGCTAACAGCTGCTTTCCATTTGCCGGCGTCGCTCGGCGGGGTGTCCAGGCCGGTGCTTGCTTGCCATCGTCGTCTTGCTGCCCCATACTGGTGGCAATGCAGGAGCGCGTGCGACGCCGTTTCTTCTGAGCCACAGGCGCACACTGGAGACTCAAGCTGGGTTCACATGGTCGCGTAATCGACGTAAAAGCGTACAAAACGTAAGAGCGTAAAGCCTCCTGATTGGCTACCGGCTAGTTGATGGGCGGGGAAGCGTCTACGCCGAGCTCTTACGCGAGCGTACTAAAAAATTAGATATTTTGCGCTTTTACGTCGACGTAAAAATGGCGGATCCGTCACAGCTGATCTCCCACATCTTCCAGCGACTGTTTACTGTTCACCGTTTACCATTTCGTGTCTCGTGTATCGTGTTTCGTGTCTATGATTGTTTCGTGTGATGAAATTGGCGGGTAGAACAAAACAACGCGGTAATACTCGAGAAAAAAAAACAGCGCGGGAAACCGCTGTTTTCAACACAAACAACGGAATAACGAAAAATGCGGGAAAACAAGGGTGCATTGCGCATTGGCCTCTTGCGCACCTAAGCGTCTTACGCCACCATGTGAACGAACACCGACGTAAAACGCTTTTACGCGCCTCCCACCCTCGCCACCTACGTCGATTACGCTTTTGCGCTTACGTCGATTACGCGACCATGTGAACCCAGCTTAAACCAGGCGGAACTCGTGCAGTTTTGCTGAAAAGTCTTCATGGCCGGACAGAAACTGGGCAATGTAGTGATCTACAGTCACGTACCTCGAAGCAAGTCGTTGTCGGACGTCACGCCAGATGCCATGTGTGTGTCTCCCTCTTGTGGAGGCAGTCCAGCCCTGCTGCCATTGTCCCAGGCACCACTGCTCGACCTCATCCAGCGTTGTCAGGCCCTCGATCCTGCATGGCCTACCATTGTTGAGGTCCCATGCCGCGGCCACTGCCATAATCCGCAGGTCTGCAGGCACCTGCCCTTCTGACTTCACCGTCTTCAGCGTAAAAAATCCTTCAAAATGAGGTGTCACTTGTCAAAATGTTTCATTTTTGGAATTTATGGGTAATCCCCCATCCCCCCCTGAACCCCCCATAGAGTGGCCTGATTCGGGTTTACGTATAACATTTTTTTCGGAAATTCGATTTTTAAAAATTGTGGGCCGAGAAAAATAGCTTCCTTTTCTTCGAAAATTCGCTAATGCGAAATGCAAAATAGTACCTATGCTAAATATCAATAGTTGACTACTATTAAATGGTAAGCTTGTTGCTCCAGTCACGATGTTCATCTGTCAACTTTATATTATTCTGTTAGATATCATTTTGGCCTTATCAAAAATGTGGTACTCCTAGTTACCGTACTTATATATTTCCATCTATTTGTCAAAGGATATTTTCATGGTCTGAAAAATGTCCTTCCAAACCTGGGTTCGTGTCCTTCCAATTTCGGATTTGAAATCGTATATATGTTTATCCTATGTGTTTACTATATGGTAGAATTGTATGTATTGAGGAATAGCTTTGTGTACATGAAGCAAAGTGAAACTGGTCACAAGTGTTGGGTCTCTAGTCACATAGTTGTAGATATGTGTGCATCAAGTGGGCGAGGTAGCGAGTCCGTGTGCGACTCGAAATCGATACTTCTGTGATGGCTGTGCTTCATGCACGCTTTAATTGACAATAAATTGTTACCAGATGAACTATATTCTCAATTATTTGCTTTTACGGCCCTCCTAAAATTTCTGGTTCATTCAACAATCACGAACATTATTGAATGTGCAGAGTATTAATTATTCTACAGGTGTATATTTATGTGTTGTTCTCCCTTGCTGTTGCTATTTGAGTTGATTTTCAGTGAATGATCTTTGACCTCGACCTTGAGTCGAGAATTTAGTTGTAGACGTTGTCGTTTTTGCGTGGGATTTCTCACACCACTGAGCAATATCATCAATATACCTATCACTAATCATGGTTGGGTAAATCAAGGTTTGAGCAAACCGAACATCGTAACCGTGATTAACGTCGTTTGGATTTCACCATGCTAACCGTGATTCCCGCTTATCATGGTTACACTAATCACAATCGGCTTCACAAATCACGATTTTAGCCCAGCATGGATGCTAATTGGCCCAGCATGTCATCTATTAGGCTGTAGGCAAGTCAAAATATGACAACTTCTCATGCCTTTTTCATGACGATTGTCTCAAAGTCCGTAAAGTGGCTGGTTATAAAGATCTGATCCCTGGTAACATCTCTGTCGAGAAAACGCCGTTTTCTTTCAACGGCTGACAACGAGTACCGACTAAAACCCTATTTTGGGGAGAACCAGGAGGGAAGTGGTGTTTGGCTGGATGTCAGAGTACATTAGTACCGCATTACCAACAATGAATATTTCAATCGAAAAGGTACGTAGGTGGCTTTAAACAAACATTTCTGAGGGGGGGGGGGGGTATAGAATCAAATTTGTATAACCTGGCACCTGGAAATCATTATACCTAGAAGGCTAATCAATTTTACGATCATTTTATCAACAGTTACCAATAAAAAATTGAAATATTTACTATTTTCATCAATTTCATTCAAAATATTAATATTCATAAAAAAAATGTAACAAAGTGTCTACGTCGAGTGCAATTTTCTCTTCTTCGCGAACGTGAAGGTTGCGAATAAAAATGTTTATTCGCTATTTGGAGTTAGGAGGTAAAGTTGGAAGCCAGCTGCATTCTTCCTGAAAGCTGTAGATCCCTAATTTATTTTGCTTAATCTTTATAAATAGTGTAAAATGACCATGAATCTATTTGAAATAAGTTTCCTCAGGCTAATACGTGGTAAGGACGTAGCAAAAAATCGAGAGCTATCCAACGAGTGGTGAACGATTTTTGTACGATGATAACTGGCGAAGATAAAGTTCCGTAGCAACGAATCGGTTGTAAGCGAAAATCATCAGAAAAATTTCGTTAGCAATTTTCGTTAGCAAATTTCGTGACGATTTTCGTGAGCAAATTTCGTGACGATTTTTTTTTTTATGTGCCATATGAAAGACATGAAAATGTCAAAAATCGAAAATTTGTAGATACCCAAAAAGATACCGTTCAGTATTCTTTGATTTGGAAAAAAATCACATGATTTATATGTAATGGTTTGCTGAGTTTGCTTCCTTCCCGAAGTTTTGGTTCAACCACTCTGGAGATAGCAGACCAGGATATCCTTCTGGGTGGGCATATTGCCTTACCTCCCCGGGATACAGGAGGACACATCACATATATCAAAACTAGGCATTCTGTGCCATTTGATTGGCCAAAATGGGCCAAAGTACGAGGAATTGTTTTAGAAATGACGGATTTTTTCAACAAGTGGGAAATTAAGGGTTAATTAGAACTTATTACTGTTAATTTGAATAAAACATTTATTTTTCAACTTACCGAAAAAAATTGTGAATTATTTCTGGAAGGCTAAGCCCCCCCCCCCCCATCCGCCTTCTTTATCACTCATAAAGTGCAAAGACGAGATTAATGGTTAAATTGTGGCGCCTGCGGTGATCCGGTTGGCTGTTGGCATTCAACACGTCTTAGCCAAACCAAGATAGGATTTTAGTGAACAAACTATTACCACGTTTACTAATTGTTGTTCTGTCATTTTCGTTGTCTGCTGGCAGTGTGAATGATTCGAATGGTGTACTATATCCGTTGGAATCAGTTCTCTCGTGATCACTAGGGACGCCCACTGACATAGATCGACTACTAACAAATCCCGCCGAGATATCTCGATTTTCGTAATTCTGAAACTCATTCGGATCTGACAGCGTCAACTGATACTCAGGCGTGTTCGCAGGTAACTCGTCAGCCGTCGTTTCCACACGTGGTACCTTGTTTGACCATTGGTGTATTGGAGGTGATATCTTCGGATATCTACGACCCTCATCTTTCTGATAGTCTTCGCTCTCTGGTCCACTTCCCAAATAGTCTCGATCTGACTTTTCAATTTGATATTTCAGTACATCTTCCGACAACCGACTGCTCGTTTGATAATTACCAACTGTATGCCACGTGGCTTTTGGACCTGAATTAATAGCATCGTACAACATAAGTAGAGGCTCGTCTTGTGCTGATAGATTTTCTGAACTGTTAAGATTGAAAGTCGTCTTTGTGTCTTCAGGCCCGGGTTCTGCAAATAGTTGCACTGGATCCTCCGTAACTGGACGCTGCTGATCTTTCGAAGCTTCGTGAATATCGTCATGTAACTCTGCATGGGGTTCGTCTTGTTCACCTTCGAATGACCGAACAACAGGTTCTACCTTGATTTTTGGAGAGCTGTCCATAATTGGCTTGTTTGATTCTGATTTATTTGCTGCGCGGACAAACGCGGCGATTTCAATCGGATCCTCAGGCATAGTCTGCGGTGTGTTTTTCTCAGAATCAGTCTCATCATTTACTTGTGTTGTTTCGAGTGTAGTCTCATTGTGAATTTCTGGAGATTCAGTTGCCATTTCAGTTGCGATTTCAATCGGATCAGGCATAGTCTGCGGTATGTTTTTGGTAATATCATTTAGTGCCGGCTTATTCTCAGAATAGGGCAGTATAATTTGGTCCAGCTCATAATTTACCTTCAGTTTATTCAGAGTGTCCATAAGTTGTTGGAGCTTCTTCAAATAAGCGTCTACTTGTGTTGTTTTGAGTGTAGTCTCATTGTGAATTTCTGGAGATTCAGTTGCGATTTCAATCGGATCCTCAGGCATAGTCTGCGGTGTGTTTTTGGTAATATCATTTAGTGCCGGCTTATTCTCAGAATAGGGCAGTATAATTTGGTCCAGCTCATAATTTACCTTCAGTTTATTCAGAGTGTCCATAAGTTGTTGGAGCTTCTTCAAATAAGCGTCTACTTGTGTTGTTTCGAGTGTAGTCTCATTGTGAATTTCTGGAGATTCAGTTGCGATTTCAATCGGATCCTCAGGCATAGTCTGCGGTGTGTTTTTGGTAATATCATTTAGTGCCGGCTTATTCTCAGAATAGGGCAGTATAATTTGGTCCAGCTCATAATTTACCTTCAGTTTATTCAGAGTGTCCATAAGTTGTTGGAGCTTCTTCAAATAAGCGTCTACTTGTGTTGTTTCGAGTGTAGTCTCATTGTGAATTTCTGGAGATTCAGTTGTCATTTCTTGAACGTTATTGGGGATTTTCGAAGAGTGTTGGGGTAGTTCAAATGTGTTCAAAAATTCGTTTTTCACGTATTCGGGGCGGTTTTTCGAAATTTCGTGAATTCTGTGGTAAGCTTCAACAGAGGGGGCATTGACTGGGTACGGCGGTAAGTTTTCATGGTAATCGTGGGAGAACCAGGAAGGTTGTAGCTCTTCATCCGATACGTAGTTTGGTTCGTATACCACACTTTCTCCTAATTGATTAGGTTGAGGAAATCCTACTTTCAATTCCAGTTTCAACTTCAAGTGCGACTCATTGTCGACTGACTCTCTTTGGCGACTATCGACGTATTCAAGAGGCACCACATTTTCAGATGAAATGTAATCGTAGTTCGGTTCGTACTGGTGATTTGGACGGTGGTACAGCCCATCGCCAACAAGTGAGTGTGGCAGGGGATTGATGGATGCTCTTCGAGGATCGTATTGAACCAAGTTCCCAATGATGTCCCCTAATGAATCGTTGGGGTCGTAAGGGTCTATTTTGGCCCATTCAATATTGTAGTTTGAACCACTTACTTTGGCCAACGATATTGCATCGACCAGTGCAAGTATCTTGAGACCTGAAATCAAAATTTGATTTTACTTAAATTTGAATTAAAATTAACCTTCGATATTCTTTTATTATTTGGATCGTTTTAAAATTATGGGTCATTTCCTGTCACACAGCTCTTGTGCCTACAGTTTTTTTCATAGAAATTCCATTTTTTTTTGGAGGACATGATGGTACGGCCTCTAAGTGAACCAACTAATTTGAGGTCAAAACGTTTATTAGTTCCATAATTAAAATTAGTTAATTACCCCATTTTCTCTCTCCCTACTCATGTCACAAGGGGTAGGTAAGGAAGTTTCCAGGTTTGTATGTTCCCACCAACCCACGTTTTATTACTGACCAAAACCTTTTTACCTGTGGGATACTCTCTTCTACAATAATATCTTTCGGAAAAAAGGAAATTTCATCATTTACATATGTATTTACCAGGTTTTATGTCAGTCACACAAGTTTCTCTTTCCCTACAATCTTTTTGAAATCCCTCCCCCCCCCCCCCCCAAGAACCCCTTGAATAAGATGTTTCGTGTTGTGAAAAATCCAAGGCACTACTGCTTCTATATAGCTGCCAGAGCACCACGCGTCGTTTTCATCCAAAGCCAGTAGTAGTTTTTAAGAAGTCAACAAGTGAAAAATTTTAATACTTTAATAATCTCTCCCTACGACCACCTCATCAATTAAGGTAACTATGTAATTAGTTAAATAATAATTAATTATTGTGAATAAGTACTACTTTCATGATGTTGTGTTTATTATTTTTTTAACAAAAATCTCCAATCAAAAATGACATGATAACCTCCAAAACGTCTCTCCCCACAACTTCTCTCCCTACAACTAATCGAAACCTTTGGATTTGTAGGGAGAAAGAATGGATTGTAGGGAAATACTAAGGCTTACATTTTGCACGGATAGGTAGTTGGATATCAGACTGTCTTTTGACCCGTTTGAATTTTCTGTGTATCTTCCTGAATGCGAGATGAGACAAGAATCGGCAGCCTTTGCAGAATCACCGAACCAAAACTCAAGCACCTCCCTCGAAGATCAACCCTCAATCTCAGCTTCAGGAACATAGGTACATACTGTGATGAAGATAGTTTTCTTGTTCTGAAATATAATTTTAAGTTCGAATTTCCATTGTCCCCCCCCCCCACAAACTTGAAATTTTCAAAATTCAATATTTCCCAAACTATCCAATAAAGTGTGTGCACGCTTAAGGAACTATTTAAGGAACCCACATAGAGACACAATATTAAAAATAAAAAAAAGAACCAAAAAACGAGGTTTTGTTCACAAAAAAGGTGAGCTGGAAATGACCTATAATTTTGAAATGACACATTTATTTTTTGCGCGTTGCATAATTTTTTTGACTGATTAAAATTGTCTGAAGAGCAAAACTCAATTAAAAATTTCCTTGGACAACACTTGTCATGTTACCTACGTTGATTGTCCAGAAGTTGGAAACATAAACTTGAAACGTCATGAAAAAACGCCGATATTTCCAAAAGTACCGTTTGACGAGAGGAAACGTTCGAAGTACTGTTGGTAGTTAACAGTATTCATACTACAGTCGGAGCCCCACATCAGCAGGGGGTCGGGTCCACAGAAATCGAGAATATACGAGTATTGTGTAAGTTACCGAAGGAAAGTTTTCAAACAGAACCAAGTCGTTATATCTATGACATCGTCTTTTACAGGAGATAACGGGTCCTATGTTCACATTTAGTTAGAGTTTAATAAACTCTTTTAATAATATTGTTTAGAATTTTTTGAGACCATCCGCAGCTTCGTACGACCAACTGTTCGTTCACAATGAGGGCTCAAAGGTTGAGCCGATATTAACCTGTCAACACGATCGCGAATCAAACGGTTGAAATACAGGTCCATTTTCATACTAACAAGCTCTTTGGAACATCATATGGCTTAAGTGATGTCGAGTTTGTTCTGAGGTACGTTTCGTGCTACGGAAATGAAGATAATTTCGAATGTTTGTTGGTAGGTAAGTACTTCTTTCTGACGTAGTATTAAAAACCCCTGGAATTATATCGGTACATTTTATTTGTAATTAATACATCATCTCTATCATTCATGTTCTGCACAAAGGAAGCCAGTCGATTCCAACAGCCGGATTTGGTAATGCAGTTAACGTACAGTATTTTGGTTTAATCTTGGATAATGAACCATTGGAATCGACCACAGAAAACTTTTTGCCCCCTCAAAAGTTCAGAAAATCCGTCCGTACGCCGTCCGCGGCACTTTGCCCAGTTAGCGTTGTGCTAAAATTACGAAATTTGGTTTACAGGTACTTCCCCCCCCCCCCCCCCCTTCACGCTTCGGGTTCTAGATTTTACGATTATAATCTTCGGACTCAAGTGAAATTTGTTGACGAGGAGATAATATACATTCAAAATCTGCGTACTTCAAATAGTAATAATCAATCTACCATTTAGTGATCTAGACAGAAGGGTGATCTGCACATAGAAAATATTTGCAGAATTTTGCGATAAAACCGGGTTGAAGCGAGAATATACGAGTATTACAAGATTACGTTGGATTCGTAATGTTCGTGGAGCGGCGAACACGGAGGGGAGGCGTGAAAGCCTCTTTCTACCCCACTTCTGCGTCCACCCACACCCGCCCGCTTTCCTCTTTCTCACCCACCCCCACATTCACATTCACCCAAAATTTACATTTAAGCGGATGTTGGGGGGGGGGGAGGATAGAGGTAGAGCGTAATATTAATAACCCTGCCTCCCCCTCTACAACCACCCACACCTGCCCGCTCTCCTCTTTCTCACCCACCCCCCCCCCATTCACCCACAATTTAAATTTAAACTGATGTTGCGGGGGGGGGGGGAGCGTATGATTAAGAGACAACCCCCGCCTCCTCCTCATCAACCACCCACACCCGTCCGCTTTCCTCTTTCCCACCCACCCACAATTCCAATTAATGTCGACAGACCTTAATAATACACATTTATGCCCCCCCCCCCATCCCACCTACGATTTCAATGATTAGGTAATAATTTTCATTTACATTATTCACTAGTGGCTAGTGACAAGCCCACAAAGTGGTCCTCCACGATGACCTTTACAGCTGCGTATTGCGCAAAATGAATATTTCACTCATAATTTATAACAATAAGTTGTAGGCCATGCCTGAGCCTTTCGTTTCAGCCCGAGTTCAAATATGCCTTCACCTTTTTGTTTTGCGGGTGGTGAATCTATCAAAATTTGATAGTTAATATTGCCTCCTTTCTATTTGAGGGCATGAACACAGATTGAAACCTACATTATTGCAACTGTGAATGCGTACATCATGATCTATGTGTGCTCTAGTAGGGGATTTTGAAATATCTCCTGCTAGAGCACACAGATAACTAGGTATTTATATCTAAACTCAGCATATTATAATGATGAAATGAGCAATCTAAAGACTTACACGATCCTAAAACGGCTGCAGTTGCTTTCATTTCTCTTGCACTGTTGTCGATTTTGAAATAGAATCTCCGTGGTTAGTCTTTTATACTTGTCCATTTAGAATCGCATCTAATGTACCAACATTATCTCCGGCGTTCGTGACAAAATTTGTGCAGAAAGTCACGGATCGGAATGCCTTGAACGATAAGGTCTGTTCAAGTGATGTACGATGATTTTTAAATTGTCACCATTGGACGGATGAACGCCAGAATTACCACGTGCACATACGACTCAACTGGAGGAGGTCGACGGTACCAATTGCTGTCTTTGGTAAAAAAGTGGCAGTCCAACTTTTCCTAACATTTCTTTTTGCGGTATCAGTTTGGTTACTGGGCCTACTTACCGCAATAATTTATGTTGGTTTTTCGTAATTTTAATGATTTGCTGAGTGCTCCTTCCCGAAGTTTTGGTTTAGGATAGCCAGGTCTGTAAATGCAGACCAGGATAACCCTCTGGGTGGGCATAATTGCCTAACCTCCCCGGGAACAGGCGAGCTCAGCGAACCATTTATTACAATAATTGGACCGCGTTGTGCAAATACCTCCTAAGCGACATCAAAGCTTTTTTGGGAAATCGCAAATAGTTTTTCTTCAACTAAAACAACAACACAATCCTTCTCTGCCATCGAAAACTTTGGGGGAACAAAAGAGATGAAAAAAGAAGTAATGGAGAAAAAATTAAGATAAACTTTTCATAGCAGTCTTACAAATTGACGACCGCTTTCTTCCAAAATCTATTCTTAAGCCCCCTTAGCCGGTCCCATGCCTTGGTGGACTATCGTATTTCTCTCAAAAGAGGGAATTTTAGGAGAATTCAAATTTTTCTGTAGTGGCACACCTGCCCTTGAAGGAACCACTGTACTTCCGCCATCTTCTTCAGCTGGCGCTCATCTATGGAGGACGAACGTGGATTAAACAGGCGTGTATCCTTCATACGTCTCATTGTTCAGGGTTTGAGAATCAATGCCCAACAAACTAATTATTACTTTGTTCAGCACATGTTGGGATAGAGATTTACGTAATGCATGATCAAGTTTCAAAAAATGTCAATCTCATCGTCATGTCGATTTGGTATCTCATTGTTGTGGCCACTTCAAATGCCACGAGAATAAGGAAAGACGATGTCAATGAGAAAAATGGTTAGAATTTGAAGTAACTCGGTATTAAAATGTTTCCTGCTCTTTCCCTACTCAATTTCCCCTGGTAGGAGTTGGAATAGGGAAGATAAAGTGGAAAGAAATGTCGCAATTTATTCCAAGGCCCAAAGTTCTGTTAATAATTACTAGCAGTAAGCGCTGCTGCACTGATTTTGAAAAGGAAAACTGAAGTGATACTGTCTCTTTCATTACAGAAAAAAAAAAATTGGATCGGACAAAAATGACAAGCAGAAAAGAGAAGCGGAAAGGAAAAGATTTTCGTGGTCTACGAAATTTTAAAAACTCATTTCTGAAGATAGAAATGAAATTCATGCGTGATGGCTCATCACAGTGCCTTTAGAATGATTCTTAAGAATTTTAGGAGCAAAAAAATATTGAAATTCCAAACCTTCGATTGTCCCTGAGAATCACCCATACACCAACTGTACTGTTCATAGCAGAACAATAAAGTTTTACTGACCGGAAAAAAATGCTGTTCTGAATCAGGGTACAATATTCTTACGAATAGAAGAAAAACTGAAATTATAAATAAATAAAACTGTAATATTCGGAATTATAATCTTTTGTACATTTTTCCTTTTTAAATTTACAGCTTATTTTCACAACAAATCCTATTTTCACAACAATACAAACCAAAAAAAGATACAATTGAATTGTTCATGACAGATAATATCAAGACCAATTGAACGAAAACTTTAGGAAACCATAGTGCTATAATAACATTCATATACCTCAAGCAAATTACAATAAATGAATTCTACAATAAAATTGCATCAATACACGGCACTTGGTTGATTACTCGTTCACACAAATAAAGGATATTTTCAACACCTTAAAATTATAACCAATTGTAAAATAAATTTTGGTACATAACAATAATTTGTCTTACAACGTTACAATAAAATAAAAGGTATCAATGATTAGATACTATAATATAAAATGGCATATAATTTTCTATTTACAAAGTTCTTTAAATTGTAAAAATATACAGAAATTTGTCTAATTTTATGTTACGTACATAATGAATGTTGAAAAACATTATCTACTAAATGACTAAATTTACCATACGTTCCAAAGGGTTTTATAACAATTTTCGTATGGCAGGTAGATCAAGTGCTACCTATTTCAAAATAATGATATCCACTCATCAGTATTTACATTAACATAACAAAAAAATGGTAACCCAACAAGTAACAATGTCATCAACACCCCCCAAACAATAATATGGAAATACTTATTTTCTATAGCAATTTTTACAGTAACAGGATTGCAAGGATGAGATTTCGGATCGAGTATTGAACAAAAGGCGTGACACCACAGATTCAGTCGTAGAACAACATAGCAAAGCCTCGTTAGAGGTTTTTTTTACGAAGTCGAAATGTTGATGCGCTGAAGGGGTCCCGCATTTCACTTGTATCCACTTTAGAGACTTTTTACATTGATCAAAGGTTGTCGGGAATGGTCCATTTAGTCTAAAAGAAATTTTGGAGCAGTCAAAATCTGACATTTTGAAGAAAAAAAATTCAAAATGTTGCCTACCTCTCAGGGACGAAAATATCATGATGATATTCTAGTCAATGTATGATTACATTTATTTTGTTAAAATTACAGGGTTTCTTTCAAAATTACAGTTTTTCAAATTATAGGTTTACTTGCAAATTACAGGTTTCATTAAAATGACAAAACAACTTTCATTAAAATTTCTGTATTACGAGGATTTGATCTTGAAAAGAACTTTTTTAACTAGCGCCACTTATTTTTATTTTTGTCCTCAACTACAACTAACATAAATAACTGCCGCTGCTCCTCATCTTGAGTCAACTTATTCCATTTCAGGAATTTGGTGATCTACGCCGCGTTCGGCAAAGTCGTTGACAATTTTAAAACGTTCAGACCATGCAGATAGTCAACTTCTGCACTCCATAGCTCCGGATCCTTGTCAAGGAATTCAGAGGTACGTTGGTGCAGCCTTCTACAGTCTCTTTAAAAACTCAAAAGATCCAAATCTCCCATTTTTTTTGTTGAGAAATTAGAAAATGAGTGGGACCAAATTGGTAAAGGAGCAGTCTTTATTTTGAGAATTATTGGTGCTTACAAAAACGCTTACAGGCGAGAATTAACGTATCTCTTTCGCACAGCTAAATACCACACGGAAGCTAAAGCTCATTCCCGAAACCTCTTTTAAACTCAGTGACTTCTGCACGAAGCGTATCTTCATTTCTACTGGAATATCCTCTAAATTTCTCGACAAAGATCCGGAGCTATGGAGTGCAGAAGTTGACTATCATTTTAAAATTGTCAACGGCTTTGCCGAACGCGGCGTAGATCACCAAATTCCTGAAATGGAATAAGTTGACTCAAGATGAGGAGCAGCGGCAGTTATTTATGTTAGTTGTAGTTGAGGACAGAAATAAAAATAAGTTGCGCTAGTTCAAAAAGTTATTTACAAGATCAAATCCTTGTAACACAGACATTTTAAAGAAAACCTATAATTTGAAAGAAAAACCTGTCTTTTTTAAAAGAAAACCTGTCTTTTTTAAAAGAAAACCTGTAATTTTAACAGAATAAATGTAATCATTCTCATATTTTCGTCCCTGAGAGCTAGGCAACATTTTGAAAATTGTTTTCAAAATTTCAGATTTTGACTGCTCCAAAAATATTTTTAAACTTAATGGACCATTCCCGACAACCTTTGTTCAATGCAAAATGTCTTAAAGTGGATGCTTACCGCGTAAGTAATTAAATAGCGTTCGGTCCAAAGGGCGTAACTACAAGTGCGCTGCGGGACCCCATCCGGTGGTCCGAAAAATCCGAAAAAAATCCAGATATCTTGGTTTTCATAACTGAACCGATTAAGATTTCAGTGCATCAACATTTCGAACCATCGTGGGGAAAACACCACCTCTAAAGCCTCGTGTACATATCGAGTTATTTACAGTGAACGATTTACAAAATTCGAGCTCATTGTATGAGTTCCTCGTCAATCAAAATTGCACTAATTGCGAGGTTTTTTGAAAGCCTCCCAACATTTGTTTAATGAATGCTACGAAAGGAGTTAGTGGGGCAGTAACATTGGCATACTACATCACCCATACTGTGAAGTGCTGGCAAGAAGTAGACGCATTGCTTAAAAGTTGTGCTCAGTTATGTAACGTGATTCTTAAGGGTATTTTCTTGGTATAAAAATCGAATGAACGAGAACGAAGCAGGTGATGAAGCGCGACCATCGATCTCGAGAGGTCAAATTTAATCAAATCGTCGACAACAGTGTTCTAGAGAGCGCCAATATTTGCATGATGGGAGGAGGTGGTGGCGATTGGAGGGGGAAGGGAGGAGTGTAATATAAAAATAACCTAATCGCTACAAAAACCTGGTACTTACCAGAAGGTTACAAAGATGTGACAGGCGTTTGTTGCGGTATTGATTTAGTGACACAATCTATGATTTGCACCAAACAGTGGCCGAATTCCTCAATGATGAGTTTCTGAGCTTGCTCGCTCTCGTTTTCCGTCTCTTCGGGCGGGCTGTCCCATTTCTCGGCTTGAGCTATGAGGCATTGGCAGGTCGCTTGGATGAGTTCGGGAGACATCATGCTGAAGGCTTGCCGGCACGCGGAAGTGTACCTGGAACAAAGTGGAACCGCGAAGAGTCAGAATACCACATCATAAATGCAAATCATATTTGAGGATGTATCAAAGTGCGGGGACGAGCACCAGGAATAGTACGATATTTATCTATTAGCCAATTTTCGAAGCCACTGTTCTCGGTCCAAAATGTTTAAGCCTCGGATTTCCGAAATATTTTCATATGTACCTACCAAAATTTGTGCTAAACCATCCGTAATTCAATGCCAAAAAACATATGCATATAAGTATACCTATATATCCTTCTCTGCTATCGATTATACGCTATCTAGTCATTTCATGTTTATGTTCTCTTGTTACTCGTAATTTATCTATTTCTACTCGTACAATGCATTGACTTAAAAAATTGGAGTAAGATTTGAGATTTAAATAAAAAAATGCAAACCCGTTTTGGGGAATTTTGAATCACACACAAATATCTTTCATGGCAATATCTAACCAGTGATGACGCCAAACGATACAAACAGACAGCAATACCAAACATGTATTTAATACAAGTTTGGTATCTCTGTCTGTATTTAGCCTGTGTCTTAATTGCTTTCTAACAGCATTAAATTTTACCACTGGCTAATGATTTTTGATATTGGTTAATCAAGTACTTTTCTCTGCCAATGTTTGCCCAATGGTGATTTTTCTCTCGATCTGTATCTCAAATTTAGGATTTTACCCTTTCTTTCGGCGAAAAATGCCAAATTATAATTTCCCTCATTCCAAATGGAAAATATATATACGTGTATGAAATAAATAAATATATATATGAGAATGAAATTTGAATTATACGACTGAGGAGTCCGCGATATCCTAGACCACGATAGATCGGATTTCGCCGACCATAAGTGATAAGTACCTCGTAAGTGACAAAAATGCTTTTTGGGTTTTTGGAACCGTCGGATTCCGCGTCGATCTAATGAAGCCTCGTGAAAACTGTGAAAAAATGCCTCAAGTCTTTAAACGATTTTGTAGCTCCATTACATATCGAGGGTCTCACGGCAACACCCCACATCGTCACTTTTGGACAATACCATTCGAAGCGTCTTCCCCCGGCGGATCGATCTAACTAAGTATAAGTTAGCTCCGAAATTTTAAAAAGTACGATTGTCTCATAATCCGACCAGAATCTAAGAAGAGGGCTACTAGTTTACCATATTATGGGGATATATCTCAAAAGGTTAGTAGGATTGTTGAAAATAAATTTTTTAAGATATCCACTCATTCCATCCTCATTCTGTGATGTACTGACGAAGGCGTAGCGGCAAAAATGGTGTATTATTAAATAATAAATTAATTATTAATAAATTTTATTCTTCGTTTCTGACGATGGATTTACACATTTTTGCCGCACCCATCTTACGTTAAGCAAAAGGTGTGTCCAATAAAATCTAAATTTCCACTCCCAGTTTGCGTTTCAAACCTTTCTGAACGAATTTAGTTGTAACAGTATGTCCGTAAATCGAACCAACGCTTCGAAAGAGTGTTTGACAGCATTGGATTGCACAGGCGCAAATCCTAACTAATCGCTGTGTTATTCTCATGTACGTATAGTGGGGGAAGTAGACTACGACTGTTTAATATACATGGTATATCTAAAATCGAGACAGCATACAGAAACCAAACACGTATTTATTACGAGTACAAGGGACATAACGAATTGGAAACAGCACCACCAGTTGAGTCCTTTTTATGAATGCAGGTATTCAAGTTTCATTGACGTTCGTTACAATACGCAGATGAACGATTGTATTCAATGTGCATACAACTGAATAATATAAGACAAGTCATACCAAGTTCTTTCTGGCTCTTGGGGTCCCGAAGAGCACCACACAACCTTTTGGTACGTTTTGATTCATTTTATCAAAAGCTTCTTTGATTTTACGTTCAGCACTTCGAAAGAAGATGTTATTGTCTAATCGTGATTAAGAACATTATCAAATGATACTCGTCCTCCAGCTTCACACCAAGTACAATTTATAATTTCCGCAATAGATTCTTTGTTGGTTGGTAGCTATCTCTATCCTAGAGGGGAATTTCATAATTTACTACTCACATCTGAATTGTACCTAAGCGTATGTAAACAATTTGGAAATTTTAGTAAGTTTCCCCATCAACGAAAACATATTTCCGCAGTTAGTAGCACATAAAGAAGTTTATTAACATAGAAATGAAGTAGAAACATTATATTCACTGTTGTTTACATTTGTTTCCCTACAGTAAAACTGAAGAGATTATGAAGACAGAGACATAATACTGTATTACTGTTGCTGCATGGAGTGCGGCACGGGCCTGATCGAGTAACTGGAAGGTTAATTATGGTGACTACTAAACTGGATGTGGTGGAATCCAACTGCTCCTCCAATCATGATCAAGCACAGATTACAACCAATGTACATGACTAAACCCGAAGGTGAAATCGCTTGGCTCCGACTTTCTGCACAAACCAAATCCCAACTATTACTAGTTGATGGAACTAATTATAGAAAACTTACATGTGGCCGGGATGTGGATCATAAGATTTGGAATCCATTCTGTACCGTATTCTATCATCATCCCGTCTTCCATGAGGGTACGTATCCGTGTTTCTACATCCTGCGCACTTGCAATTCTTTGAACAGGGGATCTTTGCCTGGAATAAATACAATACCTACGTTATACTGTGATATCAGATTCAGATGGTTCATGCTGATACATCTCGTACGTGAGGAGTGTATAACTTTACGAAGCGCAATTTTACATCAATTGTACAAATAACTGCTATACGAGAGGATCTGACCTCAAGATGACACAAAGTACTGGTTATGGCTTTATACACTAAACGAATGGCGGGCAATTTCTACAGAGAAAATTCATGCTCTAATTCAAACTGTATAAAACTTCAACGTGTTTCCCCAGTGAGGAAGGAAATTAGAAGGGGCTATGTACAGCAGGAATTGAGTTGGCTAGTGGTAAATACTGAGGATACCGAGTATTTGGGATTCTAAATAAATACTAAAATTAATTATTGTTAGTTTCCGGTGTGAAATAGCGATGGTCTGTTAGGTTGATGGATTTCGGTAGCGTGAAGTGAAAATTCACACCGGGTACATTTTGGATTGGTGGTGATTAAAAACCAAAATAAATTCTGCCTCACACACTTTTTGTTAACAAGCGTAATTATTCAGCGTGCCCTCCAGGAGAGGGAAATTACTAACCTCGAAACATTCACAGTAATTCTTGAGACACCCGGAACGTTTGCAGTTGCAGCCCCTGTTATGCCTTCTCTCTTCACTTCCCGCGAGGGTTTTACCGATTTTCGGCCTGAAAGCCGTTGGATTACGTTCCAGACAGGATTTGATCGCTCTTTGTCGTTCTTCTTCATGCTCGAGGTTGTTGTAACAGCAATTGCAATTGCATTGAAAGCAGAACTCGCCGTTCGCAAAGCAATCACAATACCTGTAAAATCAATATTCACCATTGGTACGGTTAAGGCAGACGGAGAATCAACAAGGCCATATTGGAAGACGGAGAATCAACAAGAACATATTGGAAGACGGAGAATCAACAAGAACATATTGGAAACCAAAACATGCAAAACATTACATCTAGAATATCCGAGTTTTGATTGAGCAAGAGCGTAAACTATAATTAACTGTATGTTCACTCACAATTTGAGGCACATGGACTTTGTGCAGTTACAAGGTTTCCTGGGCCTGATGCCATTTGCTTCGAAGTAACTCTCGTCTCCGCTCCACTGTTCCTGCTTCACCTCGATTTTGGGTTGAGGAAGGACCCCGATATTCATCGAAGAGTTGACAAGGGTAGGCGATGTCTCGGAAGTGGGTGTTCCAGAGAATCCCTGAGGGCTGTGAGCTGCCCCTTGAGTCTGAGGACTGACTTGGGTGCCCGGCGGGGTAGGCGGCGTTGCAGCAGGAGTGGGCAGCAACGGAGGAGGCGTTGGAGGAGAAGACACGGTTGTGATGGAGACCGGGGCAGCTGCCGGTGTGACAGTTGCCACTACTCTCACTGGGGTAGATGCGGCGATCGGAACGGGGTCTTTGGGCTAAAGAAATGAAAAATATTTAATGGTACTTATGCAGAAATTAGCTTTAGGAGCCAATCAGCTGATCCAGTTGCAGCATCAAGCTGATCAAGGGCAGCATCAAGTTAAAGTCGTAAGGAGGCTACATGCCAAATTACAGCTTCAAGTGTGAACTCAGCTAATCCTGGGCCTATTCCGCTCAAAGTGTAACGGACTCAGCCATGTGAAGGCTAAAACATGTATGTTTTATGCCGGAACAGGTCGTGACACCATTATTATCTACTTCAACAATAATTATGGTTGATTGTCTAAAATGCATTTACCTTCAGAGGAGGGACAGGAGGAGCAGGGACAACTTTCCTGTTACCATTTATAGTTGAAGTCGCCCGCAAGGCTGGTATTCCCCCTGAACTTACAGCAGGAACGAGCTTACAGTCACCCTGAAAAAATAATGTCAAATTAATTATAAAATAAATAACAAATGGTTGTGTAAACAGATTCGTACCTCGATCTTTCCAAGTTCTTGAAACGACAAATCGAGGTGTATCTGGCACCCAGTGGAGTGACAGGTACGCCCCTGGTTGCTGCAGGCATAGTCGCCACAGGTCTTCAAGACCTCTCAATGATAAGTAATTGTACGAGTATGTTGAACGAAATTGTTCAAGGTGAGTGATTGATTCCATCATTTTCAATATTAAAAGGTTCAGACTCCAGGTCCAAGCTTGTAGTTGATAATATCATTGGGGAAACGTTTTTATCTGCACAGTTAAAGTAAATCAAGTTCTTACTTTAATGAGGAAGGCTAACGTTTTTCATAATAAAGTTGGTGAGGTTGTGAAGAAGTTATTTCTATCCATCTTGCATAACAAAGCTGACACTCTCGACATCAAAAAGTCTCGGTCATGATTTTCGAAAATACCAAGGGTGTACTTTGTCAACCAACTAAAACCAAACATCAGCTCCAACAATAATAGCAATAGATCAAATATTATCAAGAACTAAGTGAATGAACCCATCACAATAATGTTGAGAGTATTCAGAAAGAAGATTGATTTCCCCCCCCCCCCCCCCCCGCAACTATTCATCAATTAGTAATGAACATCGATGCAGAAACGACAATAAAACCACCAACCAACACGCTCTACGAGTCGTCCCTGACGCCATGATTCAAAGAGTACACATTATGTTTATAGTTTAACAGCACATAAGCGACGAATAGTGAGAATATACAAACCTTCTTTACTTGTTGGAGCAAATGAGATGGCAACATGACGATTTGCGATTGTGAAATGCCTTGGCTTTGTGTAGAGTTAACAGCTGATGCGGGAATGAAGACTCTCTGCTGGCCAGGCTGGAAAAAATGGAATATATATTTCTAATATATAAGTAATGTACATTCGTGTTATTCTATGTCATGTCATAGTCGGCGAATTTTCTTGAGCTGGACAAATTGTCTGGTAGTTTGTTTCTAGAAGACAGGCAAGTAGGGAGATATTGGATTAAATACAAGGCTTCTTTCAGTGTGCATGTCACTTTTTTTCTAAGCTGTAGTCTCATTCGACTTGACACAGTCCCTGGAACGAGAATGCGCCCGGGGTCTGTCTGGACGAGGCCAATCACAATAGCAAACACGCTCCTACCGACCAACAGTGTCCCTCCCTTCCCAGGCATGAAAACGTCTTAGGTAACATAAGGTTGGTTTGGGCAAAAGCCAAAAACTTAGTCGTACACCGACATGTATAAATTTGGACAAGGTTCTAAACATTACGTCGGTTCCAACTTCCATCCTGTTCATCTTAGAGCGTTGAAATTCGGTGTACAGCCTCTTGAGACCACAGGGTTTGATTGGGAGGATGTAAGAGCAACTTCGTGAGCGATACAGCTGAATTCTCTCCTGTTCACCCGAGGGCGCTGAAATTCGATACACAACCTCTTGAGACCATGGGGCATCATCCTGAGAGAGCGATAATGCATGTGGACCCATACAACGCACGGTTAACGGCTAGTTACTACTATGTCCAATAAACGTCCACATTTTGGCTACGAAATGCGCTTCATTTCAATGTACTATTCCAATATTAAGTACATGCCTACCATTTCAAATGTGGCCATAACATCTGCGCCACCCAGTAGTTGTGGAGGAGGGTGAAAGGTGATGGAGTCGTAATAGAACCACCAATCAGCTAGGTAACTTGCCACCATGTATCTAATCTAAGACGAATTCAATTTTTGGCACTCCAATGCCAAATTTAACAAATTTTGAATGTATTTACAAATCAAAAGGCTGATAATATTTTCAATATTATACCCTCAACATGTTTTCAATAAAAAGTATTTGGATGCAAATGGTTATGTCCTCAATGGCATGGCATAAACAGGCAGTTGAGGCTAAAAAAGTGATCACACTTATTTGCGTGAGATCAGGCACAAGCATACATATAAATTTATGTATTATGTAACACATCCACTTGATACGGATTTAATTTGCGCCTATACAGCGCATCGGTGATTTGGCAGTTAGCTGTAACTGAACATTATCTGTTAACGTTCACGGTGGAGAACATGCTCTGGAAAGAAAATAACAAGTGAAGGTTTACTTACACTTGAGGTCGAACCTGCTTGAGTTGAAATGGGAACCACTTTGAACGTTGTAGTTGGAGAATTCAAGAGATTCGTCGTCAGCACAGGGATTGTTTTGGATAAGGACACTGGAACCAAAGTTTGTCCTTTTGATCCTCCGCTGACCAGTTTGACGTACTGGACCTGAAAACAGGAGAGTATATGAAGAGTTTTTGGATGAGTATAAGTGAGAAAGAACAGTGGGAACCCCTCAACAGTAGGGATGGTGGATGCTATTTAAGAAAAATGTAAAGGAAGCTGTAGGGTACTCTATACCTTCTGCATTCACGCTGAGCCTCAGTATTTCTCAGGAAAACACGAACGCAGGGTTTTATTGCTGATACAGCCCACAGTCATATAGATTGGTTTGATTGCATAGATCAGTCGAAATTATATAAACTAATTCGCAACCTCGTAGTCAATAATTTATGTAGCAAACGAGCTCAGACAAGGACTCAACAGCCCCACAATATTATTTAAGAAACTTCCACAGGATAAAGAATTCGGTAGATTAGGTTTTTGGTGACTATTTAGGTTGTAGAATGTTGAATATAATCAGAGACTTCAGCACCTAACGTGGCTCATCAAAAAAACCATAAGTGATTTCCAATACAAATTAATAGCAGTTGTTACCATATAAAGCCGATTCCCACAAATCAGCTTTAGGCTGCAATCCCTTCACGTTGCAATCCAGTGGTTGCTAGCGTTTTTAAAGGAAGAGAAGGCTTGATAGTAGAAGAAGATTGGGTTGTTCTGAGTCTCGCGAGGATACAGTGAACAGGCCTTCCAGGGCTGACTACTTACTCTGCTTACAAATGTACAACCATCCTCATGTACTTCAGTATCAATAGGGGTGTAAATTAATTCACTAATTGCTTCTCACACCCGTTATATAGATTCTTGATGCTATAGGAGGGTTAGCAAATTGGTATTAGACACTTGAATGCTCATTATAATAAATACAAGATTTGGTCGGGTGTGGGGGGTAAATACATACATACGAAGGAACTTTGCCGTCGGTTTTTAGGAATCTATGTAGCCCATCATATAGACCAGACACTGAATTGACATTTTATAATTAGGTTCAAATTCAAGCCAATCCTGCTTTTGCTTTATCACTTATGGTACTATGAATAATTAGAATTCTCTCCTAAAGGCAGTTGGCGGGAAAAACTAATTTTTGACCACTTCAACCGCTAGTAGGACCTCCTTTACAGTGACACTTTGAATAGACAGTGTAGTAATGAGGGGTTCAAGGAGTCGCAGTGTATACTGAATTTGTCCACCTCGCCCAGAGGTGGTGGTAAAGTTGGGTACCCTCCACAGCTCAAAAAATGCGAAAATAGATATATTCTGCTCCAAAATAGGTACAGTTGAGATAGCTTCCAAATATGGATTGACTTACACCCCAATCAAAGGTGTGTTTGCCTTGATTACTAAGACTTGAATTTGAGGTAACTCACCTGTTTACTTCCACCGGGTAAGATTTGCTGTAAAGTTTGATTGGCGGGGATTCGTATCATGTGGGTTCCTGGTGGATGGCCAGATGATCCCGAAGTCACAATAGTCCCGCTTTTCAGAGTGCTTGCTTGTCTGATCAGAACCTTTTGAGGCTTATGACCTGTTGTCGGAGGGGCTGGAAGTATTTTCGTGGGGGACTTGACTACGGTCACCGTTTTCTTTGAGGATGCAGGAACAACGATTTGCTTGATCCCTAATTGTTGAGTATTAAGTGACTGAAAATCAATAAAACGCGAAACTGGTTAATTAAATAGGTTTAATAATTGCAACATGTGTCAAATAATATAATCAGCCTATTTGGCGTACAAAAAGTGTGATGGTATTTAACCGATAGAACATTTCACGGCTTTTCCATATTCGTAAATTACTGGGTGAGGTGGGATAATCTTACCTTAGCGGTGGAAGGAAGAATATTGTTGATCCTCCCAGATGGTGAAATAAGACCCATTTGACGGGCCTGTGCGAGAGTTATAGCTTTGGCAGTGCTATTGAACTTCCCAGCAGGAGCCACAATCCTTATGGTTTGCCCAGAACCCGCTTCGATGTTTGGGATGGTCATGACACGCGAAATCTTCTATAGGAAAGTCCAAAATTAGGTCAAATGAACATAAACCTATTCACGCCTCAGCAATCTACTGAATCAGTTCACAACATTAATCTTTGAACCTGAAGAGCAGACGTGTACATTTATTACAATAATATTGTAATATTATTATAGCAGTTTATAGTTGCAAGCCAGTTGAAAATGACTGATACGTGTTTTTAAGTATGAATGCGACCACATAAGGCACTGATAGTATTGGTAAATGAGCCAGAATATAAAGGACTCGGTATATATAAAAATTAATAATTAGATAAGATTTCCAGTAGGATCAACTACATAATAATATTATGTTAAACAATAAGTAACTCACGGCGTCCTTGGGAGCAATAAGCGTCCCGCCACTTTGAATTAGGGTCTGTGAGATGGGGGTGGCCGTTCCAGAACTATTCATAACGTATACTCCAGACGTTATGGATTTTACAGCCTCCTGCACCTGGGCGTCGGACTTGGAAACAACTGTAAGCGGCGGAAGACCTGGTTCTACGACCAATTTTCCGGACATAATTTTATCGGATCTCTCAGATTTGGGAGATTTGAGTACTCGCAAGTCGCTGCTCACAATAATCGGTGCCCTATCCATAGTTGAAAATTCAGGTTTGACGTCAATCATTTCTTCAGACTCTGTCACTGGATTGTGATCTGCAGTAATGACCTCATCAGTGATATGGTCCATACTGAGGAGGGATGGCACTTGATCCACAACCATGCATTGATCTTCTTCATCATCATCCTCGTCATGGTAAACCCCTCCAGGGTCCCCAGTGCGATCTTCAACTTCAGCCGCTTCAATAATAGTTTCATTTACATCGTCGTTCATTATGTCGTCCAAATATTTCACTTCGCTGTCTTCCAAGATCTGAAATCCGGAGAGAAATGAAGTTAAAATACAAGTGCACAATCATGTCTCCATCCAACCATACAGAAAATCGTCACTTAAGATCCCACATGGGCTAACTCACTTTACCCCACTTTACAGGAGAGACAAAATAGTGTGCTCAGTCTTGCTATAGAGTTTTCTGCAATCTCGTTTACAGTTCATCTCATTACACACTCGTATGGAGACCCAAGAATAGTAGAACAAACTTGCAAAAAAGTCTTTAGCAAGACTGGGCACACGTTTTTTGTCTCTCCTGTAAAGTTGGGAAAAGTGAGTTAGCCCATGTGGGATCATAAGTGACGAAATACTGGTGAAAAAGAGTTGGCCATTGAGTTTTTTCTATTTGATTTTAATAAGTATGTAAGATTAAGCAACAAGTTGACTGTATTGACAAGAAACCTGATTTCCGAGTCACAGAAATGGAAAATTCGCATCAGTTGCAAACTGAACGACTTCCATCATAGATCTAACTGCTCTAAGTGAGTTTTACCCATCTTTTTTACTATCATTATACCAAGATTAGTTAGAGTAATTAAGAGACTAATTAAAAACATGTTATTACCCGTTTGAGACCGAATTGGTAAAATTCCAGACCAAAATACGAAATCTTATTTTTAGGGATAATGTCGTATCGCAGTTAATCAACTAAAGACTTCACCATTGGAAGAACTACAGTTAGGTACATAACACCTGTACTAGCTCGTAATATCAATTACATCATTTCTCATCTTGATACACATGAAGAGTCTCTTCATTTCGTAGCCAGCAACATAAAGAGTCTCTTCATTTCGTAGCCAGCATCATGATTGCGAATTGCAATGTGTAACTTCGTTATTCGGTGATGCAATTCTGAATGTTTCCAGATCTTGAACCAATTTAATATTAAGGTCACACTTCGTACATGTAGAATGAAATGGGCACATCTCAAAATTGCTACTTCTGGGAAATCGACTTTAAAGTTTTCAGTTTTTTTCCAGGCCAGTTTTCGATTATTGAGATGTGGCCCTTTCATTCTACGTGTGCGATTTATGTATAAATACAATAAACACATTCCGTTAGAATATCAGTACCTGTTCGTCGTGGATGTGACCTCGAGAGAGGAGTTGATGAACGTCTCCGACGTCCTCAGTGATGATCTGGCTGTCATCTATGATTTCCTCGTCACCGATGACCCCTTCAGAAAACAACCGGTGTTGGTCATCAGAACCGTTCAAGTCTTCATGATCGACGTCGTGTTCTAATGACTCTTTCATGTCACCCTCGTCATCCTGCTGCTCGTCCATGGCAGGATCATGATCTTGCATCTCAGTCTCATCATCATGCATCATTTCATGCATTATTTCACTCCCCTCGATCATCCCTGCTCGTAAGGACTCGTTAATGTGAGAGTTCATGTCTCCATCTTCTTGATCGTCGTGTAAGTCGTCCTCGTCCATTTCTTCTTTGATTTGTGCCATATCTGATTTCCTTATCATGGTTGGAATTATCTCCATGTCTTCGGGGCGTACAACGTGTATGTTTTCATCGGACTCTTGATTTAATATGTCTAGTTCCGCTTCGATAGTTTCCAAGCCCTCAAATCCGCTTAGTGAGCCAACAATATCGTTGGAATCCAAATTCATTGACTCCGTCATGATTAATCTTGCACCAATGCGCGATTCTACAACCAACAATAAAATATCCAAATAAACACCCAACGATAATGAAAATGCTAAACAAATAAAATCTGAGAGGTGAGTGATACTAACATAAATTCTATTTTAAAATTTATAGCAATAACCAACAGCCCCCAACTACACCATTTCAAACTAAAGAAGCTCCTTTTCCGCGAAAACTCTTTTTGAATAGTTATTCAATTTCAGGCATCAAAATACTTACAATGGAATAGCATGGTATGCATAGTGTTACATCGAGAATTAAACATGTTCTCATCTAAAAATTCAAGCTCGAAAATTTCCTTGGGATTTTGGAGATTACAGGGCGCCATTCCGTTTGTGTTTAGGTTAAAAAGAGAAGAGGAAAGCAGCGCCATTGCGGCCACGGCGAAGCGTTTTCAAATAAGAACAGGGCGTATCGACCATGTACTTTACTAATTTCGGGTGAACAAGGAGCAGAGAAACTCAGGAAATTGTGGTAAACACAGATATGAAGTCATTTGAAATGTAAGAGTTGAATAACGGACGAGTGTGATGAAATCAAAATAGTCTTCTCCCACTTACGATCTATTAGAAGTTTTGAATGAAGGGCGCCACAAGAGTCTTTCCAAAAGGTCAAATCGCCGAGGAGATTGTAGAATTCCGTAGAAAAAACACTAAGCACCACTACAGGTAATACAGTTTCAGAAATACACGGTAATTCAGACTGACCTGATTTAGAATTAAAACATAGCTAATTCGTTCAAAATATCGCGCCTTCCATTACTGTCCCAGGATGCTTTGCGGGGCTTCATCTCATTTCTTGCTAGCTAGATTGTATCCTGAGAGTAACATATTTTCAAATTCCGATCCTCCTTTAAATTCACTGAACTACAGAAAAATATATCTTGTACTTGTGACTAATTCGGACTTTGATAATTTTACGTGAAACACAACTTAAAGCTTATTTAAGAACACCAACTTATTTATCAATCGCAGTGGCAGTGCAATGGGGAGCTACTTGAATGGCGGGCAATGAATTGAACTACGTACAGCATATTAGCAGCTAACATCCACTATTAAACCACACATCTTTTACACCACTTACAAAAAAGTGGTAAGAGTAATTTTGTATTAAAAATTTATTTAAATGTTTTTGACAACGATTCATCGATATCTGTAAACGTTTAATGTGAGATGGTGACTGGAGCTTAGGACGCCATTTTGAATACTCCCCAGACTGGAAACAATCCCTGTTGGCTAATTCATCGATCAGCTGGTTAAATTACCCCCACTCCACCTTTAGGACACCGTGATCACTGATCAGTCGTCCTGTTTTGTCAACACGGTGGAAGGGGAATTTGTTATAATTCGCGTCCTCGCGTGGTTGCATTCTTCCAATTTGGAGGAACCGTGCGTACTATATAAATAATTACATTGAACATGGCGAATCTTCTATCTGCAAATATGATCAACTCGATCCGCCAGCAACTCATCGCTCTTAACACCGCCGGTGGTTCTCATAAAGATCAAGCTGAAAAGTGAGTCAAATAAAGTTTTATGGTCGTATTCGTAGACCAAAAGTCAAGTCGTTACTTTACTTTCAGCCACCCCTTTATCACCGAAATCCAAGGTATGTCGGGAGCTACCTTGAGCATTCCCTTTGCGGAAGCATCTTCATTGTTCGTTACAATTCATTCGTTTGTGTTCATCGTCTGTCTTTTCGTTTCGTTCATCTCGATCGAATATCAACATATTTTTGGCTTGATGAGTTCGATGACCAATTGCACAATTACACTGGCGATGATGATGACGGATCGTCAGATGATGATCGAAATCCCAGAAGGTAGACACCAATTTACCTGGCAACGTTTTGTCCAATGTTTTGGAACTTTTTTGCTTTTGGGTGTGTTGAATTTGTAACTAAAAGAAAGTTCAAATATATATTTCTAACAACAAAGTGAAATTGTTACGTTATTTTAGTCACTTGTTTTTCCTGTAGCTCAAGTAGGTACTACTATGTTCCCATATAGTACCTATGTGCCCGTGTATACCTATCAGGCTGGAATAGAAGTAGGTGCTACGCTCCACCAATTTTGTATTCACGATGCCTTATCATGCTCACGAGGATTTAAAATAACTCCCTTTGCTTTGAGTTCGCTTTGAATGCAGGACATAACGAACTCTTACTGTAATCCTTTCAATTCGGCGAAATAATCAGTTTGAGTGCACCGGGAACTGTTATTTCTCCTCCAAGTGTACTGGAGTGTATAATGACCCCATAACGACGCATCAACCACAACCATGATTCCACAAGTTTCATTGCTGGGACATCATGTGTCCCGCCGTAAACCCTGAGCACTTGAAATCCAGGACAGGGTATGTCCCGGCCGTAATCGAAGAGTCAATTTTGCTGTACCTAACAGAATATCGAGGCAGAAAAGTGATCTCGATAAGTTGATTGAGGCAGAGAGGATACAATACAGTTTCAAATATTCTTCTCCCCCAAGTAATTCCCCAAAAATATGGTCCATTTCGATTTCTGCAGTTTGAGTTGATTTTCAACGATTAGTAGGCGTGTAGGTGTAACTAATAATACACACAGTACGTTGGTTCAGTGTTTGCCGTATTCAACTATTACTGCTCCCAATTTGACATTATTCAATCCGTTACACGATAAGTATTAACACGAGTACTTTCCAGGTTCCGAGCAATTTTGGACAACATACTGGTGCTTAATGAGAATATGATTGACCCACTGAGGATTTTCATTGAAACCAGTAAGTATGAAACCATTGAAGAAGTCCATTTAAATATGAAATAGGTCTAACACGTAAGTTCCGGGAAATAATAAACCTGTGTACAATAATATTGTACACAGGTTTATTATTTCCCGTTTATGTTGCTGTTTATATTATGTTGCTGCGTTTTTTACTTTTATGGGGTTAAAGTGTTAATAATGAGTCAAAACATGCTAGGAATTCCATATTTACAGACTGGGAAAAGGGTGTGAATTTTTCAACCAGTCTTTGCTGCCAACCCCGCCTTGATCTTCAGCGATCGATTTTCAATATGTGTCACCAACTTTGTTCATCGCTCTGTTTTCCTGTTTCAGTCGTCAATGAAAATATAAGTTTGGTTATTTCTCGTCAGATATTGACAGAAATCAGCAACAAACTTGTTGAACTACCAGATCACTTATCCAAAGTTATTTCACACTACATTCTTGATAAGGTGACACCAAAAATGATTGAATATAAATCAACGTCTTTCAATCAATACCCTGCTCCAAATTATGGAGTTACAGAGTTTTTCATGATTCCAGGTCCAACCGCGAGTGATTTCATTCGAAGAACAAGTGGCTAGCATTAGGCAACATCTTGCCTCGATTTATGAAAGAGAGCAAAACTGGAAGGACGCTGCAAATGTCCTTGTTGGTATTCCATTAGAAACTGGTCAAAAGTAAGTGATATTTCAGGCTACTCGGAAATTTAGTGATAATTGTTGCATGAGATGGTGACCCTGAAACGTTAAAATTTAACGTAAAATTTAATGATACCTTACAAATGTGTCCTAATGTAAAGGTATTTTTACAAATGCCATAATAAATGTCTTACATTTATTTTCAGACAGTACACCGTTGATTATAAACTTGAAACTTACATGAAGATCGCTAGACTTTATTTGGAGGATGATGATCCTGTCCAGGCTGAGGCCTATATCAATAGAGCTTCATTACTTCAGGTAAATTGAATGAAATGTTATTCTGCGTTTGAAAACACCCTCACGTTTTGATAGAATTTCGTTCATAACTTCTTGTCACAGAACCCATTGCTCGTCGTTCATTCCTGGAGTTTATGCCGACATACTGTTATTGCATACATTTCAGGCTGAATCGAAAGACGAGCAACTGCAGATTTATTATAAAGTTTGCTACGCCCGAGTTCTTGACTATCGGAGGAAATTCATCGAGGCGGCCCAAAGATACAACGAGCTCTCGTATAGGAGCATCATACATGAAGAGGAGCGAATGACTGCTCTGAAAAACGCCCTCATCTGTACTGTACTCGCTTCTGCTGGTAAGTATTGTTCTGCGCCCCATTTATTTTTCATCGCTGGGACTGTAAAACGTTTCAAAACCTACGTGTGAACCAAAATTATAATCTGTGCATGTGCAAACTAATGCTACGAGTAGCTCTCTACTCGTTGATGCCTTTTGACCTGTTAGATACCATGTCTATATTTATAGACATTCCTTCGAGTCTTCCTTTGTGGTTACATTGGGGAGTCGTAGTTTTGATGAAGTCCACGTAGACAAAATCGTATTTTGTATAGCAGATTTTATAATCCATTGCCGCGCAATCTCAACAGTCCTGGAACTTTTTGATCACCCTTCATAGCTAAACAATCTTCGTTCTAGATTTTTAATTAAGAAAATTAATGTTTCAAGAATGTCATCGCAACCCAGAAAAATACCAAAAATAAGTTCAAAGCAAAATAGTCAATGCTGATTTCATTTTCCTTTCCAAGTCTACCGATTTTAATCACTCCGGTAAACATACGTTCCTCTCAACTTGTTTGCTTGGCGGGCTGGAACGCTGCCGCGTTCCTAGATGACACAAACTTCGATGATTTCCAAACATTGAAGAGGCGCTCAAAACAAATGTCAAGCGCTTACTGTCCTTTAACGACGTCCCGTGAGCATGTTGGCTCAAAGTTCTCTTTGACTTTGCCATTGATTTTTACATAGATCCATTCAGAGGCACGACTATCAAATAGTGAGTACATGAACTCGTATTTGTTAGGTAATGTTAATTTTTTACCTCATGTCACAGGTCAACAGAGAAGTCGAATGCTTGCCACCCTTTTCAAAGATGAACGGTGTCAGCAGCTTCCTGCTTACAATATACTGGAGAAAATGTATTTGGACCGTATCATCAGGAGGAGCGAACTGAAGGAGTTTGAATCTTTGTTACAACCCCACCAAGAAGCTCAGACCGTGGATGGTGAGAAACTGTCATTTTGGCGGATAGTGTGCAATACAGTTACAACGTGGAATTTCGGTCAATTATTTTTATTTTTCAGGATCAACGATTCTAGACCGCGCTGTTATCGAGCACAATTTACTGAGCGCTAGCAAGCTGTATAACAACATCACTTTCGAAGAGTTGGGTGCATTGCTTGAAATTGCTCCGAGCAAAGCAGAGAAAATTGCCAGCCAAATGATAACGGAGAGTCGTATGAACGGTTTCATTGACCAGATCGACTCCATAGTTCATTTTGAAAGTAAGTTTGTGAAATTATATATTTTATATAATAGGTATATTTATATAATATATAATTTATATAGAATGTAGGAATAACTGATTTGTTCTGGTAATCCTTTTCTTCAAAGGAGAATCAATGAGTTTACGACTCGCTTATTGCAGGCATGTACAAATCCCCTTGTAAGGCTTCAAGCAAATATAATAAAATTCGATTAGTAGGCAATGGATTCCGTAGGTGCAATACAATTGTAAGGACAATCGAGTAGGTTATTTGTATCCTGACAGTTCAGGTGTCTCACGCCATTTAGTTTGTAAAGTCCGTTGGACTCAGGCGGTGAGTCGAACCGAACTTTTCTGCGCTTCCTATTGCCAAGTATGCATATGAGCTGTGAGTATAATTATGAGGCACAGCAGGCAGTTTGGTTTTAACTTCATCAAAGTATCGTATTTCGATTTGCTGCTTTTAAAAAAAATCAATTTTTTAAAGCTCTGCGTAGGTGTGAGATAAACCTTTACGATAGTAAAAGGCTTTATTGAGCAAAATCTTGACGAGAAATGAAATTGATATTCAGGGAATTCGGGATAAACAAAATATCATATGGACTGGAGCTGGGGACAATAATGATAGCACAAGGTGGTTTGGACGGCATACGCAAATGTCCCTTCCATTGGTCCCGCCATAATGTCTGTTTGTTTCTCAGCTCTCCATATGCCATACAAAATCCTTAAATTAATATGCTCTTGGCTTATATTATATCGTATTAGGCATGGGCTGCAAATTGTGGCGACTCCCAAATGTCCAATCTCAAGATACAGTCGTATGTTTGTTTCATGTGGAATATCCAAATAAATTCAAGGTTTTGGGAAAGTTTTAGCTACGAAAACTTGAGAATTTCACAGATTTGATCTTTAGTTTTGTCAACCCAAATAGCTGGTCTTCGAACTCGTAATTCTTTTTGTAAAATTACTAACGTTTTGTCGATAATCAGGATTTGTATCACCAAACTCTTAAGGATCTCCGGGAAAGGCATTTGTCATGTATACATAGTCGCATTTAAGAACTTAGGATTCGATGAAACATTTTGAATTGAGTTCGCTTGAAGAAATGTCAATTATTTCATTCGCTTGAAGAATCATCAATCTACACCACTTATAAATAATAGCTGTATCATGTGTTAGCTAGATAATATCTAATATCATATTATGATGACCTGGCATCATCATGTCCGCCCTAAGCCATCAAGTATTCAAGTTTGAGAATGAATTCGCCAATGTTGACTGGAGTTTGATCGACCTGGTTTTGGCAAGTTACCTGTATTACAATCTATCTTCGTATTCCCTTTTACTGAGTAGTAATCTTCTAAATTATTAGCAAGGTCATCGATCCATTTACCTTCAGACGGTACATCAACCTCGCGGCGCCCAAAGGGGATCGATTTTCGAAGGTACACCCCCTAAGAAGTGATCCAAACGAGAAACCGCTAAAGCTAAACAACTAAAGCCTGAACAAACAGCTAAAGTCTAAACAGGGTTTACGAATGAGCATAAACGACGACTCCCACATGCGGCGCCATTTTATTTAGCGCTTTTCCTTTTCTAGATGATCTAGAATCAGAATTGACGCAGCGGTTAATTGATCGCGAATGCTCGATGATGTTCGGGCAGTGTAAATGGGGCTCTTACCTAATTTTAATTCTGTACTACCTCAAAATGACGATATCTCTTGCATTGCTTTCCAGCTCGTGAGGTACTCCCAGCTTGGGACAACCAGATTCAATCCTTGTGCTATCAAGTGAACCAGATCATAGAAAAAATCACCGTGCACCAGCCTTACATCCTCCAAATGGTCGACGAACAAAAGCACAGTTTGATATACTGAGTTGACCCTTTCACTCAAGCCTTGTATATGTATTTACGATTAATTATCTTTTGTCGTTTTCATAAACCCTCTGTAAATTTCATCAGTTGAATCATTCATCCTTTGACTCTTCAAGATATATGTGGTTACAGCGATTTAGTAGAAATGATTAAATCATAATCTTAAATTTTAAGTCTACCACGAAATCGAGCTAAGGTGTACAAAAAACGGTAGAAGTATACTTCGTCAGGACACGTTTATTTCAATCTGTACTGGTTTTTGACAACAACTTTCGAATGTTCATGTCTGAGACATGAGAATAATTCTTCGACATTTTTCTGTACGACATAATCAATTTTGCTTTGTAGATAGTTGAATTTGGAAAAACATGCTGTGAGCTATTACCGAACTCAAATTGAGGTGATGTGATTGCTCGTTAATGTTTAAATTCACTTATTATTTAAACAGCTCAGGAGTGGCTAGATCAATATTAGATACATTCAATCCTAAATAGACAACGGGACAATAAATACTCTATATATCTCCTCTCTTTTGAGTGAAAATTTAAAAAGCCACAACTTTCGATAAAGATGGTGAACATGCTATAACTTCATACCTTAGGAAAATTAGACGAAAAAAAAAATTGAAAAAAAGGCAACGACTCGTCGAAAAAAATGTCTACCGATAAAAGAAAACACAATGTTACAGAATGTACAACTTTTCATTATTGTTTGTATGAGACATAGACTAAGATAACACTAGGGCGCGCGGCCTTCTTTCTCAAATGGAAACCGGCTGCACATCATCCTGGACAAAATTCTTAGGATTGATCTAAAAATTAGAAAGTTTAGGCTTCAAGTTCGAGGCAGAGACCCACGTTGTGCCCGCCTTCCTTGAAGTTTTTGCCGTTGATTTGAGTTGACAGGGAGATGGTGACTCCTGGAAAATAGGAAGAGAAGGGTTACCCGATTTTCATTATGGTTTACAAAACAACTTAGGAGTACTTAGTAGTGATGGGAAACAATCGATTGTTTTTAATATCGATAGGGATTATCGAAAATAAAGACGTTACTACTGTTCAAATAATAGGTTGAGTCAGGTTGGAGTAAGTTAAACCATACACTGCTGAAGCCTTTCTAGGAAGTCGTCCGCGACTCTTTCCAGCAGTTCCCATGCGAATCGCTTCCTCCAATTCTTGGAGATTACGAGGCTTATGAGCCTTAAGATGACCCCAAAAGAAATAATCGCATTTCGATAGATCGGGGGACCGAGGTGGCCAATTAATGTCCCAAAATCGGGAAATCACACGATCTGAGAAATGACTTTGAATACTACATTGTCCTACTAGACTAACTTTTCATTGTGGTTAAAAATTGGCTAGTGATCCTATTTACTTAGTTTCCAAACAAACATGATTATAAAACTTGATCAAGTGATTATCAAGGAGTGAACTCACCATCCCGCAATTTCTGGGAGTATCCGATTCCGAGGAGCGATTGGTTGTTGACTTTGAATCGGAGAGCCGCATCGGAGTCGAGATTGTATTTGCAGCCGATGCCGAAATCGGTGCTGTTGCTGTCGGAAGCCCACGAGATCTGGACTCCAGTTTCCAACTTGCTGTTGACTTTATGGTAGATGGAACCAGAAAAGACCCTTCCGTCGTTGCTGTAAACAAATATACCACAGAATTAGAACTACGTAAATTGTAAACAACGTGATCAAAATAGTTAGGGAAATGTAAGAGTTAACTCGAACTACAGACAAGTCTTTTACACAATCCTGCCTGGATGGCCTAGAAATCCGAAACGATTATCGGAGCCAAGTAGTTCTCGAGATGTAAATATTTAGAAGAAATAACAAGGTTAGAATAGAGCTGGTGCAGGACCAGTCGACGATCCAATCCTCAACTACTGTCTTTATTATACCTTTGCTGGAGATCTTGAAAAAGAGTTGTTTTAAATGGAACCATCCATAACCTTAAGGGCCTGCAGGAACTAGGTTGGAAGGGTTTTGAGGATATCTCAGGCTGTGATTGACTTGATAATAAATTTCTAAATTCACTATATTAATAAGAAAAGTCCGATTTATGAAATTCATAAAATAAATTCTGAAATAAATTCTGAAAATAAATTTTGAAATTCTCGCATTTCAAAACTTTAACTCAATAACAGCCTGAGATATCCTTCAAAAACCTTCCAACCTAGTTCCTGCAGGCCCCTAAATTGCCTCTGAAGGTTTTAATGGAATTCTACGAATTTCTCTACAAGTACAATAATCTATTATCCATAGTTATAACCATTGATTGACAGGGAACAGAAAGTCTCGACTTACATAACGGTGTTCAAGATGAAGTCCTTAGTGATGAATCCCATTGTGGCTTTGTTTTCAGTAAGTTTGTTCTTGCTAGTGTCGAAAGCAGTGGCGTAACCGCAGAGCCAACCTGAAACATTCGTCACAGTCCATTAAGAATGATTGTAACAATAACTGTACCAGTACCAAATAGCGACGAGCTACCATAGAAGATATACCCAACCTCAGGACAGATACCTAGGATCTAGTAATAGATTCGAAGCCAACATAACATACGAGATGAGGGCAGAAATTAGTTACATTATTCTAATAACTATCAAGGAAACTTCACTGCAGCTGCAGTAAGCAAAAAACACTTACGCCATGCTTACACAGTGAAAATGATCATGAAATTTCCGGTTCACTATACTTTATTCAATAAGAACTAGGTATTTTAATGACTCATCATTTGTTCAGTTTTCTATGGGTATGTGATTGTTGTACCAAATGCCCTTTGGTTTATATTATTTAAATTTGTATATTTGGGCGTCGACAGTATCAAACAAATAAATTGGGGTTATCACACAAGTTTACCTCCGTATCCGAGGACTGCGCCTCCTCGGACGAGAGGACCGCCAGATTTGAAGTCGCTTTCAAGGTTCATGGCACAGGTATCGTTCTTGAACTCGCCCTTCAGTCGCAGGGTTTTGTCACTGGTGGAAGAATAAAACCGCTTATTAATCAGAGAAGAAATCACTCCATTACCTTGATATTCGTGAAATGTAATGCATGGAGGGAACAGTGTTCGTTACATCAAAATCTAGAACTAGTACAGAGAAGGAAAAATGGGTATGGATGGCGTGGAGGGATGACTTCGTAGGTAACGTGATAACGAATGCAGTAATAGTAGGTTCATGAACATGTGTGTAAAATAGTTTAGATAAGTTCATAATATCCAAGTTATTTTTATTCTAACTTATTATTATTAAGTTCATAATAAGACGATTTTTTCAAATACCCTTGTTTTCCTTCATAATATCTCAATATTTTTCAACAATCGCTACCATCGTCTACTGACGTCAGTACCAGTGGCATCAGCATCACAGGATGACACTTGGCCATTTGACTCATTCTCGTTGAGGTCGACTTATTGGTGTTTGTAGAAGTTGTAATACGATGCAGGAGAATTCACTCAGAACTCACTCCATGGAACAACAGCTTTTGCTTTATAGGAGCCCTCAAATTTCTCAAAACTTCACAGCAAGACTGGAATTTGACGATGGTCCCACGAGGTACTCTGCCTAGTACTCTGTATTAGCCTCACTAAACTGAACAGATATATCAGGAGTGATCCATCCAAAAGGAACATGATATTATCTCATTTTGGGACAAACTCGTTTTCAGCGAATTTTCGAAAAAAGGAAGCTGTCCACAATTTTTATACCAAAATCCGTTTCAGACCACCCTGAATTCACTGCCAAAGACACAAAAAATCTTATGTATCATCTTAAAATCATTTCAGACGAATAACTCTCGGTAGAATTGAGATAAAAAGTTCAAATTTGCAAGCTGAGGTTTGGGGAGTTTCCCGAAAATTCTCAAAATAAAATATACCTACTGACGAGTGACACCTCATTTTGAAGGTTTTTTAACGCTAAACAATGGTGAAATCAGAATTATTTTTTCGAAAATTCGCTCTGATAGCCATGCTGCATGACTATTTTTTTTTTTGTATTTTCTGTATCTTTTAGATGGGCTAGATTGACACCCCCCCCCCCCCCTCTCAAGGGCTCTAGCACTCCAAAAGGAACGGATTCTAGTTTATTTTATCCAAAAGGAAACGGATCTATCTTATTATAAACATAAAATCTTCGTTTTCAATCAAAAGGTAACATATCCAAAACTTCCAAGATGCCCACCTGGAGGTCCTCTAGGTTAAAATACTTGGACTTGGTGATGTCAGGTGAAATATTGGCGTTTTGGAGGAAATTTAGTCAAAATGGCACGTATCCAAATTTAAAATGGCGATTTCTCCCAGAGTTTTGGATATAAATATTTCATATACTGGAATGCTTTTGTAGGGGAATTCGTTTTACTCGCCTCCTGAACTATTTTGGAATATGGATAAGGTAACATAATATGAAAATATATTATATTTTCAAGAGCATTTTGAACGAAGTCAACGGGAAAATCTTAACCCAGAACCAGAAAACCAAGTGTTTTTGTAGGCCGATTTGATACATGTATTTCACGTACTTCAAGTAATTGAAATTGAATTCTCACCGCTTAGCGAATTGGTAACTGCTAATTACTTTCAAGTTTAGAGCTCCCACCTTGTAACCACCGTTCAGCCTGACACTAGCATCTCTGGAAATAAATTGCTCATAAATGTATCATCCACATTTCAACTCCCTCGACCAAGTTGATGGACTTTCCATTGGACGAGCACTCTTTGAGATGATAAAATGGGTCGTTTCGCAGGAGAACAAAAAGGTAGTTTCAACATTCAAATTGAATTATTGCAACAAAAATCAAGAAGCAATCTGCACCCACAAATAGTGCATGGAATTGTTCAGTGTACCCATTAGCAGAGGATTTATACATTTTAATCGGACATGAAGGATGTTGGAAAATGAAAATATGCAGTTCGTTAGTAAACAATCACCAACACCAACTACCTCGAATGCGATTATGAATAGCCTTCAATTTCTGTAGCGAGCAGTATGTTATGGACCCAGAAATCGCCTCTAGTTTCTAACCAAGAAGTTACACATTCAAGTAACGTGTAACCTACTGATTGCAGCTCCTCACAAAACCGTACATGAATATTAACAAATATCCAAGTTACTTGATCTGATCGGTCACGGATTCGCTAACAAGAAGAACGTGATATAAAAAGTTATACGTAGTAAGACGACGGTGAGTGATTATTAAGCCTTTTTTGGCATCTAATATTGTAGGGTCGTTTTTAAAGCATTTCAAGGAGAAAACAAAACAAAGCCAATCGTGCAGATAACCACGACTTCCACATTACACGGCGAGCAAGGCAATATCTGTTCACTTACAACTGTTCAAAATCACATCTCCATCCCAAAATCGTACCGTTTGCCCCAATAAAACCCGATCCAAATCATTGAAGGGTCAAGATCAGACGATTCATCAACAATCGATAACGTCGGTTTGTCAAGAGCGGACCGTGAGTAGGGAACGACATTGGTAACGCTTATGTTTATCCTATGGGAACACAACCATCATGAGGCAAAAGGGAAGACCTTTAAGCCAAGTGGCCTCAAATTTGAGGTCTTGGAAGAAATTCAAGAGACATGGGCATATTAGGGGGGAAGGGGAGTAAATCTATCTCTCCAAACTGGTTTCGGTCGGTGTTTCCGCTGATTCTCCAGTAGCCATCAGTTCCATACTAACCACCAAATTACGGCAGAACTAGTTGCCACGTACATCAATTGAAAATGACGAGGGCCACTGGTAAACCCTAGGAATTATATAAGTAGATTTCTTCGGAGTGAGAGGGAGCTATTCCTCATGAAAAACTCGTGTCAAGCCACATTTGCCTCAAAAGTTGCGTTGAAATTTCTACTGAATTTCGTCTTGATGTAAAAATTTTCAAGTTGTTATCCCTCGTAACAGCTGTTTGCCAGTCCAAACCGCTGAACCAATTTTGATAGGGATTTCTCCATTGTGCTGAGCAGGTTCCAGGGATGGTAGAATCTCCAAAACGTCTTATTTCGACGAGAAAGGGTGTTTCCATCAATAGGCCGTCCGGGCAAACAATTTCGTAACTAGGAAAGGGCTCAAAGTCATAAGAAAGGGTTGCAGATGGCACAAATTGGCGTGATACAAAAAATGTGACGTTAAATTTGGCATGTAGCAGCATAGGCCTAGGATCAGCTGAGTGGCTCCTAAAGCTAATTTCTATGCTATTCACTCTATGAAGCTGTAATTTGGTTCATCAGTTGTCAAGGTTATTTATCAATACACTGAGTTATTTACGCACCCTGACCAGACCAACGCCCGAGTAATCTGGCAAGTAATATAATATATATTATAAAATGTAACGATTGTTATCAACTACGGAACACGAAAGATCGCAACCACCAAAGAATTAGTTTTGTGTATTCGAACAGAAATTTCATCGTTAACTGTGATTTCAACAATAAAATGTAGACGAAATTCTGCGTGGAAGAGGTATACGGTTTCGTTGCCTGCGGTCCGCAAAATGTTTTACAAAATCTCCATATTGGATATCACTATGACGTAGGTAGATCACCACTTACCAGTGACTGATGAGCAGGTAGGTTATTGTTATGAATTATAGGGTTCATAGTAGGTGTGAAATATTGGTTGTATTTCCAAACAAATCCATTGCTCCCAAATCGCATTACTTACCCCTTATGAGGGATGAAAGAGGTGTCGAAGGACATTTTGGCTCCTTCGCAAAAATCAGCAACGGCGACCTCGGTAGCCAGAACATTGTCGGTGTTCCACTTTTCCGTGAAAGTAACACCTGGAAAACATCGGAAACGAAAGAGATTGATAACTACACTTGAAGACTACATCAGGTATTGGACTGGAGATTGCAGTTATAGTTACGAGTCAACTCACCGTACTCCTTGAATTTGTACTTGGTCTCGAGGGAGCCGACTACGTTTTTGGTTTCAAGGTTTTGAACGCCGCCGACGCTGAATTCGACACCTGTGTTGGTTTTGGTCTTGATGTCGAGCTTCATCAAACCGAAATGATACCCTTTGCCGAAGACATCGCGGGCATTCTTACCGAGATCAGCGTAGAAAGGAGGAGCCATTGCGATCTGAAAATTAATAATGACAAACAACTTGATGTATAGAGAAAGGTAGGAGAACAGATGATTGATTGGTTAGTTTCAACAGCAAAAGGTTCAGGTCCCAAGAAAATTCTGAAATACTGAAGGCCGACTTGACGTCTTATGGCGTGAACAAATGACCTAATTGCTTTTCTCTCAATCGCCTCTGGAGTGAGACAATCCTCTCGTCAAGCGTTCTATATCAGTTGCTTACGAGCTTGTAATTGGGAGTGTAGTAAATAGGTGTTCTGAACCGAATCTTGATTGAAATGCTTCTGACAACCTTTGAAAGCTTGTTTGATGTTGCTTTGGGAGATTATGAACTACTCTTATGGAGGCCCAGAAAGGGAAGCAACAAGATGTTCTCCCATCTCCCTATCATTCCATTTATCAGCATTAGCGTCAACCGGGTACTGTATTCTTTCCATGAAATGGAACCATCATATCTGGTTGGTTTTGAGAACTATTTGGGACGAGGTGGAGAAAGGTCAACTTGGGGGCAGGTTGATGGAGCATGATGGGGTGTTATTGGCTGATAAATCTCTAGTTTTTTGTTGATTTGGTGGGTTCATCAGATAGATCAGCTGAGCAAGCTGTTCCTTAGTAACAGTGATGTCAGATTCTATGGTGTTAATTCTTTGGGTATGAATGGTACATTGAGTCTCGTACAGATTGCTCACCGAATTGGTCCCTCATGACCCAAATGTCCGGCTCCATACTATTCACCGTTCGTCTACTCCTTTGCCCTGATTACCGTCAATAGGAGTATCTTCAGGGTCCTTAATCAGAACCTTATCTTGCCGTTAATCCTTGGAATTCTTGCAATATACATATTACCTACATAACACAGTCGTTTATAAGCTTATTGCAAGATTTAGTGGTTCAACATCCCTTTTTACGGTTGGGAGGGGTGGAAAGTTGAAAAAAATGCCACATTCGGGCAAAGTGCCACATTTTGAGGGTCTCTGGCAATGACTCACGGGGGAGCCCTGAAGTACCCTATCAACAGTTAATAGTCTTGTTTCACGCAACCGATTACTTGACTCCTTTGAAGCTTCACCACCAAATTTCATCATTTAAACAACTCAATATTCGACAGAAATAGTTGGTAACAGCATAATTCGTGTCCAGAGTTCAATAAATAATCATGATTAGTGGTTTCGTCAGGGGTGGGTCGATTTGCAGTAAGAGTGACCGTAGGAAACGGGAGGACCAGAAAGTGATTTCTGGTTGAAAATTTCTGTCGAATATTGACCGTTTTTTTTATTTGGAGGGTTGTAGGCGGTTCAGTGGGAACAGAGCAATAAAGGCTTTATTAAGCCATCTTCAGGGCTGTGACACAGAAACGACAACCTGCTGTGAGGTCTGACCTCTGTCGGTGGCGTTGACTTTAAATTCCAAATAATTTTGAATACCTATAGGTACCTACCGATAAACTCTCATATTCAAAATTATTTGGAATTTCCAAGTCAACGCCACCGACAATGGTCAGACCTCACAGCAGGTTGTCGTTACAGCCCTGAAGGTGGCTTAGTAAAGCCAAAAGCTCGGAGACAACGTTCCTTTTTTCTATCTTCTCCCTGAACTTCCTACAACCCTCCAAATAAAAAAGACGGCCAATAAGCCGAGGAGAAAATGCACAAGACGGTCGTTTAAGAACCCGCATGAGACATCTAATATTTTGACGAAAATGAGGTCTTGGTGTTTCCTTATTTGAATTTTCGTGCCTGAGCGATTGGTGAACTTGGTTTTTCGTTCCGGCCGTTCGGGGCGCTGCAATTTGCGGTTTAGTGCTCATAGCACAACTACAATGAGAAAAACTCTTTTACATTTTTACACTCCTACTTTTTACACCTACCGACAGAGGTCAGACCTCACAGCAGGTTGTCGTTTCTGTGATACAACGTTCGTTTTTTCTATCTTCTCCCAGGACCTCCTACAGCCCTCCAATTGAAAAATGCAGCCAATAAGCCGAGGAGAAAATGCACAAGACGCTAACAAGTTGAATGATGAAATTTGGTAGATGATGAAACGTGAAATCCCCTAACATACGTAAGTTTCGAATGGCGTTATCACAGAAGTAGTGCGGACAACGACTATGAATAGACGGCCATAAATATAATAAAAAAAGAGTGTGGAAAAGCGATACAAAGCAATACTGGTAGGGAGTTGATGTGTGTAATACGAAAGTGGAGACGGCACCTCCAGGGCCCAGGCCAATAAAATCAAGAAGGGTGGGGTCGTCTCTTTGACAGGATAATCCGAATGTAAATAACCACTAGGTGAAGTCGTCACGGATGCAATAAGCGGTACAACTAACAGGAACTAACGATGAATGAATCGAACGGTTCAACTATTAGAAATCCAACGAGCTCGAACAAATCGTCGAGATGCAGGTTGGGGGGGACGGATCTATAAAAAAAAAATATTCTCTGCATGTGGCGGCGCTGACTGGGGGGACGGGCCCTCAAAGTGTGCCACGTACGGAGCAAATCGAATCATTTGTGAACGCTCCGTCAGAATTGTGATCTAACGCAGCATCACGAATTAAAAGGTCAATTTCAACAAGGATAATGATTACGAGATGGCTGATTAGTAGGATCTAGGTCACTTTGACAGGGTTAAACTTCGGCGTGGGGTCCCCCGAAAACTATGTAACTCTCAAAGAAACTACTTTCTGGACTTGAACCGGCGACGAGTGATAATTTGTAGAAATAAAACACAATTTACTCACTTATTCTTATGGAAAAGACCCAAGTTACGACTAATAGACACACGCACTCGGGCACAATGGCGTAAAGTGAAGAAAAAAGATGGTGTCCCTTCGGTGGCAGTGGAGGGTCGAACCGGCTGCCGGTTCATCAATTTTCATTTGAGCGTATAAATTAGATCTAAAATTACATCGAAAATTCGTAACATTTTCAAATGAAGGCAGATTTTTTGGGGGTGCTCTGAATGTAGTTTAGTCGTTAGACTTCGAAATGATCAACTTGCCGACGAAAGGAGGGAAAATACGAAGTTCCATCTGTCAACTGGAAGACTCCAAGTCTTGAGTTTATTGTTGAAAAGTGTGAATTTTCGAAATTTAATGACTCCCTCAATATACAAAGTGTGATATTTGAAGGAATTGAGGTGATATCGGTGAAATAGTCTCAACCTCATCTCAACCAGTATCATAACATCGAATTGTACATTTCAAAATTGAATGATTTCCCGCTCTTTCCTCAGATCAGCAGTGTTGTTCCGCCGTACACGGCTGCTTCCACCAACTGCGCTGTTGTAGTTGGAGCAGTGTTGCCATTCTACCGGAATTCCGGTAGATCTACCGGTTTTCTACTTCAACTCCCGGTCTACCGGTTTGTGCTTCAAATTTACCGGGCTTTGACATTTTCAACAAAAAATAATCTTTGAGCGCAATAGGGCTGCTGGAGATCAATTTCATTCCATACGCCAAAGTTGTTAGTTCGCCTTGCAAACAAAACAAGTGATAACCTCGCATTTCCACTCATACTTCAGCTCTTGGACAATTTGAGTATTTTACCCCATAGCAGTGCGGCCGTGGAACGGATTTTCTCTGCGGTCAACCTCAATGAGACCAAGATTCGCAATAAATTATCATGGGAAACTCAAAAGTGGGGCTGTGATTTCGAAATTGGCGAATCCCTCGCAAAAAATACGTAGTGGCTACCTATATTTATTTCTAAACACAGGTTGAAAAGTTGAGTTAAATGGAAAACTTCCTAAGCTAATTTTCAGAAACTAGTTAACTGATTTAAATGTTAGGAAACATTTCGCTTATGTAGGTATGCTCTGATGTATGACCTATGATGTGATCTGCTGCAAATGCGTTAACTCTAGTGAAGTTCATGATGAAAGGCTGTAAATTGTAGTATGCTCTGCCAGTACCGGTTCTTGTGATTTGTTCCTATGAAAATACTTATTCTCAAGGTTTAGAACGTACTTACTGAACTTCATGATGAAAGGAATTTACGCTGTAATAATTACAGGAATTATTCCTAGGTTCGTAAGGTTTGCTTGGAAAGCTGTGATTCTCAGAGACTTGGCGTTAGCTTGTGATGGAAGATAAGTACCTACATAAATTATAATTTGATTTTTACTTAAATATATTTTATAAAGCATGTTCTGTTGGTTACTGGTGTGTATAATTAACCCGTTACCCAATGATTGTACCTTTAAAACTGACCAATAATTTCTTCTTCACGAAATCGTTGAAAACTAAGCTATTGTGCAGCTCAGGTCCTTGGGTTTTCAGTGAATTCAACGAGAAAATTAATGGGTGTGGTTAAGAATACCTTTTAAGAAACACCGAGATTTTCCTAGCTCAATCTACCGGTTTTTCGATAAAACCTACAGGACAAGAGGACCACAGTTATGGCAACACTGAGTTAGAGATGAACTGAGGTTAGAATCAAAACCAGATACTGTGTATTGATAAACAGCACCTTCACTCGCTAATCGGCCATTAGCGATAGTCGGACTTTAATCGGCGATCAAATGCAATTGATAAACCGGCCCTTAGCAAATTTTACTAGAGAGACAAAATTTTTTGGTTTTGATTCTAACCTCAGTTCATCTCTAACTCAGTGTTGCCATAACTGTGGCCCTCTTGTCCTGTAGGTTTTATCGAAAAACCGGTATTTTCAGTATTTAATACTGAAAATTCCCTTTTAGGACTAAACATCAACAATTCCCTGTAATGAATAAGCACACTGACATTCATGTTGCTTAAGTAAGCAGAAACATTTTCTGATTAATGGCAATTGTGTGTTTAATCTGACTGGTTCTGACTCTCATGAAACAAATTTGGTCAAATTTCAAAGATTTTTTCCTTTGCCTTTGTTAATAACGAGTTGTGTATTCAGATTTATAAAGGACATTAAGGGCGTAAACCAAATGAATTGATCTGCAGAAAGGTATTTTTCTTACAAAACAAATTCTTGTTAATTGCAAACTTTAACTCTTTTTACTTACAAAAAAGACTTCGTTTTTACAGAAAATGGAGTTACAAAGTTTTTCAAATGAATTTCCACATTCTGAATATTGGTGCTGGTTTCTAAAAGAGCTTTTTTTTCAAATTTGAAAAGCACAGGAACTGAGAATCAAAAAAATGCAAACTAATCTGGTAGTTAGGCAACCAAAATAGCCCTACTACCCCTAATCACGGGGAACGGCGCTTAGCAGGCAATCACTCTTCCGTCTAGATCACTAAATTGTAGAAGAAACCTAGTGAATATTACAATTGTCATCCGTCCTTGACCCTCGTTTAAAATTTCAAGACTCTAGCTCATAGGGAAGTTAAAAAAAAAACTTTGTTCAACCTTGAACTGAAATTTCAAAATTCGTTTTGAACCCCTTCCCCTTGACCTAGGGTTATGAACAGTTTCGAGGATCATTTTGGGGTTGCTCAGAACCCGTAAACCAAATTTCGTAATTTTATCACAACGTTTAACTGTCAAACGGATTTTTTTCAATTCGATTTTCTGAATCTACGTAAACCCCCCTTTTTGAGGAGTAAGCGGGGGGGGGGGGGAGGAGGGGATTTTGGTTTTCTTGGGTGATTCCTTTTTTTTTAAAAATTTTATTCGTTTTATTCAAAATTGTTTAAATTTTATTCGTTTACCTAGCGCAAAATTTTTAAGCCCTTAAAATTACATGTATTCTAATGTATTTTTAAGCCCTTAAAATTACATGTATTCTAATGTAACAGTTACATAGTTACTATGTCGACACTTAAATCAAATGATGTATAAAAAGAGGAAAATTAACAAGTTGATGTAATTGGAAAATAGGACAGTGCAAACTGATGAACAAAGAACGACTGGGGGTTGCTCTGGTTCCTTGTATGTAAAGATTGAACAGGCGAGTTTGGGTGTAAAGTACCTAGGTACATCGCTTTAAAATTTCGATTCCAATGCCCTCGGATATTGTACCTGAAATATGTAGTATTAAAATCACTTGAAAAAATAGCTCATTTTTCGATTTTTGTCCTAAATTGTCAAAATTACACACTGTGCGTCATCTTTGAGGGAACTCAAGAAGGCTGCTCTCCTGTCTTCCAACAGCTGGGGGTCAAAGTAATCGATACTTGGTAATTCGGACCCTCCCAATCAACTCTTCCCTTCTCCTTGAAGTGGTTGTCAACCTTCAGGTTAAAGGATAGTGAGATTCTCAGAAACTTGTACGAATCCACAACCCAATTTCCATTCTCCCCGCCTCATCAACAGGCCCCAACTGTTTTTGAATACTACCACATTAGACTTGTCCAAATTCAACAAGCCTACATGTACCTTCAGTCGGCTGACCATCAGTTGCAAAGCCACTGGCGAGTTGGCTATGAGTACCACGTCATCTTGTATAGACGATAAATCGATTTATTTACGCTGTAATGCAGGGAAGCAATACAAGTAGTGAATGTATTTTAACCTACTACTGTGGTAAATCCGCCAATGTTACCATGAACTCTTTGGTATGTTCACAGGTTAAAATAAACGGTTTATGAAACAATAATTTATTTATTTACACTTCGTTCGAGCATTTCAACATTCAATTTACCCTTCAAATAATAATACTTAAAAATACACTAACTATTAGGAACCATACAATAACAATAATGCAGGGCTATTCATTTGTATCATTGCAGTCTTAGTTGGTTCAGAAAAAGAAAAAAGTCAATTTGGTCTGTCGCTGTGCTCTTTGGAGACCACACTAGTCTGCGCCTCGAGAGTGGCATTTAGCCAAAGTGACATTTAAGAGCAGGTGGGCGGAAAAGTATCATGATCGTTACAGCCAAGAGATCGTAATTGGCAGACATGATTCTTAAATTGAAACCTCGTTCATTATTCCCTTACACATTGAGAGGAGCATCCTGCAGTACTGAGAACAAGACCCAGCAATTTCTCACTTGTAATATGCCCAAGTGACAGGGCGCGTGGAAAGGCCTGAACCCAGATGATTCATTCTGACAGGGCCGAGTTTCCATTCTTCAAGGACAAGGAGGTGGGCAAATACATACTGTGGCATACCCTCTCACGAGTCGCAGGTGTGGCAGTGAGTGAAGACAATGTCAGAATCACCTGAGAACAGAGCGTATCGTCAATTAACACCTGCAAAGGGCCAATGAGTACCAAACAAACGTGTTGTATTCTCGAATTTTCGTTTTTATAGAAAGTCTTGTCCTAACACAATACTGTACTTAACCTCTTTACAAGCAAAATTAACAATATAAAAAATGTTCCGGTATAATAGGTACCGTAACAAGACTAGGTTTTCAACATAAACAAAACTTGATTTTCAAGATGTGTGTTACCACACTGCTCCCTTCTTTTTATTAAAGTTCTTCCAGGCACTTGTTCTATGGATGGTCCCCTGTAGGTTCTTGGGGCTCATGGGGCAGGAAAACTTGAGACGGAGATAGGCGATTCGCCTATTCGATTATAGCATGAATTGATTAATCGTACGGTAATAATCTATGTTCATTGAATAATCGAAAGCTAATATTCGAATCTAAGTACTTATTTGTATATCACTTTCCGATGGTTTTCTTCGTCGACGACCTAATGTTAAATTACAAGGCTAATGAAGATAAAGGAATGCCAAAACGAATAAAATAGCATAAAATCGTTTTTTATTAGAAATTGAGGGAACCATAAATTGAACAGATAGAAGGTTTATATTAAAGAATAGTGTTTTGGGTCATCTTGTAAAAATAAAAGTTTTGAGAGGATATCACCTTTCAAGCGGTTCTGCTCTTGAGTCAGCGTCAGTCCCGCTTTTGAGAATAATCTCAATTTAAAATAATTTTAACCCCCCCCCCCCCCCCCCTACAAATCACCCTTCTTGTCTGGATCAATAAAAGATAGCTCAATTATTACCTATTATAAATTACCATTAATTGTAAATTATTATTATCAAGTAGTGTAAATTATTATTAGGTAGTTACGTTTTAATAACGTTTATGAATTATTATTATTATTATGAATTATAATATCTGAAAATACCTAATACCTTGATGTCTGAAAACCATGTGCTGTTCGAATCAGCTGGGCCAGTATGACCATAGACCTGACAGGCTACCTCACGGTTCACCCACATGTTAACGAATATTGATTATTCAATACCAATTAATCGGTCACATCGATTATTAGCTTACGATAATCATTTCATGTTATAATCGATTATTTGATTCCGATGTTGCATCCCTAATATCCGCTCCTCCACCAAAATGTAAGTGAACTTTGAAGTGTTAACGACAAGCGTAAACTATGACTTCAATTTTGCTCTTCAACTAAAGGATTTCTGATGACAACGGGAACTATATTCACGGATAGGAGGATGGTGGTATCATCAAATAAGTGGCTATCAGCAATTATGTTATGGTCTAATCAGAATCATTTGATGGAAACATGCCATTAAAATGTACTGAAATTGCTTGCAAAAATTCCTCCTCCACCAAAAATCATGGATGAAGGATACCTCTTTCTCCATGGCTGAAGGATAGGTACCTCTTCCCTTCATCCATGAAGCTAGTAACAATAACAACGACGGTTTGTCTTAATTTGTATCAATCGATTAATCGGTTTTTGAATACATCTGGATTTTGAAAGGATTTTTTAAGCATATTAGAATGCATCGATATTAATACTGATTAATTAATCAGTAATCCCGGATGGGCCCCCAATGGACAAAGTGAGGCAGCACTAATTTTGGCCTGGGATGACTTGAGACATGAAAATCTGGTGCGAGACCTACCATACCTGCAGCAAGGATGGCCTAGAAGACTTCAGGCTGCCAGGTGGATATCTTGGGACCTTTCGCCCAAACCAAGTGAGGAAACACGGTTGTTTTGGATGCATATTCCAAGTCGATTTTGAATTAGAAAACGTCAACGCACTCTTTAAGAACGTCAAATCAACGATACATTCAAGTTTTGAATTCAAATTCAATTTTTTTTTTTTTAATTCAAGTTGTAAAATCAGTTTAAAATGGTAGGGGAAACCGGGGCTGATTGGCGAAAGTGGTAGGTTAGGTCTGCTTTTAATTTTCTCCGTACGAAACATTAGTGATTAACTGGTATGTAAACAGAGGATAACTACGGATTAGATCAATCTATTCATCCAATTTGAAATACGTAAAATTCCACGTATGCGTGAAGGCTTACCGAGTTGACCCCGGTTTTTTCAAAAAAGGTGTTAAAGTATTTAAAAAAATTAATTTTGGACATTAAATTTGAAAACGAATTTAATTTAAATTTAACACTCGAATGCATCATTAATTCTTGGTTTTGAAGGAGTGCGATATTATTAATAACTTATTAATATTAATTTTGCTCATTTTGAAGCGCAATGTGGTGGCAGGTTTTGGAACTATTCTAGGTCGGATTGACCTTAAGGAGGACATACAAAATCCAGAGAGTATAGAAGCAGCTATCCAGACGTGATCAGTACAAAACATATAAAAGTGAAGAGCACTCACAGAAAATGAGGAGGGTCATGTTGAATGGAACCTCTTCCTGTGCCTCATCAATGCGTAAGGGTAAGCTGAAGTGAATTTACACATGTCACATCGATATTGTTTCTCACCTTGAAGGGAACATTAAAAGATACATAAACAGTTACAAACAAGAGGATAAACAAATTTAGATGCATGCCATAAACTGTAGATATTAGGCCCAAAAAGTAGTGACTAAGAAATGAGCGATAGTTTCAAAAAACTGTTCACAGCGTACCAGTAATCTGCGCAAAATAAGCCCAACTTTTCACCAAAGTGGACTTAGTGGATAAGTTGCATTATAGCAACGAGGTCACCCTCCGAAGAAATACAATAAAATTACTGTAACAAAATAAATTGATCGGCGGACAACATGTGAGATTGACAGGCTTACCAGTGTGCCCCTTGATGTGGTCAGCTAAAGACTTCTTTCTCGCTGTTCTGAAATTACACACCTCACAGAGAAACGGCTTCTCACCTGAAAAATATCAATGATTATTATAATAATTAGAATACTTCCAACATTGAGTATAAGAGTGGTTTTGGTAAGCAGTGTTGGTTATTTTTCAATAGTGGCAGGCATAATATCGAGGGACTCACGGCAACACCCCACATCGTCACTTTTGGCCAAAATGAGTTATGCATACAATTTGAAGCGTCTTCCCCCGGCGGATCGATCTAACTAAGTATAGGTTAGGTAACACTAAATCTCAGATTTACTTTACTGAATTAATTACTCAATAAAACATAGTCATTGGCAGATGGTTTTTTGGCTCTGCTGAAAAGTCGCCCAAATGACGATGTGGGAAGTTGCAGTGAGACCCTCGATATGTTATAATATGGTGTATTAAACCACTATTTATTTAGGATTAGAGCTTGTGCAGGGACATACATAAGGCATTCAGAATAATAAAGAAAAAAATCTTATACAAAGCACTGACCTGAATGAACTAACATATGCCTAGCCAAATGGGCGCGGCGACTTCCTTTGTAGTCACACACATTGCAGGCGAAGGGTTTTTGCACTGGAAAAATATACATGATTTGCTTAGTTGTCATACGAGAAGAAACAACCTGAAGTTGTAGATTTCAACCTGAATTGCGTGGGTGGTTCACTACTGCTGAGAAGACGGGTCAATTACCAGGTAGACCGCATAGGGAGGAGCTGTAGCGCTAGGCCAACGAGAAGGGCCATCAATCCATGGGATTTAAACGGTTTATAAATTATTCATCATTCAGTATCGTTATTTGAAACTTGGGAACAAGCAGGTTTATGAGAACGTTCTTACAGGACGAACTGTAGCCCTAAGTCAACGAGATGAGTCATCCACAGAAAATCAGTATGAGGTGAAGCTAGTTAACCCAGTAAGTAAGTTTAGTACAAACATACTCACCTGAGTGAACCTTCGCGTGAGATAAGAGAGCAGATGGGTCACCAGTTCGGTAATCGCAACTTTCACAAATATACGGCTTTTCCCCTACACAAATGAAAGGTACAGTTCTTAAAAATGACATGACACCGATTGTTCACCCCCCCCCCCCCTATTCACCCGATCTCGCCCCCTGCGACTTATTTTGTTCCTCCGACTCAAAAACGACTTGAAAGGAAAACGGTTTTTGATTGTGGAATAGGTGAAACAAAAATCGCTGTATGGCATCAAGCTCATTTCAAAATGAATTTCAAAAACGTTTTGAACAATGGAAGACGCAATTGGAAAAGTGCGTTGCAGTTAGTGGTAATTACTTTGAAGGTGGTCAAAATTTGGTGTAAAAATATTGAAAAACTATTCCAATGGTTCATTATTGAAGATAATAAACCAATAAAGGAATTATGACAAAATTCCCGTTATTTTTGGGTCCCCCCTCGTATCTCATCTCGCGGAAGCTGAAGCCTATTGTTGTTTTCTTGTCATGGAAGAAGCTGGAGCTCGTTTTAGAATGAGATGTCGGGGAAAAATAATTAATATCGACTACGATATTGATTTACTTGACTTCAAGTATATAATTTAATTAATAAGAAAGTTAACACGCACAATGCTAGGACTCGGGAGGTTTTATAATAATGATACAGGTACTGCAGGTGTCGCCACTACATGTGGCCTGCGTAACTACGAGTAGGAATACCGCCAACATTTAAATCTTAACACTCCTCCTCAATTGATACGTGATATGAATATGAAATGAATTGGATGTATCTATTGCATGCTTTGTTGGGTTAGGTATAACTAGGTAACAGTAAATAAATGATCTGAGCTTGAACAATAACAATTAATAAATATTTTTAGGATCTATGACTTAACAAGTTTAGCGAGATCACAGCAATATAGGAACGTTGGTTTTGGTAACGGTTTTGTAAACATATCCGCCACATTCTCATCACTACTGACATATTCAGTCTTTATTTTCTTTTTGTTAATGAGATCTTTTATAAAATGTTCCTTAATGTCAATGTGCTTACCCCTTTTTGAATTTTCATAGGTATTTGCCATAGCAATGGCACCTACATTATCGACTTTTAGCACTGAACATTTATCACTTGAACATTTTCCGCACATGTCACCTATAACGCCACTTAAGCTGACAAGCTCCTGAGCTGCTGCTGCTGCCGCGATATATTCTGCTTCTGCGGTCGACAGAGCCACACAGTTTTGTTTCCTGGAGAGCCAAGACACTGGATTTCCATGGTGGTAGCCTATGAATCCGCTCACTGATTTCCTAGTTCTTTTATCACCGGCCCAATCAGCATCCGAGAATCCGTGAACTTCTTTGTCCAAATTTGAAGAATATTTGAGACACAGATCGAGGGTTCCATTCAAGTACCGAAGTACTCTTTTTGCAGCTTTCCAGGACTCCTGAGTAGGTTTGTCAAGAACTTGGCTTAAATACGATACTGAATACATGATATCAGGTCTCGATGTCAAGCTCAAGTACATGAGGCTGCATACCAGACTTCTGTACGGCGATTCCTGGAGTATTTCCCCCTCTTCGAGTTGAAATTTTGAGTCCATTGGCGTGGATATTGGGCGGCTTTCGTTCATATTGTATTTTTTCAATAACTTTTCAATCAGACTTCTCTGATCAATGAGGATTGTGTCTCTGCTTCTAACAATGTTCATGCCAAGGAAAAGCGAAATTTCCATGACTCGAACACTAAATTCTCGTTCCAGTTTTCGAAGTAGCTTGTTTACATCGTTATCTTCACCAATCACGAGTCCATCATCGACGAATAGTACGAAGATTACAGACGGAGAAAAATATAAACAAACGTCATGTTTTGATCTTTGAAATCCAAAACTGAGCATGACTTCATTTATCCTCGTGTTCCAACATTTTGGGGCTTCATTCAGTCCATATAGCGCTCTATTTAACTTCAAAAAGTTTCCACCACTCGTGTCAAGTCCCTTAGGGGTTTTAATGTAAATCTCCTTTTCGAGAACACCATTTAGAAAAGCAGTAGGAACGTCTATATGTTTTATTGTCCAACCATTTATCACTGCTAGTGACAAAGCGATCCTCACTGTTGAAATCCTGCAAACAGGTGAGTATAGGAATTCAAACTCAGATTTTTGCGTTTGAAAACCTTTCGCCACTAGCCTAGCTTTTTTCGTGCCATCCTCCTTCTGTCGAAAAACCCACTTAGTATCAACGGCTTTGACTCCATTCGGCAGAGGAGCGGGTGACCAAGTGTTCATCTGCTCATGAGATTTCAACTCCTTTTCTACAGCTTCCCTCCATTTTTCATCCGCCATTGCTTCTTCCAAGCTTGCAGGTTCCTCGTTACAGCTCGTGAGTAAACAGTATGCTGAATATAATTCATATTCACCTAGTCTTGAAGGTAGATTGACTTCTCTTCCTGCACGAGTAGTTGTAGTTGATTTGCCAACTTGTCTCATTCCTGAAGTATCATCGCAGAATGGATCTACAAGTTCTGACTGTTTTTTAGGCGTTCTTACCTTCATTGTTTTCATTTCAGGTGAAGAAAACTCATGCTCTTCTTCATCTTCGGATTGGACTGAAACGCGTTCGACGTGCATCCTCGGTTTCTGTTGTTCTCGATATTCCATGACAGTTTCATCAAACGTTACGTCACGCGCTCTTACAATTTTTCCTTCTTCTGGAATCCAAATACGATAGCCTCCACCACAATATCCTACCATAACAGCTCGTGTGGCTCTGGGTTCCAGTTTTTGTCCTTTGGGTAGTTTTATCACCCATGCGCGACTTCCAAAAATACGAACCTTGTTAAGTTCACTGCGGCCATGAAATATCAATGCTGGAGTTTGATGATCCTTCAGAGCCGAAGTTGGTGACCTGTTAAGCTCGTAGGCTGAACATCGAACAGCCTCTCCCCATAGGAATTTTGGTACCTGGGAATCAATCAATTTTGTTCTCACCATGTTGACTAATGTCCGGTTCATTCGTTCTGCTTTTCCATTCATTTGTGGACTGTAGCTCATAGTGTACTCTAGACGAATACCTTTTTCGCGTACAAAATTCTTGAATGAGTTCGAGGAGAACTCTCCACCATTATCGAGACGAAACCGTTTCACATGAGTACCAAACTGGGTGTATATTTCGTTTACGAAATCTTTGAGATTTTGCTCAGCTTCATCTTTTGTTTTTAGTAGTTTGACTACTACAAAATGCGAGAAATCATCTATGATTACCTGAAAGTATTTTTCTCCCAAGTGTGTTTCTGGTGCTATCGGTCCACAAACATCGCTGTGAATAAGATCACCTATTTTCTTCGATCTTCTCTCTTGTGTCTTGAACGTAGCTCGGACAGCCTTTCCCTCTATACAAGTCGGGCACGTATTTTTTATTACAGGCAAGCCTAAAATCTGTAGGCTACCATTTGACAAATGACCAAGACGTCTATGCCAAAGATCAGCATTAATGACATTTGCTGAATTACAGCTTTGGATGTTACTTGCCCTCAGTAAGTACAGACCTCCAACATGATCGCAGATGATGTTAGCACCATTACTGCACATCAACAACATCTGTCCTTTCTCGATTACTATTCGATGTCCCTTCAATGTGAGTTGCGAAGCTGATAATAGGTTGTGAGACAATCCTTTAACGATGAGTGCTTCGACGCTGACAGTCAGCCCTTGAACAGCAATTTTCATAATTCCTTTTTTTTCAGCTGTGAGTGTGTGTCCGCTTGCGACACATATCCTAACGGGATTTGTTAACCACTCAACTTGTAACATTTGCGATTCCATTTCAGACTTCACGAGATTTCTCGTGGCACCACTATCAATGATAAAAACATTCTCATTGCTTATTTCATGATTATGAGAGGATAGTGCAATAAACGAAATTTCTGTTTGTTGTACAAGATTAGCTGACTGCGGTTGATATGAGTGATGTTGCTGTTGGTAAGTATTATTACTACTACCTCTACCGCCTCGTCCATTTCCTCTGTTTCTTCCGCCTCCACGCTGACGACCGCCTCTCCCCCTCTTGCCACGAGGGCAGTGTGCCGAATGATTTCTATTGTGACATATTTGACATTTGAAAGATACTTCAGAGTCATCTTTCAATTCGGTACTCACGGTTTTCCGTTTCAATTGTTCGTCTAGTAGCCGCGATTTCACGAACTCCATCGACACACCAGAGACCGTCTCCAAAGCGGTAACAACCGCATCATATCCACTAGGCAACGATAAAAGGAGATGACAAATTTTGTCAGACTCATCAAACTGAGTACCTAGATCCATGAGTTCTCGAACGATCGTATCAAACTTCATGAAGTGATCATCGAGCTCACCTGTTGAGCCACACTTCAAGGTGAGGAGACTTCTCCATAAAGACATTTTCGAAAACGTACTTTTCCTCGCGAAAACTTCTTCTAGTTTCATCATCATATTTGATGCGGATTGCGAATCCTTAATCAGGTCGAGATGCTTGTCGGATACGCACTGAACGATCAACGATCTCGCTGCCGCATCTTTCGCAACCAAGTCGCCCGCCGTCATTTTCGCCCGCACTTCCCGATCAAAAACACCGTCTAATTGTCTCTCGGACATCAACGACAAGACACGGAACTTCCAATTTCGAAAATTGGTCGCGGTCAGCACCGGCAACGGGACGGAAAAAGACATCGTGGATTCTGCGAAGTATGAAACTAATCAACAAACATCCGAAAATTAGCAAAAAGAACCGACTCTAATCGCCCATAACCTTTTAGAATGAGATGTCGGGGAAAAATAATTAATATCGACTACGATATTGATTTACTTGACTTCAAGTATATAATTTAATTAATAAGAAAGTTAACACGCACAATGCTAGGACTCGGGAGGTTTTATAATAATGATACAGGTACTGCAGGTGTCGCCACTACATGTGGCCTGCGTAACTACGAGTAGGAATACCGCCAACATTTAAATCTTAACAGCTCGAAGTGTTATTTTGAAGCAACTTCTTCGAAACTGTTTCGTACAAGAAACGAACTGCTTCGTTTCCTTTCTCAAAAAGAGCAGAAACGCCCATCCCTATAATAATATTAATATGTCAATAGGATATATTCATATGTCAATAGGACATAATATGACATAATATTATTATGTCCTATTGAATTATCTCACGGGGTAGTCATAGAAAAAAGCAAAGTAAAAAAAGTAAAGTAAGCAACCATTTCAGGTTGAATTTTCGTCCGACTGCCGTTTTTTGGCGTCGCGGACGTCATCGGCTGTCCACCTAGGTGGATCAGAATTGTTCCGATGATTTCGCTTAAAGCTACTCATTGCCTCGCCCCCTTGAGTTGAGAGGGGATCGCCGTACAGAAGCGTGAAAGATCACTTGGACGGGAGACCCACCTCCTGGCGGTCACCCATCCAAGTAACAACCGCCCGACGATGCCTAACTTCCGTGATCTGACGGGAACGGGTTTATTGCAACGCCTACCCCGTACGGCTGGTAGTCATAGAATGAACTTATTCAACTGAAATACAAATGAATACCTACCTGAATGTGTTCTGACGTGCCTGACTAAGTTTACTCTGTGACTCGTTGTGTAATCACATCCATCGCACGCGAATGGTTTCTCACCTGAAAATGTAGTGACAGATAACAATAGATAAAGAGAAAAAGTGGAGTCTTCGATGTTAAGGGAAATCTGAAAAATTGTATTTTGTTCATTCTAGAGGAGGATGCTACTCAATACCGGTGTGCTTGCGCATGTGTGACGCCAAATCTTTGGAGCGGGCCGAACGATAATCGCAAAAGTCGCACGTGAATGGTTTCTCTCCTGCAACAGAATAATTTTTTTTATTAATTAAGGTCGTTTAAACGAATGTCACAATGTTTGAGAAAAAAAGAATCAAACGAATTGTCGTATAAGTCACCTGTGTGAGTCCTCAAATGGATGGTCAAATTGCCCGAACTATCAGTTTTATAGTTGCACACCTCACAAACGTGGTTTCTAGAGCCTGAGGGAAACAACGGACAGGTAAACAATTTGTTTCACACTCATTTACACTCGAGTGAATATTGTAATTCGTATGGACTTTTGGGGGGAAAAAATAAGTAATTTGTGTTGTAATTACGTTTGGTTGTAGAGTTCCGTGTAAATCTTTCTTGAACAGCTCTCACAAATCCGTTGAGATCCGGTTCCCCATTTCTCAGTTCAGTTTGGCTGTGGATATCAGAACCTGGACAGTCAGAGTGAACATTTTTATTTTTGATCCGTACCTACCAGAAAACGTTCTAGATTATGGGAGTACAATGAGAAAAATTACGAACTTGTGCAAGGTAAACGAGCTAACTATGAGTGATTGAACGTTTGGTTGAACATGACTTTTACCAATTTTCCTTGAACTTTTCTATTTGGGTGTAATGTTCAAGATCATACACTTTGCATGAAACCGCAGCAGATCTCAATTCAAATCATCCATTAGTTCATGAATGTAGATAATGTAGGTGTGTAATTTAGTACTACCAAGTGAAGTTGGCTCTTCTTTGACGCATGCAAGCTCCACCTGCAGGACGGAAGTGATTGGGTCTTCAGAATCCACTGAGTAACTATCATCATCTGAGTTCATTTCTTGTTTCATCATAGGCTCGACATCCTCCATAATTCAACGCTGTAAAATGGACACAACAATCATCTACAATTCGGTAAGGGAACGAGACACTTAAATTTTGTCGGAAAATATTACACTACATTTTGGCGATACAGACAAGAATCAAGTCACTAGTCTCTTTGGACGGATGTGAAATGGCGTCTCATCGTACAGCATACCTACATTGTACAGCATACTGCTAACTTGCCAACCTTTCATTATTTGCAGTATCCGTATGCTGCTAATTGACTACTAGTTGATTACTATATTGATTACTATAATATTAATTGGGATGTTTTCTATCATTTTTGAGAAGCGAGCGCTAGAAGCAACACAGCCTAACCCACAATTTGGACAAAGTGAACTAAGACACTTTAATTAAGACACTTCTTCATTCAAAATTTCACGCCGACTGGCGTGGCGTAGTCAGAGTGTCAAAAATCATCCTCTGAAACCGCGAAAATCACCAAAATGTCTACAACGCCTTATCATTTTTTTTTTGCACCACAAATTTCTAATATGGAATGGTTCCAACTCCTCAACATGGAAATAATGTATTTCACTCAATTCCTGTGGTTTCCAGGTGCAGCTCCCTGAAAAAACTCATACTTTCTGACAACCGTCTCATCACCCTCCCTGACACCGTTCATTTGCTAAGCGACCTCCAAGTCCTGGAAGTGAAAGGATTTTATACTACATTTCATACTACTCTAGTTCCAAACTGATTTAATTTTTATTAAGCTACTCACCCACACATCACCTCTGGATGTATAGCTTCAGGGACTTACTCAGTTGATGTTAGTTCAATCTTCTAAATTACTTAATTCTGGTTTCACCGCCGAATATAATACATGGGAAAAGTACTTCCAAAGTATGTTCCAAATTCCTAATGTGTAATGTTTCTAACTGTTTAATCTTGTTAAATTAAACTTTGGGATGCAGTGTTCTTAAGAACTTTTTTTTTCTCGTTCATGCATGAAATGGCGCTGTGATCAATGTAATTATTTTTCAGTATTTCCTAGAGTACCTGTACAGGTAGGAAACTCTAACAATGTTAATAATTTCATCATGAAACTTTTAGATGACGAAAATATTCCTGAAACAAAACCATCGAACCGACCATTTCTTAAGCCAACATCACTTAAGTTTCACGATTGGAGCATTAATTCATTTCCAATCATTGCAGGGTACCTACTTCCAAAGCCATACTGCAAGTAAACAAAATAATAATAAAACGCTTACAGTATAGGTATCTACAACTTTTCGCGCCTTTCAAAGCCGCAATGCAAATAGCAGATTTATAAGCCGTTTGTACTGTATACAGGACAACGCTACTGCGGATAATTTAACTGCCAGCGAGTTGCAGTACGTACTGCGTATAACGCATAATTTAAACAGCAAGTATAAAATTTAATAGAAGGTGAGACAAGAATGAATGTGTGTACACCATGCTATCAGTTACTACTAACAGTTACTTACATCGTACTCGCTCAACTTCTGTACTTGGATTGAGGAATGGTACGAGACACGTACACAAACGTCGTTATCTAATCTCGAACCCGAAAAAACATGTGAAATAAAAGAAAGCGTCAGAACCGGAGGTACGATAGTACATTTTCATAATCACCGTTCGTTCGTAAACCGACTGCTAAACTAATAAAATACTAGGCAGCAATTTTTGTACAACTGTTGTTGTACTACAACAATCATAAACATCATCAAACGCCAAAACGTAAGGTTATGAATGGGATAACCAACTGAAGGTTATAGACCAAGAGGCGGAGATGGAGGAAGATAGATCTGGCGTTTTGGGCCGAAATGGGTAGCAAATGAATAATCTTAACTTGGAAAAATTTGAACAATCTTAATAATGAAACGTTACATATCTGAAATGCAATGTGATTCCGATTTGATGTGAACCTAGGGGAGTCTGAAGGAGGGAGTGGACTGGACCAAGACCCCATAGGTCGTCCTACTGAGGAACATCCCGCACAATAAACCCTGGTTTCAATGCGGCGGGTGGGGATCCGTCCCATCCTGAATCCCTGCTACTATCTATGGTTACATTGCAAGCTTCGTGTGAATTGTCAACCCACCAATTCAGAGGCCTATGAAGTTTGCCTATCTTTTGAATAACCTTGATTGACCTGTACTTCGCTCTCAATGGAACTGATGATGTAGGGGGCCCAGCCAAAAGAAATGTTTCAATCGGCAATTTTCTGTCTTATTCCAACGGGAACGGGGTAAATAAAACTACACTATTGCATAAATTATAGTCATTTTTACTATCGATAGGTTTACATTTTTATTATTGTAAGTAAAGAGCCATTTCGCCCCAATTTTACCATTACCTCAAGACTGGGTTGTGACGAAGAGTGGCTCAAACAGAACCTCAGCCTCTATCCCAGCCTGACTGGAGTAAAGGGTATTTTTTTAAATTAAAATTACATGATCATTACTTAGTTATTTGTAAGAAACAAAGGCAGCATAAAACATCAGCGGACAGATTTTGACGTTGAACGTTAAAGATGTGAACGAAGGCGAGTCAGATTGGGATATTCCAGTTGATAATCTACTAGTCGTCATCAATGATAGGCTGCATTTTCCATAATCTGCAAGTTCTGTCCTTGGACGCAGTTAAAATGCTTTCCCCAGTATATGAAAATGCGCAAGAGAACACCTGAAAGCAAATGAAGTGGTAAATCCATAAGAAATCCATGAATCCATAAGAAAATACGTAACAAAAAGGTATCAATCTTGAATTTGAAAGGAGTGTTTGCCAAGTAACGAACAGTTCAGCTGGGGGTCGCAGAGAAGTACGAACCAGACTATTTCTATAACTTGAAACTATTCATACCAAAAGTGTTATCCACAAACCTTTCAAACCCTTCCAAACCGCTGGAAGTCAGGAGTTGGTAGAAAATATAGTGTAATAAAAATATTAACATATTATGTCAAAAGACAACCTGGTGTGGGAGTGGTGAGATCTTGGGTGAACGAATGAACCGAGGAATGAACAGAAGAACGAATATTATTCAAGGACGAAAAACTTGACGTTGAAGGTGAATCTGACAGAATTATGTTGGTGAAAGGCTCTACATAATATGTACAGCCTTTCCCCACCAATCACATTATTATTGTTGTACAATTTGTCGGAGCGAGAAAAATAATCTGGGGATAGGAGAGGTGATTCCCTGTCATCCCCATCAGTATTGCCAATCTCAAAACAATGCTGCCATTGATATCTTCTTGTAGTGTTTCTTCCTCTATCGAGGATTCCTTCCATGAGGCCCCACGGTAACTTATTCCTCATCAGCGTTGGAATCCCCCATGGGCATAGCGGGGGGGGGGGGGGGATGCAATGGGGGAGTAGACTGCTCCCCCATAACCTTTTGCTCCAGTACAAAAATTAGGGGAACTCTCGCAAAATCATGGAAAGGTTACATGCTAACAACATGAGGCATCATTGTCCCTATTAGGAGGTACATGAAATATAACGATTAGCTACATCAAAAGATTGATGTGACCATAGGTACATATCTTTAACATAAAATCCTTCTGGAACCAGTCAAAAGTGTCTTGGATGAGTACTCAAAAGTATGGTTCCCCTAGGGTTACAAATCTAGTGCTCTAAAGATCAAACCTTTTGCCCCACTGCAAAAATTAGTCTGGCTTCTCTCCACTTCCATTTGAATAATACGGGAGTAGTGATCAAGTAGCCAATGTATACATAACGATAATGGACGATCAGTGTCAGCAAGAGGCCACAGCCTGGTTGAGATCAAGAGTTGGCAACTATTAGGGGAACACACTCTACCAACTAGAGATAGGCTGATCCATAAATCATCCCTATGACTGTATTGTAACTACTTCACAAATATTTATCATTTTATTTCCACCAGTTACTCTGTCAGATAACGGCGTGTATCTCCCCACCACCTCGACGGGATGTTGTACCAATCAGTTTATTAAACAAGGTAGGTTCCTATCATTAAGCGATTTAAAGGCCCACCTCGTTTTCCCACTCGTTTTTCAACGTTAAATTTAAATCAGTACCTACCTCATCAGTATGTCCATCCAAAATTTGAATTGCTTTTCCATTTTTAGCGGACCATAATCGAGCTGTTCCATCAGATGAAGCTGTCAACAACTGTCCACCTCCAGGGCTAAAACAGACCTGTACATAAAACAAACACGTTTTTCATTATTCAGGTACCTCGAGTTTTAATTAAAAAATCCATGAGCACAAATCGAAATTATAAGACCCAATATCAGCACACCACAATGGTATATTATATAATACTATACTGTATAATTCAATGCCATCCATTCCAATACTGACAACTTCAGTCAACTATAAACATGTAGCACAAGGTATGTGCCGAATTGAGTAGTAGGTATCCCTACAACTTAAATTGTTTTCTTCATAATGTAACGGAAATGACCTCTTTAAGCATTTACAATCGCTTAATGATATTTCGTTTGAAGCTACACTGTACACATAAAATATTTTATAAGTTCATGTTCGATAAGCTTTACGATACTCAAACCAACCAAATGATGATTTCCTAGTAAAAGTTGTGTTTTTTCAAGGGTTCTCAATGGATTCTTGAAGCGAGCAGGAGAAAGGGCGACAGTGACAGCCTACCTGAGCCGACTAATGGCAAACATTGGTGGCCCTGGACCCAAGAAAAGGAGAACAGCTGAAGCAATCATGTTGTATGGAGTGGAGGTGTGGGCTGGGGCCCTACAAGTTACCGAGACCATCTGCGGTCGGTGCAGAGGGGGAGCCTTGCGAATAGCATGTGCTTTATCGTAAAGTCTCCTTCCCTGCTTTAGGCGTCATTGCTGACACTATTCAGATCGACCTCCATGCAATGGAGACGAAGCGAATCTACCTCCGGTGATCCTCAGAAGTGTCACTATCCGATGTCAGGAAAGAGGAGAATGAGAGAGACAACACTACAGCATTGGCAAAATGAGTGGGACGATGACGATGAAGTGGACTTCTTCACTACAATATTACTGTTCCTGCCATGGATACTTCTGGTAATGTAATGCACCAAACGATGATGCTGAGCATACGTTTTTCCACTGCGCCAGATGGACAAGAGAAAGAGATATCCTGAAGAAGTGGAGGGCGAAATCACACTCAGGAAGATGATCTCCAACCAGCTGAGGAAGATTATGTCCAACAAGACAAAAAAGCTGGACGACTCGTTCCTCAGGTGAAAACAAACTGGAGACAGGGCGCGTGACATCGCTGAATAAGTGATGCTGAATAAGTGATTCCGGGGTGGATTAGGTCAAGAATTAGCGGGTTTTTAGTGAGTGATTCCTCATACGGCAGCGGAGTGCTGTTCCTCCAAGGCGCAAGTCTTAAAAGAAATGGAAACTTGAATACCATTCACATATCTGAACCCGCCAGAGCATTCTACCTAGTACAGCAGCATCGGGTTTTCAACTCTGGTAGGCTCTTATTATGTGGTTGCTGTCCCACAGAGCGTTTTGATTGCTTCGAATTCCTTCGATCAATCACAGTTTTTCCATAGAACTTCTCGCTCTAACTTAATTTTGGAATTTGGACACATTTCAAAGCCAATAACACTGGCAAAAAAAAAAAGGAAAAAAAGTGATGTTTGGTGCTGAGGAGATAAGGGTTGGTGTTGGGGTTTTTCGGTGTGCTGAATCCAAATCTGAAACCCTTTTTTCGCCATCAGGTCTAGTTTTTGAGATATAGCTCATAGATAGACCTCTTTTCTAGCTTCGTTTGTGTGTTAAAAATTGTACTTCAAAAAATCTTTGTTAATTTTTCACTTTCAATCACTCTTTGTATGGTTTTTGAGGTGCAGAATCCCAATTTGACATCCGATTCTAGTCAGTGTACCTACACACAAAAATCCCCCAAAACACGGGGGAAAATCTATTTTAAATGCATTTTTTGAAAAACCGTACGGCAGATAGAGACAATCGAGTTACAAATTCGGATTCAGCATGAAAAATTCTGTAAGAATTTCTCTAATTTATTTCTCAAATCTATAAAATAAGCCGCTGGTAAATTTTCATCTAATACGTTCACTTTGTTCATTTGGGTGAGGATTGAGGAACGCAAAGGTTTTTGACACTTTTTTTAGTTTTGACAAATTTTTAACACAAAACGTAGCTAGAATAATTCTAGCTACGTTTGTGTGTTAAAAATTTGTCAATTATTGAGGTATAGGAGCAATATCTCAGACTGATAGCAGACCTGATGGCAACAAACGGGCTTCAGATTTGGATTCAGCAAGGGTTGGTGTTTGTCGGTGTGACAAATTATAAATATAATAATATGATATTTAGATTATATTAAGGCCTCATTACTTTTGAAACCTCACAAGTGTGTCCAGAGAGGCAGAATAGTAGTTCGCCATTTTTCTTGACATCCCAGACTTGAACGTGACCATTACCTTCGGCGGCAGCCAATCTCGTTCCAACCGTATCAAAGGCGAGATCTAGTATCTGAAAACAGGACGACGATTTAGGTATTAAACAAGAACAAGTGTGGAACATAACTCAAATATAGAAGACTGTGTGTCATACCTGGAGGAATGCTATTGATGATATCGATTTGAAAGATGTCATAAGAGTTTAGGAAACAAATAACAACATGAACGAACAATATTGTTTATTAAATCAAAACAAAATGACAATGACTCAAGACGTAGAAGTAAGAATGAGTAAAAACTCAATTCGATAATTAATTATAGCCTTGTCGAATTTTAAATTTGGTGTATTCACAACCAGTAACTGCCAATTAACCATGCTGTTAATTCCATATAAAATAACGAAAGATAAATGAAAGAACGAAATGTGATAAATGAAATACTTCTACCAGATATAAGAAATGAAATAGAAAATGCAAAGAACGCAGTCAGTGAACGTTGCTGCAGTTCTTGTTGATTTAAACTGGAAGTCACTTTTCAATATTTGTTTGTATCGGCGGGTTTTCTTGGAGTTTAGGTGAATCAGATCGAGCGGTTTCAGATTCTTCAGATGGTGAAATGACGACCTCGGGATCTTTCGAAGAGGACAAATGCTCTTGGGATTTTTCAGTTTGGGAGGCTTTCGATGGATCGCTACCGACAGCCTCGTCGAGAACAGCTTGAGGGGAAACATCATTCTCGTTCACGTGATCCGGTTTATCGCCGATATCTTGCTCAGTTTTATCGGACTTGTCCTCGACCAATCTTGCAATCAGTGCTTTTCTCAGGAGGAGAAAAACGAAGCACTTGATCCCTCCGTGATTGACCATAACGGACTGTATTTCTCTCCACAAGTCGCCGTTTTTCCTCAGAGCTTTGATCATCGCAGCTTTGTCGTACGTCAGAAGGGCAGCGCGACCAGATCCGCATCGAACCACACGAGCTAGTTCTATTAGAGTTGAGTCGTACAAAGCGTTGTTGTCCTTCCATTTTCCCATTCTCAGACCAAAAGGAAGGTCCGTCACCATAACATCTACTGATTGATCTTTCAAAGGAAGTGACTTGGCGTTCCAACGGAAGGCGTCCATATTCAACGGTTCAGTCTTGGTGTTGAAGGCAATGTTTTCCATCGTTCGAACGACGCACTTTTCGTTAATATCACCGCAGATGTGAAACGTTTTGGGAAAACCTTTTGCGCCTTCTATTGAAATTGACCCCCCTCCACACATGGGATCAATCACGATGTCACCAGTTCGTGGCTCGGCAAAGCGAATCATGCTGTAACACAGAGTCGACCTTAAAGTAGTTGGTCCAAAATGTGAAATATTTCTTCGGTGGAGCGACTGTTTCGTCAGACCAAAGGTCACGTAACCCGAATAATCTTCGATCACCAACACAACGTTTATGTCCCATCGAGTCAAATCGACTGTCCAATGGAATTCGTCATTGATTTGTCCTCCGAAATGCATAGCAGCATCATTCGAGTCGAAGCTGTGTTTCTTTCCATTTCTGTAGCACGTAACGCGAAATTTGAGAATGCCATCGTCGATGTAAGGTTTAGGCGGAGGTTTGGCCACCCTTTTCTTCCCTTTCCCGTTTTTTTGTTCCTCCCTGCGTTTTTTCCAGAACCCCATTTTCTTCCCTCTTTTGGTTTCATTGAAGGGATCATCATTTGGTTTGCCTGGATTTTCGATATTTTCAAGACCTACGGCAGGGGCCACACGAGAGTCATCGGATACAGAGAGCGACTCGCTTTTCAATCGTAAATCTTCAACCGCTGCTTCATCAATTTCCTCCTTAACGACATTGCTTTTTACGCTATCAAGTTCACCATTGCCTTCTATGACATCGGAGATTTCCCCACCGGATACTGCAGTACATTTGGATGCATTTATAGGGCTTGAATCGGTACCCGAAACCAATTCAATACAGTCTTCTTCAGCCGAATGAAAACTTACATCTTCCTCACTATCTAATACCTTAGCACCTTGCTTGGCACAATTGATTTCAGGAACAGTAGCAAATTCTGCCTTATCACAATCCGCAAGAAGTTTGGGAGAATCGTGCACGTCGTGTAAAATAATTGGGTTGGAGCCAAGCTCACATTCTGGTACTACTGTGATCTCAGCATCTTCTGACATGAGAGGATCAGATGGGTTTTGTAGAGTCAAACATTTCTGGCATGTGACTTCACCTTCGGCCAAAGGCACAAGTTCCTTTGCACATTTCGGAAACTGCACACCTTTGAACCCCGTAAGTTCTGCCCACTGCGGGACGTATTTAGCCCAGTCAACCTTCCCCACGAGATTTTTAATCAACTCCACGTCTTTCTTCTTGTCGCGGGTGAATTCAATCTCGTCGAAAGCTTCGATAACGATATACACGTTGTCGACAGCCCGCAGTTTTAACACGCTGGGGTAACTGTCTTTCTTTATATTGAAAAATATGCGTCCCTTACCTTTGACAATGTTCGCGGGCTTACACTTTTCCTTGCATTCATCAACAGCTTGCGGTTCGAACCCGGTTACCACCGTCGCTTCCAAAGTGATCAAATCCTTCGAGGCTTTCGCCTCGCCAATCAGTTTTGTGAGGTATAAAATGCCCATCTTCAATAATCTAGGCTCACTGCATGAAAACTTTATGACCATTAATCACTTAACGTCAAGTAAGATGCACTACGATTTCAATTCACTAATTTGCACTTCGCTCTGGTTGGGCCTTATCACTTTTATCGCCAGTGTTACCCGAACCCAAGGCTTTGCATGGATACTAAAATAGAGAGTACAAGTGTACATCCATTGTACATTAGTCCGTGCATCCTACAGCACGACATAGCATCCATAGGAACGCGGCCAATTTGAAATTGGTCTGGGATCACGTAAGAATTTCCTATTAAATTTGAAGAATCCTACTTTCCTATTAAATTTGAACAAATTGTAAGGAAGCTCTTGGTCATGTTCTACACATTTTACTAATTTTACATTTTACTGACACGCAACCGAACACCTGTCGTTCAGATCTGGCAATGTACACATTCAAGTTATAGATACATGAGTTACATACCGGGCCGGTTTCACCAATAGTTTTTAATCAATCAAAGTTTTCGGTGAAACTGGCCCTTATGCAGTTACAATACCAACATCCAAAAATTGATGTTATAGTTGAAACAACCAGCTACGTATTTTAGGTGCTCAACAGTTTGAATTTGAGCAGGAAATAGGTACCTTTTACCTGAGTGATTGCCTTCGCAGTTTGGAGTATTTGAACATTCGCAACATAGAATTGCACTACTGCAAAACCAACTAGTAGGTGCAACATTTGGAGTGTTGTGTGTAGGTAATTCGGAGTTTTCAAAGTTTCGAGAATCACGTAAAACAGCAAAAGTGGGTAAATACAAAAGATCGGCGTTTTAATAATATTATTAAGTACCTACTCAGTTTTCAATCAACTACCTACCTCTTTACTCTTAGGGCGGACGGTGTGGTTGCTTTAAAGGACCTTTTTTTTTGGAATTGCATAAGAATCGCAGAAGAACGAGAAAATAATAATATTGTCACAACATAAGTATATTATACTTATGTTGTGACAATAAATGGAAAAGTTCGTCTATAGTTAATGGTGGCAACTGGAATTTGATAAAAATTTGAAAGTATTAAACATCCTGTTGACAAAAAAAGTGACATTTGGCTGGTTTGTGTTCATGATGGTACATTTATTGTAGAATGGAATCCGGGGGGCACCACCAGATTATTACAGTTTGGATCAAAGAAGGGAAACATGTTTTCGAATCTGTGCATAATAACAGAAGAAACATAGTAGTAGAAGAACAATTCTCATTAATGCGCGTAAATCAACTCACACACTCACAAATCATCACCCACAAGTAAGCAATCCCACACCCGAGAGACACTGATGAGGACCTCGAGAGGAACTTTGAAGGACTGGTAAGGTCCCGTTTCTCGCCCTCAGGCGATCAAGATTTTAAAATCTGTGGCATGTCCCCACACACAGTTGATTGAATAGGTACTCGGCCGTCACTAGTTACACTCCTCTGGCATCAGTTGCCTTGTTTTGTGATTTGTTGTATTTTGAGTTGTTTTCTTGGTTTGCATCAAAATAAATGCTGGTTTCGAAACAGTTCATTATTGAAATAGAGAAAATACCGCAGTTGTCTAGTAAATTTCAAAAGAATATACCTACTGCCCTGTTAAATAAAAACGCCTCAAGTACAATGTTTACGAAAATGGGGTTTTTATGGAACCCCCTATTTTGAACCTGGCCTTTTCGATGGTGGGGGAAATTCCGGACGTGGGGGAAATTCTGACCATAAACATACGAAAATTGGTCAATGTTAGGGTAAAACGCCTCAACGACACGCTGTTAAGGTAAAACGCCTCAACTGAGGCGCTTGCTACGAAACCCAGCTCATTCCATATTTTTCTGAAATCCAATTTCTTGCATATTTTGAAGTTTAGAGGGTCCTTCATAACCTGACAAAGGGATATAGCTTAATTCCAGCTCATTCCGACCCAAAACTAGCTGAAAAGGATTTCAAAACCCAATGAACATCGCTTGATGCGGGGAGAGCCCAGGAGCTCATCCGAGAGGGTATTGAGGAGGTTGGAGAGAAGAGGAGAGTAGTACATGACTATCAAGTCCTGGTGGCTGATGGGGAGAGGTGGGGGGCACTGTGCTCATGAACACATTCAATCCATGTTGAGGCATTGAAGGGGGTACAGACGACATTGGAGTAGCTATTGATGATACTGCCGGAGGCATTATCCCTTGGCTTTGACCCAAGCTGGTGTTGAGATAATTGGTGGAGCAGATGAAGGGACAGATGGAGTTGATAACGGTTGCTGAGAGTAAGGATGAGGGATATGCTGAGGCGAAGTCTTTATAGGAGCCTGTGGAGGAGGAAGGTTTGGAGCCATTTGAGGCGAGCCCATGGAACCCATTTAAGATGGAGAAGGCATTTTCGATATTCCTGAAGGTACATTAGATTACATCGTCTGATGTGTTACAGGCATGGGCCCAGATGGGAACAATTGTCGTGAAGTCACTGGTTGATGTGGCACGGGCGAGGGAGGGAGGGGCTGTGGCTGCTGTGCAGACATCATACCATGTTGTAAGGCCGGGGAATAAAGTAGCTGAGATGAAGGTGGAGGCGACGCCAGCTGTGCCTGCTGTGGTGGAGTCGAATGAGGTGGTGTTTGCTGCGGTTGGGATGGAGAGGCCATGTGTGAATGCTGGTGAACAGGTGACTGCTGTGGCACTAGAGATTGCTGCTGTGTAACTGCTACAGAAGGAGTTGGAGGAGTCATTTGGGCTGGCGAAGTATGTTGACCAGACATGGGATGTTGCACTGAATGTTGTTGTAGAGAATGTTGTGAATGTTGAGAAACGCGAGCTGGAGACCGATGGGTAGATTGTGGCCCAAGCGGAGTTTCAGGTGTGCGTGCAATATTAACAGAATCACTGTGGCTAGAGATCATATCATCCATTTTATTTCCACTCTGAAAGTTATCGAATCTCCAGTATATCCCATGTTGGTTTGTCCGCTCTCATTAGGAACGCTCTTCGATTGTTGTGGTTGAGACGGAATAGGCTGAGAATCAAGACACTGGAGACTAGGTTGGCCATGTTGCTCTAAGCTAGGGGAACTTGTTGGCACGAGTGGTGATGCTGCATATCTATCCGTTAACTTGGCAGTTGTTTAATAACAGGAAAAGGTTTGCCCTCTGGATAAAATTCAGCTCATTCCAAGCTTTTGCCATCTCCCACTAACAGTCTCAACTGTGAAATTTCAGATCATTTGAAAAAGTTAAGTGGATGACATTTATTTAAAACTCATAAAGACACAAATATTAACTGGTAAACTGAAAAAAAAAAATTTCACACTACTTAATTGAACGAACAAAACTGAAAAAAGCATCGTGTTTTTGCATCAAAATCAGCTCATTCTAACATAATTAGTGTGATTACGCCCAAGGTAATGCACCTGCAATGAAAATGAAAAACTAATCAAATTCTACGCGGTTATACCTACAATTAAAAATTAAAAAAAATTAGCTTTAGAACTCAAGACGTGAGACGTTTTTGGTCTCTCCTGTAAAATTTCCAAAAATAGAATCAGCTGGTTTTGATAGCAAACGCCTCAACTCTGGGATGAAAATGCCTCAAAAGTTTTGAGTCAAAACTTAGTTATTTTCGCGCTAGTCTTAAGATAAAACGCCTCAACTCACCAAAACATTATGACATTATCACAATACATTATTTTGGCCTTTTTCCTAACAAAACATCCGTATGATTGTGTTGTTTACGTTAAGTGACTGCCTCACGAGCAAGTTGAGGCATTTTACCTAAAAACCATCCCAAAACGGAAGCTGGAAATTTTAAAATCGCCTTAACTGCAATTAATCTATTAATGGAGTTTTACAATGAGTTGCAGTCAACTTACATCAAAGGTTTCAGTGAAAAAGTTTGAGGCGAAGTTCTGCGATGTTTTGAATTTTGAGTTGAGGCGGTTGAAATTTGATGTCTTGTCAGGATAAGGGTTAACAGGGCAGCATAATGATAGAAATATGAGATAAAAATGAAACACAAGAAATTTTAATGAAACACCAAGTTAACTCGACAAAGTCCATTGTATTTTTAAGATATTTTGAGACCACATGTAGGTACAAGTTTCATCTCCACATAACTCGAGAACATCTATTCCTTAACTAAAAAGTTGCTCAAGTGCTCGCCTAGACATAAATTTAAGGAGATTTTTAATTGGCCGTTTGGGAAATCGCCCGTGTGTGAAGAGAGGTAAAGAGGCAAGGAACTAGGAATAAGGTGGGGGCGCGGAGGGGGTAAAATAAATAACAGGACGACCACGCTCTTCCAAACCGAATCACGCCTGTAAATACATGTTCCATGTTAAAAGAAAAACGCCGCTGACGGTATCGTTGAGGGCCGTTGATAATGGGGGTAGACAAGTGGGAACTCTGAATGAGATAAACTGGAATATTCTCACCAATTTCGCTGGTTCATCCGGAGTGCAATAATGACGATGAGGGGGCTATGAAACCCGGAATTCTTGGAGATCTTTAGCACTTCCTGGTGAGTGAGGTGTACGAAAGGGTTGCGACCCAGTTGGAACATAGTCGTTGATGATGAACAGGACTGACTTGGTCTTGCCAAGGGTTGAGAGGTCCACACAGAGAGAGGAAGTTGCTTTGAAAGTCACGTAAAGTCAATGAGATAACCCTACCCAATTATAATCTTTCGACTATAAACTTATACTATAAACACCCTAACTCGCTGACATTTTCTAACTACTACGTACCCAAACAATACTAAGTTCGCTTAATATTATATTTTTTAATAATTCGCAAAGACAAGTAGTTTGCCCTGCCCAAAATTTAACGTGAGCAACCTGTAGGATTGTTGAGAGCTTTATGTTGTATTTAGATTTTGTCGAAATTTCGATGGTACTTTCCCACAAGATAAGTAATGCCTTACCTCATCTTCGTGCTCCAAGTGGAAGCATTCTTTTAGATTCCTCAGATCCCAAATCTTGGCAGTTCGGTCAATAGAACCAGTGGCGACGAGAGTTGAGTCATAGTTGAATAAGCATCGACTAATTGAATCCTGGTGTCCGGGAAAATGTCCAACTTTGCTATCGAACCAATATTTGATATAATCCATTTAATCGTAAAAGTCCAGGCATTAAGTTTTATAAAGTTCTAACTCACCTGTGAGTCCTTGTGTCCCATAAGAAAACGTTCGAATCAAATGAACCACTGAGTAAGTAACTTCCATCTGAACTAAATTCTAATGCTACCAGTGCATCCCTATGTCCATCAACGACCCACAGCTCGATTCCTAGTAAAAATAAAAGAGAACCAGAAAGTATGCTAAACAACATCAATTGGTGATACTTGAATATAATTGGGATGTCCCATTTTATGGAACAATTAAATTTTTTTTTTTAAATACAACAATATTCGATGTGCATTATGAGATATGTATTCACCTGATGGCAAGTCGAAAATTTTTCCGGAATGATCCATAGAACCTGTGGCCACACATTGGTTATTGAAGTCATACTGAACGACTACCACCTCTTCTGTATGGCCCCATAGCGTTGCTAATTTTTCCCCACTCTCGCTATCCCAAATTATGGCGGTTTTGTCAAAACTGGCTGATATAATTCGATCACTGAGAAACCAACGGGGAGGTTATACATAATAGTAAGGTAATCCAAAGGATTTGCCACCACTAGTCGAGTACTGGAGGAAAGCTACGTATAGTACCTCTACTGTGAGGAACACCACTACTCGGTCTTGTTTGAGAGTATGGAGGTGACATCTACTGTAACAGAAGATATCTATTAATCATTTTGACTCTATTAAATTTTAAGGAAAGAAATAATTCTTTTGAGAGAGGGAATATTAGGGAGAGAAAATATTTGTTGATCTAGTACCGTTCTTGTTATTTGAAATTAACATTAGATTAGATAGTTAAGCTTCATAAAAGAGAAGACATCATCAGGCACCAGGCTTGCTCCAGTACTCGACGCGCTAGGAAAGGTGGATTCTTCTAGGATTCATTATAATTGCACTGTACAACTAAAGAGCTAGGTTCACTAAGATGACAGAAAATACGGCTGCAAAAGCCCTGTTGAAGCCTACAAATGACAACAGAACTGGAATCCGTGAGCAGAATTATACATTTTATACTAATACAAAAAGAGCCAAATCAACATAGCAAAGGGTTAGTCAAAAACGTTGAAAATCAATCAGGAAAACCCAACAGTGTGGGACCAAACTGAGGATTAAGAATCTTAATTTAAGATGTCTGAGGACTAAGATGAGTATTCGTGAGGTGTTTGCGTTGGCCAATACGATTGTCAAACTAAGTGAACCCAACGTGATCCTTTCGTTTCAATACTACTCATTAAATTAACGCTTTTCGAAGATGGCAGTAGCTGACGCAAAATAACACAAAACCTACTCAAACGGGTAGTTGAATGTGACGTCAAAAACAACGCCAGTGTGGCCTTCCATTGTCGAGCTCAGGTTGCCAGATGTAGTGTTCCATATTTTACAAGTTCTATCAAAACTCCCTGTCAAGCATCTGGACGGACAAAAATCCCCAAAATACTAAAGTGATGAGAGTTAAATTCAAATCAGAATATAGTTTTCAATTTGAGATTGGTCAGGCAAAAAATACTAAAGTGATGAGAGTTACATTCAAATCAGAATATAGTTTTCAATTTGAGATTGGTCAGGCAAAAAAATACGATGGTATTTGAAACAAACTTAGTTCCATCCTTGTTAAATTTGACGTTTGTGATAGGCAAAATGTGCTCCATGGTTCTATGGAGGTAGAATTTATGTTTAACGTCATCTTTTAGTTTGCTTCTCAATCTTGTAAGTGTCAGTAGGAGGTAAGGGCGAGTGCCTTTGGTGAGAAGTCTTTCCTTTTTCATCAACTGGTCAGCCAGAGCTTCGATGTCTGTTCTGGAAGTCACGAAAAGACAAAATACCAATACAGTACATTAAAGAGAGGCTCAAATGATTCGATGAGGTCCTCACTAACATTTCTCCTTTGTTTCGAATCAGAAACTAGGTAGTTCCTCTGGTACACCACATGAGTACGTCACCAGGAATTTTTGACAGGGTTCTTCTATCTCTGAATCATTCATAGAGACAAATTTCTATAAAAATTATGTTGTGCTCTTGTGAATGTAACGCAGACACTAACTGTGAATCACGCGAAATAGTGCGAATTAAAGTCAAAATAACCTTACCCACCTAGTCTCTAGCTCTTCCTCTTTTTAATATTAATTTATTTTTATTAAATAATTATTTTATTTATTTTTCGCTTCCCCGCCTCCGGCCCCCTCAGGAAACTCGGGCCCAGGGGCAATGGATCCAGTTCCCCCTCCCTCTCGTCAGGCCTGCGTATATTATAACTTGATGTATAGAGTGTATTTTTTCATGTTGTAACTTGGTGTATTTCCCGTATAGATCAGCCTTCTATCTGGATCTCTGTTCAGTATACAGAATAATTGGAGTCATCAGCCAAAGTATAGTGTTTGAGAAAGTCCTCTTTGAAAGGGGGAGGGGGTGATAGTGCGGGTTAGAATGAGGGGCATTCTTCTGGAAGGCTTGGAACCAGTAACTGAAAATTTACCTTTTTTTACTGAAAAAAAAGTCTGTTTTATGCTTTACAAAAAAAAAAAAAAACTGACCACAACACTTTCTAACTGAAAAAAATGGAAATCAAAAAGATAACTAGGAAGCCGGGCAACATCGAACTGGTTGCACTAAATAGCTCCATGCTCATCTCATAAGGCACACTTTTCTTTCTAGCTGCTTTTAATGGTCAATTGTTGAACATAATAAACCAAAAAATAAGGAATACAAATGAAGCGCATCTCTTCAAACATACGCCATAAAGCCGTACTTGGGAACCCATTTCTGAAGTAGGTAACTACTACCTGTTGTAAGTTAAGTATGTCGGTAGGTACTCACGACTCTTTGAGATGAAATAAATCAACCATCTTGTTTTTGGTTTCTCCATTTTGGACGTATTCCAAACCAAGACCTAAATAGAACCACAAAATATAAAATCAGGTATGTTGGGAAACGAAAAATAAGGATCTCGCTCCAAGGGGCCCCCAATCTGAAAATCCTCGACTTTTTCCCAACTGATCTTGTGACTCAAAAAAATATAATTCACTAAACTCATATGACAACAAATTCAATACATGTTAGTAATTTTGAACACTAGCTTAGAACAATTTGCAAGTACTTGCAGGTTTATTTAAAATTCATATTAACTAGATACAATACGTTACTCACAAACCCGATGTAATATGAATATTCTGATTATAGAAAACCAAAATTAAAAACAAGACAATTGAAGAATCCCCAGACCTTCGACGATTTTTCATGGCTTCCCCGACAAACTCTCAGTCTTCCTTCGATTTTACAGATCAGACGCCGCATTATAGTTGAAATTTAAGTTATTTCAAAATGACTCACCAGGTGGGAAGTATCTGACGAGGATTTTGACCAATTTCATTCCAAGTACGTCGGTAATTGCATTAGAGAATCATTTCGTTGTAAACTCAGTATCAAGGTGAAGGGTGCGAACACTCAGGGGTAGCGAACTCATTTATTGAAGAAACTTCAGTTGTCAAGGACAACCAGCGGGATGGAGCGACCTTTCAAAACACTTGGACAGCCGTGGGCTTTTAATAAAGGCAATGATAGACATCACGTATCATCTCACTAAACTCTTCTCTACCTTTTGTTACCACAATGTCAACAGAATGGACAAAAACGCTAGGTACGTACGTAGTGGGTTTATGGAACTAACCACGATTGAATGACCTTACGTAATTCGATTCCACTCAAATGAACATCTAAAGCTCACTGGCCCAGCAAATCAAGTCGATCTACAATGTACAAAGTGGAAAACTGGGGAATAAAAGAGCGTATCACATTTTATCAAACAATCATTTTATTCCACTTCAAAGCTTTCAGAAGCTTTCAAAACAACATACAGAGAAATAAATTATTAAACATTTATTTGATTTTAAAAAAATATATAAATATTATTTGGGATATTATTTAAAATATAATATCAATTTCGTTATGGTGATATTGTTTGTATGTATAATGTAGGTACTAATAAAAGTAGGTAGGTATGTAATCGCCAATTGAATATTGCACCGATAGTACTAAATTTAATCATTAACAAAAGGAAAACTGCTCATTTATCGTTCATAAACCTAACACGGAAATACACAAGGTAAGGAAGAAATTCGTGCGAAAAAGTTTCTAGAAGAACATCGTGGCTCGCATCACAGAAAAACCCAAAAATAGAGATCAAGTGATGTAGTCTTATTTGCGCATGCGTTGAACTGAATGTAGCTGTCGTCATAATTCTACACTCCGTTCCAGAGATAGTCCTTAAGAGGAAATAATACGAAATTGTGAGTTTATAATAAATGCGAAAGGGGGAACCACTAACGAAACGATGACGTACGATGGGTACGATGGTGGGAATCTCCTGTGATTCGAGGGAAATTCGAGACACTTGATTCGCACATCCATTCCTTCTAACTTTAATACTTGTTTACTATTCAGACTTTCCTTGAAAAATTCATACTTTCTTAATAAGAAAATATACCTAAACAAAAATATATAATGGTCTTGAAACCCGCAGAAAGTCCCCGCTCGGATGCACGACAACGTTATTTTTTGTAAATGGAATTCAATAATTATTTGACTTTTTTCTGTTTCAAACTCTTTTTGGTGTTTTGGTCGACTTCGGGCAGTTCGTCGTATTCCTTGCTCTTCTCTTTTTTGGCTGAAAATAATCAGAGACCAAAAATTAATTTAATAAAAAACATCGAATGAGGTGAGATTGAATCAATTGAATCCACACATCCATTCCTTCATTCTGTTCTTATAACAGGTCTAGGTTACGGGTAGATTCTCCATCCTTGAGAACTGAAGTTCGCCACCCACTCACCTCTCGGTAGATTCAAGGGGAGACCGACCCGAGAATATGATACGACCTTCACCTCCAATACCAATCTCGTTCCATTTTTCACGTGTTGTGTTTTTCATCGAGTTCTTAGTAGTAGATAATATTATAGTAACGGACATAATAGCATTGCCATTCGGGATCTTTCCTTTATCAGCGAGTATGCCTCCTTAAACGCCTATAAACCAACAGCGGGAAAAGGATTGAAGGGTAACACTGCGATGGAGCCATCCGAAGCTTTTCAACTCTCAGACCTGCTATGTATTACGAGCCACATAGCTTTTCAACTCTCAGACCTGCATGTAGCCACCAGTAGCCAAGGTACAGAGTTCCGTACACGAACCTACTGACTCCTCATACTACGACTGGTGGTAAAGTACCTACTAGTAGATGTTGACAGCAAAACAGAATTCTAAGGTAGATAATCTGCCTGCTTAACGTGACCACTAGGATTCTGACTCTCAATTAACACTTGATTGACTCAATACAAATGACTCTTCCTATTTTTCTGCATTCACATTATGTCTACCTGTACATTTACTCGAACATTCAGAACCTTTAACCTTCAAGCAACAAACTCGAACATTACATGGGACATCACAAAATGGTGTAGTAACACAGTTTTGGTCACCACTGGCCTCAAATTCTGCTGGGATAGTAGGAATTAAATCTACTCGTACATTTGAATTATAATAATTACAGAGACGGCGAAGAACTTTTCATTTTTTAAACACGATTTATTTACAAAACGACACTCATGCTTGTTTGTAGAAAAATGATGTAGCCCCATCGATGACTAAAACGTCAATTCGAGATTAGGATGTGAGCTGGATGCCGAACTTTCCTTGCCGAATTGGCGGGCAGCGGGGAAAGTAAAAAGACACTGAGACCAGGAGGCCAAGTGAGATTATGCTGAAAGTAAAAACGATTGAGTCAATGGTGGTAGAATTCAGAAGGATACAAAACTCCAGTAGGCCAGTGAGAAAACAACACTCATGTTAGTCCCAAAAGCACACTTGTATGATGTAGGTATGTAAGTGTTGAGTGACGTATTGGGAAATGGAAAAATATTCCACCACGGAGAATGAGGCAACAACACCACGAAAAACACCCCAACAGAGGAATTGAGAGACCCATCCAGTAGTTGTCCATCTGATGAGGTCTTCTACAGGAACGATTGACATCACAACAAAGATATGACATACATTTCTGCTCTGAGAGTCGGTCTTGCCGACCACTTTGTTATTCATTCTTGTGCCTAAATTTCTGCCGGTTCACAGTATGGACTGTAGGAACCAAAGGACGGTTTATAGAGCCCTATCATATTTAATTCCACACAAAGCCACTTTAAACCCAGCAGACCTGACAACATATCAACCAACGCTTGAGATGAATTCGCCCACTTTTCTTGTCATCTGTGAAGATTGCATTTGTGAAAAGAAAAATGGAAAAAGTCAAACCTTCCAAAATCGAGACACTGTGGAAGTACCGGAAACCCTCTGATGATAAAACGAGGAACCAAGGATTATTTTACAGGTTCTTCTACAAATATTCAAGAATATTGACAGGGATGCATGCAAGTTATAGTACCCGACCTACCATTACTGCTGACGCAGCCATGAACACTATAAAACCAACGTGAGCAGGCCCCGAGCCTTCAGTTCTCGGCCTGCTACTGTAACCGACCGACCCTGTGTGTGTTCCGCGTAATTTGTTCCAAGTGTTCCAATAACTTTATTGTCACAATTTAAAGTCTGTGTAATTCCGTGAATAAAGTTCGTTTCGCCTAAATTCATTTCAACCTTTTTTAAAAAGCCGACTCCTAAAGAACCTACCCTAACTGGCGCAAGTCTTGGAAGGACATATTTGAAGACCCAGTTTCGACTCGCAAATTATCCGCGTAGTGTTTTCGCGATAATCGTCGAACTCTTCAAGTGTCCGGAGTGCTTTCGAAAAGGATTGAGTGTAGTTGGAATCAGCAAATCAACACGCCCGACTTCGCTGACCACCAGGACGAAGGACTACCGAACACGGAACACAGGAACGAACGCAAGAACAACAACCGGAACCACCAGGTATACTATCGAACAGTAGTAAGCCAGACTCCTAGGGTAACTGTAAGCAGTTAGACTTACATAGGTTCCCTAGCCCGATCACGCCCAGATCGGTTTTCAAAGTCTTCATTTCCGTCTGCCCTGACCCTTGAAGCCAAGCACGCCCCGCTTGTAGAAATAAGTAACAAGAAAAAGAAAAGTAACAAGTAACAAGGAAAAGGAAACTAAATAAATTCCAAGTAATAAAAAACAATAAAAAAAAAAAAAAAAAAATACTAAAAAATAAATAAATAAATAAAATAAATAAACTTTTATTTCAACGTGCGAAGGTTCGCAACAAGAATAATACTTTTGAATTGAAATCGTCAACGTGCGAAGGATTTCATCATATCTCGAGCGAAGCTCACCTTAGCAAAAAGAAAACCTCCCACGCAGTCCATCTCCGCCACTCATCTACATCATCACTCTTATCACTCTTCAGCTGACTCCCAGCCTTTTAAACTCGACCTTCGACGTCATCTTCAATTAAACCTTCTTCATTTAAATTTAAGCCATATTATTCTGTCTAAATTGTTAGTACGTAAGGAACTTTATTCACTTTATATTTTTCAGGAACCTAATTACCTATTTTTGCCTAACCTAATTACTTCAATTTAAAAATTTTCTTTTAACTGTACAGGGTTGTCCAAAATTCCGAAATCAATTAAATTACCCCGTTCGAGGCCCGATCCATACATAGATTGGTTTAACTCTATTCGTAGGCCCGAACAATCACCAACAATGGAAGGTCTTGCTGACATTTCTGCCCAAGGGACCTCTGACCAAACTCCCATCCAGAGAAAACCTACAATTCCATCCCCTTTCCCTGAAATTCCCCCACTAAAGGAATCTCATTTCGCTCTCCTCCCAGAATTTAACGCTCGAGACCCCCTTGCATTAACAAGATTCATCTCCGTCAGTGATAAACTGTTTGATCACTTTTTCGACAAAACGGGTCGGAATACCTTCCAAAATGACCTGTTGTTCGAAGGGGTACTTTCGAGAATTAAGGGTGATGCTGCAAGACGAGTTTTCGCAGCAGATCCTAAAAATTGGGAAGAACTCCGGAAGGTATTGTTGGAGTCGTACGGTGACCGTCGGGACAAGTTTACGTTAACAACAGAACTTGCCCGCCTCAGCCAAAAACAGGGTGAAACCTGTTTTGAATTCCATACACGGCTGGAAACCGTCCTAAACAACATTATTGCTACGCTCCAGAAGGAACAGAGCTCGCACGAACTTATATCTTTCGTGCAAGGGCTGGCCTTGCGTGTCTTTATCACAGGACTGGAGGACTCGGTAGGATCGTTGATCCGAGCGAGAAGTCCGAACTCCCTGGCGGAGTGCATCGCAATCCTGTCCAATGAGTTCCAATTCCGGAACAAACCAAAACCAGGTCCACCATCCAAACCTAGTAATCCCCAAGCTAACAGCGGACCTTGGCGACCCTCCTACCAACCTCAACACCCCAGACCACCCTTCCAATACCCGAGACCACCCTTCCAATACCCCAGACCGCCCTTCCAACAACCTAACAATTTCGGCCAAAATTCCCCTAGAAAACCCTATCAGGGTCAGTACAAAACAAATTTTCAGTCTAGACCACAAGGAAACACGTATACCCTAGATGCGTGTGACCAAACAGAATGCGAAGGTGAACAGGACGAAAAAGTACGTGAAAAGGGAACAGGTTATTATGTGTATGATCCATTTTTACAGGCACCGGTATATTACGACACCGAATTAATGCAGAAATTTGAGGATTTAAACATGCGAGAATCAGGAATCGAATCTGAACAAGAACAAACTAGTTCTTTTTTAGAAGTAGGCCACGATCAACCCCAAACCCAGTCATAACTAAATTAACCCCCAACCTAACTAAATTTGCTCCCATCCAAACTAAATTTGCTTCCAATCAAACTAAATTTGCTCCCAACCAAACTAAAATTGCTTCCAATCAACCTAAATTTGCTTCAAACCAAACTAAATTCGCTCCCAACCAAACGCAAAAATCTGAAGTCATTGAATTTAATCACATTTCAAATGAACTACCTTTTATAATTTGTCCAAAAACCGGAATGAAATTTCTTGTAGACACAGGTTCCACTAGGTCCTTCATTTTATCCGAAATCGCAAATAAGTATTTCAACAAAAAATTAAAACCTGCCACTGGCGTAGTAGTCACAGCTCACGGAGATTCAAAAATCACCCACTTAGCCATGCTCCCCTGCGGTGAACTCTTCAATCAGAAAAACCTGAATCTTCCTTTTAGACTATTCGACTTTCATACCAAATTTCAGCTGCTCTTAGGACTGGACAATTTGAAAGCTCTTAAAGCGTCCGTCGACTTGGAAAATAACCTTCTTAGGACACCTCAGGTCAACATCCCCCTTTACTTTTCAACTGGATGCCTCTGTCCAAAGGGAAGAGTAGAATCATTCCTAATTGACGCGAGGTCTATCCAACAGGTCAAGGTAGAGGTTGATAATGTAGAAAACGGTGAAGCCTTAATCGACTCGATATCCTTCCCAGGATTGCAAATCCCAACTTGCATTGTCCATGTAGAAAACTCTCAGGCTTTCGTTCATGTGACTAATCAACAGGAAGAACCAGTAAGGTTGTATTTAAACCATCCGTTGAATGCTGAACCAATTCCAGAAGGCCAGTTTATCGATTCGGAACCAACCCTAAATAATCTTGATAGCTCCCCAAAATTTTATAGACGTCAAAAGCGATGGATTGACTTTTCAAAGTTTCGACTTGACCACTTGAATCTAGAAGAAGAAAAAGCCATTAAAAGTCTAATTCTTGACTATGCGGATCTTTTCCAAGAGGATGAAGGCCCCCTGACCTTCACGAATGAGGTAAAACACCACATTCGTACCAAGGACGAAATTCCCATCTTCATCAAACCTTACAGGTATCCTCACGTATATAGGGAAGAAGTGGCAAAGCAAATTGATAAACTACTTGCTCAGAAAATCATCCGCCCTTCCAACTCCCCTTATAACGCTCCCCTTTGGATTGTACCAAAGAAAATGGATGCGTCCGGAAAGACGAAATTCCGCCTTGTCATTGACTTTCGAAAACTCAACGAGTCCACGATTTCTGATCGATTTCCGCTCCCCAACATTTCGGAGCTTCTGGACAAACTTGGCCGTTGCAGTTATTTTTCAACTCTAGATTTGGCTCAAGGATTCCATCAGATCGAACTAGATGAGCAATCCATTCCCAAAACAGCCTTTTCCACTGAAACTCAGCATTATGAATATTTAAGGATGCCTTTTGGCTTGTGCAATGCCCCAGCTACTTTTCAGCGAATGATGAATAATTGTTTGAGAGGGTTGAATAATGAGATATGTCTGGTTTATCTAGACGACATCCTTGTATTCTCAACTAGCCTTCAAGAGCACATTGTTCGTTTGAGACAGACTTTCGATCGTCTGCGGAAAGCCAACCTTAAAATTCAGCCTGACAAAACCGAGTTTCTTAAAAGAGAATTGGCTTACCTAGGCCACGTAGTCACTGCCGATGGTGTCAAACCAAACCCGGAGAAGATACGTGCGATAGAAAGCTTCCCAATTCCCCGGAATAGAACTGAAATTAAACGATTTTTGGGACTTCTGGGTTATTACCGTCGATTTATCAAAGGTTTCGCAACCCTCACTAAACCCCTCACCTCCGCTTTAAAGAAAAATAGTAAAATTACGCCTAGTTCACCCGAATTTGAAAAGAGCTTCAAACACTGCACAACCCTCCTTTGTAACGACCCCATCCTACAATACCCAGATTTCCAAAAACAGTTTCGAGTGACATGCGATGCTAGTGATTTTGCCACAGGCGCCGTCCTGAGCCAAGAAATCAATGGTTCGGACCTCCCAATAGCCTATACCAGTAGAACATTGTCGGAAACGGAGAGGAAATACGCTACAAATGAAAAGGAACTCCTAGCCGTACTCAACGCTCTCAAAGCCTTCCGTCCTTACTTGTACGGACAGAAGTTCATTTTATTTACGGATCATAAGCCTCTTCAATGGCTTTTCAATATGAAAGATCCAAACTCCAAATTATACCGATGGAGGTTAAAAATAAGTGACTTCAACTTTGAGATACGATACAAGCCCGGGAATTCAAACCATGTAGCCGACGCTCTTTCCCGAATCGAGCTAAACAACTTGGACTCAGATCCAACAGCTCAGCCCTCCACGCCACCGGTCGATGCAGACCAATTGCTCGAAAACGTACAACTGGACGAACTTCTTCCCCCTCAGTTAACTACAGAGGAAGAAGATCGAGCAATTGCCGCAATATTGGGAGAATTCTCGCGATCGAGAGAAAGGGATCTTGAAGATCACCTGTCCCTTGACGTACAAGCCGAAACTGCTCCCCCCACTATCCAAACATTTACGATCCCCACCAGAGAAGGTCCCGTTAATCATGCAATAAACCAAATAATTTTCAAGTTGGTAACAGCGCTCCCTAGGAAACCCTCTATCAAACGCTTTTTTAATTCCACCAAAACCCGCACCACAGTGGAATTATCTCATTACCACCTAGAGAAGGACGTTGTCGAATTCATTAGGGAATACGTCAGACCCAAGGTCCATTATGGCATCTATTTCCACAATGATCCAGACAACAAATTCTTCCAGAGATTTGCTGCCATTATGACTCGAACCTTCAAGGAATCTGAGCTCTTGATGGCCAAGTTTTCCACATTACTGGAAGATATTGAGTCTGAGGACGACGTCCAGGAACTTATTAAGGCTTATCACGTAGGCAAAACCAATCACCGAGGTAGTCCTGAAACTTATGAACACCTTAAACGAAGATACTTCTGGCCCAACCAGAAGAAAACTATCCAGAACTTCGTTAACCAATGCGATGTCTGCCTACGCACCAAATACGAGAGGAATCCCCTTAAAATAAAGTACAACGTAACTCCAACACCGTCCCGGCCCTTCGAAACCTTACATATCGACAAGATAACAATAGATAGGACAAAATTCCTCACAATTTTTGATCCCTTCTCCAAATACGCCCAAATGTACATGGTACCCACCAATACCAGTCTCGATGTGGTTAAAGTCCTCCTGAAATACTTCTCACATCATGGCGTCCCCAAAAAACTTATTTCCGACAACGGAGCCGAATTGAATTCGTCTCTCGTTAAAGAATTATTAACCAACCACAACATTGATATCCATTTTATATCCAGTCAACATCCCGACTCGAATGGTCCCATTGAACGATTCCACTCAACAATTATAGAACATCTTCGGCTTTTGAATTGTCAAGAAGTGTTCAAAAAGGACGACGTAGAGACACGTGTGCATTATGCCCTAATAGCCTATAATAACTCGATTCACTCGGCGACCTCTCTAACTCCCTTTGAAGTAGTTCAAGGTCACATTTCGGACGACTCCCTCCTCAAAGTAAACCTGGAAGAACGCCTTGCTAACGACTATCTCGCAAAACACCGCGAAAAAATGAAAGCCCTCTACCAAAATCTTAAGGAACGTGGCGATCAGCTAAAAGAGAGAATAATAGAAAACAGAAATTCCACCCGGGAGGATCCTCCTGAACTTCCTGACACTGTTTATGTTCAGACCAAACAACTTCAGAGCAAGACAAAACACCGATACAACCCTGAAATCGTAATATCCATTGATGAATTGAGGCACACCGCACAAATACAGCCCCGTCATGCTAATACCCAACAGAAGATTCACATGGCCAATATCAAAAGACCTAGGAAACTTCAAAAACTCCCTAACATAGACTCAAGCTCTTCAAGCTATTCCCCATCGGAAGTCAGTTTCCCCACGACAGACTACCCCCGTGCCAGGGTTCCACCTTCGGAATCTTCCTCTGAGGACAGAATCCAAATCCCACCTCAAAATTCTCCCCAAACCGCCACCTTATACTCCGTTCCAGAATACGACCCCACCACCATTACCCAAAACAAAGCCCAACCTGGGCATTCTAGTTTAAAAACCCCCTCAGTAACCAGTTTCACAACCCCCGTCCCTAAACGGAATTGTAAGGACCTCTCAAAATTGCTGGAACAAGTACCCTCTCCTCCGCCATTCGAATCCTCTTCCCAATCTGTTTCCCCTCAAGGACCAGGAAGCCCTCACCCGACCAATTCTCCACGGCCATCAATAACTACTCCTCAACTACCGGCTTATCCCATCAGGAAGCCGAGAAAAGCGCTGCCAATGCCCCCCGAAATAGACCTGAAATCGAGATCTATATCTAGAATACCCATCCCCCAAAAACCATACCGATCACCACCGTCCAGCTCCAGTTCCGACTCTAGTTCCTTATCCTCGTTTCAGGACGACACCAATTCACCACGACCCACCTAATCATGGACCGCCAACCTGCTGCCATTATCCTCCTAACGCTTCCGACCTTACTCATGATCCAAGGACTGGAATTCGAAAATATTACATCCAACTTAGGCTTATTACCCATACGATTAGGTTCTGCCCGAATGATCAACCATTATCATACCATCACGCACTACTACCAATTAGGAGAAATACTTGACCAAGTGAACCAAATTAAGACCCATTTCCGTGATATCATCAAAGTAATAGATGAAGATAGCGAACTTCAAAAGGTTGTCCGATCCCGAATTCAAATGATCGAACATATGCTAAAAACTATTGAAGGACGATTGTTTGCATCAACCTTACCCCGCCGTCAGAGGCGAGGATTGTTAAACGGCCTAGGCTCTGTAGTTAAATTCATTACAGGAAACTTAGACGCCAATGACGAGGAAAAATTTAATCAAATTCTTCACCACCTGCATACAAACCAAGAAATACTGTCCCAACAAATTAGTCACCATTACTCAATCAATGAAAAATTTGTCACTGAATTGAATGAAACTATTTCGAATATTAATTACAACCACGACATTTTGGCTTCGGAAATAGAGCGATTGAGGGAAGCAAGCTCCTTTGCAACCCAGGTAGGAAAAGTAGAAAACGCGCTAGAACACAATCAATTGCTATTACAAATAATTTCAGATCTAACCCAAGACATAGAAAATTCGATAACTTTCTGCAAATTAGGTAAACTCCACCCAAGTATTATCAAACCAGAAACCCTACGACAAATCCTTAGGAGTCTTATACCATTCTATGGTAACAGTTTGCCCCTCTTTGAAGAAGAATCACTCTGGGAGATCCAAAATCACATAAAAGTGAAATGCTTCATAAGCTCTGAGGAAATCATCTATTTCTTAGATGTCCCCATCCTCCATACTACTCAGTTCGATTTGATTCTCCTTCAACCACTACCAACCTTCATTCCAAATTTCTATGCTACTATCCTACCCACCACCAAATACGCTCTAAAATCCACAACCGACCTACGATTCCTTAAGAATCCGTGTGAATATGGACGTAACTACTACTTGTGTCAAAATAGTCTTCAGCTAACCAGCGAAAACGACTGCGAGTTAGACATACTCACTAAGGGTTTGAACGGTCGTTGTGATTTAATACAACTAAATCTACAAAACAACCATATAGAACTCCTAGAAGAGGCTAATCGTTACGTCTTCTTATTCCCCTACGAAGATCAGATAAAAATTATTGACCAGGGTAATATACAGTTTAAATCCCTTTTCGGCATCTTCCTCGTTTCCCCAGGCAACAGCACGATAGAATATAGGAACCAAACCTTAACCACCCCATCCACCTATAGTAGCCACACCCCCTCTATGGTCATGTTCCAAAAACAGTCTTGGGATTTCAACGAGAAACCTACAGCGTTGATGAAACTCAGAAACTTAAAACAACTATCACCTCCTTCAATTCCCATACCTAGTACACGAGAACTTGTATTGAATCACCTTTCCCCTAGCGCCTGGACAATTCTTTTATACGTTGCTCTCATATCATTCTTTGCGTACACTGGATACCGTTTTTATAAACATAGAAGAAACATTCAAATTTCCCGAGATAATGTCTAAAACCAGCTCGAAACTTAGCTCGAAAATTATGTTGTAAATTGTTCATGTAAATTGTTCATTTGTTATCAAGTATCATGTTTGGAATTAATGTCGAAATGTAAACTTAAAATTCCTTCGAGTTATCTCACGTAAATTGTAAAGCTAGCATAGTATTGTCTCACTGTTGTCGTGCCAACCTCTGTTTATTGTTAATCATGTCACAACTATTGCTAACCACGTAACCTTATTTGTTATTATACCTATTTGTGTGCATATCCTTTTGTATTATTGTAAAGTTGTATAGTGTGTCATGATTGCTCGTCGAAACTGAAAAATTGAAATTTCTACTAAATTTCAATTTTATCTACAGGGAGGGAAGAGTTATAGTACCCGACCTACCATTACTGCTGACGCAGCCATGAACACTATAAAACCAACGTGAGCAGGCCCCGAGCCTTCAGTTCTCGGCCTGCTACTGTAACCGACCGACCCTGTGTGTGTTCCGCGTAATTTGTTCCAAGTGTTCCAATAACTTTATTGTCACAATTTAAAGTCTGTGTAATTCCGTGAATAAAGTTCGTTTCGCCTAAATTCATTTCAACCTTTTTTAAAAAGCCGACTCCTAAAGAACCTACCCTAACTTGCATATACCTTGCTACTCCTGTGGTTCCTATTAAGCTGCAGACGGATGGTGAGGAACTCGAAATTTAATTGAAAGGTCAACCTAAAAGTATGGACTCCAAAGCTCTAGAATCGCAGGGATATTGTTTGTGTTCTAGATAGTACTACTTCATCTTAGGCCATTCCATCCTTCTTCTTTCAATCAGCAGTCCTATACTCGATATCGGTATACTAATCCAAAGCAGGAAATCAATTTCAGACAAGCTGATAGGATTGACATGAGTCTAACACATCGTCCCAGCCAGTAGACGTCTAGCCTACTAGATTTCTTATTTGTTCCCTATATTTCAAAAGCCACAATTAAGAGAATTTCCACTGAAAAATTGGAATATCTTTAGGGGTAACACACAGCGACACTAACAAACAATAGTTTGAACACACAGCATCACAATGATAAGAACCAAATTTTCTTCTTCGACTTTTACAATTTTATCTTAAACTATGCCTATTGAATTGAACCTTACTTTTGGGTTGACCTTCGTACTTACACTGCAGGAAACAAGGATCGAACTGAGGCTGCTATACAAAATAAACCAAGGTTCCTCTCTATAGGCCCATCACCTCATCCCAGCTAGTTCTTTATACGAACATACCACACAAGCACTATGGAAATATCATGTACCCCACGAACTCAAACCAAGAATTTACTTCAAGATTTACTTACAGTCCTTCTTCTTGTTTTGTTGAGCTTTCTTGACTGGTAGTTTCTTCACAGTTGCTGGCTGCGTTTCTCTAATTTGACGCAACAGGTCGGTGATGAAGTTGAACATGAGGTAAACCTGGATATACAAAGTATTGTGAAGTTACTCCAGTAGGACAATGAACTGGGTTACGTTGTTAGGGATATTTTTGAACCTTCGGACTCACTATTGCACACAAAGAAATTCAAATCCCCTCACCCATTCCTCACTATTTTGGCAAAACTCAATAACGTTTAATGTTTTGAATACCTAGATTTAAAAAAAATCCTATTAAACTAATAATTTTGGCGAGATAAAATATAGGTCAAGAACCTAACTGGTCAAGAAAACAAGGGTATTTGAAAACATCGTCTATTTACACTGAAATATGAGTACACTGTTAGACCGGTTTTGGTGATTAAACCAGTCCAACAGTGTTACAGTACTCATATTTCAGTGGAAATAGAAGATTTTTATAACATGGTCATTACTGGTCAGTAAACTTGTGTGTAAGCCACATACTCTCTGGAATGACATACTTACCTCGTACTACCTTTGCCCATGATAACTCGAGACAATAGTGCCTCATTGATTTAAATATGCAATTTATTTGAACGCCTAAAAAATGAATAATATCATTTGTGCTCACCTGGAGAAGAAGTACAGCAGCGAGAGCTCCTATCCTGACGGTAGGTGTATTGAAATCACCCCAAGCAGCAGTTTGTTCTTGACTCGAAAGCCCGAACCAGAAGGTCAAAACAGACAACATAACTGAGGCGAGACGAGCCAAAACGAAAGCGACGTGCCAGGCCATGTAACCCACTGGAATCATTACATTTTTTATTAGTATATTGAGATAATCAAGTGAACAAATTATAATACAAATCGCTGGTCCGGAAGAAAACTGCCACAACTCAAAAAAATATATTTTTCAGTTTTATCATGAATCAACTCTGAATTCCGCACAGTTTTACTGGAGAAGACAGCCTCAAACCTTTGCAGTAGAGACCGCTTGGAGCAAAACGGGCTTTGTGGTGAAAAAATCGTTTTAACTCCGAAGAACTGCTGACTGATTCGGGCGTGGAAGCTGCCTCAGTGCCAAATGTGGCGGCCTTCCTCTAAAGGTAAGCAAGCCATTAATGAATTTCCATTATGGCCTAATTCCAAAAATGGCCTCATGTCCCCCTCCCTTGCCTCATGACTTCTGCTTGACAATTTTCAGTTTGAATGACTGGCCAGTGAGATTGACCGATCAAATAGCGCAAAACAAGAGAGATTGACCAGTTAGAGAACGTGAGGAACAACAATAACTTGTTGCTCCGTTGCCAGGGGCGCTGCAATGCATTCTTCATCATTGTTATTGTTGAGGTTTATATTCGGTTCTACCGATTTTGAATGTAATTCCGCAACCGGCTTCTTCTCTCTCTTGTGATATTTTGTATATTGTGAACTTTGACTATTAAAATGTGCTCTTTGAAAGAAGTTTTACGCGTATTTATTTAATTGCACCCGGTTGAAACAGTTACCTTTACTCATGCATTACCATCCGTTATCACAAATCCTCCCTTTTTTGTTTTCTGACGATGAACAGTTCAGTAGAGTTCATCAAACTTAAAATGAAGGGTTTGCTGAGGTTCCCCTTTAACCCGGGGAGGTTAGGCAATTTCGCCCCACCCAGAGGATTATCTGGTCTGCGTTCACAGAGAGAGGTATGCTTATAGTGGTGGCGTCACAAACACGGGAAGGAAACAACTTAGCAAACCATTACAAACTCAACTATTCCCGTTCGACAGTGGAAGATTCGTGATTTCCCTTGTCGTCACTTCCTGGACATTGGCAAACATTGAAAATGAAAAATCATCCAGATTCGTGTCGTAAGTACAAAAAGGTAGACTAGCTTTGCAGATGTGAGGTGAGTGACAAATTATTTTGATTTGTTAGCGTCCTTTGTTGTAATCATTGAAATGAGGCTTGGGTTAAAGATGGCATACCTACGTCATTTGGGAAAAAAATCGAAACACGAATTGAACGTTGCTTTTACCTCCACGTTGGTCCTTGCATGGCAGATAGACATTTTAGCTTCAACAGTAACATACACTTCTTGGGTTTACTCCTTCAATGATTATTTCAGAATTTCGTTTTCTATTAGAGAACATGTTTCATGTCTATTTAACATACTATTCATGATTATGTATTTAGTCGTGTTTGTAATTTGAAGATGAGAAAGCTTACAAGATTTATCCCATTTGCAAATCGAGGGTCTCACGGCAACTTCCCACATCGTCATTTTGGCGTCTTTTATGTTTACTGAGTAATTCAGTAAAGTAAATCGTAACTTATACTTAGATTGATCCGCCGGGGGAAGACGCTTCGAATGGTATGCATAACTCATTTTGGCCAGAAGTGCCGATGTGGGGTGTTGCCGTTAGACCCTCGAAATGGTTGAAATTTGTATTTGGCCGCCACTACGCCTGGCCTTGACAAACTTGTTTGTATTTGGAAAAAAGAAAGAATAATAAACCCATAAAAGAGACGAGATGTTGTTGGTTCTTTCTACCATCTTCAGTTTTTCGGCTTAGACAAATGATAAATATTTTGCATTCTACACCTACACTCCTTGTTATCAGAGTACACACAGGAAGAGCAAGAGTAAATAATAGGAATGAAGAGTTTCGAAGCAAACCCTGGTTTTAGACTTATTAGCTCTTTTTGTACAAACTTCATATAGCACGACCAAACGTGATTTTCTTCTACACAATCAACTCACCGGTTCACCAAACGTCCCAGTATAGCACAACATTAATCTGTTAGTTTTCATTGCTGATCAAACTTGATAAGAAAACAAGTCGATGCGCGAGTATATCTGTTTTTCTCCAGATAAATAACGAACTTTTAGATAAAGAACTTTTCTAGATAATGTGTACAAACCTTTCCTTCCTTTCTCTTCCTTGTCAACAAAGTCAACCAAACGAGCGATGTGATAAAATTCTTCGGAAATGTAGTGAATCACGAGAAGGCAGACGCCGACACGATTGAAACTGAAAAAAAAAAGATAGAGTTAATTCATTTCAGTTGAATAAACATTACCGGTTTTGAGAGATCTTGGACGAGTGGCAAAATAAAATGAGTCTTACTTGAGAACATAATGGGCTGCAATGAAAATCAGGGCTACGACGGCGTAGGCAACGCGATCTAACATTTCTTCTTTCTTGACTTTCTGGAAGTAGAGTTCGGGGAAGGTGTGGAGCCAGTAAGCAAGTTGAATTATGTAGAAGAACTTGAACATGAAGGACATCTCAGTGTGAGGGTAACCATCCCACAGAGATGAGATGTTGAGGAGGAAATTTTCCCTGTAACAAGATCAAGTTTGGATATTATTTATAATGAGAATGCTAATTATCTATGCAGAAATTCGATTGCACACGATGTCATGAGATCAACAAAGACGTTTACCAACAGTGACAGCAGAATTGAACACGTCATGTTCTTCATATAAACTCCCTTAATTAGTATTCATCCAACTATGAAAGAAGAATTGAATACGTCATGTTCATCATATAAACTCCCTTAATTAGTATTCAACCAACTATTTTTCAAGGTAAAAATACAGTATAACGTACTCAGCCCCGATTTTTTAAAACTATTTTAGTATGTTACTATTACGACCTTGAAGCAGAACAACCTTAATTAATGCCCGCAAAGACTCCCTGACCTTAACAATCAGGGCCTTTGCCCTGACTCCCCAAAGGGACTTAAGTGGGCCACCATACTTAATGCCATAACGAACAATACAATTATTGATGCTCGTTACGTTATGCTATACAATTACCTTTTTCAACAAGTGGATCATACAACTATCATGATAGATTTCACATGCCATCACCTAAAAAGGGATATGAAATCCTGAAATATGTGCTGTAAAGAGAGGAAGTTGGTTGAACCCATAACATGTTTCCATGACCTATGATGTAACAGGCAATACAAGGATGGGTGACCTGATTTTTTCAGAGCATAGGATGACTTACTTCAGGATTATGTGACCGCCCCAAAATATGGACATGGCGTAGAAGAAAAACAGTTGACCTGATTCATTGAACTTGCTGTGCTTGACTTTGGAAAGGTGGAGCTTTCTGCTTATTTTCTGGAAACGAAAATCATCAGGTTATTCTCCTAGTTGTGAAATCGAACACCAAGAATAAACTAAGTCTTCAAACGGTAGGGGTGAACGTCAACATATCTACCATATTCTTCTGAAAGCGTGATTGATGTAAAACTTACGTCTAGAACATACTCCTGGATAATAGCGTGGATAACTATGCAAATCAGGAAATAGAAGAAGGTAACGCATGTATCTTTGAGCCCGTATGTATATCTGAAAGCAGCCTCTTGGACCGAAGTAGCTTCATTGGATACATTGTGATGAAGGGCTATGAACATGTAGGCATATGGAGTTGTCGCCTGAAACATAGATCGCGTGATACTAAATATTATTGATGTCTACCAAAGCGGTCCAGATGGAACATCTTGTAATGAACCATTGGAGGTTTTCTAGGAACGTACATGTATACTGTAGAGAGATTCATACCTGGATCATGAGGCCGACAACGAACAGCAGAGCGGCGCACGAAACGATGTCAGCGTGATTTTGAATGACAAATTCATGGCTAAAGAACGGTGGGTTCTTGTTAGTCGTTTTTCTTCCTTTGAAAGCCATTGTTGGGGGCATCAGGACCTCCCGACGTCGCGATTCGAACGTGAAATGATCAGAAATTCCCCTTTCCCCAAAACGACAACCACGCCAGCACAACAAGACAGCCACACGGACGACACGTATACAAGAACAACTGCCAACATGTCTTATTGAAATATCCTTCGTAGGAAACAAGGGCGCCAACTTCACCAATCAAACGAACGAACCACTTGCTTGCACTTACAATAATGACGTCATCAAATAATCCGAAGCTTTGATGCTTGGAGGAAGATAAGTTAATCCCACTCCCACCTCCTCCAATCTTCATAATTAAATACCCCATACTATTTTGTACTTCGTTCTGAACTCGTAAGGCCGGAAATAAACTGGATTTCATGAACAGCAGGTAATAGGTAGGGGACTCGCGAGTGGAGTCTCACAAAGTCGCCTGTTGGTAAGTCATGGATTTTAGTATAGCATCCATAGTATAGAGCAGTAGTCATGGATAGTATATCATGTTTACTGCAAAAAGAAGTTGTCGGTTATCATTCTTATCTAATCTACCGGATAAGGCCACAACTACGTCAACGAAAACCTTATGAAGTGTAACCTCCTATAACACATCCATAGCACGACCTTAGAAATAATGAAATCGTGAATAATTTTTAAAAATTCTGCGTGAGGCACACCTTAAAAACATCGGAATTTTATAACGTAGCTCCACGATGAATATTTTCCTTGATAAGCGAATTTGAAAAGAAGGCGGTCGGGTTGCAGTTCATTTTCTTCTCATCTCTGCCCTACATCGGTGACCTGTCAAGGTTATCTTCCAGCAGCCACCTCTCAGCTGGTTTAGGGCGATTATCACGTCGCCTTGCCAACTCCGCCCAGTTAGTCGTTCTTGAGGAGTGATGGAGAGCGAACGGGCGACCAAACGGTACTTGGAATGCGGTGCCTTCAAGGGAAGAGGTATCGCTGTCTTCACCAGTGGTGGAGATTCGCAGGGTAAGTTGGATACTTGGATTTGGTTGGCAGATGGTTTTCGATGAAACAGTTAATTTTGGATATAGGCGGGGATTGCAGTAATGGCAATTGTTCTTGCAATACGCTCAATAGGAATGAATGCAGCTGTACGAGCGTGTGTACGTATGGCTATATACCTGGGATGCAAGGTGTATTTCATTCGTGAAGGATACCAGGGAATGGTCGACGGTGGCGAGAACATCGTTGAAGCTAACTGGGCATCCGTTTCCGGCATAATCCACAAGGTAATAGGAACAGCCCATTTCATGCTCTTACCTACCTGTCATAAACACCAAGTGGTAGTGTTGATAATGCCAATTTAAGCTTCTAGTTTGATGTAAACATTTCTTTGCCGGTGTTCAGGGTGGTACTGTCATCGGCTCCGCACGTTGCATGGAATTCAAGGAACGCGCCGGGCGCCTGAAAGCTGCAAAGAACTTGATAAAGAAGGGAATATCAAATTTGGTTGTCATTGGTGGTGACGGCTCTCTCACCGGCGCCAATCTTTTCCGTCAGGAATGGAGCTCACTCGTCGAAGAACTCCACTCCAAGGGTATGTCAACAATCAGTTTGTCATTGATTGATCCGAGAAACTTCTCATGTTTTATCTAGAAACAGTAGAGTGCTACCTACTTATTGCTCCGTAGTATTTGGCGATCTGACAGTGGAGCGACTTCCACGAGATTGACAAAAAACGTGAAGATTTGTATCAGAACATGAAAAAGTCTGGGCGTAATTCGGAAATTGGAGAAACTTTACTGCATATTAGTGGTGTAATCTTGTTTTGAAGCTCTCAGCTGTTCACTGCTTGCCATCAATTGAATCAAGGTTGAGTTCACCGTCCAATACCCCAACTAAAATGCGTTCTGGGTTTTATTAGAAAATTATTTCTACGCAGAATGTACACAGACATCTAATTATGATTTACTCAAGTATAATAATATTATACTCATAATTTTCTTAGATCGCAGGTATCGCAGTTCAGTCTGAGAGTTGATTGATGATTTAGTAAGATATGGTCCTAGTTTTCCTCATTGATCTTACTAAACTCTCAGACTGAACTGCGATGCCTGCGATCTAAGAAAATGATGAGGGTATTTGGTAATTGAGTCGATACAAACATCCATTCAACACAAAAATATTATTTATTAGGTATTGAATATATTAATATTAAACATACTAACATGTTTTATTGTTTGAAATTATGCTCTTAGATGCATTTATATTTATATAAAGCTGAAGTTTACAGTTAGCCACTTGGAATGCTAACATAATAATACGAGTATTATGTTGTAGTGCATCCACATATGTTGTAGTGCATCCACTGCGAGGGACGTATTTCCTTATACATGTACCTTATGTTCCTTATGTACCTTATGTACCTAGGTATATCCTGAAAAACCCCAACTATCCATAAATTTGATCACACAATTCCTTTTCATAATGGAGATTGTGGTGAGAGAACGAAAACCTTTTACGAGCAAAACACATAGGTACGCAGTTTTTACTCCTCCCCATTAGTAAGAACTAGCTGATTGCTAGAACTTGGACACGGTTTTTTATGTGATGACACCAGTTCCTGAGTGACACCAAAAATAGTTCTTCAAAATACCAAGAGCCAATAATTGAATAAAAAAGGCCTCTCAACTCCGGAAGCCCCCCCCCCCCCCCCCCCAACATACCGAAATTTTATAATACCAGAGGTGTAAAGGGGCCCTCACACTGGCAAACATTTTGTACACTATCTTGAAGAAGTCATGTTTGCGCAAAAATATTGGGAGTCTGAGGATAAATATTGTGCAAAAAAGGCGTTCATTATTTTGTGGGGCGTTCAATTTATTTCTGGAAGATTTGACTCTTTTGCGGACCCGTCAATATTTTGTAGATGGGGAGCGCAGTGTGAGGGGTTTTCCATTGGGAGTTGAATCGCCTCTGAAATGTGTGCAATATTTTTGTGTAGTCCGAGGGCTCCCTAGCATTCAATATATTGCACGACATTTTTGCTCAGAATATTGAACGAATCTTTTTCGCCAGTGTGACGGCCCTTAATACACAGATTTTAACAGATGAGTTTAACAAAAAACGACGGTCTGGGCAGCGCACGCATGACTTCGTCACATACCGCATTCATGGTTTCAGAAACGGATTTATTCGTGTTACGTTATTTATACTGAAGGGGGGGGGGGGGTTCCTCAGCAATAGTGGATCAGTTGTATGGGCATAGCTCAGCATTATTGCCCAATGGCCGTTAACTTTTCGGCTCGATATCTCGATTTTCAAGAGTGACACCTCCCAAATTTCGAGGGGTCACTCGATAGATTCATACCAATCCTGAGTTCGAACATGGACGTTTTGGCGATCAAAAAGTGTTTTGCCACAAAAAAAGTCAAAAAGCGAAATCGCTCAAAAACATTGATTTGGACATGCACAACAGTGGAATTTTTGATAAGACACTCTTTGAACGCCTCCCCTCCCCCCATATCGAGACATATTAAAAAAGAAGAAAAATCATGAACTTGAAAAATGAAGTTTTTTGATTTGGAAAAAACATTTTCTCGGGTGGGCACTCCGGACACCCTTGCTTTTAGAACACCCCCTTGGCTTAGAGTTAGGTTATAAAAACTTGGGTTAGGTTGTGAACTTCATGACCCCCCCTCAACCCCGAAAATCAAAGTCTGGATCCGCCCCTGCTCCTCACGCATCTTTGTCTCACTCTCGTCTGACCGGATGTCTTCCTTTTGAAGGAAATTCTAAAAATGTGTTGACGAAATAATGAAACAGGATGATGTCCATGATTCTGATTATTCTTGATAATTCCCTTCATCGCATTCTTTATTTCATGGGTTTCTTGTTGAGATTATCCACGAGGTTATTGTGAGGTTGTTATCCCGGGGATTATTATTAAAGTTATCAGCTGTTGTTCACAATCGGAGCGATCGTGTCTACTTCTCGTGACTCATATTCTGTCGCTCTTGGAACACGTGATCTACACCACGACGCCCCATCAATTTACGCGACTTGAGGCACACAGACGGGGTTCCTGTGCACTCTCACTAAAACCGGTTGTATTCAAGCATCGAGGGCAGGGCGAGTCGTTTTGAGGACTCGTGTGATTCGACTGAACGTTCTTTCCATTCGGTCCGGAGAAAATCGTTATGCAGTCACACTGTCTGGCTCACGTCTTCCTTGAATATAAATTCATTCTTCTCTAGAAGTAAAACTAATCACTACATACCAGAACAGAGCGATGGCAGCGAGTTAATAGTCGTGGTATTTCTTACATTTCAACGTAAAGGTATATAATCCCTTACACTGGTAAAAAAAGTGCAATATTTTGAGCAAAAATATCGTGCCAATATTGAATGGTTGGCCCTCAGACTACACACACATAATTCACTCTGATTCAGTGACGAACTCCTTTTTTGCATAATATTTCCCCTCACACTCTCAATATTTTTGCGCAAACACGACGTATTCAAAATATTGTGCACAATTTTTGCCGGTGTGAGGGCACATTAGGATTAAACATAACTCTCTCGACCAAAATGTAAGATCCAGAAAAATAAATCCATTTACAAGCGGCTTAACAGAAACTTAGTTGAAATAGTAGACTCCTAAAGTGTTTGGCGTAGAGGCATCCAAAGTCAACCTTTTATAATGAAAGTTTAAATTTAAACCCAGAGATTAATGATGCTTCTCGGGTTAATAATGTTTTGTACGTTGAAAAGGAATCGAAAAGATGAAATTATTATGATGAATATTGATGCCTGGCAATTCCCTAGATATGATGGATTTTCACTTTGAGGATTTTTAATAGTTTTAGAAATGTTGTCTAGACCCAGTGAACCTCGAAGTTTGGCTCTGACTCTCCTTTATCCAAATCTAAGAGAAAAGTTGAGATTAATTTGGATCAAAGACGGGGTTTAAAAAGTCGCGAAACATTGGGTTTTGTTCAGATACATAAAGCAGTATTTTCAAAAATGAGCTGAAACATATTTTTTTGTTATAACAATTGATTCCAAATCCTTGGGTTTTCATTCTCTGTGCAATAGTTATCACCAAACAATTTATTTAAATGTAAATTAGGAATAATACTGTACGAATGAATTTTAAAATGTAACTATATGCAATTCACCTTGTGGCTGTATGCGCAACCAATGCACACAAAAAACGAGTCTATAATATTGTGACAATAGCTCGTTCGAGCGTGGTGTAGAAATGCGGGCAATACGATTATTCGGGCGAGAGCGATTAGCGTTTGCATTTCGCCATCGTGGTTGAAACATCGAAAGATTATCGCGAGACAAGGTGTACAACGCTGATACTCCGATAGCACCCCACTCGTCCTTGGATTATTCCCCTCTCGGTAAAACGTGATATTCCCCTCTCGGTAAACACTTTATTGACTTCATTTGATACTACATTATATTGAATTTGAAGCAAATCGAACCAACATACCCATGTTTTTGAATTATTAGTTACCTACCTTTTGTATATTATTACAGAATAAAATAGTTTTTATAGTTCGTGGTAATGTAAGTCCAAGCTTCACCATGATGATCTTCGAAATCCACAAATTGGTCGGTTTGCGGGCGACGTAACCTCAATTATTGCGGTTGAAATCTTAACTAGTCCTCGTCGAGTTTTGAGCTGAAATTAACCTCCTACAAATTTGAGTCCTTCAAGATGTCAGGGTGAGCTGGTGTTTTTGAACTTACAATTTTCGCTCAGTTCTCGAAATGAAAGGAAAGCAAAGCGGCGCTGCACTGATATTACCAACCACCATTTGTTTAGCAACGTGATAAAATACCCAAGGCTGGCGGTGAACATTTTTTGCTGGAGGTGCACGAATTCGTCCTGTAAACTTGGTGTTTATAGTAAAAGCCCATTCTTACTTCCTCTAATTTTTAAAATTATTTTCCGTTCTAATTCAATTGCAATTGAATCAAATATTTCATAAGGTAGGTCACGATTTTGTTACAAAAGTTGTCACACTACATTTATTTTTAGACATCATGAATATAATCATTTTCGATAATGAACCATTGGAAGCGACCAAGGAAAAAAAGATTATCAACCCCCTCAAAATTTTTTATTTTACGTTTTAAGATTCGGAGATTCAGAAAATCGAATTGAAACAAATTCGCCGTCTACGACACTTCTCCTAGTTAGAGTTTTGCTAAAATTAAGAAATTTGGTTTAGACCAGCCCAAAAATGATCCTTAAAAACCCTAGGTCAATGGGAAGGGGTTCAAAACGAATTTTTAAAAACGTCATATCTCGCAAAATTCAAATTGAACGGTATAGTTTTCAATTCACATTTGAATGGAGTTTAATTCAGAGAATCCGTTCGTTCACAATGTGCGATCAAAGTTGGAACAGATAAAAAGTTGTCAACATGAGTGTGAATCATGCGGCAGCCTGTCGGGTCAATGTTTGTACAACACCCCACCCCCCACCCCAGGCGGATTAAAACAGCTGTGAGTTCAGAGAGGCCTGGAAGGCCTACTAACTTATAAATGGCACTTTGAATAACGTATGCTCGTTCGTTACTTTAAAAGTTCTCTCTAGTAAGTCATACTGCACGAAATTGTTTTGTTGCACAAGTACGAATTGTATATTAGTCCAACTTCTCACAGCTCATTTTCCTCTTTTAGCGAATTTTCGAAGAAAAGAAAGCTATTGTGCTCGGTTCAAAATGTTTAAAACTCGAATTTCCAAAAAGTCTTTATAAATACCAAAATCCGTTTCAGACTCTCGATAGAATTTGAAATATAGACGTTCAAATTTGCACCAAAAATCCGTCTTAGCAATCGAAAGGCTAAGTTAGTAGATAGGAAGAATCGGGGCACTCAAGGGGGGGGGGTAGTTTTAGGTGGGGAAAATCACCCATAAATTCCGAACATGAAGAAGTCTGACAAGTGACACCTCATTTTAAAGGTATTCGTACGCTGAGCACGATGGTAAAGTCAGAATTGCGATACCTCATTCCGTTTTTAAATTGGAGCACTTTGAAGATGAAGAAACGTGGTTGTTACTCGAGATGTTCTTCACGGTGCATCTGCTGTAACAGAAAACGAAATGAGATATCCCAATTCTGGCCTCACCATCGTGTTCAGTTTTGAAAAATCTATAAACTGAGGTGTTGAAAATGGTTGAATGAGATGTTCAAAATCTCTCATTTTACATAAAACCAGTATTTTTTCGAAAATTTGCTCTTATAGCCATGCTGTATGAATGGGGTGTTATTATAAAATGTTCAATGAAGTCGTGCTTCTATAGTCGTGATCTTGCGGTGTTTTCAAAACATGTACCCTCTTTCATCTTATCTTATAAATAAACCGATAGACCTGACGTGTCTGACCGGCGTTATTTTTATACGCACCGACGCCTGATACGAGTTTTTTTTTTTCCTTTCTCTCTCGTGTTGTTGCCCATCTTCAATCGTATTATCGAAAAATTTGAACTAGACGAGTAAACTCACCTGATTGCAGTACCGTCCATATGAACTCCACGTACAAGTGTCTATACAATTAACGCAAATTTGTTTTTGACGCCTTGACTTTCACATCGATTAGTTGGTACCCAGGAATCGGTATTCCACCTACTTGAAGCTTTCGAAGGTTCTCATTGGATTAGAACAGTCCTACCCCCTCCCCCCACCCACCCACAAATCATGCCACTAAAATGCTGACTATATGAGATTGTACTTTCTTGGATTGAGGTCAACGATTTTTTTATGGGTTAAACTGAGAACTTGGCTCATCTCCATTGCTATTCGTTGTTGAGGAGCCTTCACCTGCGTCAATGACTGACCACTGTCACCGCTTGTATTCTTCCAAATCATTCGCCTTAGAAAGTTTTCTTTGAAAATTTGTTCTGAATTTCCTACCATTATCTTGTCGACCTACTTGGATTGTCTTTAAACTTTTTTCTGAAGCTGAGATGTAGTCCAAAAACCAGAGTCTTTTGTAAGTGAAAAAGCGGTGTTCAGAGCCAAGGTCATCTAGACGTCTATTTACTTGGCTAATTTGAACCTACCTACATTCCCTTATCCTCTTAATTTGGTGTATGCATTTTGAGCGTTCTTGCGAATTGGGTAGTGGTACCTAACTCCAGAAGTTGAGAGAATTTTAAAGGTATATTTAATTTTTTTTATTTACCTGTCTGAATTTGTCAATGCACCATGGTACTTTCGAAATGAACGACTCCACCATGAACTTCAAATCGAAACCATAAACGAAGCCATCAAGCGGCAAGCCGTACGTCATTTTCAACGGCTAAGGTCTCACGTCAACGAGGAAGCTGTCCGACTCCTTGACACGAGTGATATCACCAGACGATTGAAGCGTACCAAACCGCTCGAGCTTGCTCACGGGTGAAGCAGTATAGTGAATGCAATATCATCATAAAAATGAACAAAACTCAGTGATGTATCTAAGCTTTGAATAGTATGTGCCCTAGTTTCAAAATAATATTGTTAATAAGTTATTACTTGGAGCAATAAAATCTTTCAAAAAAAAAAAAAAAAAAAAAAACCTGTCTGAATGTCTCTCACTGCCATTCCACTAGCAGGTACACACAATTCGTCCTCATGAACAGTGAGATTCAGTCATGGTTTATATTAGACATATCGCCATTCCTCATGTTCCTCAAAAATTTGATAAATCAATTAACAACAATTAAAGCCTCTCCCATTCCTACGGTCTCATTAACGGATTATGAGAAAAAATGTCTCTGGTCATATCGAGCCAATTTTTATTTTTTGGTAAATTTTGTTATAGTACACTAAGTATTAGTGATTACGAAACGAATTACGTGCATCCACTGGGAATTACGTATGTAGGTTAGGGCATGGTGAGCCCAAGTCGGGGTACCCAAAAGATCGCTGAAACGAAAATGACCAAACAAACAGACGCTTTTGGCGTGGTGGTAACGATATTATTCGTCGGTAGCCGTTTAGAAGCTCTCGTCTTGAACCACAGCTTGAGTTCTGTGTTATTCTGGACTGCCCTCTGTCAGTCATTAGTTTCAATAAAGGATGCGCCATCAAGAAGGAGGATTTACAAATCTACTTGCCGCTAGTGAAATACGAGTACTACTCCGTCTAATCCTTCGTTTTGCCTCCGACCAAATCGGATTGAATGTTTTCGTGAATCCCAATTGATGGAAAAAATCGGGTTATGAATACGTTTTTGGGCTGGCAATAATCTATCTTCAAGTCCATGATTCGGGTGCTGAAATTGCTCAATTGAGCTGATGTACTCGTAGAAGCTCAATTTCCCTCTCGAGTGATTCAAAAACTAATGTTTGACTGAACCGTAGCCCTTGGAGAACTATAGGTGACGTCATTGTTGGGCAACAGTTGCTTCGATGATGTGTTCATATGGAGTAGGGGATGTGGGTTGTCATTTCTTGTCATACTTAGGGTACATGCGACACTTCAAGACTCGAAACGTTTCGAAAAGACCACCTGTACGAACCCGAAACCACCCAAAATTTGATGTTTTGGCATGGGTATGTCTAGGTATGTGTTTTTTTTATTACTAAACTAAATTTTCGGATCAAAAATTGTAAATATATTTAAAGGTACCTAATTCTAGTAAAATTTAGCAGCTGAGTAGCTCCTAAAGCTAATTCCTAATTCCTAACATATTATGTTATTCATACTACGAAGCTTAATTTGGTATGTTGCCTCCTCATGACTTACACTTTAAGCAGAATAGGCCCAGGTTCAGCTGAGGGCTCCTAAAGCTCCGGCGCTACTCATCTCACCGGCTATTCCGATTTTTTCCTGATTATCATTATCATTTCAAAACTTCTGTTTCGGTCGAATCAAAACTACTTTGAACGAATACCCGACCGTGAATCGGTATTCCTAACAAACTTAGGGCTTGCCTGAACATAATTGAGAGTATACCTCCATCAAGAAACCAAACCGACAATACCTACTAAGATTTGGAGCATTGAAAAGTATTGTTGGCAATGTACCACACCAATCCTTGCCAGATGTCCTAAAGCTCAACAAAAATTACACAGTTAATTGTAAATCTTATTTAACAGTATGTTGTGTTTGATACGAAAAGTCACATTAGCAGAGTTCAACACTCGCTTGGGAATATGGTCCTGAGCGTAAACATAACCTTCCTGATAAATATTAGAAATAATGGAAATATTACTTGTTGGGGATTTCTGGATTGTGTAGCGCACTGCAGCAGAATAGGCCCAGGTTCAGCTGATCAGATTTGTCCCAGTAAGGGAGAAATTTACTTAGTCAATCAATCAATCAAAGCTCAATCAATTTACCTACTTACTGAAAATATAGGGAGGTAGTGAATTGGTAAATTGAACTGATTAGAAGTTCGGCGGTCAGAATTTGCATGGGCATTGCTATCATTGCAAAGAGAAATACAGTGGTTGTTTATACCAGAGAATGTTACTTCCATTCAAAAAGCGATTTAGTAAACGTAACAGGAGAGAAACCACTGGGATGAATCTATGATTGCGAGCATAAACTAGGCATCATTTCCTATTTATTCAATGTTGGTGGATTCTGGCAACTTTTGATATCAACGTGAATTGAGAACTTCCAACAAATAGTTAACGATATTATGCCAATAATAGGAATCTAGGAATTAAGTTGTTTTTTTGTGTGGAAGTTTTACGGTTAACCGCCATGTGAAGAGCGGTCGTAGCCCACTTATCCAATATTGACATTGAATTCTCTTTCAACAAGGTAATTGGAGTTTATATTTTCAGCAATCCATTAATTTATTTGCAATTGGCATGATCTTCACGTTCTTAGAATTACACACTTCTAGATGCTCTTCTGGAATTTTCCTAAGAATAAGACTCTACTCAACTATTAATTGAAAGATCTTGTATTAGGAAGAGAATAATAGGTAAACGTTTGGTGAATAATAATAATTTTTTATTATTATTATTTATATCGAAACATTTTAGAAGTCGTCATATTTCGGTCACTGAACTGACCAGCTGAGAATTTGTTGAAAGTTGAAACTCTTTGTAGAAATGTGATGAAATGCTTCAAGTACGCTCAGCGCAGTGCTTCATTAAGTAATATACTTTCCATTTATGATTTCAGGCGAAATCAATGGGGATCAAAAATTGAAATTCGGGCTTCTCAACATCGTTGGCATGGTTGGTTCCATTGATAACGATTTCTGCGGGACTGACATGACGATCGGTACCGACTCCGCTCTTCACCGTATTGTAGAAGCGGTTGATGCCACAACCTCCACTGCATTCTCCCACCAGCGAGTTTTCATCATTGAAGTCATGGGCCGACATTGCGGGTCACTATTTATTTATTTAATTCTTTGGAATATGTTACGTTAGCCGTCTGAAAGAGTAAAGTCTACGGGTAAACGTGTTGGATGTTGCTTGGGAGTTCAAGTTATTATTGTTATATTTTCAGGTATTTGGCTCTCGTTTCTGCCATTTGCTGCGAAGCTGATTATATGTTCGTTCCTGAAGAACCCCCACCAGACAACTGGCCTGAACTACTGTGTAACAAGCTGACTCAGGTGAATATCCCTATTGACTCTGCTCGGTTACCTTGTGGGTCCTCACACAATGATATGCTTGACTCAGCCTCCATTAGTTTTACGTAGTACTTTCGTGAATGCTGGTAAATCTATTGCACAACTTTGCTCTAGACATTTATCGATCGAGGTTAGGTTGATGATCCTCTAGTGCAACGTTCTCTGTCAGGAAAAATTAATGGTGGAATTGACAGTGTTATTGATGAGTTTTTGCGTTTGAATACGCCTCACCCATTGTGTGCTGATCACAATTTCGGATCTCGTGCTGGAAATATCGAACTTTACACCTTATAACTCCTCTGAACCCATTGATTGATCTGATTAACCTCCAAAACCTCTAATCAACATGGAAGTCGATCGTTTTTAAAACAATGGACAAATCCGTGTACATAATCCGTGTATATATTATATCCTGATGATGCCAGAATTTGTTGGCCACTGTAGGAATCTGATGTATTTCGTTCACAGTTCGTGTATGGTGTACACGCGAGAAACTGGCGTAGAGGATTTATGTAGTATGGTTCATAGAATATAATCCCGTTTAAATTAAAATTGAAACTGCTGCCGTTTTCGAGAAATAGCAAAAACAATATCTCCTATACGTATGTACTATCTATAAAACGTGATCGACTCGTAGATGCAAAAGAAATTTTTAGAGTGAAATGCCGCCAACTGCATATTTTTATCTCAATCCATTCTCCAGATATGATATTTTAAAGGATTTGTCAGGAAAACCACGTTTTTTTCTCTTTTATACTAAAATTACTCCACTTTAATCCATTCAATTCTAATTTTTGGCCACATTTTTGGAATCGAAGCAAAATTTGATATAAGATTAGTGTACTTTGATTCTTGAGAAGTACCATCTAATGACCATAAGAACAGCTCAAAAAATTAGGTATAAATAAGATGTGCCATAATATAAATAAGAAGTGTTATAATATTGTAAAACACACAATCAAGACATCTTTTACAATATTATTGTAAAAGATGTCATCATTGTGGGTATTACAATATTATAACATGCACTTATGTGTAAGAGTGAGTTGACATAGTTCGAGCGCTTCAGCTTTGCGCCGATTCATTCAAGAGAACCAGCATTGAACATTTCCTCAACCACTCATTATTTTCACTCGTTCTTAGTTGGTAACGAAAGGCTTCTACTACGTTACAGGGTGACTTCCGCCATTCCAGTATAAAGCGGTTCTCACAGTTCATTATCGTTTCAAAAATAAATATCAAAATCGGTGGCACTTGCCTCAACCTTTAGTTTCAAGCTCACTGTGTGTGGCTGTACTATAAAAATTGAGTTTACTCGTAATTTACGCAGGCACGTGGTGCAGGGCAACGGCAGAATACCATAATCGTCTCAGAAGGTGCCATAGACAACAAAGGAAATCCAATTACTGGCGATATGGTGAAGAAGGTGATCGTTGACGCTGTTGAACTAGATACGAGGGTTACTGTCTTGGGTCACATTCAAAGAGGTGGCAATCCATCTGCGTTCGACAGGATTTTGGTAAGTTAATCGCAGCCGGGACATTAAATATTGTACATAGTTTGTCCGACAGAAATTAATTAACTTGGCTCTTTAGGTTTGTTATGTGGTGTCAGGCGATTGCTGTTAATTTTGTTGTTGGGAGTTTCAGTTTGAACTGGATTTCATGGCACTGAAATTGTAAAGAATGGTGCGATCCACGAGTTGATAAGATTTGTTAGTTTTTAGTTTTCTCGATTTTCATCAAGTCTAGTGGATATCGGCATTGCCTGTGATAGCTGTGTGTGAGGGTGGAGGCAGCCCTGAATAACTAGAAGTGATTCACAACTTGTACATACAACACTCGCTCTCGACAAAGAAATCAATATCGTGACTTCATTTTTACTTCAATGGTTTCTAGGGCTGCAGGATGGGAGCAGAAGCTGTGATCGCGCTGATGGAAGCCAAACCGGAGAGTGAGCCTGTCGTTGTATCTCTTGAGGGAAATCAAGCTGTAATGCTTCCACTTATGAAGTGCGTTGAAAAGACCAAAGGGGTCGGGAAGGCTATGGCTGAAAAAAATTGGGAAGAGGCCGTGAGCCTCAGAGGCAAGTAAGTAGAACTGTTTGCCTCCATCCTTGCAGTTTTTATAGTTTTTTAAACCTTAATAATCTTATGATGTCAAGCTCTGGTAGTAAATCAATATTTAGCAGTCTGATCATGTTACAGATCATTTGCCAGAAGTTTGGAAACGTACAAGCTTCTCAATCAGCCCAGACATGAAACTAAAGCTACAGGACCAGGCGCTGGCCTAATTCTCGGTGTCATGCACATTGGTGCACCAGCTTGTGGTATGAACGCATGCGTCCGCGCTTTCGTAAGGTTGTGCCTCCACAAAGGAAGTACCGTGTTGGGGATTCACGATGGAATCGATGGCCTGGTGGCTGGACAGGTAATCATCTCATCATCATTTCTTGAGCCTATAATAGTTTTTTGTTTCTGTTTCTGAGTGATTTTTTTTTATTACCCTACGTCGAGTATGTATATGGCTCTTCAGCCATTAAACTTCTGGCAGCCCAATATAATTTTCCTATTTTCGACCATTTGGTCTCGTCGGGTGAAAATTCCTGCCTGATGTCCTCGTGTCGAGGGCACTCAAATAGATGGTCAGATGTCATGGTCGTGGACTGGCATAGGAAACAGGCCGGGTCAACTCTCAGCCGAATGCGATGGAGGTGGGCGTTCAGGTAGTCGTGGCTGGTGATGAATCTGAACGCTGCGACCGTCTGGCGACGGGGAGGTCTGGAGGCACACGATCAGCAGCATTCAGTAAAGAGGCCCAGCACCTGCCTTTAGTCCTCCAGTTGTGGTCCTGGCACAGCTTGTCGCTTACGGCCTCCCGGTGCGTCGGGCATGGGCATTTGAGAGCCTTCCTTGGCTAGGGCGTCAGCTCTCTCATTTTCCCAAATGCCAACATGCGAGGGTATCCATTGCAGAGCCACGGTTACTCCACCACCAAGCAGTGCTTCAAGGAGTCTCCTGCCTTTCAGGGCATCATGGGAGTTCGTTTCGCTGTTGGTGCATAGCGTAACGATTGCAGCCTGAGAGTCGCACAGGATGAGGATTGAGTGATAACATTGAACGAAAAGTCGAAAATGATTACACGCTAATTGTCGACTCCAAATATCATTCTCCTATTGTATAGTACGGCCATAGAGTAACATGTATTGCCAGCGATATTCATTTATACAAATTTACTCGAGCGAGGAGAAAACTTCATAAACCCGAGCGCAGATTGAATGAAACCGCGAAAATCGAGGGGTCCGTATGACGTCACAAACAGGACTACACCACCGGTAGGTGTGCTGACATCGTCGGGCTTCAGGGAGGCAGGTGGCGGGTCCAAGTGGCTTTAACGCGCGGTCTTTTTCAAACGGGACCAGCTTCTCTAAATTCCCTACATTTTTAGGAAGACTTTTCAGCAGCCGACCATCGTTTTCGTTATTCTCCTAGCTTGTACGTTCGAAAACAAAGAGACGCAAATTCCCAATTGTATTTCCAAATTGTTGTCTAGTTGTATTGTTCTTATGCATTCTACCGGTTCCTCAAGTTTTTATTTCACCTGCTATTAGATACGTTCCAACTACAGCGTCTTCACAAACTAGTTGTAGCCCACTTGACGGAGTATCAATAGCACAATTACACCAGATTCCAAGCATTTTTAGGTCTCAAATTCAATATTCACCAAGCTGTTTCTACCGCGTTGGGTTCTCGAAATTTAAGGGATGAGACCTGGCAAACTCTCATTCCCACCAGTTTCACAATCGTTTCATTCTTCTTCCCTCATTGCCCATTTTTTATCGAACTGAGTTAAGTAACTCCCAAAAGTCAAACGAGTTCCTGAAAGAACTTTTCCTCTCCAGTTCTGTAAAATGGAACATACCTGTCTGTGGATTACAGCTTCAAGAAATGACGTGGTCGGACGTCAGTGGTTGGGTCAGCGAAGGAGGTGCCTTGCTCGGGACGAAACGAACACTACCGACCGAAAAGCTCGCCAAGATAGCTGAAAGATTGAAACAGTTCAAAATTACCGGTCTCCTTATTGTTGGCGGCTTCGAGGTAAGAAAACCATGTTACTATTATATTTATTCACTTATTAAGTACTCAGTCGCCAAATGGTGGATCGCTCAAATTCTGGCGGGGTTTTCAGTTAATGTAGCATAAGATATGCTACGTATGTACGTAGGTATTTCTTGACAATTCGATTTTGAAACAAATTTGTGCGTGAATTAGTATTCAATTCTATATAAACTCCGCGAACAAAACATTCTTGAATCTTCTCCATTCCAGATTCTTGAACACTTTTGAACAATTAATCGAATAATTAATCAATTAAGACATTGGAATAATTAATCAATTAATACATAATAATATTATTAATACAAATAATTAATATTAATATTAATAATAATAATAATATTAAATAATAATATTAATACAAATAATTAATCAATTAAGACATTGGAAATTGACCATTAGCTATTGTATCAATAAATTATGTTTGGATGCTTCGCCATGTATATATTTGGTTGCTTTCTGAAAATGATGGTGATATGCAGATATATTCAGCGAATTTTTAAATAATTGAGGCGTTGACATTGAAAAGGGGCTAAGTCCCAACAGTTTCGAAACTGTTTCTTTCACTTAAAATAATCTATGTTCCAACGCCAATAGCACCAAAAAAGAGGCAAGTGCCCTACGAGCTTCGTTTAGTTTCAGTAGTTGCCCGAAGATGGGTTTTGGCATTGAGAAAGGGGACTATCAAAACTTCTTTTCCTTCTCCTGAAAATTTTTAATTTTTGGCACTTACCTCCTTTTCATTGTGAACGCCTCAATTATTGCAATGGGTCGGTACACATTTTGATGACAAATTGTTCGATTCAAATCAGTCTTGGGAAATTCTGGAACATCTGGTTCCAAGGTGAACAATTCAAAGACCAACTATGTAAGATCAAAAAAAGTACCAAAAGGTTTCTATGTGATGAATTGCTAAAAAGCAGATATTTGTTTGATAGTACAACAAAAAACGACCCTATGATTTGGCCCTGAGACTTAACACTGAAACACTGAGGTCCTCACATAGAATTACCGCATTTTTGTTTTGTACGTATTAACATTCTTTTCGGTTTCAGGCCTTTATGGCATGTATGATTCTAGCAAAAGCCAGGAATGATTATCCTGAACTGAATATCCCAATGCTAGTGGTTCCGTCTACCATCAGTAACAATGTGCCGGGTACAGAGTTATCGCTTGGAGCTGACACTGCCCTGAATGAAATCACTGAGGTTGGTACCGTTAGTTTTTGGTAACTTTCAGCTTTCACGAAACTTATTTATATTGAATTATGCAGTTTCATACCGTGCGTCAGTTATAATTATAAGGACCTTCGTCTTGTTACAGATTTGTGACCGTATCAGGCAGTCGGCCCAGGGTACCAAACGAAGAGTTTTCATTATCGAAACCATGGGTGGCTACTGTGGATATTTGGCTACATTAGCTGGTACAATTTATTTGATTTGGGTCATATCTCACAATTTGAATTTTCATACATTAGTGTATGTTCGATAAGCGAGAACAAGGTGATAAAATATATTATCTGCTGCTAATGTTATTCCAGGGTTGGCTGGAGGTGCTGACGCAGCTTATATTTTCGAAGAGAAGTTTTCCATCAAAGATCTCGAGAAAGATGTCTACCATATGGCTTCGAAGATGGCAGAAGGGGTTCAACGGGGTCTTATCCTGAGGTGAGGTCACAACATGAAATTTATTTTCAATCATAATATGATTCGAATATGTGATATCGTCGGCGTACAAGAAAAACCCACTAAGTCCATTTTTGCACAAAATGAGATTTAGCTTCATTTAGGCCTATTTGGATGCTCTCCAAGGTTTAAACTGGTCCCCACCCCATAACTTCGCCATTCGATTCGGTTTATGGGGTTGGGACTCAGTGGGTTTTCCTTGTACGCCAACGATATGTACCGTTGGTTTATACAAATATTAGAGTGATATGAATGCGTGTGGTTATTTCCAGAAATGAGAAGTGTAATGACAACTACAATTCAGATTTCATGTATCGCTTGTACTCGGAGGAAGGAAAAGGCGTGTTTACAGCCAGAGTGAACATACTCGGTAAGATCCAAGAACTACCTGTCTAAAAACCTTTTCTGACCTTTTCTGGCACTAAATTTACTGAATCTTGCCTCATTGGACTCTAGTAGTGTACCATGGTCTGGGGATATATCTAGATTAACATTTTACGTTCTATAATCCCTTCCACTATCATCCTCCTCACTATTTTATGTAGCAGCCATAAATGAAAAAAATGAATCCTCCAATAATTGTAATTAAGACAAGTGGAAAATATCTACCTTATTGGGATAATCATTTAACTTATTAAGGGAGAGCGTATTTTAGCAGAGTGAGATTATGCGATACATTGAGAGCATTTGAACGGGTTTGGGATGTTAACGAACAAAGAGTTACAATTCTCTAACTACGAAATGGTCTATTGTACGTGAAAATCGTTGAAGATTTGATTCCCAGAAGAAAAATACCTATACCTATGTGAATGGTTTCACAAGCCTTAAATTTTGTGAAAAAAGTAAACGTAGGCACCCAACAACAACAAAAACGTTGCCATTGTTTGCCTCTGAAGTCCCTCTGAAATCATGAACTCACAAGCCATAAAGTTATAACATAACGAATGGGCTACAACTTGAACTACAATCTACCTTACAGATGTAAATAAATAAAAAACTCACGCATATTCCTAGAGAGGAAAGCCAAGATTTGAACCTTCTTAGGCGCAAAAGAGGTTATGCGGGTGCTCGACAGATCGAATGAATATAAATCTGTTGAAATGGCTTTATTTTCCAGGGCACATGCAGCAAGGGGGAGCTCCAAGCCCCTACGATCGTTCTCTCGGTACCAAATTGGGAATCCAAGCGGCTAAATGGTTCACCAAACAGTCGGGCAGTGAAGCTCGCGTCCTTGGTTTGATTAAGAGAGAATACACCTTCACTCCCATCATCGATTTAGAAGAACAAACTATATTTCCGTAAGTGTTGAAACGGTTTTTCATTTTGTACTCCTATGGAGACTTTAGAAAAGGTATATGTTCAGTTATATGTTTAGGTTCTCAATTTAGGTTGCTCCTGGTTATTCCCTGATTATCAGTCGAATAGTGTCTTTTGGCCATAATCGTAGACCTGTTATATTTTCATAATTTACTCTCTATCATGGAAACGACTATGGAAACGTTGAGTTTGAGGAATCACATAAACGCCTGTCCATGGGAGCCGAATATTGATACTGGTGTCTGTTTTCCTGAATACGAATTGTATGACTCGAGTTTGCTGTTTTCGTCATCCCTGGCCGTATCCCGAATGTTTGACTAGCTGGGATATGAAGGCGTTTCGTAAAGGATCGGCTTGGCACTGCTGGTGCAGCTCAGGCTTTTTTCTTGACGAAGCTCTTGTTTGAGCTCTGTTGTATGGCCGCCATACCCACAAAGGTTATTGGTACGTTACGATTGTGGGTTTGTGTTGTGATTCACAGGGAGCATAAGACTTTAGTAACTCGAACGAACAGCATTTTTAGCTGTACTCTGGAACCTGCTGGTCTTGATTGCAAAGAGTAATTGAAAGATGTATGAAGAACTAGTTGGGTAGTTAGGATGTGATAATTATTATTGTTGTAGCTTATTCATTACTGAAATCCTGGAAGGGTTCATGCCAAGGAAGTCCAGTGATTGAAGATGATGGGTTTCTAAGCTATCATAAGATACTAGGAGTCAGTACTTGTGCTTTCTCCGTTTGAAGGATTTTCCCACGTTTTCTTGATTTCGAGTACAAAGTCTTTTCTTTTTTCATCTCCGGATTCGCAGCTGTTGACATCGGTTAAAACAGATTTCCTTGGAACCATCCGTGGTGATCCTCACGAGGAGTTTTGAGGGGTCTTTAGTGGTTTCTGACAGGGCAATAACGTGAAGGGGCCACCAATTCAACCACATGCACGAAGTTTGCCACCAGTTCCTGCGTTTCTGTTGTTAGTTTTGACAATCTCCGCATGCTGTTCAATAGTGAAGCGTTCTGTGGGTACAAAAACCCACAGTTTCTGTGTCTAGTCTGAGTGATAACCGAAAAAAGCACATATCGCAACGGAGGGAAGTAAAGAGATTAGAGGTAAACAGGTAAGACTAACGCTCTTCCTCCACAACAGAACACAAGGAATAGTCATGCAAGTCCTCAGTTCCCCGAGTCCAGCTCTTCAACAGAAGCTGGTAGGGGATTGGCTCCTGATCGTCCCAGTCGCTTTCTCTGCTCGACATACTAGTGGATTCTTCTCAAAACCACATTACATCGCCTGCTTGTGTTATCAAATGTTACTAATAATTGGAATGCATTGTACGTTGACTGACCGATGAAAATTGTGTTTCAGACTTATGTTTACGTGAATAATATAATTATGTCGCTTAACATGATCGAGATTATGTTTTTGAGTGTTCATGAATGATTTGTTGATTGTTTTCTAGTTACCGTATCCCTAAGCACCAATGGTGGTTCGAATTGCGGTCCTATCTGAAAATACTTCCTAGACTCCCAGATTTCCATGAGCACTGGGAAAAGGCCTGCGGCGACGATGTCATTACCTTGGAAAAAGTGCCCACTCAGATCCGACGTTCGTCCTGCTCTTGAACCCGACAAAATTCTTTCCAGGTTCCCAAAGAATTTCGTTAACAACCGCTCTCTTGATCCAAGTTTGCTGAATGCTCCCTTATCGCATCAGCAGATATGTCTATTGTGTTTGTCGCCTTTATTGTGGATATCATTGGGACTACAGGACACCTAAGTTATCCTTCTCCATAATTCATTCATCGTGGTATTTGGTTTTGTCCATGGCTTTTTCCATCCATCCATCCATCATCACCATTAAATTTTGTTGCATTGGATTGTTGTATTATCACATATTCAACACCTCTCTGCGTCGTATTCAAGCTGTCTTCACATGTCGTAGAATCTGAAGTACAGAAGGATTTTTGTTGTATCACTGGATTATTTCGTTTGAGTCTGCGGAGTAACCTTTAGCAAGGTTTAGCTTTAGGTAGAAAGCTTATTATTGATATTGTCTGCAAACATTTAGAGTGGACTTGAGATGATGCTCACCAGTAGGTCACTGCTCAGTTGCCCTGCTTCATGGTACAATGTAAACTTGACTTGCTGCTATTCGAATGTTCGATCGCTTGAAGATTTTTTCAACAATATGAGATGCTCAAGGATTGTTTTCTTGGATTTCTAGTCATGTTCCACGTTATTAACATAATGATCGCTTTGAACTTATGGATGCCGTTACTTGTGTAGGCCAGGTGAATATACATGATGACTAATAAGAGAACAAGTTTGTATAATATCATCACTTCTGTATCTTCATCTGGTAAGCTTAAAGAGGAATGGGCTATATTGGTGGAGGCAATCATTTGTACACGTGTCATACCTGATCACTTTCTCATCTTTTCATTCACATCATTTCAGCTTCTGCTCAAGTTGTATTTTTAATATTCTACTAACTACTACTGACGCACGATATTAAGAAACATTGATATATGACCAGAAAATTGCTATCGCAATCGGTTACGCATTTTACTTGTACGAGTACGTGGGAGGGTTTACTAACTCAGCACTAAAGGAAGCTAATTCAACGACCCAATGAATTCTCTGGTTATAGCTCGTTATTGAACATGTATTTTAGGAAAAAACCCCTGTTGGATCCAGTCAAACATTTCATCAAACAATTTTCAGGTATGGCTGAGTGTGGAAGCTTAAAAAGTGAACATGAAGTTGAAAACCCCTTAGTTTCACGTTATGACGACGACAATATTGTGATTGATATCCGATGAACATAACATACAGAACGAATATAAACATGAATTAAATACAATACAAAAGAAAATAGAAAATCTGAGGAAAACAAAGAGGTGATTCTTAAGATGAGAAGCCTGTACCGAAGACGTAAGACTTGTGGCTCCTATAATTTCAATTTTGTCATTATAAACTTCAACAACTGAGATAAAGTACGAGGATCTTGTTCAGAAATAATATTTTCGTGAAATTCATCTCTAAGTTTCGGTGGGAGTTTGCTGAATGGGTAGTGAAACCGAGAAAAATGTAAAAGGTCGATCAAATTGAGATGATCGATAGCACTATCGAGTGTAGGCGTTTCATTGCCTAGCTTTTCTAATGATTTAAGCTCAGTGTCATTCAGATGAGCTCACTCATTGCTCATGTAGCGTGCAACCAGCCAATACATTTTTTCACAGCATAGGGGTACGTCATAGTCCAAATTTGAGGAGCCAAGGTTTTGATATGGGGTTAAAATCGATATGGAACGAGGGGAAGCCATTTTTTCTCGAATGGTATGTTACGATGATCTACACTATTTTCAATCGTCTTTCTTGTCGGCGACGTAGATGCGAATAAGACAAATCCGAGGGGGGACGTGGATGAGATTGTCATAGTTCACGTGTTACACGAATGTAGAAGTGACTAGAAACACCAGAGTGAATTGTCAGTTTTCTTCTCAACCCCTCATTAGTTTTCTGTCAACCCCTCATTAGTAACCCAAAATCGCACATGCTCAGAAAAACTTCATACCTCCGTTTTCATAACTTTAAATTGTGTCATCACCCAATTGTTTCACGATTGTATGTAATACCAGTGTAGAAATTGGTCCTATAATAAAAATTTAAAAAATTATACTTTTGACTGTTTGACCTCAATTGCCTCAAGCCCAGACGAACCTCGAGCACTAGCGTAAAGTCCAGGAAGTGATGGCATCTCGAATCTCACCCTTATCTTCCACTGACGGGAATAGTTGAATTCGATGAACTCTACTGAACTCTATTCAACGTCGGAAAACAGAAAAAATCCACAATAATGGTCCTGTCACATCCAAACCGAAAACTGTCAGACAGAATAGGGCGTGCGCATGGGTTGCAAATTCGCCCTTTTGATCCCAAAATCGTTTTTGGCGCCCTTAAAACCCCTTAAGGACAAATTGTCAGGTTAGAACTCATTCTGGTTTAATAGAAAACTCTCAAGAAAAAAAGCGAGCGTTTGAAATATTTTCTTCGTCAAGATTACGCGGGACAGCCGTGAAACATCCTGAAAACAAACGCTTGGAAAGCGGACTTCGTGTGGTTGTGGGATTTTGGTCTCGAGAAGTTTCAGTTCGTTACATCGACATCAATCCTCATTTACCCCCGAATTTGTAAACTGCCTTTTTTGTTTATTTTCTATAAATTCAGGAAAAGGTAATTTTGGCGCAAAAGCCCAATTTTTGCCCTTATTGAAGCATCTTCTTTCAAAAATAGACAGAGCCTTCGTAAAAAAATAATTAATTAATTAATTATATTTACATATTATGTAGTTGTACATAATATGTACAACTACATATTATGTATTTGATGTTTTTGTAATTTTGGGGTTTCAATGACAAATTACAGGAATTGCCAAGTAATTGCTATCATAAGTTGTTCAACTCTGGTGTCCAGTGATGACGAGAGACGCCACTATAAGATTATTCAAACGAAACTACTCACGTTTGCAAGTTTTGTAGAATAGACATGTGTTGGGCGGGCGGTGGCGGAGGACGGCGGTGGAGGACGGCGCTGGATGACGGCGGTGGAGGACGGCGCTGGATGACGGCGGTGGCGGTCGGCAGTAGTGGTCGGTGGTGAATGACGGCGGTGGCGGTCGGCAGTAGTGGTCGGTGGTGGATGACGGCGGTGGAGGAGCGGGCAGTTGGTGCTGACCGTGGGTGGGGGGGGGGAGTTAATGCGTCACAACATTTATCGTCCGTTATTCACGAGCTGACATCCACAACATTGAAATTGTAAGCACTAATGGATGTGGGCGGTGAAAAGGAGAGCGGGGGCTTTCATGGGCTTTGAACCAGGCTTACGTTCCTAGTGGAGCTATTTGAAAGAAAAACGCCTTCAATTCAGACAGCAAACGTTTTATTAACTAGACGCTGCTCAGGCCCTGGATCAGCTGAGTGACTCCTAATGCAAATTTCAATGCTATTCACTCCATAAATGCTGAAATTAGGAGAGTAGCCTCCTTTAGGAGTGGCATTTTACACGAAAAACGCCCAAGATCAGCTGAGGGGCTCCCAAAGCTGGCAGATATTTTCCCACTAACGGAGAAATTAAGTAATTTGGTTTAGTCTCTTCTATGTCGTCATTTGGTGTTTTTACCTCCTTTTAGTGAATTTTCGAAAAATTACACCAGGTTACACGATCCTTAGTTCCGTATCATCGATAGCCTTTTAAACGGTGGGTACAGCTTTCGTACAAGTACGCAACCACGAGGGACATTTTATGTCTTTGCAGCTTATGTGTGAATATCGTTTGCGCAAAAAACTGCGTACGAGTACGACAAATGCCGATGACACACTTACCACATCACAAATGACTGACAACATAGTGCAACTTCCCAAGTCGGGCAAGGAGCTGACGCGTGAATATAAATTATTGAGAATGATCACCTGTGTGTAAACAATTATTTAAACAATCACGCTCATACCGCAGCTTGTGGTTAACGTAATATGGTTAGGTAAATCGAGAGCTATCCAACGAGTGGTGAACGATTTTTGCACGATGATAACTGGCGAAGTTAAAGTTCCGTAGCAACGAATCGGTTGTACGTGAAAATCATTAGAAATTTTTCATAACGCTTTCTTCGTCACACTTTTTGAGTTATGTGCCATATAAAGACATAAAATGTAAAATCCCCTCTTGTTTCAATAGCCAACTTACTCTTCAAATGGGATGGGAGAATTTGGTGGTTATTTTGGTTTATTGACTGGGGTGCACATGTTCTATGAATAGCCACCACTGAAATGTATGTAAGTAAAATTTACTGGTAACTGGTATCAGATCGTTTTGAATGGTTTGAAATTGCTTTAAACATTCAAATATTAAAAACTAATGGTGGTTGAAACGCTTCTTTTTTTTCTTTTTGAAAAAAAAAAAAACAAAAAAAAAACATGTTATTTGCCAACCCTGGCCAACATGACATTGTGAACATCTTAACACCATTTTTGCCAACATGTGAAATATCTTAACATCTGTAGTGTCAAATCTTCAAACTTGACTGATAAACCTTAAAGTTGGTCAATATTAGTAGTTGGTTAATATTACTAGGCGTTTGCTATCAAAACCAGCTGATTCAATTTTTGGAAATTTTACAGGAGAGACCAAAAACTTCTCACTTTCAAAGTTCTAAAGCTAAATTTTTTAAAATTTTTAATTGTAGGTATAGCCGCCTAGACTTTGAATAGTTTTTAATTTTAGGTGCATTACCTTGGGGGTAATTACACTAATTAGGTTAGAATGAGCTAATTTTGATGCAAAAACACAATTTTCCATGCTTTTTTTCAGTTTTTTTTGTTCAATTAAGTTGTGTGAAATTGGTTGTTTCCAGTTAACCAGTTAATATTTGTGTCTGTACGAGTTTTAAATAAATGACATTCACTTGACTTTTTCAAATTATTTGAGATTTCACAGTTGAGACATAAACTTTGGTACAATGTGAAATAAAAATCCACAGTCATGCAGCATGGCTATAAGAGCGAATTTTTTAAGAAATAATTGGTTTTATGTAAAATGTCTTCATTAAAGAACATGGTGTCCATGAAGAACATCTCAAGTACCAACCACGATTCTTCATCTCCAAGGTGCTCCAGGTTTAGAGCTGTACCTACATCGTATTCAGCGTGTAAAAACCTTTAAACTGAGGTGTCATTTGACAGACCGTTTCATTTTTGGAATTTATTGGTGAACCCCCCCCCCCCACAACTCCCCAAAACCCCCCTCAGCTTTTGGACATTTCAACTCTAAACACGAAGGTGAAGTCAGAATCGCGATATCTTACCCCGTTATCAGATTAGAGCAGACTTAACATGAATATCATCTCAAGTAACAACCACTTGTCTTCATCACAAATGAGGGGTCACTTGTCAAAATTTTTCGTTTTGGGAATTAAAGGAGAATCCCCCCCCCCCTAAAACTCCCCGAAATATATATATAAAGCACAGAGCGGCTATAAAAATTGAACATAGAAAAGAACATATAAAACTGTTCAATATTCATAGCCTTCCAAAGTATTAAGTTCCTCTGGAACCACGTTTCCGCCATTCAATAATATATATGTAAATATATATAATAAGTATATATGTTATATATACATATAATTTTTTCCATGTCTTTCAACAGTGGATTCAGGATGGTCTGAAACGGATTTTGGTATGACATTTCTTCGAAAATTCGCCAAAAGGTCATAAATTGCAACGCTAAATGGAACAGAATGCTTTTTTTTTTTTAAATTTATCAAAGAACAATAACATTGCAAATAAAATGCAGAAAGGGCCAAGGAAGGTTATCTGCAAGGTGGATCCGAGCGCTCCTGGTGGGAGATGGCAACAGCTTGGAATGAGCTGGATTTGAGCTATATCCCTTCGTCAGGTTATGAAGGACCCTCTAAACTTTCAGATTATGGAAAGAAGTGGATTTCAGAAAAATATGGAATGAGCTGGTTTTGATAGCAAACGCCTCTAGTTTCATGCGGTTTAAAGAAAAAAAGAAAAAAAAACTAAAATATCTACTTTTTCTATGCGACTGGGTGCGCTGAATCGGTCCCCGATGTATTGGTCACTTCATACGTAAACACTCTGGTTTTTTTTTTTCAGTCTCCGTCTTCCGAAAACCCAGTGGTGGCTCAAACTCCGCCCGCTCCTCCGTATCCTGGCGCAACACGACTCCGTCTATGAGGAAGAAGGCATCTACATGCCCGTTGACATGCCCACCAACACCGGTGCCTTCAAGGAGTTCTTGGAGGAAGAAAACCGCCTCCGACAGAAACGCCAGTCAGTCGTTGCTTTCGATATGCCTCGCAGCATCCTTATCGCCTTCGACCAGAAAGAACAAGAAGCTCCGAAGACATGAGGCTGCCAGTACATTTAGATTTGCAAGACATTTTAGGACGGAATTTGATAAATTTATCCCCTCAAGGCGTAACTTGTATTTGTGTCTTGACGAAACCAGACTTGAGTTTTGCCCGATTAAAAATGACCGTTTTTTTAATTGAATCTGAAAATGATTGAAAATGTGTGCGTGCAACAATGAAATAGTGCAAATTCATCGCAAACTGAAAATATCACCGTACAATTTAATCTTTACAAGAGTACCTACTTGTTCAATAAAATTGCTTACAAGTATTGCCGGAACCAGATACAATTTAGGCGTCATCTCACATGGTTCAACTTCCTTATTCTAGTCAGCACTTTATTATATTACACAAACGTGGCTTCCATCTTTCAATAAGTAGAATCTGCTCGTTTCGCCATACATTTTGCCTTGATTTTGTGACTGCTACGGCCTAAATTGGTTCGCCGTTCTCACCATCAACTTAGTATCGCCTCTATAAATCCACAATGAGACTGATAACTCAGGAATACGATATAAATATATTTTCATACAACCTCAATCCGTCTGTAATATGTCACAACAACAAAGTTCAATTACACAACTAACTCTGATGTAGAATTGTTTTCATTGGTTAGCAGGCGCTGTTCGATTGTTGGTCTGTTCAATGTTTTATGGCACCTAACGCCAAAATACGAGTGCTTTGTGTCGAGTTCAATAAAAGTGTAGAACAAAATTATTGAAGCAAATTTTAAATTTTGGAAATTTGGGTGATTGAATCACTTTGACAACCTAAGTTCTCAAGAGAGAGGACACTGAAATCTTGAGTTTTTCTTGGTTTTTTTAGATATTTAATTTTTATGTAGATAACGTTCATTAACTTCCCTATGAACTAATAATTTAAACACGTTATTCGCTAGTCACTTGTAGTGTCAAATTAAATTATATGTGTAGCTATTATGGAATTGACCTCCCGAATGTTTATATCAGTCAAATATCACCATTGTTACTACGTAGGTATTGATTTTATCACGAGGATCGTATAAAATTGATACCTTACTTTTGTTGATACCTTGAATTTTTTATCGAGATTGGACTTGAAATAATGAAATCAGTTTTAGTGGAATTTATCTTTAAAGTTGAACCGTCAGTTCATTAGGTTTTTATAGTTTTGTGTATGTAATTGATCGATCAAGTGGATTAATAAATTGCAAATTACTTTGACTCGTGTGTGTAATTTATAAACTAACGAAACGAATTTCCCATATGTTTTTGACGAAATCTTAGCCTTACAATGGAAATGTAGGCCACTTAACAAGGGTGTCTCGATCTTACTTTTCGGAGTCTACAGGAACCATGAATATGTCAGAGCCATTTTTTGTCAATTTTAGATTTTCACCTTCTGGGGTGTTTCACTAAAAGGGTAATAACATTTAGGATCAACAAATTGCTGAGACATTTTTGTTTCTAAATTAGTTGTGGAATTCGAAATGCAGTTTATTCATTAGAAATCTGTTCAACAGTTAAGTCTATGTGAATATACAAGGGAATTCCGTGTAAGATCGGGGTGCGTAGATGTCCATTAGGTTGTAGTAAAATCGCTTTAAAAAAAAAAAAATTGACTGCTGGGAGACACCCCTGGATTATTACTGTTTAGAACAAAAATCAAACCAAGGAATCGCGGTACATATTTTTCGGACAAATGTATATGACATTGTACTTCAAACTGGATAACACTACGTACCTACATGATATTTAGATGTCTGTTATCATAGGCGTATTTAGCGAAGGGTAGCTCCCCCCCCCCCCCGCCCGCAGAGTCATAAGGTTGGGTTAGGTTAGGTTATGACCCCCACCCCTGTACAGAATTTCTTCATCTATTAACTAATTCAATGGACGAGGTAGGTCGACTCAACTGACAACTTATCCTTTGACTTTTTCTCATAGCAGCAAAATAACCTTAAGATCTGGGTTCCAATGGGTGACAACCAAATAACAAACTCGTGTACACATTTATTTATTAATCTCACTTGAGTAAAAATATTTATACAAAATGCAATTGGGACTCAACGTGCTTATGTTACTATATTATGTACACTACCGGCGTGAATCTTTGCTCACCTCCACGTGTGGCTGTTACTTTTAACCGTTTTCCTGTATTTATTGTCAACTTATTCTACGTTAGTGGTATTTTCTGCTTGGGAAATTGTTCTTTCCACACGATATATGAACAATTCAACGTGTACCATTTGACATCCTTAAAATGAGCATTGTGGATTTCACAAATTTCTTACAAGATTGGAATAAGCTAAGTACGTAACCAACTAATTAAAATAGGCTTTTTACAACAAACTTAAAATTAAGAGTGGATAGATCTCTAAAATAGCCACAAAAAAAGAACACCATAATATTATACATCAAAGGGACTAATTCACTCTGTGACTCCAAATCAGCGTGAATGAGTACTTGAAATTTGCAAAATTCGAATATGACTCCACTAGTTAACATTAATTACTTTGGGAATCGTAGGACAGAACAAAACGGAGTGTTGGGATTTGCGAAGAGAATTCACCTGTCTTCGGCTGTTCTATTCAAGCAATGGTCCCTCCTCATCAAAATTGTACATAACTTAGTTTTGTGCCGCGACCATATTTAATTTCGATCTTCTGGTACCTTGTGTATTGAAACCTTGGGACGAATAAATACCCTTAAATAATTGGAATTATGAGCTTTGATGCGTTGTTGCCACTTTCCTCCTAAATGTTTAGTTTTTCAATTCCTGTTCAATCATGAATTTATGATTATTTCGTTAATTGTTGGAAGGACTGACCACATTTTGGTTGGAGACACATTTGATTGAGATAGGAAGAAGTGGGTTATGCTGAATGCATACCAGGATTTACAACTTTGGTATAACTGGGATATAACCACCAACGGAATGTCACAGGAAATTTCAGTCGCAGTCACAGGAAATTTCTTACAGTCACCCAAGGATGTTTCAGTAGGCCAATTCACAGACCAACTTACCAATGATAGGAAATGACTCCATCTTGGAGGAGGTGAAGTGTTTTGAATGATTAAAGCAGCACAATTTGTGGTAGAGATCATTTATCCTCTTTAGAGGGATTCTTTCAAGCTGTTACACTTTAATAAAAATCCCAGACTACAGACTTACTTAAAATATTAAGGACCCTGATTAATTATTTTCTTAAAAACTCCCTGGAAAAGTGTATAATTAAAGCTACTCAATTTTAACAGTAGGTTTGATACAGACATCTACTCCGCACAGGTGGTTTTAATAGTACCTACCATACAATTGGGAAGTGGCTTGTATTATTGCTGTGTGCAATTGTATGTAAGAAACATCAGATCTAACAATAGAGAACACCGGAGATTCATAATGTGATTTGTTATGAAAACCAAGGTAACAATCCTTGGATTTTTTTTTTTCGGAATTTAATTTTCAGGTAGATATTTAACGTTTTAACCTCAATATTATATGTGGGCTAAATTAGCCAGGGAACCTGAATATCCCTGAAGCTGAAATTGGAAGGGTTCATCACAATATTTCGAGTTTCCCGTTGGTAAGGTTTGTTCATGGAGAAACTTGATCGTGGAGGCCTTGGGATCACGCGTGGACTCTGTACATGCCGAGGAAGCTCTTGGGCGCGTGCATGACTGTTGATCGCGTCCCTTCAATTTCTCTTAGCGTTACCTTGTCACCGTTCGTCAGCCTCACAAGACCGCCTGAAAACGAAAGTAACAAGTACATGCGATATGAGTATAGTATATGAATATACTTACAGTCATTAGAAGGTTATACAGGGTGTCCCATCTAAACGAGCCCATCGGGAAATTACAGCCTTATGGTGCGAGCTATCGAAAAATTGAACTGGACCTTTTTTATAGTATTTTAACTCAGCTTCTCGACGCGGAAGTCCGATTTTTATTTTTCCATGTTTTAGGGTCTCAAATCACTGATTGAAACTTACGGTTACCTCTTGACCCCCCTTTTTTATTGCTTTTTCCGATTCTAGGTTGAATTTGGAACAGAAAATGCCTCCTTGAAATTTTCTTTTTGGGGCTTCGTTTCTGACTTACTCCACTTTTTGCGAAATACAGAAAATCGCCGATTCCTTTTAGACATTACCAACACTTTCTTACTATTATTATCTTCAATTTTTGAGATGTTCACCACATTTTTGACATCAGCATTAAACTATCTGTCATTCAGTGTGGTGAACATCTCAAAAATTGAAGATGAAAATAGTAAGAAAGTGTTGGAATGTCTAAAAGGAATCGGCGGTTTTCTGTATTTCGCAAAAAGTGGAATAACTCAGAAACGAAGCCCCTAAAAGAAAATTTCAAGGAGGCATTTTCTGTTCCAAATTCAACCTAGAATCGAAAAAAGCAATAAAAAAGGGGGGTCAAGAGGTAACCGTAAGTTTCAATCAATGATTTGAGACCCTAAAACATGGAAAAATAAAAATCGGACTTCCGAATCGTGAAGCTGAGTGAAAATACTATAAAAAAGGTCCAGTTCAATTTTTTGATAGGTCGCACCGTAAGGCTGTAATTTCCCGATGGGCCCGTTTAGATGGGACACCCTGTATAAAGAAGGCATGCAGTGCAAACGTGAATAGGACGACTCCCAGCGTTCATCAGCGTTTCCTTTGGCCAGCAGAAGCTTAACAAGTCATACTCTTTTAGGCTAGTGGACCAATAAACACAATGTACAATATTGTACAAGACTTGTTCAATATTGTATATTCTGTATATTGTACAATACTTAGTATTGTACAGAATATACAACATTCCTTGCAACCAGGGCACTATCAGGTGACCCGACCATCTTGCCTTGGAGCGTCTCCTCTCGTTGGTCACTACCGGCTTAATCCCTATTAGTCCATTAGAATTAGACCTAAAAGGGGAGGTACCTTAAAGTGAACTGGGGAAAGCTGGAAATCGTTCTAAAACCTTGAGATAGTCTTGAAAACGAATAATCTGAGTTTGCACCTCTCCAGAGTATAACTGATGGTGCCCCAAAATCATCGAAATTTTCGGACTTCTATCAGTTTTTCGCTTATAACTCGGTTTTTCGCTTATAACGTTTGGGGAATCACGGACAATAACTAATTTATACCCAACTCCTGATTGTACTGGGTACTAAATAGAGGGTTGTGAACTAATTTTAAAACTTTTCATAATAAAAAAACTTCATTTTTCAAAGTCTATATTTTAATGGACTAAATGGTGAGGGTCTTGAAGGGCATTTCCCATCCCAGTGAACACCTTGGCTCATGGTGGACTTGTCCCAGTGGGCTAAATTTCGTTGACAACTGGTAGATTCCTCCCTCTCCAATCAGCCACCCAATAACGGACTACCTTCTGAGTACATCAACGGCCACCATCGATACAATGTGGGAGAATCCCAGATGAGTTCCCAAATGCCAATGAGTTGCACCTACTGTACCATGTAACATTGGTATCACTTTGCGTATTGCACACTGTATTTCAGTGTGTATTAGGCCAGCTGAACTGAACAACCAGGATCTTGTAGAAACAATTTTTAAAAAAAATTATCAACGAGATAATCAAACACTTCACGTACAGCGTTATGCGACCCCACCCCATGGAACGGATTTGTGATATTGACCTCGCTTCTTCCCTGCGTTTGTGACGTACAATATTACAATATTACATGTTACAATATTACAATATGAGGGGTACCTACCTGTGTAACAAGAGTTGCTCTTAGTCTTATGTCTGTGTGTTTCAGCCTGGTGAAGGGATGTAACTGTGCATTGGAACACGTTCTCGTGGTTTATGTAGATGCCAAAGCCAGCTGTGTCATGTTGATCGGAGTAAAACACCTTTAAACAGAAGTGCAACAATCTTACTGTGACAAGTATAAAAAAAAATCCAACAAATTACTTGTATTTAATAATATTATCAAGCATGTTAAAATACTAAGTTGAAACGTTTATAACTGGTGGCCATGAGTGGTTTTGAGTTTATTATCTTCTATTTACGTTTCAAGATACGGTACTCGTAGATTCAGAAAATCGAATAATCCAATTCGGCCATGGTACTTCTATCCTTCAGAATCATACACGTATCTTGGGGTGCCCTTCTCCAGTTCGGCTGTGTTCTCTGGTGCATGCAATCATTTTATAAGTGGGGCTAACTTGGCTTCAGCTACTGCAATGAGCATCCTGGTCGGAGCTGGGGTCAATTCCTGGTCAGCACGATCTGGAGTTTTTGACGCATTAGTGAGATCTGTGCTACTGTATGGCTCTGCTGTATGGGCACTTCGATGGGGGGATGCTTTGGAGCGGGTTCAGGTTGGCTTCTACACGCGCATCCTGCTGATCCCACGGAGCACTCCTAACACAGTGGTGCGCGCGGAGACTGGAGTACTATCAATCAGTACCCTCGTACTAAGGGACGCCTTGAAATGGCTGATAAAGACGCTAAGCATGCCGCCCGATCGTTTGCCAGCGCTATGCATGAGGCGCCTCTTCAATCTCTCCACACTACCAGCTTGCAATCCTAGGTATAACTGGGTCAAACAGCTCAGGAGCACTTTAGGGACTTTTGGGATCCCCCTGTCTAATGACGCTGAGCTAATGCCAGAAAGCAGCACTTTGAGGAGCCTCCTGACAACTCTGCCTTTTGTTTCTCGAAACATGGACCTGGAGCGCGCAACATCCTCAAGAGCCTGCCCAGACTACGGATCGGTCTTTCAGGAAACAGCCCTTCAGCCTCAGAAGTACCTCTCACAAGATTGGCCAATCTCTATTCTTCGCCCTCTGGCCCAGCTGCGAGCGTTTGCGAAGCACGCCCCTAAGATCCTGGTCGCGGGTGTCAGGATGGATTTCCTCTCGGCACCATGTCCAATATTTAACTGGGGTGTAGGCGATTCTGCCTTGCATCTGGTCCTTCAGTGCCCCATGTTCCTCCGCCTAAAGTTCCTTCTACCACTGCTCGCTCTACCTCTTTCATATGAAGAGCAATACAGAAGACTGCTCACTTCCTGTGATGTAAAGGTGGCCAATAGGTTATTTTATTTTTTAAGGGAAGCCAGTGAAGTGAGGACATTAATTCTAAGTGCCTAATCAGAAGTCTATATTTTATTTATTTATTTATGTGGTCCAGACTCGTTTATTTTGTACATACTGTGAATGAAATTTGCAATGGATGTGTTATCTAAATGGCAATAAAAAATCTATCTATCTATCTAGGGTACTTTTATCCTTCAGAAGGGTTGATCAAACTCTGCCACGGTCAGTCCCTGGTACACAACCCCCGGGTGTTATTATCTAGGAAAATAAACGATTGGAATCCACCAAGAAGAGAAAAAATTCAACCGTCCTCAACATTTGATGGTTTACGTTTCAAAATAGTAGATTCAGAAAATCGAATAAAACTAATAAACCAAAATTTGGTTATTTAATAATCCATCCGTCAGCGTCACATTGCCCAGTTAGCCTTGAGAAAACATTACGAAATTTGGTATACGGGTTCGAAACACACCCCCGATGATCCTTGAAATTTTTTATAACCCTAGGTCATTGGGAAGGGGTTCAAAACGAATTTTGAGACTTTAAAAAAGCAACTCAAAAATTGAGGGTGAATCATGCAGCAGCAGTCGGGTCATGTTCTTACTGGTACAGATGATTAGAACAGCACATTGGTGTTGAGATATCAGGTAATGAGTAATAATAATAATAGTTAATAATTAAGAATAATATTGATAGTAATTGTTACATTATTACTAGTACCCATGTTACTAGATGATAAGGTCTTTCCTATCTCAAATTGTGATTAATTGAGGTTTTTTGAGTAAATGGGTATGTTTGTCCAAATGGGTTTCAATTTGTCCAAAATTAAACTACGATTTTAGTTAATCACCAAAAGATTTTGCAGTGTATCTTCTATTTCAGGCAGTTACTAACTCGTTTTGTTAATAAATGGGTGGAGTGGTACCTTAGGAACTCTACCTACCTGCGCGTATACGTAGAATAAGCCCTGTGACTCTTCCTTGATGGTAACTCCATTTCTCGAAGGGTCCAAGTAAAATTTGGACGACATGTCCATCTCTCTCATCCACGCAGCGGGTTCCCATTCGCCGATCACTCCGCTTTGGTAGACGCGATGGTTTCCTGAGAACAACAGAGTACCTAATTTAGAACATGAATCACGGATATTACCAAGTGAACATGACTGTACAAGTGTACCATCGCTACCTTGGTAATGAGTAGTTTTCATGTGACTGACGGTTGAAATGTCACCTTCAAAGTGTGCAGCGATAGCGTCGCAGCAGCTGCTTTCAGTGGGTTGCGTTAAAACCTCTGGCGCTGGTTGTTCTTGCTAAGTGAACAAAAATGGATTAATGAATATTTACACATCTACAAGGTCATTTTTATATAATATATAAAAATATATATTATTTTATATTTATCCTACACATTATATTTATATCTCAAGGTCATTTTTTCATCAAATCGATGGTACTGTGGAGTCCAGAAGCACAGTCAAGACGCTTATTAGTTTTTCCAACTCCTCTTCACCAATAACACTGCTCAAAAAAAAAAAAAAAAAAAAAATCACGAATAAGTGTTTTCGAGGGGTCTTTCATACCGTTCAAGAAATTCGCGTGCAGCCAAAACAGGAGAGATTTGAGGACGAACTGTTTGACGCGTTTGGCTGCTGTGACATTTCGGACTGAGGCGTTTGGTGATTTGTTTTGACCGTTACGAACTTCTCTACCTACCAGAGGTGACCACTTTGCAAAATACCTATACCGCCCAAGGTTGTAACATTACTGGCTGGACGTCTCTCGTATATTGAAATTCAATATGAACTAATAAAAGCTGTTAAATTGTTTCAGAAAGAATAATAACGATGGAAAAACTCAAAAGTTCTTATTTAATACAAATTCCTATGTAAAATACTTACAGGAAGAACTGATTCAAGGACAATCTCAGCCTCAACGCCCCTGTAAAACAAATAATTAAATCGTATAATTTTGATGCATAACATGATCTTAAGCTTCATAAAATGCTATACAGAAGTAGAATTAGGAAAAAGGGGAAGTGGGAGTGGAGTTAAGGGTATGTGAGCTTAATGGGAAAATATTCAGTTTACTTACTAGAATAACTACAAAACAAAGTTCGAGCTCCGAAAGACTGACTGAATGGTATCTTTAAGTATTTTTCGACGAGGAATTCGAATTTGATGTCCAACGAAGTCTCACAACCCTACAATTTGCACCTAAGGTCAAAAATCATCCCCTTAATATCATTTACCTGAGGTATTTCAGACAGTTCGTTGCTCACAGGGACAAATGGAAACGCGAAGAGGCCAAACGTAGAAGGTGCCATGGGAAATCCTACTTGGCACATCGCAGGTTGAAAGCGAAGAAAACCAGTCATGCAGAATGATGTTATGAGCGAATTTTCGAAGCAGGCGTTATTCGTACGAATAAGTAAAACAGGAGTAATTTTACTCAAAGTAAAATTGGGAGTGACAGGGGGGGGGGGGAGGGGGAATAAAAAATGTTTTGAATACCAGATGAGTAGCAGATATGTAACAAATTTTGTTACCGAGTAATACCTCAGTTTATAGAATTTTCAACGCTGAAAACGGTGGTGAAGTCAGAATTGCGATATTTCAAGTAGGTAACATCTCAAGTAACAACCACGTTTCTTCATCTTCAAAGTGCTCCAGTTTGAGAACGGAATAAGATATCGCGTTCGGTTTTAAAATGAGGTGTCACATGCAAGACTGTTTCACTTATGGAATTTATGGGTAATTTTTCCCCCTTACAACTCCTCAAAACCCCAATGCATAAGATTTTTGGTGTCTTTTGGCTGTGAATTCAGGATGATCGAGAACAGATTTTGGTATAAAACCTTTTCGAAAATTCGAGTTTTAAAAATTTTGGACCGAGAACAATAGTTTCATTTTCCTCGAAAATTCGCTAAAAAAAAAAGTTGAAGATGGTAGGGTAATTTTATTTATTTTTGCAAATTCCGGTCATGCAGCATAGCTATAAGAGCGGTTTTCAAAGAAACTGCTGGTTTTATGTAAAATGTGATGTTTGGAGCATTTCTTTCAAATATGGGCAATCTTAAACTTAATATAGGCAATTATAGGTATCAAGTAAGAAGGTATTCGGATGTGGTCTCTCCGTCCAGTGGAACGCTTTAGGGCCAAGGCTATTTCTGAATAACAACCACAAATTTAAGTTAATAAAACAAAAACAAAAATTAAATGTTCTTCGAAAATTCGCTCTTATAGCCATGCTGCATGACTGTGGATATTTTAGTTATTATTAACTTGAATGAAATTTTCATGACATGATACATTGTATCAACCACGTTTCTTCATGTTCAAAGTGCTCCAGGTTGAGACCGGAATAAGATATCGCAATTCTGATTTCACCATCGTGTTCAGCGTGAAAAACACTCTAAAATGAGGTGTAAATTGTGAGACTGTTTCATTTTAGGGATTTATGGGTAACCCCCCCCCCCCTAAAACTCCCTAAAACCGTCTCAGCTAATAGAATTTCAATGCTGGACACGACGGTGAAGTCAGAATTGTGATATCTCATTCCGTCATCAGATTAGAGAAGACTAACCATGAAGAACATCTCAAGTATCAACCCCGTTTCTCCACTGTGGCCATAACGTGCTGCGTTCCAAGCTACTGTGGCCCTAACGCGCTGCGTCCGACAGTCGCTGTCGCTCTAACGTGCTGAGTTCCAATCCACTGTGGCTCTAACGTGTTGCGTTACAAGCTACTGTGGCCCTAACGCGCTGCGCCCTCAGAATTGCGATATGTCAGATTATGAACTGTGAAGAGCACCTCAAGTAACAACCACGTTTCTTCATCTTCAAAGTGCTCCAGTTTGAGAACGGAATAAGATATCGCAAATCTGACTTCACCATCGTGTTCAGCTTTAAAAACCTTTAAAACGAGTGGTCACTAATCAGACTATTTCATTTTGGAATTCCCTTAAACACCCCTTAGAGTGGCTTGGTTGTCCCATCTACGTTTTAAAAAGAGTTTTAAAAATATTGGACCAAGAACAATAGCTTCCTTTTTTCAAAATTCGCAAAAACAAGGAAGATATTTTATGAGTAAATTAATTGGATATTCAATTGAGAAACGTTAAGTGGAATTAAATTTGATCACGCTTTCATTGAATGGATACGATACGATACTCGTGATTGAAATACCAACGTTTTTGTACCGAATCCGATAGAACAGCGTGATCTCGCGGAGCGGGAGTGATCTGTGATTAGCGTGTTGTTTCTACTCATGTAGTCATTCTTGATTTGCTTTAAACCTTCTTCGTGAAGTTTTGTGCAGATTTCTGTTTGATCTCTTCCAACTCACTACCCACAACAATTTAGAGTAAACAATTGAATTTAAAATATCTAGTTAAAAGCAAAATTTATATGGTAGTTAACCGACTGTAAAATAAATATAAACAAGATTATAATACGCAATAATACTAACAGCTCATTGACTGTCTCGGATCTGCGCGTGGGTATTTACCTTCTTCATTACCTCAGTTTGTTTCCTTTTTAGATTTCGCTCAATCCTATGGCACGGGAAGACGAGTGAGCTATTTTCGCAGTGCGCGTTTAGAAATGCAGGAATTGCTCACATAAACAACCGTCTGAGTCTGATGGGAAACACTCACGGCTTGTGAAAACAACGAATGTGTGCAGCTCTCATGTTTTGATAGAAAGTCAGAACGACGGAAGTTTACAGCAGGACTTGTTGTGCGTAAGTCGAGAATTAGAGCACGAGTGACACTGTGGTACCACTAGTGGTCAATACTGATCAAATTACTATGAAGTTACTGTTCAGTTGAGTTAATACATACCAACCTACTGGGATTGGTAAGTTACCAATCGTTTTGTATTTCCTGATTTTAGCTTTTATGAATTGAGGGGAAAGTTAGTATGAAGAGCTGTATGAACTGTTTTTTTTTGTTTAGCATCCTACAATTAATTAGGCGTTAAGCTTTCATTTTTTTTGTAACACACACGACATTTACCTAATTACCAACGATAACTAGTAATGCTTTTCTTGGCCTACCTAGTCTAACAAAATTACCATACAAATCAACAGAAATTAAGGCAATTTTCGAAAAGTAAATTGGATAAGATATCAGTGACTGCTTATTCGAGAAGTCTTGTGTCATCATTTGACTCATAAAGGGAGATAAAGATTGCGAACAACATTGCTGCCTAACTAATTTGGGCTAGTTGGGGACGTGGTGGTAACGAAATATCGTAAGGTATCATCGTAGGATTAAATCATGGCTTTTTCCAAGACAATCACCGTTACGATGAAATAGATAATGGGAGACTCTGACAGTCGGGCGTGTTCAAACGATACGAGTGTCATCTTCAGGAATTCAAATAAATACCTAGTATTACTCCCAAGGACTGAGTATTGACAAAGTTCCTCGAATACGAGACTTTTAATCAGAAGTTTAACTTACTTAGTTCGATTCCCTGGTTTGATCCAAGTTTGCTTCAAAATGGCGTTCGGGCTGTTAGCGATGATCGGGCTGCTGTAGACGTTTCTTTTACCCCGCGCATCATCTTTGGCGGCGCCTGTTTGTTTGTAGAAGGCGCTCGAGCTGCGGCGCCGCCTCTTGGCCGCACCGCCGCCGCCGCCTTTGGCCACAGCCGTCTCTTCTTCCGCGATGTCTTCGTCGTATTCGTCGTCGTAGTCTCCTTCAAAACCGTCGTCGTACTGCGGCGCGGCTTCATAACTTCTCTTCTCCAACTGAAAACAAAACAAAAAACACATCTTGATTTAGAAATTATGCGAAATGATTTTTTTGAAAAATAAATAGCGCAAAAATGTCAACAGGAATCAATTTTTAGGATTAATGATTTTTTGGTACCTTGTGAAATGAAAACCGCGATTTGGTGGTTGTACAAATATTTGTTTGCCATTTTTGGCAATTTTCAAGTTGATATCCAACGAAAAAAAGGGGAGGGGGGGGGGAGTACCCACCCCCCGGAAAAATTTTGACTAACAGGGTTTTAACTAATTTGAACACTTTTTATAATAAAAACAACTTCATTTTTCAAAGAAATTTTGAATGTTCTCATTATTAATCACAAAAACAATGTTTACCAATGTTTAATCGTGAAAACCAATGCTTACCACGGTTACTATGCTTAATGGGTACCATAGTAACCATAGTTGTCAAAAATGTCGCATTTTTATTTTTTATTTTTTACTCTAATTTTTAACAGACCCCCCCAGCCCTTCGACATTTCCATGTCAAAACAACAGGTTATCTGGTACCTAGTCGTAATTTGGAAGACTACCTGGGAATCAATAATGAAAAAAAAGTTTAAAAAAACCAAAAAAATTTAAAAACAAAATGGTTCTAAAAAGCCGTAGTATCATACATCATATCATAATATTATCATACATAATATATGACATGACAGAATTACAGTATTATTATGATTCTTGTATATTATGGCAGTCAATTTAGAATTGAGGGATCTGCATCGACTCCATTTTAATCATAGCGTCAATTCCTGAAAATAGCTTCATGTTGCTCCAAAAAACGAAGCAGCCATATCCATCTAGCAGATTTAGCAGATAACTATCAATGTAAGGAAACTCCTTGTTGCAACAAACGAAAGAACGATTTTTTTAGTCGAAGAAATAATTTTGCTAAAAAATTGGAGTTAACTCGTTCTTGCTGCAAACCCCTCAATTTTGTCGAAAAGGGTTGAGGGTTTGTTGAGGGGTCGAAACTTGTTGAATACTAGTTGGGTACGTTTGCCGCCTATTTGGCATTTATGTTTGTGACGGACTAATTCAAGTTCTACCCAAAAACCTGATAGATGAATGTCAGAAAAAAATCATAATTGTAGGTACATTCTGTATAAAATATACCGTCTACCAATCCAAAATTGTCACCAAGGCCCCGACAGACGTGTCTCTACAGTTTTGGATTTAAGACCCAGCTGATGAATAATAGGTAAATGGCTGAAATTTGTATGATACATTTGGCATTTCAATACAAGCATAGATCAACCAGTCTGCCAATCCAAGGTGAACAGGACCGACCAAATCCAAAGAATTAGTGTGTTAGGCCGTTTGGTTCACTCCTATTGGTCAATTTCTTGACGGTCCCCACGATTGGATGACCAGCTTAAATGTGAAGAAAGATACCTATTTGAAAACCACTCAGTTATGTACCGGAAGACTTCACTTCTGTCGTTTATCGTGGGTTCAACAGGAAGCATCGTGCCTCAAGAGTTGTGTGTGCTCTGTAAACACCAAACTATGCCCCCCCCCCTCACCACTCTGCCGTCACCTCATCCTTCTTTACAAAATCAAAATACTTCAAATAACGGATGCCCTAGCCCGCAGATTCACCTTCTATTTGGTTTCGAGTATTGTGATAGTTCATTTTATTAGGTACCTACCTGAAAGGAGTGAGCCAACAAAGAAGCCTTCTCTCCTGTCTCCCTGAAGCCTCCCACCAAGTTTATCGCTTCAACAAATTTCAGATAAAACCTCCCGAGCGTAAACAAGATCCACGAGAGCCTCTTTCTCGGTAAACATTTCCATTTCCTACGCAAGAAAAATCTTCTTCCCTTGGGCCCTTCCCGTGAAGTGTAAATATCGGAAGTGACCCGGAATCCCGGATTTTTTCCCCTCAAGGGTCAGGTAGTCAAGATGCTTACATACTTAAATTTATTCCAGAATTAAGGGCCGTTTTAAACGTCTTCCCATTGAATCACAGTTACTTCAGGTAGTAGGTAGCTACGTAAGGTTGTCCCCACAACCTCAAAAATTTATAAATTTATAAATTAAAACTAAACTTTTACTCATTTTCATTGGCGAAGGTTAGTTTCGTTTGATTCAGGATTGGCGTCTGATATGCATTTTATTTTTGCTAAAGATTGGTATAAGAATTTATTGTGTGTAGAAATATAAGATGTAACTAAGTTACATGGGTCGTAGAGAAGACACGACCATACGAGATATTCGAGAGACGGAATAGGCTCGTTGGAATAATTTGACTCCTATAGTATTGAAACTCAATGAAAAATTAACCACAATTCAAGTACTGTCATTTGTTATCAATTTTATTTTTTCAAGTCTAATGTGGATTATGTGTCTAATTTGGTTCTAACTGAATGCCTCCCGAACGATCACTTAGTGAAATTCCTGAGCGTGAGCCAAAGACCGATCCAGATAATAATTCCCTAATTAGATGATTGATTTATGACTTCTAACCGTTCATTTTTGTTGTACGAAAAACAACGGTATTAATCAATAATGATATTGTTGACATCTTCCATAAATAACCGACGGAGGCGACCCGGGTCGAGAGTCAGGTGCAACTGAAATGAAGAGTGGATTTTAAAAAGCTACTGAGGACTCAGCTAAAATAGACCTCAGCTTCATTATTAGCGATGGTATAAATGAATGATCGCTCAATATTAAATATTGAGTTTTTAAAACTCAATTTTAATGATTGAGTTTAACAAAATATTAAAAATTTTGTAAAACACTTATTCGAATTAAAAGGGTATTTGAACTCCGAGCTCAATAAAATACAATTAAGGTTTCTTTGTCTGAGCGGGATCCCACACTGAAAATAGAAGTCTACTAGATTTTGTTCAGAGTTCCTCTAACTGTGGTCTACGTGATCTTCATTCGTCTGTAGACATGATTTAGACCAGTGGACGTCTATTTTTGGTCTAACTTCATATTCTTCGTCTACATCTATCGGTAGAGATTCAATAGGTCAATTTTTTGTCTACAGCTTGTGTAAACGTCGTAGATTCAATTTAGATGCCTTTCGATGGCCTATCTCCGTCTATATGTAGACATCTAATCTCCATAGACTGTGTAGAAGACTGGTAGATGATCTACCGACATGGATGCAGGTCTACCTCTCGTCTATCTATGTCTATTGATGTCTAGACGGCGTCTATCGATCTCTACGCGGCGTCTATCGACGTCTAGACGGCGTCCGTCGATGTCTAGATGGCGTCTATCGATGTCTACACGGTAGACGTCTATCGGTAGACGTCGATGGGACCGTCTGGACGTCGAGAGGTGGTGTAGATGTCGATAGACGCCGTCTAGACATCTATACGCCGCCTAGACGTCGCAAGTTCATCTTACAGTAAGTAAGTTCATTTACAGTAAGTCTGTAAATGTGTCGACATATTTAGGTGAATAGGCGTCTATTAGACCGACCCAAATACCCATTTAGACGTCTAGCAGATCATCTACCATAGACATCTACTAGACGTGTTTACGTCTACCAATAGATGACTATTGAACGTCTATAGTAGAATTTTATAGTAGAGATTCTAATAGAAGTTACACTTTGTACAATTAAAGCTTTGTTTCATTATTAATATTTAAGCAATATTCTAATGTTTTTGGACTAAAACTGGCTTTAGAAAACCGCCCTTGCTTGAGAATCTCCCCTTCCCCCTACCACTCATGAAAAACCTGAATCCTCCCTTGGTTTGTTTCAATTCCAATTAGTAACAAAATTTGTTTAATGTTTCGTTGTCACTTTCTATGAAGAAGTACCTACCTACTCAATAATAATTATTTTGATACGTGGAAATTGAATTGGGGGAAATTATTACCCCTGTTATATTGTTACCACCACGCCAAAACCGCCAATCTACATTTTTGGTCATCCTCGTTTCAGAGCACTTTTGGTGATCCTGAGTTGGGGACACCATGCCAGAGCCGACAAACGTACCTCTAAAACGAAAATGACCTAAAATGCAGATTGGCGGTTTTGGCGTGGTGGTAAAGATACGAGTATGTTGGTGATTTGAACAGTTAACTTGCCCGTGGCTATTGCTAAGGAAACTTAAAAGAAAGTGAGCTATTTTTCCGAGGACTGATTCTTTGTTCCTAGACGAGTCCCTCAGCCCAAATAGAGCTTTTCTTAAGAGTGATCTTTCTGTTCGGTAGATTGAAGAGAGTAATCCCAAACTCGTTTGCCCTCCAATCAATCGGTCCAGTGGCTTGACCTCCTCCGGTTTTTTGGGTGGTTGTCTGGACTTGTGGAAGGTCAAACCTTTTATCACAAAAGGGTCGCTCGAGCGGCACCTTCGACCAGCGCATCTCCAGCGTAAACGGTAACTACGGGAAAATCGGTCGCGGAAAGCGTTAAGTTCGGCAGTCAAAAGCCGTTGACCGTGATCGAGCAGGAAAGTAGAAAATGATGAAAGTGATTCCAAATGACCGATCCAGCAATCGTTGTTTATCGATTTAGAGAAGACCAACAGAGTTGACAAATTTATACTTACACTGGCCCTCAATAGGTTACAGGTTACAGGCCCTCAAAAGGTTAATACACATAACGGTGTTACGTCCTGGTTGACTGTATGGTTGCAAAATGTGAGGCTCAGCATCTTTTTCACAAGTTGAATGGATTCAAACATTCCAAAATCGAGTTCTTTGAACGCCTAGGTACGTCGGGAACTCTCTTATTCACTGAGCCTTGCAAATTCCAGAAGTTTTTTTTTCTTCTTTATTTATAGACTGTGTATTACATATTCCATGAATACATATCGCCAGTTAAATTATTGTATTGAATAATGCTATAATTGAATAATATATAAAATGAAAATTCAATGATTTTAAAAATGAATCCCCGTTTCTCTCATGAATTTCAGTAGGTAGGTATTTTTTCTAGTTCCTCTGTTGTTCCTTTCTTCAGTATGTGTTTGAGTCCACTTTCGACAAAGAATTCGCTATACTTCCTCCTTTCTTCCTCGTAAAATGGGCATTCGACAATCCTGTGCTCGACGTCATCTTCTACCCTGTTGCAGTGGTCGCATTCAGGTGAATCGGCTACACGTATTTTATACAGCGATCTATTTGTTTGGCCGTGTCCAGTCCTCATTCTTACTAGCTGGACTACGAGGGTCACCCCAAAAGTAAGTTTCCCTATTTTTGAAAAAATCGAAAAAATGCTGTATTGACTAAAATATTTTGCATGGTTGGAAAGCTGCAGACCTGAACTATTTTTCCACATAGTCGCCGAGTCGTTCCTGGCACTTTGCATACCGTGTGGCGAGTTTTTGTAAGCCAACAGCATACCAGTTTCTGTCCAATCCGCGCATCCACTCGTTGACGGCGCCCTCGACTTCTGCGTCACTGGAAAATCGCTGGCCTCCCAAAAAAGTTTTCAATGCCGGGAAAAGATGGTAATCAATCATGTTTCTAACTGAATAGGTTATCAACAAACCGATACAGTGGCCTGAAAATGTTACAGGACTACCACTACATCCAAACAAAAAACTTGAGACCATCCGTAGGTTTCTACGACTTGTAGTTTTTTTTTTAAAGAAAATGGGGAAACTTACTTTTGGGATGACCCTCGTATATCATTTCTGTTTAGGGTTTTCCCTTTAAACCAGGGTTTCCATGACACGAGTCGCTGTACCTGGTAGTGGTAGTATCCCTTCTCTAGTGTTGTAGCCTCATAGTTCGTCTGCCATTCGAGTGTTGTTTCTCTCCTGAATACTAAAGAAGGCGTCGCTCAGGGGAATGTCGAAAATTCCATCCGCCGTAGTTTGCTGCTTTGTCCATTTTTTCATTGCAGCTTATGTCAACATGTCCCGATATCCATTGTATTCTTACATTCCTGCTTTGTAGAGCGGTCATCATCGTATCTATAATTTTGTAGATCAGATAATTATTGGATATTTTGTACTACATGAATATTTTGTAGCTTCCAGAAGTTACTGACGTCCGGAAGGTCACACATACGAAATTGCATTCTTCCATCCTGCACCATCCACATAAACTAGTCACTATTATTCCTTAACCCCCCCCCCCCCACCACCGTCAATACCCGGTAGACGTCTAAAACGGAAGAGACCACCGAACTTAAAATAAAAACCATCGATGGCCAAATCATAGTGTGGGGAACCACTATATAACATAATATTATTCGATATGGAATTATCACAATAAGTACCTATCTACCAAAAGCAGCACCTCCGCAACCGTAACATTTTCTTGGCTTTATCCATCCGTTTTGGATAGTGCTGACTCTATCCGTCTAATGCTAGCGCTATCCACTTGCGGGCATTACCCGTAATATATACATGGTTTATTACCGACGCTGGATTTTTCATTCAACTGCCTGATTATATACTAATAACGGCTTGATGGTATTTAAAAACAGTAAACCGTAAAGGAAAAATTGAATGAACCACCTTGTTGATTATTGTCCGGATGATTTCCAGGTCGTGAAGCTCAGAAGGAATTATGACCTCCCCGATTCATTGTAAATCACGGTCAATTAGTGGGGGAGTGGAACACAATGGCACGTAACTGGTGAGATACTTAAATCAAGTTCGTTTTTCAAACTTGGACAACCCACAAAGTTCTGGGTTGATAAAATGAGATATTTTAAAATTTATTTCTCAGAGACATGAAAAAAAGATAGAGAGAAAAAAAATCCGATGCCACCAAATCAAGGAGGTGTTGACAGGTGGGTGGACGCCCAGAGGAAGATCCACTACACACTAAAGGAGGAAATGATGAACGGTTCCCCGCCAGAGCCTCCTACCAAATAGCCGTAATTCACAGACGGGAGCAGTTCCTCTTCATCTACAGTCACTTTCAGACACCCAATCTAAGGACAATTTATAATCCCAAAGTTGACCTATTTATTTCATAAATCCTTCTAATTTATAGGTGGGTGTATGAGACGTGGTTTGTGATAAGTTTTTGTGACTACGAGTATTTTAAATCTCAGACAGATAATCAATCCATGTGGTTTAATGAATCAATGTAGACCCTTCAAGTTACAGCCCTCACCAACACTGGCCCTCACCACCTCCCTAACTTGTTAACAGCCAAATCAAATGGATGCACTATGTGGGAGAGGTCTCATTTTTATGTCCTTCAGAGGTGCTAGTGTGTTTTTAGCGAATTTTCAAAGGAAAAGGACGCTATAATAGCTTCTTGTTCCAAAATTTTTAAAACTGGAATTCCCGAAAAATTGTATAGCAAAATCCTACCAAAATCCGTTTTAGACCATCATGAATTCACTGCAAAAATACGTATATATATTTATGTACCTATGTGTCATTCCTGACGATAACTCTCGATAGAAGCGAGACAAAAAGTTCAAATTTGCAAAAAAAATATCCCTTAGAGGGGCAGTATCGGGCCACTCTAAGGGATGTTTAGGGGATTTTTAAGGGGGACGATAAATTCCAAAAGTGAAACAGGATGACGAGTGACACCTCATTTTAAAGGTTTTTTTTAACACCTGAACACGATGGTGAAGTCTGAATTGCGATATCTTATTCTGTTCTCAAACTGGAGCACTTTGAAAATGAAGAAACGTGGTTGTTACTTTGGATGTTCTTCATTTTTCATTTGCTGTAATCCGACGAGGGAATGAGATATCACAATTCAGACTTCACCATCGTGTTCAGCGTTAAAAAATCTATAAACTGAGGTGTTGCTCATCAAAAAATGGAAACAACATTTCGAGGGTCTCACGGCAACTTTCCACATCGTCATTTTTGGCCAAAATGAGTTATGCATACCATTCGAAGCGTCTTCTCCCAGCGGATCGATCTAACTAATAAGTATAAATTAGATACCTAAGTTAGGTAACACTAAATCTCACGATTTATTTTACTGAATTACTCAGTAACCATAGTAGGTAAATGGCAGATGGTTTTTTGGCTCTGCTGAAAAGTTGCCGAAATGACGATGTGGGAAGTTGCCGTGAGACCCTCGATTTGTTATAAAACCAGTAAAATAGAGACATTTTTCATAAAACCCGTTATTTCTTCGAAAATTCGTTCTTATAGCCATGCTGCATGACTGTTTTCTCTTCGAAAATGTCTACATGTCTACGGTAGAAGGACACGCTACTACGCGGACAGTTCTATTCATCCAAATCTTAATGAATTCAGTAATCAAGTGTTGAGTGTTTTAAAACTCAAGTTTGAAGTTTTTTTCGTGTTCGTTGCCTTTAGTGATCGGAATCATACAGTCTTTGATTATTTACCAGTCTTTTGTAATGACTGTTCCAAAACTCTAGGAGCACCTTGTAGTCAACGCCTATTGTGTTCTTTTTTTTTTTTTTTTTTGACAAATTTATTTAAAGACCATAATATGGTATATACCACGAAGGTATATGTAATATTGTATAATGTATATATAATATATACATTATACAATATTACATATACCTTCGTGGTATATACCATATTATGGTCTTTAAATAAATTTGTCAAAAAAAAAAAAAAAAAGAACACAATAGGCGTTGACTACAAGGTGCTCCTAGAGTTTTGGAACAGTCATTACAAAAGACTGGTAAATAATCAAAGACTGTATGATTCCGATCACTAAAGGCAACGAACACGAAAAAAACTTCAAACTTGAGTTTTACAACACTCAACACTTGATTACTGAATTCATTAAGATTTGGATGAATAGAACTGTCCGCGTAGTAGCGTGTCCTTCTACCGTAGACATGTAGACATTTTCGACATTATATTATAATATTATTATATATACCTTCGTGGTTGCTGGATTTCACAGAATTTGTTAACTCACTTAATATATTATTTACACACATGGGGGGACCGTATTCTTTGATAGCACTGTTATTTAATTGTTATTTGATTGTTCTTGCTAGATCAAGTCCAGGATGTGTCGAGGGGTACAAAGACGCCTGTTTATTTGAGGGTTGAAACCATCTTTTGCAGCAGAATTTCTGTGGTTGATGTTTCTATCAACAAATGTCCTCATGGCTTCCAGGAGGGTTTCGGAGGGACTGGCAATTCCGATGTCATTGTGGCATTCCTTACGTAAGGAGGGGCATGTACTATGTTCCTTTGTAGGGTTTCATTTTGATGCTGTTCAAGTTGTCGAAATACTGACTTGGAATATGTTCCATAGATAGGAAGGGCATACGTCCATATAGGTCTGATAAATACTTTATAAATTAGCATTTTATTATGTTCTGATCTGTTGTTTATTGCTGTTAAGAGAAGTGATCTGCAGATCATCATAACTCATCATGACAGCATCGTTACGTACGTACCAACCACCAAAAATACGTGAACTTAAGACCAGCAATTGAAACTCGACCAAAAAAAAAAAAAAAAAAAAAAAAACTGAGAGACTGTAATGAAAATGAGAGCGTGAGGTGGTATTCAATGAAAATGGAGACTCCTGACGATCGAGTCGCAAGGGCTAAGTAGATAGAAATTACTTGCCTAATGACGAGGGATTACAGGGTAGCTTGGGCTCTAATAGGATGACCGTGTGAGGTCTTGTCACGGGCACGTCACGGAAATACTTTCTTCTTCTGGATATGCACCCAAGAGATCCAGGTGTGGCGCAGTCGTGTGCACGTTTCATTGCGTCACATTCGGGCGAAGCAGGATTTGAATACCTTCAGTGAGACGGAGCATCACCAACGAGACAACTAATTTTGAATATCAATCCAAACAGATGGAATACTGTTGTCGTTCTATTGTCGTTCACACCTTCCCCTTGACGAAGGACTTGGATTAGATGAGGATGTTGCACTTACTTCTTGGATCGATTACTTCGACCCTTGTATGCTTCAAACTGGAAACTTATTGCCTTCCTCACTACCAACAGAATCAAAGATCAAACTTTGTTCTGTGGTCTACCCGTAGGATGGTCCGTCTGGCTCTACCTACCAAATTTGTATCCCTTTACTTATCTCAAAGGAAGAACGAGGTGAAGTTAGAAGTATTCTGAGATGGTCCCATGTGAATTTAATTACAACTCGTACTATTCAATAGATTTTTACGACATTTTCAAAGATCAAGCAAAGATTTTGCTCGCGTCCAATACTGACTTCTTCGTGACAACGGATTCTTCGGGAGAGTGTTATAATGATTATAACACTTTCCGGAAGTAAAATTATTGTACTTTCACTATACTTTTATTTTTTTCCTAATATAACAACTAGTTACAATGATAAATTAGGTAATTATCTAGCTATTCAGTTCACAAATTTCAACACTTTTCGCGGTGAGAGCCCATTAACTTCTACCGCGCTTAAACTGCACGTCACTCATTGTCAGCACAGAAGGTCCACGGGCTTGGTCCTCTTCAGGCGTCGAATTTGTTGAGAGTTGTCGAGTAGCTGGAAAGCAGCTGGATTTGGATGTTTAAGAAGCCTGCGCTATTATCTCATAGCTAGCTTTTTTATGACATCCGTGACTGTCTCTACTTTGAGGTCTTTGTGGAGGTCATCATTCCTTACATACCAAGGAGCGTTTACTGTGCTCCTCAGAACTTTTTTCTGAAATGTTTACATAATTTTGATATTCGTCTTAGCTGTGCAACCCCACCGCTGGATGCCATAAGTCCAAATGGGCATTAGCACTGTCTTGTACTGGAGTACTTTATCACGGATATTGAGTTGTGAACATCGTCCCATGAGCCAGTACAGTCCTGAACGTGATGGATAGTTCTTCCTTTTTTTCTTTACGTGTTTTTTCCATATTATCTTGCCATCTAATGTCATGCCCAGGTATTTTGCTGAATTTGCATATGGTATGGTATTCCAATTTAGTACCAGAGGGATTGGTAATATCTTTTTATTGGTGAAGTTGACATGTAGTGATTTTGTTTCATTGAGTTTCATCCGCCACTTCTTCGTCCATTCATTACAGCAAAGGCGGCTTCTTGGAGTTTTTCTGTCGATTCCTCTACTGAATCTGCAACAGCTAAAATTGCAGTATCATCTGCGAACGTGGCTACGTTTGTTTCTCCTGTTATTGGCACATCCTGCGTAAACTGTAGATAATGCAAGGGCTCCTAAAACCCTCCCCTGCGGTACGCCTGCTGTGATTTTCTCGAGTTATGAATATTCATCCTCTACTTTTATCTATTACACAAGTGGAAATAAATGTCTCCGTATAGAAATTGTTAATTTTTAATTCAACATGTTAAAAATGTTTCAGATCTGACTAGAAGAAAGAAAATAAGCAAGGCGGTAAGTGAGACTGAGTTGGTTTCAACGCAGAGGCAAAGAATACAGGTAAGCCCCACAGGACGAGAATACATGAAAAATGTGTTGACAAAGGAAATAGTTAAGGTGCGGTTTTTGGTGGCTCGTCATAGTCGCTCGCCAGTTTCCTGACAGTTTCAAACTAAGGACTTTTTCCCCGTTGAAACGAGCGGTGCTCTAAAACGGTTCACACCTATCAAAAACAGAATTAGGCCCACTCACTCACCTCCCCCCCCCTTCCCACATATTTATCTCTGATACGTAAAACCCCTCGGCAAAAACGCAGAAGCGTAACTACTCTCAGGAAAGGCGAGGCTCACGACAGGTCGAAGATAATAAAGCTAATTATAGTATTGAACGGGACAAAACTAGCAGGGCAAGAATAGGATGGCGGGAGATCACCTTGGAACGAACCTATAATTCTGGAGGCAAGGTAAATCAATTTCTCACATAGGCGCGGAATCAATAATCGTGTCCTCAATTGAGTGTGAATTTGCATATCGGACATTTATGTGATTAGGTTACCTATCGACGTCCTTCGTAATCTGGATTCCACGTGCCCTCTATATCTGGGTGCTAGTTCTGTCTATTACTGTCTATTATTTTCGTTTATACTTCCTTCGTTTGATTTGTTTATACTTGTTCATTTATTTGTAATACTTATCTGTATTTTACTTGATGACTTAATTGAACAACCTATGACCTAGTTCGATATTTACAAATTGAAGGATTAGATTGGCATTTCAATGTTTAATAATAATATCTAGACCGGTTCATCACCTGTAACTCAACAGTCCTATAATAGGTACCTACCTAATATAAATTGGTACAGAAAGGTTTTTTCCGTAATTTTTTCCCTTAAACCTCCGAATGCCGGGTGAAAGAAATTACACCAAAACCCCACTACCCCCCACGACCCCACTACTTTTTAATTAATTTTTGTCAATAAATGCATTTTTTATTAATTAAAATTATTAGGATGAGGCGAAAGACATAATAGTTACTTGAGGCCACACTTGATAATAATACAAATAACCACTTTTTAGTGGGCTGATCTCAAGATAGTTTTTGTTAATAAATGCAATAAATAAGTGTATTGAATAAAAGAAAGCAAGTTCAATAAATCTTTAGACATTTAAAACTGAATTTATCACCAATCTGCTCGTGAATTACATTTTAAAAAAGTTACAAAAAATTGGTTTTTCAATTACAATTACAAGCTTTGCATAGCATGGTAGATCTCTACATATAGAAACAGATAGAACCTATATAATACATAATAATAGTTCCTCTACTATAATTCCAAAATTGCCTCAACTGTGATGTTCACAACAGAACAATAAAGTTTTCTTTGTTATTGTTTATTAGTATTAATAATATTATGTCATATTATGAGTATGACATAATATGACGTAATTATTAGACCATTATATTGAATTCCAGAATTTTAGCTAACCAAATTAGGTCTACCGGAAATACCAGGTCCCGAAGTACCCCAAACATGTTAGTTGATGAATAAAAAATCCTATTAAACTTATTTATGTTGAAAAAATATATAACCTCATCCATGCAATCCTTGGAAAATCCAACAAGGTTATCAAGCTTTCAACGGAAAAAATGTGGGGGGTTGTTATAGTTTATGCTTGTGCATGAATGAATTATGAATATTCTGTTCTATATTTTTCTGGAATGATTGATGGGCGTTATCGTTTATCTTCAGAAGCGAGCGTCTTTGAGCATGTAGACCACCCACATACTGGAAGAGGTGATGCTTCATGTTTCTCCGCAAGGATTGATGGAAGGGGATGAGTTTTTTATTTTGAGATGCGTTAACGAGCGTCGAGACCATTTAATGACTAAAAACCACTTAACCAAGAATTTCTTTAAATCTGGATCAAATCCGCCTCGATGAGATACCACAGAGAAATACTACCGTCCTTAAGAAATTCCTAACTCCATTTTTGAGCTTTTCGAGGTTAGGACATATTCCTACAGATTTTGACGAGTTCTATCAATTGGACTAGGTTAGAAAACCCTATCTCGATCAGAAGTGCTTGAAAATGAGCGTTGTAACGGCAGTTCTAACTTCAACGGTATAGAAAATACTCAGCAATTCACACAAAAAAAAAAAAAAAACCAAATGAGATAAATATTTTTTTAATTTACTCGCAGTGGCAGGGGCGTGGCGGGGATATAGAGAAACAAAGTAAACGCTTGCATACGAGTCTGCAACACATTGAGACATTTTCACGTTGTGTGCATAGTTTGTGTGCCATAGCAAAGACATAACAAACTGTAAAGTACCTACCTAATTCCAACTTCACTTCTGATGGTCATAATCATCATTGTGGCGACTTGGGACAATTTTCGTGAGCAAATTTCGTGACGATTTTTCGTGACGATTTTCGTGACGATTTTTTTGTTATGTGCCATATGAAAGACATGAAAATGTCAAAAACCTCGTTCTTCTCAAAACTATCAAAATGGAGATAGGACTTTCTTCCTTATGACGGTAGAATAGATGTAAGGAAATACCACATAATTCAACACGTTGGCATATTGGGTCTTGAGTTTCTGAACTTTAATCGTGGAAATTTCATTCCTTTAGAACTTTTATCTCAGTTAATTCAGTTCGGATGCATCATAAACATCGTTGGTTTTCACAGCTTTGATGATTAGTCCTGCATTCGAGTACACTGCTCTTTTACAACTAACCACAAGAGCACAACAGTCCTGTGCAACAGAGCTGCTGTGATTCTTACGAATGGTCTGTAAAACATCTGCATTCAAAAGCCATTCAATGAAAACCTCTCGACAACTTGTGTCTCCACTTTTGGAACAACAACAATCTTCCGACCATAAACTTGTGCGGGGTGTTTCAGCTATAAAAGTAAAGATTTTTTCTCTCTAACTCTACGTAGTTTAATCAACTTTGGTTCATCAATACAAAGAACTCATTCTGCTAGGTTTGCGCCAGTTGTATGCAAGGGCCTTCATTTAGTTTAATCACCAAATTGGATATTGGTATTCTCTCATAGATTGAATATCCTCCCATTATTTTTCACAAAGAAATCATCAACCTTACGAATCTATATTCATTCTGCTACCTCAAAACTCCAAGCGTACCTAATACATAGTCCAAATTCTCAAGTTAAAAAGCCTGGATACTCAAGTGAAGAAAACTTGCGAGGCCGCATGAAGACACTGCGGGTATGTGGCTTCGCCCAGTGATTGATCAACTTAATGTTAAACAAGCGAATATGAATATGTGAGGTATTGTACAGTGTACTAGCTTAACCGTCGCGCGTTGCCGCGTGCTCAAATGAAAGGAAATGCAAGGACACAAAAATTTAAATAACACGTAGGAATGGATTTATTTTAATACTATTCATATATTTATTCGAGTGATTTCGGATATACAATAGGTATTTTTTGTTTTTTCGTCTGGTGTGTATACGAATAATACGGAAGGCTTTCCCAAACGTGAAGTGGCCACTTACAGTTCTCCATATGAGGAGCACGGATTCTCGAAATCTATTCCACTCAGATTGCAGTAGCGAGTCGCACCGCTAACTGTAAACGTTTAAATTCAAACGGCACATTTGCTGGGATTATTGGAATACGTGGTAGCAGTACATCCTCCCCCAATTCGCCATTCAAAATTGTGGCTTCGATGACATTTTTTAAGTTCCCGTACCAATTTGTGGGCGTCCAACCCTCGATCGAGATTAATTAGTGGGCAAATTGAGTAAACTATAAACAAGAAGTGTTGTTAGTCTGTTTACTCAAGTCTCATTAAAGGTGAACGCCCCTCATCAGGAAGTCGAGTTGGAATGCAACCTTAAACCACCAGACCCACGAAATTGAATAAAGAAATAAATATTGGTAGAGTGAGGGCGCGTGCCAAGAAATTGAAAGTGACAAACGGCCGGGACACCTGGCGCCCTTATGTATCTAGGGCATTAGAGAAGAGGCAACTGAGAAATCTATAGGCCTATTACCTTTTGAGCTGAGGTTATAAAAAAAATGAGCCTTGGGCGGAGCATGTCCTTGCCACGCTGTTGCTCAAGTCTATCTGGGTTGACGAAGACGTTTTTGAATCTTACGCAATTTCAAAGTGTTATCAAGTTATCACGAGGCGGTGAATCCTTTATGGAAACGTTGAAGACTGAAATACGATCGCGTTGACAGGGGTCACGTACTCGGGTCCAGACAGGTTTCAGCTGTCAACGCCTGATATCTACAGGGATCTCGAATGCATCAAAAGACCACCGGTCCCCTGACCTTATTTGTTTACTGACACTTTCTCTGACGCGTATGTTGTTTACTGTCTTTTGGATCCCACTTGGAATGAACTAATTATGGAAAGTTCACCAACCGAATAGTTCGATTCTCACGCGCCACTAATTGGTTGGAGGCGGCAATACTTGTGGAGAGAAATCATTTTGCTTGGCAAGACCTTGCATAAATAATGACATAAATAAATCTTACATAAAGGAATGACCTTGGATAAAATACGCATCAACATTGCAGCCATTTTGTATAACTAGATCATTATTCTATTTGATAGTAGGTTCAACTACCACTCATTTTGTAGACATCGCCTCACATCAGAATCGGTACCTACAATTTGGGCAGTACTACGATCGTATTTCGTCCTGTTTGCACTATTTCGTCGTTTAAGAAGCAACACAGCCTAACTCAAAATTTTGACAAAATGAAGCTAAGACTCTTTCTTATTCAAAATTTAGCTTAAGCACGCAAACTTTGGGCAAGATGAAATTAAGATCTCATTAAAATTTTCGCTTAAGGAGCAACACAGCCTAACCTAAAATTTGGACAAGATGCAGCTTAGAGACTTTTTTGTTCAAAATTTCGCTCAAGAAGCAACACAGCCTAACCTAAAATTTGGACAAGATGCAGTTTAGAGACCTTTTTGTTCAAAATTTCGCTTAAGAAGCAACACAGCCTAACCCAAAATTTGAACGAGATGCAGTTGTGTCACTTTTTTGTTGAAAATTTCGCTTAATAAGCAACAAACCAAACCCACAATTTGGACAAAATGAAGTTAAGACTCTTTCTTATTCAAAATTTCGCGCCAAATAGCGTGACGTCGTCAGAATTTCGAAAATCGTCAAATTTGTCAATCTTTGCACTTTCCTTTGTTTCTATTGATTTTGTCTGCTCATCCTCAGGAAATACGTTACACGCGTAAACACGTTCGTTCTACAACAGAGAAAGGATTTAATACGCATTGATTTATAAAACTGGGCGTTTTGTGAACCGTTGTAATGTGTTATACACGTTCACTTAGTCCTCGAATGCTGCGCTGTTTCCCAGTGTTTACCAATTAATTCATATCATTCATATTAATAACTAACGGATTTATTCATTCTCCAGGTTCCCCGTCCTTGTTAAGTACCTAGGTTCTATTTTACTTGAGGCAAAATTGCAAATTAACAGGATTACACTAGTTTACCAATTTTAGTCTAACTTTTACCCAAGATTTTGGCTCAGCTAACCCTTAAATTCCGAGTTCATGTTCAGTGTTCATAGTCTACGTTTAATGTTCCAAACTATCCTGTTAAGTAAACATTTGAGGCTGTTTGATCCTTTCGTCTTTTGGTCATTCATTAGGTGGTGTTTTGATCAATGTAACCATTTCGCAGTATTTTCTTGATTGATGTTTCACAATATTTTCAACGGGAAAATTTTAGATGAAGAAAAAAAAAACTCCGGAAGCATCACAACCGATCCCACAATTTCTTAAGCCAACATGGCCTAATCCACAGGATTATCGATGGGAGCGTTAATTCATTTTAAATCATGGCAGGATGGTCATGTGGAGCCCACAGTAAGCTAACAGTAGTAATGTTAGCGTTAAAGTGAGTTTTGGAATAAAACAGTTTTATGTCTCTCTTGAAAAATTGGGAAAAATGGGTTAGGCTGTTTTCTGGATTTATGGATTTAGGAAAACATCTGTCAACTCAGGTCGTTTACACGTTCAAAGGTGAAATAATCTTATGTAACCTTCTTATTATGTAGTCTTCTTTTTACCTGGTGACAATGAGCTAATTAGTATACACGTCAGTTTGAAGCTGCATCATTAGGCGCAGTGCATATTAAATTAAATTAAATTCAACATCATTATGCTACTGGTTATTGTGAAATTGAAGACCACAGAATATTGTAGACCACATACTTACGAACCCAGTGAGATGATATGAGTGAGAGTAGGGAATCATTTCCAACAGCCTAATTTGGACGTGAAATGGTTTTTTGAGTCAATATGATAACTCAATGACCCAAAATGCATTACGGAAGTCCTTAGTCCTGTCACGGAGTTCGAAGTGAAACCTCGCATCCACACGAGGGGTTGTGAACATCTTGCCCAATAATATGATTTTATATGACGCCTGGAAGCTTCCGAGGTGCTGAATTTTAATCGATGTTTGCTCCTGAGCCGGTAACTAACTGAATACAAACTGCAAGAAGTTGGCCGCACAGATCGGTCGACGTCAAATCAACAAGGCACGTCCATCGTAGGAATTACCGGCTGAAGGACTCGCACGGCGCCATGAGCGATTGGGAAATGTCAACGCTGAATGAGATCACCGTAAATCAGTTTTGCTCAAGGATACACCACTTCAACCTTCTGATTATTGCTCATTTTAACAGATTATAGAAGAAGAAAAAAATTGATTCAAAATCGATTCAAGATTCCAGTTTTAAACCCCGATGGATTCATCGCAAAGGAATTGTACGTGCTTCATAGCGAGTGGTTGGAACATGTATGTTGAAGTGACAATTTACTTTGCGAATTGGAACCCCACCAATACAACGCTGCATGAGTCGATTCCAAAAATAGTGCATTGTAACAACAAGATGAATCCAGTGATCAATAATAAGGATAAGTTAATTATCATTGTGTCAGTTCATGAGCATGTCAGAGCTCATTAATGATTTTTAAGGGGTTCAACTCGACATTAAAGTTAAAAGTTACCATACAATATGCACGAATAGCCCAGTAATTATTATTGCGGGCCTTGAATGAATAACTCAACCTAGAGCTACCAATTTATTTCTAGCACTGCAGCTAAGAGGGAGCCTTGTCCTCCTCTGTACGCTGACCCTATGACCTAATAATAAACTGAGCTTGGCAATGAATTTTTAAGACTTATCGGTGCTCCCAGACGACTTATCGGTACATACTCTCTGAGCGAACGTGTTTATTGGATGGCTTTATAAAGGCAACGGGGTCAAAACGCTGTTCGAAACTGCGCAATTTTAGGTAACTGCAAGTTGAACGTTTGTAACCGCAGAGTAATGAATATTAACTGTCTTGCGTTGGGCTCGATGACTTTTAAAACGAAAATGGAGTAGAAAGTATAAACAACCCTAGGTCGTTATACTGATAAAATACCAATTGTAACACAAGAATGAGTGGAATGGTGGTAGTTCAAGAATGAGACGGAAAAATCTATGATTCGGATAATGTTGATTATTATATCAGTTTCAGGTCCGAAAGCAGATGAGAATAGAACAAATGAAATTGAAATACTACAAACCGGTTCGTTGGAGGCAACTTGTCGGGTGAATTTTCATACTGGCTCAGCTGATTCGAATTGCACATGGTTTTCAAAAGTCTAGTTAATTAATAATAATTTATAAATGTTATTACTTAATAAATAAAGACCGGATTTATATGCAGTATAGATGCCACGAATATGCCGTACAAACTAATGAAATATGCGACAAATATGCATAAAAAATATTGTACAATTAAGTTTCAGTGCTTGGAAAAACCACTCTACCAGTAAGTTTCAATAAGGAATGATGTGAATGAAGTTCTCATTTCGTAAAAATATTTTGTAATTGCTGCTCTTACAGAACATTATTTGTTTTACTATTTACCACGTTCTGCAACGTTCACACTATTCGTACGTAACAAAATCTCACAATCGGTGACAATTACTACTCATGTTACTTTCACCGTATTATCATTTTGAATATCCACATTGGAAATGAGTATCTTTCAACTTTTCTGTACACCTACTTCTTTAAATTATATTCTAACTTATATAAGTTAGATTATAATTTAAAGAAGTATATCTGGCTCAAATTATACTATTTTCGTGGCATAGAACTAAAAGTACAACTTACAAATCTTTTTGATCTTCTTTACAGATTTGCCAATTGTTCGTAATTAATATTTACAAAAATATACATTTCAAGGTTGTCTTGAATGAAGTTGTGACGTTGGTCCGAGAGAGTGTGTTTGTAGACGGAAAATTGTTTAAAATCACCGGGCAAGAATGCTCCGTCAGTTCACTGGGTACATCTCTACCATTAACATCTGGATAACGTTCGTCAATGTTTCTAGACCATTATTTTTCTGTAAGAGTGTGGACCACTTCTCTTGTAATTTTATCCCATTTGTACCAGGAATCGCCTGAATTTTTGTGGAACATTCCTCGACCATCTCCAAACTTTGTCTCAAACAATGTTAGTATCAATAGTATGAACGAGAAGTGGGCTTTGATGGAGGCTAAGTGGGCGGAAAACGCGAAGATTTCCGACCCATTCCAAGACTTTTTTAACACTTTGTGATCCTACTCAAGTGATCAAAATCAATCTCTCCGTCTGATTTTCGTACTTAAGAACTTCATTTTATTTTCTTTCTGTAGCAAAAATCGTCAAACTTTATTGATTATCTATAAAATATGAAGCATTACGATTTTTCTCCGAATATGCAAGAATATACAGCAACGTACGAATATGCAAAAGTATGCAAGAATAAAATTCGCTCGTCTTTATAAATGAAGCGAAATGGGTATGCAATTGCATAGAAATCCGGTTATAATAATAAATTATTAATAATAATAATTATTATTATTATTATGAATAATTATTAGCCTATCATTTAGTGATCTAGACAGAAGGGTGATCTGTACAAAGAAGATAATAAACCGTTGTGTCAAGAATTTGCAGAGTTTTTTTTCTTTCTGTTGTATCGACTTTAACGCTATCGTGTATTACCATACCTATTTTTTTTTGTATTGGGCTTGCTCGTATTGAATAAATAAGTAAATAAATACTAGGATGCTGCAGACTTTCCAGATTGCTTCGGGTTCGGCGAACTCCATGCTCTTCTGGATCGAAGTCAGCTTGAATGGAATCGACTTGATCCGGACCTGTTCATTAGTTACTCCGCGCAGTTGAAGAGTTGTTTTGTACCTAAAGGTTGATCAGCAATGAATGTTCTCTTCAGTTTCCTTTTGTAAATGTCTCTATGTTATGTTCACGAACAGACTGATATCGAAATTTCACTCATAACATGTAATATTTTCATATAGTATGCCCGAGCTGTATTAAAATAAAATGAGATAAACTAAAAACCGAGCCCTATCGTATTAGTAACGCTTAATACTATTAAAAAACCCACAAAAACTGACATGGCATAAAATTGTTTTCGACTTCTCGAGTGTCAAAACCGTCTAGAATGGAACTGTCGAATCCCCGTTCGAACGGGCCGTTTCTGGTGTCCCCTGGAGCGGTGAAGGAGATGTCCGACAGTTAATCTTCTTGTCGACACGTGGGGCCTCTGAAATGTGTTCCAGTCAAAACACGAGATTTGTAAAGAAACACAAGAGCGCCTCGTTTGATGTTTCATTTAATTGGGCGTGTCCCAAGATAGTTCTAGCGGTCGGTTCAAATTTTACGAGGTATGAAGTCCAGATCATTTCAACTTCTATTTCGCACCTCTTCCTACTGACCTCAGGGTTATCTTCTACTCAATTGATCAGAGCAAGTACCGCGTACGGCGTACGGACGGATTTTTTAAAAAATTTTCATTCAGATTCTGCGTTTCTTGAAACGTAAACCCACACATTTTGAGGGTGTGGGGAACGATTTTTTCGATTCCAGTGGTTCATTATAAACCGAAACAATACGACATCATCAGAAATCTTAAATACTCAAGCTTCTGACCTTAAATCTTAAATACTCCAGTTAGTTTTGAATTCCTATGTTTAGTATCATAATTCTGATTTTCTTGAATTTGTTTAGGGCCAACGATAGGATTATTCCCGAAACCAGACATCAAATAAAAGAACTTTTCACTCAGCTGCACTTCTGCGCCATTGAACAACAAGACTTGTTATACTTAGTATAACTTATTTCGTTTTAGCGAATTTCTGAAGAATTTTCTTACCGAAATCCGTTTCAGACCATCCTGAATTCACTGCCAAAAGACACCAAAATCATATGCACCTAATATATTTATGGATGTGTTATTCCAGACGATAATTCTCGATAGAATTGAGATAAAACTTTCAAATTTGCACAAAAAATTTGTCTTGGCAATCGAAAGGCTAAGTTGATAGATGGAAAGAATCGGGCCTCTCAAAGGGGGGTGTCGGGGATTTTGGAGGGGGGAAAAATCACCCACAAATTCCAAAAATGAAATAGTCTGACAAGTGACACCTGATTTAAATGTTTTTTTTTTTTTTTTTTTTTTTTTTTTTTTTTTTTTAACGCTAACACGATGGTGAAGTAAGAATTGTGATATCTTATTTCGTTCTCGAACTGGAGCACTTTGAAGATGAAGAAACGTGGTTGTTACTTGAGCTGTTCTTCACGGTTCATCTGCTCTAATCTGATAACGGAATGAGATATCGCAATTCCGACTTCACCGTCGTGTTTAGCGTTAAGACATCTATGAACTGTGGCGCTACTCGGCAAAAAGGGAGACAAAAAGTTGTTATAAAAGAAGTAAAATGGAGACTTTTTACATAAAGCCTGTTATATCTTCGAAAATTCGCTCTTATAGCCATGCTGCAAGACTGGATTTTTTATATTATGAATCGCTTTATATAAGGTGAACAGTGGAACTGGGGGTTGGTGCACGGTGAGAGAGAGTTAAAATTGAAATTGTTGACTTTTACATACAAAAAATCATAATATTGCCAACGATTGGGGTTTGTATTTAGATGATTAGCCGTTATTTTAGGTTAAGTGTAAACCAATAGGGGTTTTCCTTCTCGCCGTGTACTACCATGATTCATCATAGGGTGTTCATTTTCCCTCCATTTCTTGCTGGTGCACTGGTGCCTCTGCGGTATTTCAACTAAAGAGGCAATTTTGACTGGGTTTCCAGAACTGATCATTCCGCTTACAAGACCCGTCGTTTAAAAACTCCCCGTGTATTTGTGATGAATCAACTCCACAAAGGTCTACGAGTTTGGCTCACTGTAACTAGTTCAATGATCATCACCATTGTTACAGCCAATTTCTACGCATCAAACCAACCATTTTATTTCTTAAACTCAGTACATAATTGAATACTGATGATTGAGGTATGCGAGTTTGTGAACCATTTTGCTTCTATTAATGCTTCAAAGTATCTTAACGACGTGCCAAGCCGACGACAAGTCTACCTACCGAAGCCGTATTGACACGGTTTGACCCTGACAAAGACCGTAAGACGGTTTCTATTATTACAGTTGGCAGGTTCGGTGGTCCCGCAGCATCCCTCACCTGCTTCTTAATGTAAAGACGGGTGGGGCGACCTTTCAACAATAAAAAATCAACACTGACCGCTTCAGCCTCCAATTTCCGCCTTAAACATTTTATAGGTTGCATGCGGTTTTCGTCTCTTCAACAAACAACCCAGTGAATGCCCCGTGAAATTTTTCGGACCACCCGTCTTGGAGCAGATCATAAAACAAGTGAGCGCATGGAGAGACCCATCGTGCAACTAGGTAATAAATTTGGCCTTAAATGTTCATTATGTCAGAATTCATTGGATGAGTTTTTTGGTTAATCAAAATTTATGCAAGAACATTGTTCGGGATTGTTGCTGGGATACGATAATGACCTGTCAAAAATACGCCCATTACGTTATAAAAATATTTATGCAAATGTCCAAGTATTTGTCAATAATATATTCCCAAACCTAAACCCATTGTTCCAATAACTTGGAACGTTTAGTTCAGTGGAACGGCCCTAACTTGTTATTATCCTCTACTGGGAGGTCTAAAATATGGCGAATTGAAAACGAAGGTAACTTCGATTACAACAGCTGGTACAATTGAGTACACACGGTGTATTCCTTGATCTAGCAAAAGCGTTCGACTCCTTTTCCCATGAAATCCTCTGTATTGGGGTCTCTACTGTTCTTGTTATAACGTAACAATGTTGATTATGTGGAGCTGGTATAATGTGGAAGTTACCTTAGTTTTCAATTCGCCATATATCCGAAAACATAATTATGTTACCATTCAATATCAGCTGTCGAGTTCATCAAGACATATTATGTACCTACATCTGTAAATATGCTATCATTGTCTTTCACTGTAGCTAATGTATCACTTGTATTTGTTTATTTTAATGAAGAATGAAAAAAAGCTTTCTCGTTTCAATAATATTATAATATAATATTGTTGGTCCACAAATAATATAATAATATTATAAATAATATATTATATCATTTATAATATTGTTATAAATAAAATATTATATTATTTGTGGACTTCGTCAACTACTTTGCGATTAGAAATCAAAGACGATGCAGCAGTGAGTGATGGAATTTCAAGTGGATTCCAATATCGATAAGGTGAGAGGTTTTTTGTAGAAACCCTCCATAAATGATAATGGCGTTCAAGTCAGTCTCGTCTCACGTTGTCCTTTATCAAAAACTTTTTCTGACTTGAATATTTTCAAACCACATCAGCCTTCGTTCTTAGATATGATTGTGGATCGGGTGCTTTTGGAGGCTTTCGGAGGACGACAGGCTGATTAATGGAGAGCGTTCTGTTAGCGAACAGCTGCTTTTGCTGGCAATATACGCTGGAGTTTCGCATTGAGATAAAATATAATGCATCTCTGAGAACCAGTGCTAATGGTACCACACTAATGGTATGCTGTATTTGGGGCCCCCAAGCGTTTGCATATATCACTCATAAGTAAAGACAAAATGCGTTCCGAATACTTTCAGCTTCCTGACGGATAATATTATAATATCATTATGTCTGATCAGATCTATTTCTTCACATAACACAGTATACAAAATTTTATATAATATGGTATAAATTGCCCACTTTGAAAAGTGGGGAGTTCGTTGCTCTAACGTTGGACAGCGTGAAATTACATAAGATATGAAAAATGTGCCTAAGAAAATTATATTTCCAACTGTAAAGACGCAGATACAATTTTTAGGGAATCCAACCAATTTTGAGTCAAACGGATATAGTAGGAACTCATACATTTTGTTGTTTTTCTCTGGTGGAGGTATTCCACTTGAATTTTACTTACATTCACAAAATAATTCAATATAATAATTGTCAAAATTAGATAAGAAAATAATCAAATATTTCAATCAATGAATCGGAAGTGACAGAATTAGCGATGTGGCAATTGCAATTAGAAAATTGCAATTACTAACGGAACGCGCGACACGCGTTAACACAATGTGGTACGGATCGGCATGTCGGTCATACAAGCTCACACTTGCGGCGGGGCCCCGACGAAAGGTCTACGCCTTTTTTGTCGACTTCAGGGGTGCCTTCGACTCAGTACCACACCACCTCCTTTTCCAGAAGTTGAGAGCTGTGGGAGTTGGTGCACGTTTCATGTCTGCATTGAGTGCCATCTATGAGAACGGAACTGGAGCTGTCTGGGGCAGGGATGGTGTATCGCGGCCGTTTCCAGTGGAATGTGGAGTGAAACAGGGTGACAAAGCCAGCCCAACGTTGTTCTCCCTATATATTGACGAGTTGGATGACGAGATACCTTGTGGAGTTGCAGTGGGCGGCACTTCTGTGAAGGTTCTGAAGTATGCTGATGATATTGTGGTCCTTGCTGAGACGTCTGGGGATTTGCAGCGAAACATTGTTGGGCTTCAGGTATTCTGTGAGAAGTGGGGACTGACGGTGAATTTAGGCAAGTCCAAAATTATGGTCTTTCGTCGTGGAGGTGGTCTGGCAGGCGGGGACACGTTCACCTATGATGGGAGTGAAGTTGAGATTGTGTCTTCCTACAGGTATTTGGGAGTTACTCTGACCCCCAGGCTTTCCTTTGGGCAACACTTCGTGGAGAGAGCTTCAGCTGCAAAGCTTGGGATGAGCTGCACTTACGGGACAATATTTTGCCGGTCAACCCTTCCGGTGGCATCGCGGTTCAAGGTTTTTAGGGCTGTTTCTGAAGCCATATTATGCTACGGTGGACAGGTTTGGGGATTCACTCGGTCAAATACGCTTGAGCAAGTTCAGCGGTTCTTTATAAAGGTGGCGTTTGGCCTTCCCCGTAACACTCCTAACTACTTTGTCTACTTGGAGTCGGGTGCGGACCCCACCTTTGTCCATACTCTCTCTTTGGCGGGCAAGTATCTGATTAAGGCACTGGGCATGCAGGAGAACCGCTATCCCAATTTGGTTGCTCGCGAATTGGTCCGAAGAAGAGTGGGATGGTTGGCCTCTCTGTTGGATGTGGCGCAAGCAAATGGGTGCAGCTTAAGCTGGGACTTGGGAAACCTTGGAGGGTGGAGCCAACAACTGGGGACTCTCGTGGAGGCGGTCCGACGAAACTGGAGGGAGGATATGATCGCCAGCGCAGCACAATCCCGAAACCCACTATACTCAGCACTGGACAGCAGCGTGAGGCCAGCGGATCTTCGAGGTGAGTCCTCGCGTCACCCTGTGTGGGTGCTACGGTGGGTCCTTCAAATCAGAGGAGCGTTGCTGGCTCTTAACGAGGGGACCTATAGACGATCTGATAGTCCGCGCCGTGTCTGCTCCCTCTGCAATCTGGGTGAGGATGAGGACATTCGGCATTTCTTCGGAGTTTGCCCAGCGCTCGCTGAATTTCGGATTCGCTACTTGGGTGAACGGACCTTGGCGCTGGGACGAATGGTTTGCCTGTTGGATGCCAGGGACAGTTGGCTGGACATAGCTAAGTTCGCGCAGCAATCTTGGAGGTATCGGGCGATGCTTGTGGCTGAGTTTAATTGGTGATAAGGCTCCCCCAGGTTTAGCAGAAAAATAAACAATGTACCTATAATATAAAGGTGAATAAAGATACAAATAAATAAATAATATATGCAATGTTTAATATAAGTAGTAACAACAATTTCAGGGACAAATCGGCGACTTCAGGCAACCCGGCAGACGGGTTTCACACCCATTGCCAATCATGTTATGTTATCAAATAAAAATTAGCTTTGTAACAATTTAATTGTAAAATTTTGTAAAAATAAACATGTTTTTTCTTCTTCTTCTTCTTCTTCTTCTACAAGAGCGCATGGCATCCTTGAATATATTCAACGTCAAAAGAATATGTAATGTGCCGTTCGAGAACAAATTTTAATAAGAATTTAAATGGGCCGTGAGGATGCATCACCAATAAGTGTTTTTAATCAACGTCCGCGCACCGAAGGTCACTCGAGGTTGATTTATATTATTGTTGGCAGGTGTCCCAGTATACGAATTGCTGTAGTACAGAGTGTGATAATCAAGATAGTCGCAACTTGAAACTGAAAGAGAATTCGAAATTGATCAAGCGGGGAGTGTTCGTGTTGAACTGTTTAGAAACACTGGTACCGTCAAAGTTTCTCATTTCACCCAGTGTATTTGATAAGTACGAGTATGTACCTAATATTGCCATTTTAATGACTACAATGAGGCCTTGGGAGATGCATCTATTTGTATATTAGTAAAGTGAATGCCCCACTTGAGTGAGGTTTGTAGACACACCTCCTTAACCTAATTTGTGTACAACTGAACAATCGCAAAGAATGAAATTCAACCTGTACCTTCTGTCTTCGAAACTAACGACATCAATTGAAATGATTAAACAACGTCAAATACCGCTGTAACTTCAGTTGGTACCTATTTAATTTAATACCTTCCAAAAGCATAAAGTCATTAAATTGTCTCTACGATATTTGGATATTTGGTGGGAACCAAGTACTTGTAGGAATAATAATATAATAATTCAGTACTTAGTACACTCAGAAACAAAGTGTGAATTTCGGATATAAGGCCCGGGGTTTTTCTTCTATTCCTCAGAACACCGATACCGTAGTATCATTCACTGAAGGAATAAAAACATACATTTTGTGAGTTGCAATTGCTTTGACCAGAGCTGCCGTTGGAATGCCAATACCACTCGACGTCAAGCGGCTTATAAGGGTGCCTCCCTCCCGTTAATAGTCCCTTTGAGGGGGTCGTTTTGTCGACTGGGGAATCCCTGGACCCCGTGGTTGACTGAACTGAGGTATTTATTTATTTATTTATTTCCATCCAGAAATTACAGAAAAATGTATAATTGATTAACATAATATATATATAGACACACTTTCTATAAACATTAATGCTCCAATTATACCTATTATATGAATATATATACCTATTTATAAACATATCACAATTGCCGACATAAATAATATATAACGCTTCTCATTTGATATGTATACATAAGATGCCGGAAATTAATTCTACATATGGGCACCAGCCCGTGGTGGAAAATGTGTATAAAAGTATAAAGTATAAAAAATTAATTAGTTTCTCCCTAACGCTCATTTACTGCTCAGAAACATCCATAAATGCTTTATCGTTCTCTTTTTTTATGTTTTATATTTATTTTAACTTTACTTCAATAATTTCCTTTTGTTATTTAAATTTTCTTCAACCGTCTGTTGCACACCGCTCAAAACAGCATTCATAAAATATCCTCTAAGTTCCATTTTCACTATATTTGGAGATTCTTTCAAGATTCGGAGTAGGATAGTCCTGTTTGGTTTTGGCAAATTATTAAAAAATAAAACACTCCGGTACGTGAAAAAATTGCAATGTATTGGGTTCCTTGGGATCCCTTCTCTTGCTTTTATTTGTATCAATGTGTGACATCATTATATAATATGATACATATAAAATATGTTACTGAGGTGATTGGGTCAGTACATGACTCTTAAATTGAAAAAAATGCTATTCGGCAGTAGCTCTGCACATTGCTAACGTGGTAAACCAAGCTCTCATGTAAAATGACCGCTCCTTAATATGGAGAAATAAATCGAGGAGAAACCCGACTGAATATCTGATATGGAGGCGCTAGACACACTGAATGAACTCAGTAAGAACTTGAGAGGGAATGAGACTGGGAAAAAAACGTCCTCCCCATTAATACGAGTAAAGAGCCGTTCTCTTAATGAAGCGTGTTTACAGAGGGGCGCTATATAAACAGCTTGATGCGTTAGGTACTGAGCTCAGACCGCTGTTTGAGAAAACCTTTTTGCTACCTGTCGGCCCTTTTGAACGCCCTTAACGGGATCAGAAACAAAAAGTGTCGAAAAATTGGTTCGAAGTGATCAAATAATACATCAATAAACATGAGTACATCCATAAACTGCACTAATGTTCTGCTGGTTATCCTATCATTCATTAGCTCCTTCGTTTTATAACATATTTTCCCTGTGGAGCAAACCGACAATGCAACAAGAAGTTATCGAAATGAAATGAATGCCTTCACTTTTTACGTTCATTGTTTTAATGACAAAAGTTTACAATCCTTTTCAGAACAGTTGTTTTTCTTGGTGTATTGTACTTATTTTGATAAATTACAAAGATCAGCAAAAAAAAACTGTTTTTCGATCCCTTGAGAAATTTTGGGTGATTCTGAAGTTTTCGAAGGTGCTGAAACCAAATCTGAAACCCAATTGCTCTAGCAACCACAATTTCTTGGGGATAAAGGGGTATTCATACACCCTTATCCCCAAGAATTACAAGAATAAATTTTACTGTCACACCGCACCGATTGTTACTATTCGCCTCATGACAGTAAAATTTATTCTTGTAATTCCCCATTGGAGACTATATACACTTAAGCCAAACTCTATTAAAACTCATTTTGTGGTCTTTTTCCGCCTGTACTCTTCATCTCACATCAGCGTCCAACAGTAGTCTGCAGACATCTTCTGGTTGTGCTTCCATTGTGCTCGATGATACCTTTCTCCATGCTCACCGGAAAAGGCCACAAGGTTTTCAGAGGTAAAATTAATAAAAATGAATTTTTCGAGACATATTGCACCCCAAGTCCTTGTATACTCTCATGATATCAGCTATGAGCTCTTCATAGTTATGTGCCCTTTTGATGTTAATCTTGCAAAAATAGATTCTGATCATGATGGTTCTGAGGCTCTCGCCATACCATCGGACAGCAAGTGGCATTGATTTGTGGGAACCACTCAACCACTCAACACTCGAAATCACCTGTAAGGGATCTCAAGCATGAGTTGCAGCAGACTTTACACTGTTCATTTATTTCATTATTGTAATTTTAAAAGAATGTTTCTTTCAATAAACCTGTTTCTTCTTCTTCAGTATCGAAAAATCTATAAACTGAGGTGTTCCTCAGCAAACAATGGAAACAAATTTTGTAACTTACCCAATTCTTTCTGGTATTCAAAACATTTTTGATCCCCCCCCCCCCGCCCCTTCCACCCAAACTTTACTTTGCGTAAAACTACTCCTGCTTAACTTATTCGTACTAATACTTACTGTTTCAAAATTCGCTCATACAACCATGCTGCATGACCACCCCTAGAGACAATATTTGGGGGTGCACAATTTTGACCTCAGATTCAGATTAGAAAAATACATAGTATTCTGGTCTCCGGAGTTTGATACTTACAGTGTGTGTGATTTGTTGACCGTCAGTAAGAATGATGTTGAGGGATGTCATTCGACCGACCCTCGACATCCCTCAACATGATACTTACAGTGTTATCAATGCCAAATGTTTGATAAATCGAAGAATGTTGAACGAATTCTTGTCAACAAAGTAATTGTATTTGAGTGCCAACGTTCATTGCGGTGTTGCAGCTCATGAGAGTAACTTAATTATAAATCTTTCTAGCAAGAAAAGTTCAGATAACATACGTTGTATTATAACTAAAACGAATGAAGATGTCTCGTTATTCTAACGTGTTAGGAAATTTAGGTTAAGCACAAGTATTCAAGAGTATTCTCTGTGCTTCAGAACATTCTAAAAGAAGAAGATGTATCTCTAGGGCCCCTACATTGTCGGGTAAAAGCCCAGCGGCCCACCCCCGTAAATTGTTGAACTTACTAAGCTACGAAAACGGGTTTTCACTATTTTTCAGCCAAATATAATGCGCGAATATGCAATAAAACACGTATTTAAGAAACGGCTCGAATTTAAAGGAAGCTCGAAAAATTGGGCCTGGGAATTCTGAGACTCTACTGTATGGATAAAGATTATTAACAGCAGTTTACTCAGGAGGTAGTAAAATGAAAATTGGTTTATTCTTATTGAATATTTTGGAACATTAATTTTTTTACTCTCTGGCTGCCCGGGCGCCCTGTTTTTCCCCCTCCCCCCCTATCACCTCACGACGTTCTAAACCCTTTGGTTTCATTTCATTGAGAAAATGTCTTTGTTTAGTCTAGCCAGGAACAGTTAAATGTGGCTGTGTTTCGATCGTAAAAATGTCTCCCTCCGCTACCTAACTACGACTATTCTGCCGCCCTTTTCCCGCACATGTTCCGTAGCGAGTCGACTGAAGCCTGGCAGACTCGTAATACAAGGTCTGGTAAAAACACTCACCAACTCCTATTAAAGCTGCAAATAAAAGTTGCTAATCAAAAATCATGCAGCATGGCTGTAAGAGCGAATTTTCGAAGAAAAAGATGGTTTTATGTAAATTGCACTCGTTGCAGCTACAATAAGAAACATTTCCAAATTAACTTGAAAACAAAGTGAAATTAGCGAATAAATTCAGAAATTCGTAAGCAAATATAGAGCAAAATACTTAGTGGTAAATATTAGTAGTGGTGTTCGGAAAAATTAACATCAACGACTGTTTGGGTTCAATAAGTAGGTATCTAAGTAGTTAGTACGCTTCAGTTGATATAGGGAAATGAAATGAAATCGCATAACTGTTACCTGTTTCCTCCTCATCTTGGTTTTAGAAATCACCAAGTGTTTCAATCTCTTCATTGTTACAAAGTATTGTTTGAATTTACCGGAATCGATAACACACTCAAACTCAGATTGAGTTTTTACTTGCAGTAAGCCGACAGTTTTGGGCTGCGCACCTTTTTTTGGGCAAGACGTCCGTTTTCGGAGATGAGCGTGGAACAGGTTAGTTGAATTAGATTTGGCCGACGAGTTCAAGGTGAGTTTTCGCCATGACAATTGACAAGATCCCTTTGGAGTAACTTTGGAACGTAGCACTAACGTTCCTGTGCCTTCATTGTACCTTTCCGTGATTTTTCTCTATTTTTGAGAAAGTTACCACCATCTGCAGCAAAACTTAAGTGAAATATGTATAAGCATAAATAACGTAGTATTATGTATTATACCACACTCCACATAATATATTATATCGATGTTGATTAAAACTGTTTAAAATTAATTTTTAGTCCACAGAAATGATTTCATTTACTATACTTTCTATACTAGCACTTTCTTCTGTTACTATACTTGCATCTTTCACCTTATTTTGTAGGTGCAAAAAGTATGTAATTTACTGTTTGTAACCCACCCTTATGTCAGAAAATGACAAATAAAGGTTATTTTGAACTTGAACTTGAAAGTTACCACCATCAATGTCAGGAAGACCTAACAAATAGAGTTAGAGGTTCTTAACATTCCACCTTTTCGTCTTACCGAGAAGCTGGCTTAGCCGTGAAATAGTTACATGCTTATGTTTATAGCTTATTGATCTATGATATACCCATTTGAGGAGGTACGTACGCGAGTAGTTTTGGTAATCTACATTTGGTTGTGAATACCTGCCTTACGTATAGCCACGAAATCACACAGGAGCACCCGAATAGTGAACCTTTACGAGGATTTTGAAGTGCTTTTTCCAAGAATGACGTATGTTTATAGATTGACTTTATATGTGCTTACGTCCCTCGGCTTATCCAAGAAGAGAAGTGATGTGAGACCTACCAGGTTGAACGCACAAAGTATTTTATCAATAAAACGCCCAAGCAATGACTTCTACACTTGACAGTTGCCTTGGCGAGCCCCCTCGATTTTCGAAAATTCGCCATCAACAACTAAAACAACTAATTCTGTAGGTGTATTCAAAAAGCTAGCACTTCAACACTTGCAATGCAAAATCCATCATCCTTGAATTTAAATTTTGAATATATCAGAAATGTGCTTTCATAATGACCCTCCGAAAAATCCAACATTCCTAGATTTAAATATTGAATAACAGAAATGTACTAGCACAACGACCTTCGTTAGACATTAGGTGTACTAGGTTTAGGTTTTAAGTATACCATATAAGAATTATAAACTAAAATGCATTACCGAACGAACGCACACGCAAGTTGAGCTGGGAGAGCAACGAGCTGGAGTGGTCACTTGACGCTCAGATAATAAACCAAAGGACGCGTTGCATTCATAATTGTACTTACGAATATACCTACCTGTATCATGTACGAGTATACCTACCTGTATCTCGTAAAATGTGTAAATAAACGATTTATTATTTGAAAAAAAAAATAAAGCGAAACACAAGGGAAGAAAACATGCACTGCATATAGAGCATTTCTAGAGAGCTCACTTATGTACATTTGCAGTTGCACGATGAGGAATCTTCTTACCGCCAATCGGTTTTACCGAACCGTGTTAAGCTCGCAGTCGATTGTCACTTTGTCAGTTTCTCGTGGATATAATATATATTGCTAACCATAACAAGCGGGAGTCCTTAGCTGGTTTACTTTTCCTTGTACATATAAGGCGCCTCTAGGATTTACGATGCATCTATTCTCGGACGTGCCATGCAAAACCGCCACTGATGCAGGCTACTCATGGCCAAGCGAGCGCCAACAGCGAACTACACTAGTAATAAAACTATCTTGAGCTTCACGCTAAACATTGTCAAGTAACCACTCTACAATACAATGAAGTACCCACTGTACACTATATGAGTCTCATATTCGGTCAATAAATATTGTTTTTGCCAATTATTTTGTTTAATCATACTCGTCCTAAAGGTTTTGGGCCCAGCACGATTCCACTGCGCTGGTTTTTAATTGTCACATACTAGCGATCCTGGGGCCATAACCTTTAGGATCGAGTGTATGATTAAACCAGATATATGAATCTCATATTCGTTCATTGGGGCCCGAGGTTATGGCCCCAGGATCGCTAGTAAGTGAAAATTTAAAATCAACGCAGTGAAATCGTGCTGGGCTCATAACCTTTACGATCGAGTGTATGATTAAACAAAATAATAGGCAAAAACGATATTTATTGAACGAATACGAGATTCATATATTTTGAATATAAACATAGACTTCAGGTGTTCTGTGTACAACCAACCATGTGTCTATGTTTATATTCAAAATATATGAATGTCATATTCGTTCAATAAATATCGTTTTTGCCTATTATTTTGTTTAATCAGACACTCGATCCTAAATTTCCTAAACACACTGAGAAAAATGATACGTAAACATCTTTTCATATTGGTCTTACTGATAATTGAATAGTATATACACACAAATAGAATATACACACATACATTATAAATTCAGTGAATCAACTAGACATTGTTACTCTTTCCAGTACATATTGAAAGGATTTCGAGATGAGGATTTTGATAAAATTCCAGAGATATCTTTGTCACGACTGATTGCTGACTGCGTGATCATACAAGAATAAATTGTTGACACTACAATGTGGTAATGGTAGAACATTGTGATGATAATTGCTCCTACAACTCCATCAAGGCGGCTCGCTCCATCCGGACACGATTGAGTCTGAAATAGTTTTTTTTTCTCATCTCAACTCTAAATAGAATGGCGTTTTTCATGGAACGGGTTAGAAGGCGGCTCGATCTCATTGCCTAATCGTAAAGCAGCATGATGTTGATATGACACGGGCAATATGACAAATCGCCATTTGGTTCGTCTATTCCGGTTGCGTTCAATTTCAATCATTGAACAATTATTTAGGTCGAACAAACAACTCTTTCAAGCTTGATTGAGTGATCTAATTACTTAGAATTGACTGATAGGCTGTATTGATCATTCGAGAAGAAAAATAAATAAATACGTATGTTGAGCAAGCTCGGCTATAAAGAACGAAATGACCCGACCCGAATAGGGAGGACGCAAATTTAGATATGATGGTGATTTTATTGGGCCAACAAAATTATTGTTCTTTTCTGGCTATTTATAAGAATCAGAAGTGTAATAATAATTTTCTTTCAGAGCTTCGTAATTTCAAGGACCACGTATCATTTTTCGTTAGGTTAGAACATAATGTCTGTTTATATAATACCAAAATTCATTTAAAATATTTGGTGGTTTTCAGAGTTTTTTGGAAGATGAATATGTCGCAATCAATGGATATGGAACGGCTACGAAAGGTAAGTGATGGAAGAGGTGAAGAAAATATATACATAATTATGTGTATAATATTATATATAATTTTATGAAGAAAAAAAAACAAAAAAACAAACAGCTAACGAACTATGTATGGTTTCGCTCTACATTAAATGGAAATGTAAAATTTTATCTCAATTTAGACGGAAAGTCAAGGAATGAAGACTAATTTTTAAGAGACCGATGATGAAATTCTTATGATTGACAGAGAAAGACTGTTTTGATGTTTGTCAGGCAGACCGGAAATGAACGTCTGCAAAATATAAGGAAATGTGGAGATGTTCGAGTCTAAAGGTCATTTGGTTCACAAACTCGTCATTTGAAGAAAAGATGCATGATCATTTATATCAAGAGCGGATTCAGGATTTTCAAGTGGGGTGGAGGGAAAGGGCAGATTTTTAAGCAAGGGCTGTTTTTAAAGCCAGTTTTATTCCAAAAACATTAGAATATTGCTTAAATATTAACAATACAACAAAGCTTTAAGTGTCCAAAGTTTAAGTTCTATTGGAATCTCTACTATAAAATTCAGCCTTAATCACCCCCCCCCCCCCACCATGAGGGGGGGGTGAGGTACAAAATATGCCCCTGATTTATATACCAATTTAAGAGGAAATAAACCCTTGATGATCACTAGGTTCAGAGGGCATTATCGGCTGTGTATACTAATTCCAATTGAATAAGCCCTGTGACGTCATTTCAGGTTAAAAAATAGTCTAGGGGTTTTAATATCATTATACCAATGCCAATAAATCAAACTATACACTGTGCCAATATCAATTAGAGTTATTTGCGTGCTGGGAAATTCAATTATAACCTCCTATCCATTCATTGCATACGCTGTAGCATGTTTTTAATTAGTGATCTTTGAATTTCATCGACAAAATCGAGTTTCGTCTCAGTGGGTTTCAAGGAATTCTTCTTATTCGAAATACGATTTTTCATGCGATACGTTATCAACAGCTCGTTAAGCCGCCCTGACTCCCCTCTCAGACGCCAGAACTTGTTAATTAGAGAGACAGTTAACATTTTTCTTCGTGTTACTGAATGATTGGATCATTCGCAGTGCGAGAGCGGCAATGAGTGAGGATTGTTTTAAATTGAAAGAATTTTCCGTCTTATAGAATCTGCACGATTGTTCTAATTGGTCTAGTTTGCGTCCTGTTTTTAGACGAGCCGCCCTAGCAAGTGTTCTCAAACATAATATTTGTCTGACATGGTGGTGTACGTGATCTCAGGGCGTTCGCATTACAGAAATTCGCTGAATAAATTAACATCGAGCGGTGGAGGGCGTTCAAAGAGCAATGTGTTAGGCCTAACAGCAGAAATATCTCAGACGTGGAGTTTTACAAATGTGGAACATCTCGGGCTGCTAAGAGCGAGGATGAGTATTGTTAGTTGGTTATATAGACATAGCGTAGTTATGAGTATGAAGTACGGTGAACCCATAGAGCATGGTTAAATATCTGGTGCAAAACTTTGTCCATAGTCCTACTATTTCCCATCATCCTCGATAATTCACTCAATCTCCAAAATCCTAAAACAAACATCTATATAGTACACTTTAATATAAGTAGTATTTTTTAATCAATACCGTATAGATAATACATGAAATCAAAAAGATTCAAAGAATCCCATTCCAGGTGTGATTCGTTCGATGCCGATACTGGTCTTGAATTTCAAAGTTGACCAATTTTCTACATTATATAATCGAAATATATCATAATTCGTGCTGCAATGGTCAAACAGAAATAATATAAGAAGTAGCAATCGCACTTGAAATAGTTGAAACATGAGATGCAAAATGAATTCTATTTGTTGGTGTTATCTGGATCAATCTCTCACTCATTTCAATTTAAACGCACAATCCAACTAGAGGCACAGGCTTTAACGTTGAAATAATAATTCGTACTCACTGTACAAACTGTCAAACCAATAGTAAGCCACAGTGGTCGACTCGATCTGCATTCATCCATTAAACCACTATGTGATTGTATAGAACATAATATGTTACAAAATCTCAAACAGCGTCACCGTTGGAGCCTCACTTGTTTGCGAAAATGTACCTACTTACCAAGGAAGAGTAATTCAAGTCTTTTGCCAGCATAGATATAATGAAGATGTTGATCGATCAGTGAGATCGTGGATAATGGTTCAGAGCACATTAAGTAGGTTCGTGATCCCAAGCCGTACTACGTATCGCTCAAAATGTTGACCTATGATGATATAATTAATTTTGTGGTTCAAACTTCAAGGTAAAGTAGGGGAGGGGGGCACTTACAGACCAATTTTATTGGTCCATGAACCTGATCCCACGATACGTTTTTTCTCAACGTTTCTCCAGAAAGTAAGTCTAAAATATTTTTTCAACCTGTTGAAGTTGCTAGTATTGCAATAGGCCTTCCATCCAGCGATAACGCGAACCCAGTCACTTCCACAGTTTCTAAAAAATCCAATTTTAGAAAATAGTTAATGACCCTTTTGTACAAAAAAATCGGGGTGTGCTGTGCTCAATTCCGAAGTTAATGAAAATTTGTGGGGTTGTTTAGGGGTGTTAGAGGGTTTTCGAATACGAGGATCTTGAGATCTTCACTGGGCCCCGCGGGGAGACAAAAAAACGCGGAAAAAAATTTTCAATTGTGCGTATAACTCGAAATGTACCCATCCTACAGATAAGAGGGTACCACTTGTTTCGTATTTAATGAACATTAAATTCTGCGTCGGATGGCGTTTCAAACATCAAAATCGGTTCGGCCGATCAGCTGCAATCGTCCGTCAAAGATAGGCAAATTTGACCAACTTCCCTAAAAAGTTGACAACCCACAAAGTTCTTCTAACGCCTGTAGGTCGAGAAACAAATTACATGGAACCAAAGTTGTAGAAAATCTGATTTTGTATCAGTTGAGTAATGAAATTTGAAATTTCACCGTAGTACTGAGATATGGTCAAATTTCCGCCTTAGACCAGGATTTAAAAAAAATGTAAAAAAAAAATCAGGACTCTAATGCTGTGTGGTGGACTCAATTCCAAAGTTCTCGACAATTTGGGGTAGGATTGTATACGGATGGTAGAGGGTAATGCTGAGACATGGCTCCTGGATCAAAACTCAATTCATATTACGGCTCATTACTCGGGTCAAGACGGTAATAAGGTGGAAAATACAAGACACTAAGTCTCAAGTCTTGAGAACCTCGATGTTTCAATCTGTTCCCTGAACAATCACAAACATATCCATTCCCCTATTTACAAATTAGGAAATCATTGAGTTTTAATTCAGTGTGACCTTCACAACTATTGGTGAATCCAAATCGCGGAAGTGACTGAGGTCGCGTTATCGCTGGTTGGAAGGGCGACTATTGCAATGCGAGCAGTTGGTTATGAAATCCAGATCGCGTCAACATTCCAAGAAAAGATGCAGTTTATCAAAGGAACTCTTTTTCATCGAGTGATGGATATAGTAGCTATTCACTACACGAGACGGAGATTGAAAACTTCCCTGCCAAGCTTCTGCACAAATCATTTGAGTTAAGTATATTAGTAGTGAAGGGCGAGGAGAAGTTACTGGATCAAGCTGGAGGCCAAGTTAGTTTAGTTCACTTGGGATTCAAGTTCCTTACATTCGGGGTCAAGTTTTTTTCACTACTTTTTGTAAAAACTTATTCAACTCCAAGATGAAATCGAAACAGAATCTATCCATATAAACTTCACGAATCTAAGGACTGACGTAATCCCATAACAGATTAACTCGCAAACATTTATGCGGCGAGGCGAAATACCTTGGCATGACTCTCGACTGTAAGCTGAGGTGGAAAGCCCCCTTAAAGGAAAAGATGACGAGCTCAACTTAGATTGAGATTACAAAATGTACTGGTTGATAGGGAACCACTGTGAGCTATACCAGCAAGTAATCAAACCAATCTGGACTTGAAAGTGCCAAATGTGGGGTTGCACAAAGAAAATCAATACCTTTATAACCTATACAACCTAATCAAAACATAATAAATTGATTGATTGATTAAATCGAGGCTGAGAAACCGCCTTACCATTGACGTGGTCCAGAGTATCTTCACCCCACGTTATTTCCTCCGTGAAGAGGGGATCACATGTGCTCAGTTTCAGCCAACAGAGAAGCATCTTATGTACGATCATATTTGCAAAGAGACTGAGACAGGGTTTAGTGTTTTTTTTAGGGTTTAGGGTTTAGGTTTAGGGAGACTAGGAATAGGGTTTTTCTTTAGGGTTATTTTTCCTAGTCAGGGTTTTTTCACGGGGTTTTATTTTTAGTATGGGTCAGGGGGTTTTGAGGGAAAAAGGTTGGCAACCGTGGTGTAGTGGATATAGACCTGTAGGTTTTTGTGGTTTTCGTGGTCTATATGTACTACCTGTAGTGACCTATAGACCACAAAAACCGCTCTAATATATTAGAAAAACGTTGCTAGATGTTGTAATACAGTTGTAACATACTCGTAAATAAATAAATAATAAAAAAAACTAATAAACTAATAATTCTTGTGTTGGTCATACTCATAAAATGATTTGTATACCAATAACTATTATTTGTATATGTTTCATCGATTTTTAAACATTTTTTCCTGGTTTCTTCTTGTTTTCAGTAAATCCCACCGAAGTAATCTCGATTAGCTGTGTGGGACAATTAAAGAATGATTCGATCTAATAATATTCGGCCTAATGCGATCTTTACTATGTAAGGTTTGTTCCGATTCTCCTTGAATAAATAATGATGAATCCTTTGGGTGGCCTGGTTACGGAAGGTCAGTTTGTTTGAAATTCCACGGTAGGATTTTTGTTTCTTGCGTGTCTGTTTGGAATAGGCCGTCACAGGAGAAGCCTGCTACGGACGAGCGTTTAGGTTTGGCAACATCAGAGTAAATATCCGACTGAAGAACTCCAAATATTGGAAAACTGGGAGCAAAGAGGAATGATGGTGGTAGAGCGATTCAGTTTATCACTTTTGACGTCACATCAAAATTAACCATCCATCAGACGGATGGTAAGCGAACGCCACTTCCCCTCTATTACATTTCCTGCTATACAAAAATGAATATAGATTCTAGAAACATAAAATCCCTCATTTTGAACTCCAAAATAGTTTATACTTCATGATTTTACATTTTGACTGCGTTCATAGAACGTTCTGTCAGCCATTCTAGTGAGTGAGCTTGGAAATGATCTCTATGTATCTAAACAATACTCGTATACTCTTATATGTATGCATGCAGATACATCAGTAGCGGAAGTTCAAATAGGCGCCTCCCAAGGTGGAAAGTATAGTTTTCTCACGAAGTTACATGGGTTCATATAGTCCGTAATCCCTGCATATTTTCTGAAATTGTTGATGTGATTTTACTAAAATCACATTAACATCATTTTATAGTTGAGAGCTTATAAGCGCAATTGCGCATACGGACGAATGTTGAGTGAAATTATTTCGGTGAAATTCATGTCGGATTGCCACGTCACTTTCGCGGGCTCCAATCGACCGGCTCTTTTTGAACTGGTGATCGGCTACTTCGCGGTTGAATACGATTAACCATCTCGAAGGCCGAAGAAGATTAAAATTAGTTCACCCCATTCTCCTCGCTCTTCATGTTTTTATTCATTCACATTTTTTCGCATGATCGATGGCGCCTCCAGCGGGGTCTAGATACCTTTTGCTTCAGACGCTGGAATGTATTAGTATTCAAGTGCAATGTTTGTTGTGAAAACAATGGGTTGTGTTCAGAGAAGAAATTGTTCATTCAAACGAAAAACAAAACCAGGTGATTTGAGTGTTGAAAAAAAGTGAGGGGTGATATTTATTGTTAGTTTCTCCTTTAACAATCGGAGGTATGCGGCAGAGCCGGCGAGAAGAAAGCCGACGCAACCGTCACGAATTTAAAGCGTACGCTTCTGACGCATCAAACCGACAGTACAACCCCAACAGGTTGAAGAAATATTTTGGAGTATCTTTCTATCAAAACTTGTACTATGTAATCAAATATCGTCGCGACGTCGAAATCCAGTGGATACAGGTTGGCTTACGGAGCTCACGTAATCATATTGGTGAGTAAGTTCCTCTTCATTCTATCTTGAAGTTAATGCCAAAAGCTCTCTGATTTCAAGTGGTGAATTTTGACAGAAATGGCTTGGGATCAGTCAGAAATTTCCACGACCCATTTGGTCATATTTATATAAACGGTCCATATTTTATCTAACTAATCCAGTTGATTTGTTCATTGTGTATAGAACTATCCAGAAAATGTATACAGTTGTTCTTGACCAAAAATCTCATGCCAGAGAAACTCAGACTCTTTCTAAAGTATTCGGAAACATCGTTGTAGCAGTAGAGGCTTTGTTTGTAAACAATGCTCAAGTTCTTTACCTCATTGCTCAACTCGGTTACACAATGATATTACAATTATTGTATAAGAGTGATTTGCTCACAGTGAGATGAAACGGTGTAGTGTAGGGTAACTGTTGAGGACGACTCGAGTGCAGGTGACTCTCACCAATTTCCCTACATCATTTTGTGAGTTGCCATTACTCCACTCGTAGGTACCAATTAACTGTAATTCTACCAGTAATCATCAAAGTGATTCGGCAAATTTCAAACAAGATGGTGAATCTCTTAAGCAAATAATAAATATCTACTGTTGCGTTCTGAGGACGAAGAGCCATCAAAGGATAAACCTGCGCGCGTCGTTCTGGGGTGTGAATACATTTTGCATAGCGGCGTCTTGCGATCGGTGCTGATAAATTGAGCAGCAGCCAAACGTTGTCGGGACTCGAGTCACATAGTATGAACGTGCAGACACGGCAGCCTTTGAGATGGCCATCAAAATAAAGTAGGTAGGTTGAAGTCTCTTCAACGTCAACTTCAGCTCTCCACAGCCACCGGTTTTTCAATCGTACGAATACATTGACCGTTCTAAAAAATCAAATCAATGGTACACCCTGGCAAGTTTTGCTGTTCTGCTGAATTTTGGTAGAGGTATTAAATGAGGAGGTGTGACAGGAGCCAGAAATATCTATTCTTGTTCAAAGAAGACCATAAACACAATAATGCTGATCAGGAAATTTAGATATTGAACGACAAAACAGGGTTTTGAAAGAATAAGGAGTCAATTCAAGGGAACCAAGGAGCGGCTTTTTTGTGGAACGAAAATCTGAGGCGAGTGGGACTTCAAAGTAGCAGTAGCTGTACCGATAAGGCTCATTGAAAAATAAACACAAATTGACTTTTTGACAAATTGCTGTTATCTGTCGGAACACGCGAATGCTTTCTGCTAGTCATGAAAAATTGGAGCAGTAATTTCAGCGGAGCCCTAAAGTAGCCGGAATGGATTCGTTTACCGTTAATTGACGACTAGACGAGATGAAAGATCATCCAACGGGGTGCTCGACCTCTGAAGAAAAATTTCACTCTTTCAGAAAACGAGCTCAGCTCAACGAGTAGTGGAGAGGGCTTTGGCGGTGGTTAGGGTCGAGATATCTCGGCAAGGGATCGCCATATTAACAATAATCGCTCGTCATTATTATACGTCATTAAACCCGTTTTTGCGGCCTGTATTTCCCCTGGGGACTGAGGAGTTTTTGATTTTCATGAGGTTTTTTCTTCTCTTCGTGATGCCTTCATAAGACTGAGGATGCTACTAACTTCGTCGAGCGTGGGAGACCGTTCCAGATACATACGTGATAAAATTTCGTTCTTGTTCTAAAAAAACAACTTTTTGTAGTGAACTTTTTCGTATTTTAAATCCGGTCTTGTAAAGTGCTATTGCCTATGCTGCCTCAGTACGCACTTGAATAATCTGCAATATTCAGGTTTCTGAGATTAATTCACATTTCCCGTGGCTGCATTGTAAGGTCATCTTATAAAGCGCTTTGGTTGCACTTTAGTTCAGAATCAATACAATTCCTATTCAGGTATTTTTAAATTTTTTATTTGTTATCTACAACAGTTTACAATTAAATTATAAGCAGGTGTGAGGGCATATAAACCATATTTGATGTGCTGACTGACGTATTGGTGTTACTTCAGCGACCGTGAGATATCGAAGTTGTGAAGTAATTGAAGTTTTGTCGCAGCTGACAAGCAAAGCCCGTGGCCAACGGCGTTTCAAACGTCGGGTGGAGTTAATGGCGTTCGTTGAGTGGGACACGTTGTCATCTGGGTGATTGGAGAGGGACGAGCGGAATTTAATGTATTTTTGCCTGGTGTTATGATTGTGGAGGTCGTGGTGTGTTGTTCTATTGAACACGTAAATTAGGGCGTCAAGGATGGTTCAGAGGATTTTGATGGGGTTGTCTGGAGGCGAAGAACGTTGGAAGGACTTGTAGAACCCCAAAGTTCGTACTCATGCGCACATAATGGCTTAATAATGCTTTATAAAATAATAGGTAGTAATTATTATTTTTAAATGCCATTATTGTTGGTTGGCAATTTAGAATGACGGTCGGTCGAGGAGTGTGCAGAGTAATTTATATCTGCAGGTGGTTTCAATTTTACTTTTCAATTTTTAATGTAATTATACTTTGAACATGTGACTCTACTATCGAGTTGTAGGCCCAAATAGCCAAATCGTTGGATGGGAATGTGATTCAAATGGAGCGGGGGACATGGGTAATTCTGGTAATTACGAGTACCTAATCCCTCACGTATAACAAATCCAATGTACCAAAAGAACAAAAATCCACAGTCATGCTGCATGTGGTGACCACACATAAACGAAAAACAAACTAAAAACTTTTAGATCGAATAGTTGTAAAGTGTTTCACCTCTATATGAGTTATAACTTAACAACGAAGATGAACAATGGACATCAGGTTGGGATGTACTCAGCTGATAGCTAGCGAGGATAATTACAAGTAGGTAGCAGTTAACAAATTGTTATACCGATGAATGGAAGCAGAACGGGAAACGTGAATGCGGCCAACCCGTCTACGACAAGAAGACGAATTAAATTAATATCTCCGCTTTTGTTTCATTGATGACTTCCGAGCTTAAATTGATTAGTTACAGCCTCAATTGGTTGAACAACGCGTTCTGACTACATTTGTTAGAGTCAGTTCTATGCAACAGTTACATTATGTTAGACGAGGGTGGGAATAAAGGCCAATGTAAATATAGACAACTATGTAACGAGACCAGACGGGTGCTGAGATGATGACGTTATGTGTACTCATCTACACATTGCATTTCACTTGGGCTTACTACAGGTACTGATGAGCATTGTAAGATCACCACACAATTTGGAATGTAAACGCTTCCAATGCTCTAATGAGATTGTTGGTTAAAATCCCTAAAATAGTTATTTCAAATAGGCGCATAGCGTACGAGTAAATATGTATTCAAACTTAAATGAACAAAAATGTCATCGGTTTTTAGCTGGGTCTGATGGTTTTAGTTAGATGATTAGGTATAGGGTAATTTTGTATTAATAGATAACTCAAAAAATCCTATAGTTCTGAAACTTATAATGTCAATCAAATTCAAATGAGGTAAGTTCCACTTAAATGATCTTGACCCACAAAGTTTATCTACAAAACGTTGAAGTGAATTCCACATGTAGGATAATATTATAGTACCTTCTGTCTTTTTTCGAATAATAGGAAGCAATTGTTCTCGGTCTACCAGTACCGTATAAAACCGTTGAAATTAAGACATTTTACATAAAACTAGTTATTTCTTCGAAAATTCGACTTAAAGCCATGCTGCATGACTGTGGATTTTCAGTTCTCTTCCCGAACTCGACTATCTTGTATCTGTTCGTGATTATTCACAATCATGTTTTTGTTTCAATGCTAATTATTTTCATTAAATCCTAGAAATTGACATAGGGCAAGCAGGTATGTTAGCCTCAAAGATCATGTCGCGTATGAATAAAGGGACTATTAGGTAAGGTAGTACAACTCTGACCTGATCTATGATAATCAAAGTATGTAATCAACCAACGACAATACGGAAAATCGTTCGTCCACCTCCCTGTATAATACGTGTACACCATTTTATATACAGACGAGAATTTTGTGAAAGTATTTTTATTGGTAGTTGGAATTTTATACTTGTATGTTAACGTAATTTTTGGTTTTTTTGGCTCAATAAAATATCAATCATAATTTCATTATTACAACATCATGATTCTTTGGACTGTTTGACTTAAGCCCTATATCCTGGTTTTGGTTCTCCCAATTCTTATTTAGTTTGTTCTGTTTTACATAAGTTTGTTCAACAATCAAATCTCAACCCAGATTAGAAAATCTCGTTTTTGTTAATTGGTTAATATCAGAACAATTACCGATATCTAGATGATATCAAAATTTGAATATCGATATTAAAATATCGAATATCGATCCCAAAATATTGATATTCGATATTGTCGGTTTTGATATCCCATTCCCATATGGCCTTCACGGGAGGGTAGGTAGTTAGGGAAGGTAGTTATACAGTATCTATTCACAGCAGGACTGTCACATCACAACCGTATGGGAATGTAACCTGTTCAAGCGTCGAATGAAAATAGTTTATAGGGATGATAGGGAGAATAGTTTAGTTTATAGGGAGAATAGTTTATAGGGTATAAGACGTACGCTCATTGTAATGCAGTTTATCGTGTTATTATGTTGGACAATTGTATAGAACAATATTCACTGCATTTGTCGGTAGGAACTCCCTAATTGATATCGATACGAGAATTTACAGACGGATCTTCACATTCTGATCATCCATTTGATTTTACTCAACAACGAACTGCGGTAGTGGTGTATTCCGGTAACGTCTTGGTTTATTAGTTACATCGTTAGCTACCGACTTGAGGGTAATAATTTGAGGGTATTAAAGAGAGTTTAAGACGAAAAGCGATCCATCTTAATCCTAGTGGTTGCCTGTAAGTGCGCTTTAATCAAGGGCCCATGTCCGTATCGAGTTACCTCCCGTTTCGAGGATGTACCGACCCCTTGACGCAGGAAACCCGCCGCTCCCACTTGTTAGATGAATTACATCAGTAAAATGTGATTATAGGTTCAATTGATCAAGAAAGTCCACTTGTTGACGAATAAGGTTTTCATTAAAAGCAATAGGCTCTGACAAATCGAGAACCCTCCACTAAATAAAAGTGGGTTAGTATAAAAAATAAATCTAGTCAAAGAAACGTCTGAAGTATTTTTCAGTACCGCAAGAACTCAGTTCTTGGAATGTTTCTGCTTGACTTCCGATTCTCATGTTTCTTCGATCTGAAAGATTCTTTGAGTATTTCATGGGGGTCCACTTTTGGATACGATGGCTTCAGGGCGTAGCGACCCCATCCAACCAACTTGTTACCACTGAAGCTTTCCACAACGATCAATTACTACTAATACGACATGCAATGGTTGGCGTGAAAAGAACAGTCAGGTTCGGATGTTCCAAGTTAAATTCAAGTTACTACCTATAAGTTCCTATTTTTAGGGCTCATCCCGTTAGTGTACACAAACCACTTTATTTTGTTTTTTTCTAGGTTTACCAGTCGCTTAGAGCGAGTCTATTATTAGTTCTTGATCAGTGCTAAGTCGTACAGAGAAGACATCTGTGTCTACGTGAAGTCTGTTTTCCCAAGAGAGTCCCAACTCCAAGAAACAATATTTTTCCTCCGTGCCGTTCATCAATTAGAATTCTTAATTAGTAATAAATGATGTAAGGTTTCATTACACCTATAAACTCATATAATGTTAGGTACCGATGTTTAAGTCATAAAAATGTGTTCATTTCTTATTCATTTTTATGAATGATGATTGATAACCCATAAAATGAAATTGACGTATTTGGATTTTCATGTTTGCCGATATCGCCCTTTGCTGACAGGTACTCACATTACCTACCCTTAGTACGAGGACTGTTGAGGGTACCCGTGAGATGGGGGAAAAAAGAGTTGCAGTCATGCAGCATGGCAATAAGAGCAAAGTTTCAGAGAAATAACTGATTCTATGTAAAATGTGATGTTAGGAACATCTCATTAAAATATCGGCAATCTTGAACTTATTGGGTAATTATAGGTATTTAGGCAAGAAGCTAACTTTCTTAGTTCCCGCAATGTCGTTTGTGTTAATTGTAAAATCTCATTACAATTACAATCATGCTAACAAAAATATGCTAACTTTATCTAACTTACAGAGGTAGTGGATTAATCAGAGAAAATGGGAAAGTAGGATCAATGTGACTGCGGATTTTTGCATATCCAGGATTTTGATCAGGCGAAGCATGCAAGAAGGGCTTAGCAAGAAGGGTGACAGTACCTCTGGAAAAAGGCTCAACAAATTGAGGGCACGAAATTAGTTCACCCTGAAGTACACTACTTTCCATTCCACGGTACGGTAGAGGATGGGTATATAAAAGTTCAATTTTGTCTCATTTATTGCTCGTTTTTAGCGAGGAACTCTACAGTTCATAGTTTTTAACGCTGAACACGATGGTAAAGTCAGAATGTCTATCTCATTCCGTTATCAGATTGGAGCAGATGAACAGAGAAGAACATCTCAAGTAACAACAACGTTCCTTCGTATTCAAAGTGCTCCAGTTTGAACACGGAATAAGATATCGCAATTCTGACTCCACCATCGTGTTCAGCGCAAGAAAAATTTTGAAATGAGGTGTCACTTGTCAGAATGTTTCATTTTGGACCGGGAACAATAGCTTCCTTTTCTTTGAAAATTCGCTAAAACTCTTCTCAAGTTACGGAAATTTCTACCTATCAGAAACAACGGTACTTAAATTATATTTTTGAATTATCATTATTATTTATAATCATAAAAGTTTTTCATTACATATGAATAGAATGACCATACTACAGGCGAAAATTCCTGTATCCCATGAAACGAAGAAGAATTATTATGCCACGCTATACGTATAGCGGCTGTTGGTACTATGAATGCTGTGTTAACTCTTAGTTATGGTGACGAGGCCATTCATCTCATGGGGTTAAAAGTGTGCATTCTGGTCACTAATAACGTCCTTTTGTACCGAAGGAATGTTTGCAGCCAGTTCTGAGAATTTTAAAACAGCACCAGTTGTGAACATGTTGAAATCAATCACCTCTTACTAGCAGTAGGTACCTATTATTGTTGTTATTGTACCAGTGTATTTTAAATAACGATAATAACACGTTACAACACCAAACCCATAACGTGTATCAATACCACATTTGCGACGCATTATTACTCAAATCCGAATACTACCAGACAACTAAAGTTACAGATCTTGTTAAAAACGTTTGTTGGAAATTTCCTTGAATAATGTTGTTTTGGGTAACAGAGATAACGCAAAACAAATCGTGTCACTAGAATTATGAGATACTCCTCAGTCAATTCTGTTCTAGATTATGATGACGTTCGACATCAATAAACAAAACTATTACGATAATAGTTGAGATTACATGTTAGGAGAACCCTTTTTCCTTTTACATACAGAAATCTTTCAATATACTCATTAGAGGGTCGAATTAATGTTGATCCATAGAAATGTTGAAAGTGTGCGTACTTTCGGTTTCAAATGAGTGAAAAAGGATTGTTTTCTGTGAATAATAATGTTTCTTTGTAGGTTACTTAGAATAGCGTTTTTTCCGTATATCGAATCTTAATAACAGGTAGATAATGTAGCTACAAAAACGCACATTTTTGTTTCTGCATAGCAATAAAATAACAAATTAAATACATACCTAAAATCATTATATGATCATATAAAATAAATAAATAAAATAAAATTAGGAGAAAAAATAAATAAATAGATAAAATAAAATAAATTGCACTCTTTCTAGTTCACAACTGAACACCACTCACCTTCCTAATATATTCGCGACGGCGATCTTGTGTTCCGCATGCTCCTCTTCCAAGCAGAGCTCACAGAGATCGAATTCGGATCTGCCGATACGCAGTTATTAGGATTTGGTAATGCAACTTCTTATTGTTCACTGACGATTTAAAGATTTTTAGGAATAAAGACATATTTGTGCCTGAATATAAGCGCACAAATTATTCTTTTAACAGCCCGCTTACCAGAATTCAGCGGCTGGTAAATGATGTTGGTCTCGATTTGGACTTAAATTTTGAGTCTTTGAGTCAGAGGGGACAATAAAAAAGAAATTATATGAATATTTTTCCAATGGAGATAGCAAGAATTAATAAGAAATGGATAATTATTAAATTTTCCGTAGTATCTTGTTTTTTGTTTGTTTTTGTAGAAGTGCGCAAGATATTTGTTTTGATTTTTATTAGGATTTGTTTTTAGTTTATGTCTTTCTGTGCGGTCCGGAACGTAGGTATGTAATTTGGTATTTTTATGTAATTGGGATTTTATCCAATTTTCTAAAATAAATAAATAAATGCAGCGTCCAGTCCGGAGTAAAACCATAACTCTATAAAAACTTTTTGGCCTCATTGGAATTTCGGAGAACCGCAGGGGACAGGGAACATTCTTCTGTACGGAGAGCAAGCCTGATGAACAACGAGAAACCTCTTCCAGTTCGGATCCAAACCATTTGTTGAGGTCTGAAGCAGGAAATTCCTGGAGCACCTCTCGTGGAGGCAGTGATGCTTGTTTCGTCGTCCACCACATTCTTAGCGAGTATGTTACAGTGGCCCATTAACCAAATAAATTTTAATCATATGCCAGCCAACCCCAAGAGGTACGCTGAGCTCAAACTGTACATTTTGATGTACCCGCATTTTTTTTGTAGGATTACTCGCCTTAATTTTTGATCGTGCAGATTATGACAACTAGAAAACCACTATCGCAGACGTCCCTGGTGTACTTGAGGGCCCGTTTGATGGGAACGCCACCACCGAGTAGATTGAGGCTTTTTCCCACAGGCCGTACTGTAAATATACATTAAGAGTAACGAATAACTAAAGGCTTGTTGTTTGTGTTTGATCTAGTCTTGGTTCATCTATTTACGACCAAGGACCAGGATTGCCACCCTTTTCACTTTCATATTACTTTCAATGGCGAGATGTTGCAACAGCTTCTAGAACAAAAAGTCTTATTGAATAGGTCCCTACCGTTGATTATGAGTATTATCCAGCTCATTGAGCCTTCGTTATACATTGTTCGTATCAGTGGAGGGGCATTGAGTAAACACTGTTTTCCAATCTTGATATCGTTGTTGGCCTGCCGAGATCGCTCGATCCCATCTCCTTATGATCCGGTCACAAAACTATCTCCAATCGATTCGATACGGTAATAAGAACGATGGATCGGCTTTACCGCTTTAAATGAAAGAAGACGAAGAAAATATAAATATTGAGGATGTAAGATCCTATTTGGGGTAGCACCAAACAACTTTATCATGGCTTATCTAAATACCTACATGTAGCTGTCTTATGATGGTGTCATTAATTCTTCAAAGAATTTGAGGCAGCAACATAATCGCTGATTAAAAAAAACGAAAACAGTAACATAATAATTATTATTATGTATCATATCCGATAAGTTGCCATTGATACTTGAGTGATTTTTGTGAGGTTATCATTTGAATGGGCACCTTGAATATGTGTATATTTCTTTTTTTCATACCACGATAGTAACGTGCCAATTCCATTGATTCATTACTGAAAATATTTGAAAATGATTCATTAATTGCAATAGTGAACCAAAACGGGTAAATCATAGCTTGATTGTATGCAAATAAAGAACAACTTTTGCCAGTTTCCCTCTAATATTGATTTAAAGCTCGTACAATTCTTGATGTGCTCTGGGAGGCCGTTGTCTCTTAATGGAACCAGTATATTTCGAACATTATCGTTGAATAAATCAAGTGCTCGAGCCAACCACCAGGCGAGCTAACAAAATAACACAGATGTGCCACGTTGTAGAGAGCACCAACTTTTTGTGAGCAGTTGCGACATGAAAAGACGTCCTTCCGCTAGAAAAATTTACCGCCGTCCAAGAGAAATATATGGCCAACGAATAGGCGCTGGTTCTTATGGTAGCGAGGTTGGTTTTCTGTAACGCCTCCTGGCGTTAAAATGGGAAAAACACTTTCTACATAGTTATAAATTGATTATGTTCTGTTTCAGCTAAGAAATAAAATCTTTTATCGAGGTATAACTTTGATTGAGGGACTTGTTAATTCTGGGAATGAAATCGTTGTGTTACAAGTTGGTTTCCGCTCACCTGGAATGGTACAACCAACATAAATAACTACGCTTAAACAACACTTCATGACTATTTCTCGAGGCAGGCTGGAATCGTGACGTCACCATGGGCTCAATTATGTTTTATATGGGCCATTCATTATCAAATTTCAATGTTAAAAAAAAAAAAAATCTCCATGCCTATCCACTTACGAATACTATTTATTTTGAAGAAAAAAAAGCTAGGTAGGTAACATTAATTTTAAAATCACATTTTCGATACAAAGAGTCCAGTTTTCACTTTAAAGTCATGTTCAGTCAAGAAGGTGGGTTAGTTTCAATTGTATAGAACGTATAATTAAGACAGGAGATCGTCGTAGTGGGGATCTTAGTAATGACTTCGTTATTATTACTTAATTATTATTGTCTTTACCGTCATCCTCGTCATTCTCAGTCCTTCAATGAAACAGGGGTGGATGGTGAATGACGGGAACAAATGGATTTTCCTGTATATCTTCACGTAACTTTAACAAATTCTATATTGATTGGTGTGAAATTGAAACTATTCCATGAGCTCTTTCACACCAAAACGAAGAATAAAATTTTTTTTCCAACACTTACCATGAAATGACCGACGGGAGAATGACGGAGGGTGATTGGGCAGCCACGTCCAAGACGAGAAAATAAAAAAAGAACTGAAACGAACTGCTGGCCAGTGTTCTAAACAGCTGAGATACGCGGGAAAAAACAGCTGTGTCCGTCAAAATTCAAGAAACATCTTGGACGAGGTGACACGTGCAACCGGTCCGGACAAACATAATGATATTATGTTCATTATTATTGAACATATTATGTTCAGAATATTACTCTCCTCTTGGTTTTTGAAGGAAATTAACTTAAAATTATGAGAACCCTTCAGGAAGAATCTCAAAAGGTTGACCGAGGTGATGTGAGGGCGCGAATTTTCAATTAACCCTAGAAAACCCCGTTTTCAGGACATCAAAGTTGGGAAGGTCGAGCCTGGACATGGACGGAGGATGACGAATTGACTATTTAAACTTTTTTTCTATTGAATGAACTCATTAATCGTAAACATGAGAAAAGTGGTTCTAGATAAAGTCAAATACAATCATTTAAAAAAATTCAACTCAAAAAATTATTATGGGGCTTGGAAAACGCTCCGGACATCAAAATGTCGCTTTTTGGGAGAATGACCCTGAGCAGCTAAGTAAATTACACACCAATAAAAGTGGTCATAAATATCCTGCTAACTATTGAACGAACGTGTATAACTCAACATGCCAGAGCACATTTGTCTGCTTGCAGGGGAAGTAGTTAACAAGCTGATGACATCCTTCGATCTCTTAATTGCAGGTTCTATTGAAACCCTCATTACCCTGTTTGATTGGCATGAGACAGCGACTTTTCAACAAGGCGGTCTTCTGTATTTTCAGACTGACCACTGCATTTAAATAGGCCTGAGCCACTTATCCAATAACGAAGGAACTTTATTGAGATTTACTGTGTTTTTAACTTGAGGTTTCGCTGAGGGGGTTCGAATCAAAAGGAACTCATATCAGGTGAAAGCGGTGAAACCATTCAAAATGACTAATGGACTGTACCCGGCTCTGTAAACAATTAAGTAATAAACCCAATAATTACTGGGAGGCGAAGGGGGCCTGAGGCTGGTCGATTATGAGGGCTCCTTTGGCCCAGGAGCGGTGCATGTTGAGGGATTTTAATGACCTTTTGAGGGAGGTAGGGTCACAACAATTGGAAGGATCTACAAATCATATGTGCTGCCCCTTAATGCTTGAATTATCGTCCTAATCGGCTCATATTAGACACCCTGTTAGAAGGTCTACTCCTTGCCCTCACGCGAGTTAACCATTTTAGGTTAATCTATTTTTATTACATCACAACTCCCTAAAGGTAGATTTCTTGCGCTCGAAGGTTTTCATTCGTGTTCGACTAATGAAGACGCACCAACGCAGTTGGGCACATTAAATGTCGACAACCACATTTAGCGCATAACCCCATGAATATTCCACTGATATCGTTTGCCTTGTGAAATTTATATTGACCACTTTCTAATTTCCTGATTTTCATAGCTTCCGCCCGACCTGCTGTCGAAAACAATAGTTGTTTACTCGGCCTACTAACCCCGCGGGATCTTTGCACGTTAACTGACACAGCCTTACGAAACCCAATTGGTAACCCTCCCTTCTCTTCCACCATCATCCCTACTCACTGTATCACCTCTCATCGCGACATGTGGCCAATTGTCCGCCGTCCCAGTCCCCCATAATTAACATTTAAACGTGAAGACGCCCATTTAGTAAGGGCAGGGATGCTGGAATGTTGCTACCAACGTTCCGTCCAACTTTAGATAACTCGGTCGCTTGTTATTCGAATGCAATAATTTCAATCGTGTGATGGCAACATCCACACCTAAACCTCATATAAGTACACGTCAATCAATGTTTGAATTTTATCCATTTGACTATGTCAGAAAGATCAATTAATAATTAATTCATATAATTAATAATTAATAATAATAATTAATAATTAATTCAATTATTGAATTGGAACAAAATCACTACCTATGTTTTTTTTCTAAATTTGTTTTTATTTGGCATTGGTTGCCCATGCAGCCACAAGGTGAATTTTTACATTTTTAAATTATCGATACAGTGTTATTCCTACTTAATATTTAAATGAATTGATTGGTTCACACAAATATTCCACTTTCGGTCAGAAATTTGTATACTCGTAATACACTTTTGCTGATGCTTGGAGTAGGTAGGTCAGGTTGCAGGGTTGTTGTGTGCATGAAACCAGCTCGTCATACAAGCGGAGTCTCCTTGCAGCTAGTCCAGGACATTCCAAAACTATGTGATGGAGATCACAGCCTGACATCTTCCACACTCAGCTGTAGTAGACAAGTTCATTGTCAGCTTCATTGCTCCACACATCGCATGACCAGCTCTCAGCCTGCAGATGGTTCTAACCATGTCTTAGCTGAACACAGATTGGTCAAACCATGGGGTCCGAGGAATGCGAGATTGAATAAACCGATAGTAGGAGCCTGATGGTAGGTATGAGAATCGTTGGTGCCACTAATCCATCATTTTACTTTTACACCAACTGTAATGGTCTCGAGAGGGAATGCGTATGTTTCCGACACTACATAGGCTGCTTGTTTCGCGAGAGTGTCCGTAATATCATTCCCATTTATCCCAGAATGTCCCTTCACCCAGACCAAACACACCTCCCTACCATTATTCACCATGGATTGCAGCATATTTCTCACAGCAAGGATGAGGGTATTCGTTGTTGGTTTAAGTCCTACATTCTTAACGTTCTGGATCGAACTTTTATTGGCTGTAAAAATAACAATTTTGTAGGAGGTTAAAGTTTCAGTACAACGCAGAGCCTCCCCGAGGGCCACCAAATCAGCAGAGTATACAGAAGACCAGCCTGGCAGTTTAAATATGGCTCGTACTAACTGGCATCGTAAAATGCAGCATCAACGTGTCTTTCTTGTTTCGAACCATCTGTAAAGATCTGGTGGAAACCCGGCCATTGATCATTAGCAAACTCGGAGAATACCATGTTGGGAGATTCCCCAGGTATGGTCCTCTTCTTCGGCATAAAGCCCACAGTTAATGGCGATAAGGTGGTGACATAGTAACATTATCTATGTTACTTGTGATTCACCTTCAGGGCCCTAGTACTGCCCCTAGTACATTACACAATCTCTTCTCCATTTTATAAATCTAAAAGTCAGGTTACCCATTCTATCGTCAATTCTTCGTCAATTCAAGAAGTTTAACCCGATTTTAATGCTAGTCACGTACTGTTCCTTAGGAGAAAGCGATTAGATCCTCTACGTTTCTTCTATCGGTGTGCCCCTCAGACCGGTACCGGGTAGCGATGTGACCTGTGCGCTAAATGGTCTGATAACCCCAGAGGGCTCTAAAACGATGGACCCAACAGAACGAGGGTGGATAAAAATTAGTCCTGTCATTCAGCCTACTCCAGAACAAAAAATTCTTGATTATGAAAATATCGTAGATACCGCTAAAATATGATATTGTTGAGAATGACGGATTGTGAATTGGTACGTCTCCAATGGTTCATTAACGAATAGAATAGACCAAAACAGTTCATTCGCTTGTAACAGCGACATGTTGAGTATCGTAGATTTCCACGCAAATCACGAATGAATTCAAAATATTTCATCCCAAACATAAGCTCCAATTTTTATTTAAATGAATATCATTTTGATTGAACAAAGAGTAATTGATATTCCAACAAATACTCACGGACTTTAAATATTGGCACGCCATCTCACCTGAAACAAAATAAAATAATATTAAATAAAGTCAAACCAAATTTGAGAAGTCACAGTGAAATCGGTGAAGACACCCAATAGAAACGAATGATTGGTACTACTCGTAACAAAATATTTTCATCTAAAATACTGTTTATTTGAAATTTTTTAGAGTATGTAGCTGTTTCACTGTTTCTCCAACTCTAACGTGAAAAAACATTAAGTAATGGCTATCTTTGGCAACTTGAAAATCAATTGTAAAATGTAATCATACGTTTTGCATGAAAATTTGGGGGTTATGGTGTCATTTGATAGTTTGTGCATTACTTGCATGATCCATTCATGAAGAATATACTCTTACGATATAAGTACTGTTATAAGTTTAAATTAGATATAAATGTGTGTGATACTCCTATTCTATCCTAAACGAAATATTTGTTGTACGAGTAGTATGGTCAATGGCAGATCTGAGTTGATATTTCACACGTAATTGACATCGGATTCTGCATGTCGTCTGACTGATGCAAATAACTCCAAAATCAAGGGCACAGAAATTCTACAAAAATGGAGCAAAATGGTTGTTGACACAGCCGACCTTTGAATTCTTTTGAAGTTAACGAACCCGACAAAAGTAAACGAAAGTGAAACCGACATCATCGGTCTTATTCACAACACTATCGCTCCAAATCCAACTTTCGGTGGTTATCTAGTAAGGGTACACCAGAACACAAGTTTTCACTCACCGACAATGTCAAGACGGGACGCCCACAATATCACACCCCTTTTCAACCGAAGGAACCAAAAAAAGAGGTTTCTAGGATGTCTACCTTGTTTTATATGAGACGACTTTATTAGATAGAGCCCGTTTTGTAATCTTCTTTAATTGAGAAGAATGGTGTTTATTCTTTTACAGTTGTGTAAGTTAGATACGTTTTTATGGGAGTGGATATGTTCGTTCGGGCGGCTGGAGAAAGTTAAGGTAAAGATAGGGACGCTAAATGTCTGCAGCAATAACGTTCTATGATACGTATTATGATACGATTGACTGCTACGTTTGGAATATGATACACAGACTCATGGCATACATGAATTTTGTCAACTCTGGGGCTTTGCAGTCTAAAGTAACGTAGACATTATTAAAAAACGCCGGAACGCTGGTCTCAGGAACGTATGGTATAAACTCAGCAAATTCTTGACACAAATCTAATTCACGAAATGATAAATGAAACTCTAGCTCATCCTCCAAATTGAATTAAACAAATAGGTATTGTTTAGACGATTTTACAGACAAGAAACCGAATGAATATTGCATTGTCACACATCTTCGACCCATGTATAACATTTCAAGACTAGCTCATCATCCAAATTTAATTTGTTTCAAAAGTTCAAAATTCGTTTGGGACCCCTTTCCATTGACCTATAATTATGAAAATTTTCAAGGATCATCCTGGGTGTAGTCCAAACCTGAAAACCAAATTTCGTAATTTTTGCTCAATGCTATCTGGTCAAAGTGCCGCGGCCGGATTTCTTTTATTCGATAATAAACCTATATATAGAGAGAAGTTTAAAATCCAGTCATGCGGCATGGCCATAAGAGCGAATTTTCGAAGTAATAGGTAACTGGTTTTATGTAAAACTTGATGTTTGGAACACCTCATTCAAATATGGGCTGTCTTAAACTTATTGGGCAATTATAGTTATTTAAATATGAAGTTATTTGGTTAATTAGGTAAGCATCAGGTGCGGAGCTCTCTGACTGAAGATCGGTAGGTACTTCGTAGTCTTCTTAATAGTTACCATGTAGTCTCATTTTACTGGTTTCATAACAAATTTAGTCTTTTTTTTGCCGAGTAAAACCTCCGGTTTATACAATGCAAATTTTTCGGAAATTCGAGTTTTAGAAAATTTCGTAGGTAGGTACCAAGAAAGATAGCTTCCTTTTCTTCGAAAATTCCCTAAAAGAGATGTATATGTTTGTACACAAACAAACAAAAATTGTATGTTTGTACACTTGTGCCGCTCATACATGAGACCAAAACTTGACGTTGTCATCATCTAACAGGTAGGTTCAAAAAGCAATAATTGCATGTAATTAATTATTAATTACATGCATAACATCTGTAATCTTCTCATGTCTTTGATGATCCTTCATTGTGTTTGATATTTACTCAGTAAAGTCGTTCACTATGTCTATAATGCTGTTAATTCCCCCACAATAGTTACGAAATCGGATTAGTTTGTAGGCCTTTTTTCGAATCGTACCTCCTTACTTGAAACAGATTAAATGAAAAACTTTGTGATTGCAGAGTTTGATCCTTATTCTTGTGTTTTCTGTTCAGGCTCCACTCGTATCAGATCCCAGAAAACGTGCCAAGGAAGATGTAAGAAATTGTTGAGCACCCGCTGCGATGTTCTTCCCGAGTTTTAATAACCTACCGATAACAGCTTAACTAAAAGAACCCTTTCAAAGGGGAATGGAGAGAACCGAGGGAGATGATGCCAGCATAATACCACCAGATGAAGCCATCGCATTAATGAATTATTCAAAATTTCTCGCCCAATTTTGAGGCAAACCATTGAACTTATTAGGTACAAAAGTGTACAAACCAGAAAAAACTTTTCACAGTGGATGTGCTATTGTCGTTATTGTTAGGTATCTACATTTAAAATACGTTTGTAATAAAATCATGAGATAAGAAAGAAACTATTGAAATGCGTATTCATTAGGCATGGCTAATACGGTTACTTCTTGGTAATAGGTTATTGAGTAACAGCAACCGTTAGGTAATAGGTTGTGGTATTAGATTATTTGGTAATAGGTTACAGGCGATTCTGGAACCTTCCAGCGCCCAACGCGTACTGGGTTGGGCGCTGGAAAGGTTCTCGAATCGCCGGTAACCTATTACCGAAATAACCTAACACCACTACCTATTACCGACGGTCGCTGTTACTCGAAACTAACTCAATACTCACTCAAATAACTTGTCGACAGTTATGATCGCACACCTTTCACACATTCGTTCTCCGTAACCTATTACCTGGTATTACCTGAATATTCTATATAGTCCCAGCCAACCTATTATCACGGATTCCTGAATGGTTCTCCCCTAAGTTCTCAAGGCAGTTATTCCAGTGATAGAGTTTTTCTGGTAATAGGTTACCTGGTATTAGGTTACTAGACAGTAATAGGTTATTTTAAGTTTGATAGTTTTTATGGTGGAAGCGCTGAGTTTGTGGAACTCCATTATCATGTGAGTAGGTTGAAAAAGGACTTCAGTTCCACAATCTTTGTACTTTAAATCACAATATATATTTCAGGCACTTAAGTTTATAAATTTATGCCCATCATGAGGTGTTATTATTATAGTTCTTAAAACAGTTGAAACACAAGGGAAAACATAAACATAAAACAGCCAAACATAACCTACCTAAACATAAAACAGCCAAACATAACCTACCTATTTGAAGTGGTTACGTTAAATATTCCCCACCCCTAGTATTCTCTACTGTATTGGTGAAGGAATACAAATACTGTACTCCATAGCCAATCAAATCAGTCTTTCAAATGTTATCATTATCGTGCTGTTTATTCACGCCTAGACTTTCTGTACCCACCAAAAATTATAGAATAGCATGAATGGTAGTGGCAGTAGTAGTAATGTTGTGGTTAGTTTGGTCTAGAATACCGTTAGGATTCCATTGGGGAAATCGTCAATTTGATGACGAATACCGTTAATTCGATTTTGAAATGTCATATCACTGGCCTAAAAAGGTCCTATATAAACAGAACTACCCTGAAGTTTATCACTATAATTTTTGGAAATTGTATGCAGATCATGTATACACATATATATGAATGGAAAAATTGAGTTGGCTCTTCTCATGCTTAGCCTAGTAGGGCTAAGTCTCTTTTCGAGTTGTTGGTTAATTGCGAAGTTGAATGGAAACTCATACAACATCGAACATTCAGTTTCTCAAGACCTTTGTTAAGAGGAGTTTTTCAACGATTATTCCATTCGTTTGGTTTCGTTTGGAAATAATTTTGAAAATTTTGAATGTCTTCGTCGACTCTTACGAAAAAACTCTGCAAATTCTTGACACAACGGTTTATTATCTTCCTTGTGCAGATCACCCTTCTGTCTATACCAGACTGTGTTGCAAATCGGCACCATACCATATTCTCACCGTACTCATACCATTTCTTTCCTATCATACCGTACTGTACTATACTAAATCATACATACAATAATATACCATACCATAGTCATACCATGTCGTACCAAAATTCGTTTTGAACCCCTTCCCCTTGACGCTCGTGCGTCATAGCTTCTGACACACTAGTTGGTCTCCTGCCAGCCGTCTTACGTCATACGCTCGTGCGTCATAGGCTCTGACGTACTTGTTGGCCACCTGCCAGCCGTCTTACGTCATACGCTCGTGCGTCATAGGCTCTGACGCACTAGTTAGCCTCCTGCTAGCCGTCTTACGTCATACGCTCGTGCGTCATAGGCTCTGACGCACTAGTGGCCTCTTGCCAGCCGTCTTACGTCATACGCTCGTGCGTCATAGGCTCTGACGTACTTGTTGGCCTCCTGCCAGCCGTCTTACGTCATACGCTCGTGCGTCATAGGCTATGACGTACTTGTTGGCCTCTTGCCAGCCGTCTTACGTCATACGCTCGTGCGTCATAGGCTCTGACGTACTTGTTGGCCTCCTGCCAGCCGTCTTACGTCATACGCTCGTGCGTCATAGGCTCTGACGTACTTGTTGGCCTCCTGCCAGCCGTCTTACGTCATACGCTCGTGCGTCATAGGCTCTGACGTACTTTTTGGCCTCCTGCCAGCCGTCTTACGTCATACGCTCGTGCGTCATAGGCTCTGACGTAATGGCCCGCCGGTCGCTTGTGTTCTGACGTGATCTGAGGGAAAGGGTGAATCAAGGGAACAAATTTTTCCCGTTTCATACATGTGCCAAAGCAAAGACATGAAAATGTCAAAAAAATATGTAAATAGGTACCTAAGCCCAACTGTAATGTCAATTTTCTGACAATGAGTTTTCGACTATTGTTTTCATACCTTTTTACTTAAGTACTTATTGCAATTTGAGACTGATAATGAGCTGTTTGCAAATAAAAAGTCTGATAACTACTTTATTACATCTTATTAATCTATTTTCAAGTTCCGATTCACAGTTGAATGTATTTTATTTAGATGTCGTAAAATTCGAAAACGATGGAATGACGAAACCTGTCGACTACTGACTCTAGTGATACTGTCGACTTCTAACACATGTAGGTCGACTACTAGTGCAAAACCATGTCGACTACTTAAGAAAATGTTGGTCACTGGTATCGACTACTACCTAGAGCATTGGGATTTTTTACAAAACTTGTTTTTCCCTTTTCAAACCATGTTGAATAATATTTCCCGCTGCCAGGTCTTTTAGGGAAGGATCTTGGGTACACAATGAACAGGTTTGCAATGAGAAATAGTTGATAATAATAATTAATCTAACATTTAGGATCTAGACATTTAGACCTAGTGATCTAGACAGAAGGGTGATCTGTGCAAAGAAGATAATGAACCGTTGTGTCAAGAATTTACAGATCACCCTTCTGTCTAGATCACTAGTTCTAAATGTCTAGATCCTAAAATTTAGATTAATTTAGATTAACATTTAATGTTAGATTAATTATTATTATGAATTATCACTAATTATTAATAAGTTTATCAAGTAGATACCTAGCAAAAATTATTATAATTTATTGTTAAATGTTAATAATTTGTATTTAATTAATACGATATAATTCTAGGGTTTTTAATACTTTTTAATTTTTCTATAAAAGAAGTATGTACCTACCTACCAACAAACATTCGAAATTACCTTCATTTCCGTAGCACGAAACGTACCTCAGAACAACAAACTCGACATCACTAAAACCATATGATGTTCTAAACAGCTAGTTAGTATGAAAATCGAGTCGACCTGTATTTAATCGACCTGTATTTCAACCGTTTGATTCAAGATCGCGTCGACAGGCTCAACCTTTGAGCCGTCATTGTGAACGAACGGCTGGTCGTACAAAGCTGCGGATGGTCTTAAAAAATTCTACGGAACAAACTCTATCTAAATATGAAATAAACCTACTGAAAATTATTATAATTTATTGTTAGGTATTGATAATTCGTATTTATTATTAATAATAATTACCTATTATTAATTATGATTAATTAATACGATATAATTCTGGGGTTTTTAATACTACGTCGGTAATAATTTTTCTATAAAAGAAGTACCTACCAACAAACATTCGAAATTACCTTCATTTCAGTAGCACGAAACGCACCTCAGAACAACAAACTCGACATCACTTAAGCCATATGATGTTCCAAAGAGCTTGTTAGTATGAAAATGGACCTGTATTTCTGAAATACCTGTATTTCTTGAAATACTATTTCAACAGTTTGATTCAAGATCGCGTCGACAGGCTCGAACCTTTGAGCCGTCATTGTGTACGAACGGCTGGTCGTACAAAGCTGCGGATGGTCTTAAAAAATTCTACGGAACAAACTCTATCTAAATATGAAATAAAAAACATACCGTTCTATATGAATTTTTCGAGATATGAGATTTTCAAAATTTCAAAATTCGTTTTGAACCCCTTCCCCTTGACCTAGGGTTATGAAAAGTTTCGAGGACCATTGTCGGGTTGGTCGAAACCCATAAAAAAAATTTCGTAATTTTAACTCAACGCTAACTGGGCAAAGTGGCGCGGACGGCGTACGGCGGACGGCGTACGGCGTACGGCGGACGGCGTACGGCGTACGGCGTACGGCGGACGGACGGATTTTTTTTTATTCGATTTTCTGAATCTACGTATCTTGAAACGTAAACCAACAAATTTTGAGGGGGGGTTAAAAAAATTTTTTCTTTGGGCGATTCCAATGGTTCATTATCGAAGATAATAAACCAAAAGTGGTTTAGGCACTTTTTTCAGGGACCCTTAACAAATATGGGTCAACCATTATCATCATGGCATTATATCAACCATTGTGGCATGGCATTAGGAACTTTTCCTATGATACTTCAAAATTTATAAATTTGAGCTCAATGCTGTAAGAGGTTCATTAGAGCAACGCGGGCATATTTCATTCAATTTATTTAATAAGAATTCGCTGAATAGTTTTAGGATCCATATTCATACTGGAATGCGTTAAATTGTTACCATTTTTCCGATAAATTTACCAACTCAAGTTCTCAAAGACGAGCTGTAATAAGTATATTTAACTCGTACAACATGATCAGTGTTTTTTCTTCTCGGCTGTCAGTCTTCTTGACAAGTCTAGTCAGAATGTCGCATCTGCCTGAGACACATGGTCCGCCTCAAGATCAGGTAACAGTGCAGTGAGCGACGTTTCGGCTCGAGCGGAGACACCGCCAACAATGAGAAAAACCGAAAGAGACAGATCTGCTAACCCGGTCAATTGAAAATCACGTAGCATCTGTGTAATAGGAGGTGAGCGAACGCGTGTGGTTTAGAAACTTTTTTTTCTAGAGATGTAGGAAATACCTTTTTGACACTTTTTGAAGGAGAGGAAGGAGGACTACCAGAGAACTGTACTTTCACGTACTCAACCGGACGCTATTATGTGAATCGATTTTGGTCAAGTGAAGTATTGCCATTTCAAAATTATTAGCTCCAAACGGGCTGGAGAAGGAATTTAAACCTAAGTTAAAATCGCCCCCTCTTAACAACCTAGAAGGACATCAAAATGTCCTGTCAGAAAGACGCCAGATATACAAGTTAATTTACACGGGGACTCGCTCTTTGACAGATTTAGGGGCCTGTAATAATCTTTAAACCTTGATAGATCCGAGTGAGAGCCTCCCAACCGGGACCTGTAGGCATCTGACTGGGCATCTGACTTCGGATAACCAAAATCCGTCTACGTTATTCGCAATATTTCTACCCGTTTTGTAGCCAAACTATAAAAAATGTCGAGCAGTAGATTGGTGCACTTGGAAGGTTTATTTAAATGGAACACTAACCCACCTTTTCGGAAAATCCCAAAACTCTCTCACTCGGGGTACTCTAAATGAACCCCAAAAAACCCCCACTAGTTCGTGGGTCAGGATATCAAGTGCCAACTCATCTAATCGATGGTAGAAACTATTCGACTGTTAGCTTCAGAACCTTTCAGGATTGGAGATGCCTGATAATAAATGTTTGAAACATTGATCCACCTCTATCCCAATTTAACTACTCCAATGAGCAGCTTGTACCTATTCGGTGAAAATATCGAAACTGACGAATTTACGTCGGTTTAGGTCAACTAGTACAAATTATAGACAAATAATAGATTAAGCGATACTTCATTATCCAAAATACTTTTAAAGGTCAAGGTGGCGTTTAAAAGTTTCTCTTTGAATAGCAATTTTACCTCATTCAAAGTAAAACAATTTGTTATAGAATCACACGTGGGTGGATAATGTTGGTGAAGATGAATATTGATGACCCGGATCCACTTGTTGATGTGTAATTTACTCTGGAAAGTGGCCATCAGAGCCTTAATGACATAAAATTAGGTTGGGTTGATTTTTTTTTATAAATAGAAAATCTTGTGCGCTTTGCATTCAACAATTGCGACCAGCTGGATTTGACTTTAAATATGGATGAGTATGTTTCGTCAAGAAAATGGTACATGTTGATAAATACTATTGGAGGTTTATAAATACAATTTGAGTTTATTGTTCATGTTCATTCGTAGATTTTTTTTTCGTGCGTTTATTCAGATAACATAACAACTAGTTACAATGATAAATCAGGTAACTATCTAGCTATTTAGTTCACAAATGTTAACACTTTTGGCGGTGAGAGCCCATTAAACTTCTTAACTGAACTAATGCACTTAATGCACTACTTAAACTTCTACCGCACTTAAACTACAGTCACTCATAGTCAGCGCAGAAGGCTTGGTCCTCTTCAGGCATCGAATTTGTTGAGAGTTGTCAAGTAGCTGGAAAGCAGCAGGCTTTGGATGATTAAGCTTTTTTTTATGACATCGGTGACTGTTTCCACTTTGAGGTGAGCAAACCATTACATTGTGGAGGTCGTCATTCCTTACATACCAAGGAGCGTTCACTATGCTCCTCATAACCTTATTCTGAAATGTTTGTATAATTGTGATATTCGTCTTAGCTGTGCAACCCCACAGTATATGATCATTACTCCAGCTTGGAGCCTATAAAAGGTGGGATCCCGCAAGGAAATGTTCTAGGTCCCGTACTTAACCTTTTGTACACACGCGACCTACCCATACTAGAAGACACTACTATTGCTACTTTTGCAGATGACTCGGTAATCTTATCTGTTGGAAAATATGTACCTAGAAACCGCCACCCACAAATTACAAAAGTCCACTTATGGGATTGTCAAGTGAACTAAGATCATAATCAGTTCATATCAATTTCACAAACCGAAACATCGCAGTCTAGGATATTAAGATCAACCCAAATAAAATACCGTACGCTGACACCGTCATGTACCTCTAAACTTAATTGGAATAAGCATATCGAAAAGAAGAAGCAGGAACTGCGGATCAAGTTCAGGAGCATGTATTGGCTGATGGGAAGGAATTCCGTTCTTTCACGTCACAACAAACAGCTAATATACGAGTGCAAGCAGATTCTTCGCCATACTTGGACCTAGGGAATCCAACTCTGGAGCTGAGCATAAAAGTCAAATATTAAAATGATCCAAAATACTGAGAAGTATAGTAGGCGCCCCATGGTACATGCGAAATGATGATTTACACCGAGATCTGAGGATAGAGTCAGTAAATGAAACAATTACCAAGTACGCGCGGAAGGACGAACATCACCTCCATAAACATGAACCTGGAGATGCTCTGAGCATCATGCTCCAACGTTCTAAACAACGAAGGGGAACTCCGTCGCCTCAAGCGTAACAAACCACTGGACTGATTGTGCTACGCGAATAATTCTAAGTAGTGCAAGTGAACCCTAGTGTCTATAGTAATCCTGTCGCAAACAAGGGTTAAATTTTGCTGAAAATCCTACCCTGCACAGAGATTAATTATTATGAAATGAAATAATTGCTATATGAATTGTATCAAAATATTCAGTTGCGATAAATGAATCACAAGAAAAAAGTTCATTCGTTCAGTAAGAATCTGTTTAGTGGTACCACTGGACCGCTGGAGGATGGGGGCTAGTGCAGATGATGAAAGTATTACTTTTTGCAGAAAACTCATAATGAAGCTCTGAAGACGTGGATTTCAATCTCATATGGTTTAATAACGGATTACTGGACTATAAACGCCACATTACAATCCGTTTAGTTCCTCTAAAAGGTAACGAGCTCAAACTGCAGCGGCCGTTTAATTTGTCCAGTTAGTAATGAACGTTTCAAAGAAGGCCATATACGCTCATTGGTGATAATGAAAACTGCCAGTGGGACGCCAACCAACGTCCCACAACCCTTAGGTCGGTGCCATTCGTCAAATTAATTCGACACGCCCCTCGCTTCATCTCGACCTTTTTTCCTTCCTTTTTTTCATTCGCTGTTTCGATAAGGCTGTCGGAGCGACTAATTTAAACAATAACACGCATGTGCGACCCAAGTGTTCTCAGCATGTGACGAAGCCTTGAACTTGGTACTCACATATCATTTTTAGCGGGAAACGTCGAGTTAGCAACTCTTGAGCACTCAATTCGTTCTGTACGAATACCACCGATGCACACTGAGATTGTTGCACTTATGATATTCTATAAAAGAAACATGCAGAACTTGCAAATGTCATTTCACTTGGAAATTATATATTCACTAAGAAATTATATAATTTATGAATTAGGAGGAATTCAAAAATTGTTGATTGGAACAGTAACTTGTTGGAGAGCAGTGAAAAATTGAAGCAATTAAATTTTTGGGATATTACGTGTATAACAGTTATTCAAGAATAGATTGTTGTGCTCTACGAATTGATATGTTTTTCAACTATTCTACTTGCATTCATATTTTCTATTTTCTATTTTTCAACTTTAAATGTCAAGTTCTTAAATATCCCAAAACGGCTTCAATTGTTCCCTGCTCTCTACAAGCAGTTTCTGCTTTCTTGCATAGGAGTTATACAGGTATCTTGAAACTCAATCTCCTTGTCTTGCACATTAGCCGGAATATTCGATGCTAAGTCGAATTGTTTCTAGAAGACAAATGGCATACAACTGTCGGATTTTCTATCCAATTTAGACCATTGACAGCTTCAATCAAAAGACGAATTGTAATTTCACGCGGGTGACATCGATTTATAAATCTGTCACCGGTTAATGCGCTGGAAGCCATTTCTCACGCCAATGAAGTTTTATTACACCTTAAATTAACTATGGGTATCAACTCATAGTTGTGCTCTGCAAATTGATATGTTTTTCAACTATTCTATTTTCATTCATTTTTTCTATTTTCTATTTTTCAACTTTAAATTTCAAGTGAACTATACTCGTCCGTCATCTGTGCTCGGTACCTCTCGACGACCCCAGTGCCTAGTGTGTGTCGGGAGTATCCCTGGGTAATCTCTGCATTCACCAATCTCTGTATTACATTACTTGTACATATTCTGTAATTGGGCTCGCCCCGTATACTCTAAATAAATAAATAAATAAGTTCTTAAATATGACTCTGAAAAATGTGACTCTGAAAAATTATGAGCGCATTCCTCCCTCGACATTCACATATCAAATAACAATAAACTTCTTCATGTCCGTAGATGACCTACGCATTTGATCCTAGAGTGCCCCGCACACAGAGCACCACCGCAATATTCACAGGCCATTTAATCTGGACACTATCCTGGCCACACAGAATACATGCCATGTTATATAAATTCATATAGGAAGCTAGTATTTTAATTTTGATCAACCAAGTTGTTATTTTTAATTTTATTCCATACCAAACTAGAATTACTCATATAATACTAGTTTATAAAATAGTTTACTTATTTTAACTGCTGATTTATACCAGAGCACATATCATATTATGGCTGTAAAAACCTGTATTTGAAGCTAATAAAATTAAAAAAAGTACGCAGTCTTAAAAAGATACTATATATTTTTTGTGACTGCAGAAGTTCTTAGAACTGGACGTTAAAATAGAACCATTCCTGTTGACCATTCCATAAGCAAACGGAGACAGTTCTATTAGACCAGATCATGCGTATCTTCTTCAAACGAAGACGTATTGGGTTAACGACTTACGGCTGTAACAGTACGAGTAACCTGTTTTTATAAGGGACCAACGAATTCGCTTTCAAAGTTATAAGAGGCTTTTTTGCCACATCTCCGTGGTGGAGCCATTCAACCATGTTTTATGAGGAGGAACGCATTTAGAACTCCTAACTTGGAGAGAAAGCGGAGGTCCCTTGTGGGTTACAGTAAGTGTGGTTTAGCGGTAGTAAAATGGCCGATGATTTAGAGATTTTATTTATCATCATTTTGTCAATAAAGTATTCGTAAGTATTGGAGATGTTTGCCGAGTAGTGTAAGCATTTTTTGATGAGGGGTAAGAACCGATCCTCGTCGACAAAATGAGAAAAGGGCTTGGGATTGGCTTTGGGACTTCCGGTTTCATGAAGTTTAAAATGTAGGTTTTAGTTCAAAATGGTTTGAAAACGTATCTATTCAACCTTTAACAGATTAGAGATAATTTATCTGTGGTGAATAAGATATTTCGTTCTCTTATTTTTAGGGAAAAATCTGTCTGAAGAGCTGATTTTTGAAAAACTCGAGTTTTATTACTTCCGTCTGAAAGGCAGCCACCGACGAACGAATATGGAAGCGGCCCTCACTGGCCGTAGGTCTGATATGTGGTCATTGTGGTGTCATATATCACTACGAACCTCCCACCTTTCATCGGCAACGGATCTTCTGTCGTCTCGTATACTGGACACACGACGCCACGAGTCGGGGAGGCTGACCATCTCTATAGAGAAGCCGCGCTGAACAGGATTCTACCTCTGCCAGGTTTTCTTTCATTCGGCCCCATAGGAAGGCGGGCAGCTTCTGATTGTAGTCAATGAGACGGACCCCCTGGAATGCTGTCGGGACCTACAGCGCCCCATTTGTCCCCCTTTTCGACTCGCCGAGAAACTTTTCTATCCCTCGGAAACGGAGGAATTATAAATTTGATAACTCGAACGTTCAGAGCACAGGAGCCATCGAAAGAACTCTTTAACAAATTCCTAAAAGAACATCCACCTATTAACTTTCAATAAAACCATTCCAAACACGGGTTTGTCGCCGTGTTCCAGACTCAAGAACAAAGGTGCGAACCACTCAGAAACTGTTCTACAAAGAAAAAATGTTGTCTTCCAAAAAACTGGTCCAGATTTTGTTAGACCCCTTATCCTTCTGTTCAACCCAAAATCAGGGGCGTCGGCGTCAGTGGAAGCGCAGGAAGCGGCACTTCCCCACAAGAAATGAAGAATGTAGGTAGAAGTTGAATGATGAAAACATTTATTCAGAATAAAAAAATTGTTATTCAAAAGTAAAACATTCAATTGAAAATTTGACACCTTTGATGATTGGTTTGAGTCAAGAATCCAATTACTATGACCGGCATGGCCAAAGAAGAGGAATAAGAAGAAGAATTACAGATACCTGAATGTAGTGATTACCTTTCAGTCGAAGGTCTGTGGGGAACCGCAATTTGTGTGTATGTCTCCTGGCTGTGTTACACAGGCGGGGGCAGCGCAGGCGGCTAGCGCTTCCAGTTGTAATACGCAGGCGCCGCTTTCGTATGATAGGGCGAGGGGGCGGAGGATTGATAATATCCATCAATTGTTAATATCCATGTTGTTGTTTTTATTGTTCATTTATTTTTATCTTCCTAAAATGAATAGTTGCTGCATCAATGGATTGTTCAGCGGTCGTTTAGTTCGAGACATTTTAGCGAAAAGTTCGACAAGTGCTATATCCCAATGTGAAGCCACCATGCTAATAAGTTATTACTAAACACTTAGGATAGAAGTACAATTATCAATCTGCTGCATAATTTTCTAATAATTTATATCGTGAATAGTATGGGGGATCCAGGCTTCATCCTAGACATACATTTGCTGTAAAAAAAATAAAAAATAAAATAAATAAATAAAATAAAATAAAACGAATAATCCCATATTTCTAAAGGGAATAACTCATTTTTTCGGCATTACATAGATAATACCAGACTCAAGATGTCTCAAATAGAATATTGGGAAAATAATCACAATTATTCAGTTTTTTTTTTTTACTTTTCTCGGTTATCTATTATGCGCGTAATCATAATAGATAATATAAGTTATAGACAATATAACTTATTATATTGAAATGAATATGACAAATTGCCATTCCAACCTAACCAAAAATTCACAGCTGATCTGTAGACTAGCGTTTCTACACTAGCCTTACGGATGGTCCTGGAACTGGGAGCTAAAGGTTATCCTATTATGGTGGAACTTATATTGGAGAAGTTGCGTTGATTATATAATAATATTATGTAATATATTCTGCACTATAGAATTGCATAATGTAACAGTATCTAAAAGTAAAAGATTCAACTACAATTTTAATTAATTGCAAACCGTCTCATCTTCATACCTATTCGAAGGCGGTTTAATTGTTGAAGGTAGAATTTGGTTAGATAATTTAGAGTAAAATGAATGTTGCATCCCTCGACTGGTATTTGACCCTAAATTAGGTGGTTCATGCTACACCACAGAAGACCGAATTATCTGCCACGCGAGTGTTTTCGTTCAAGACGCCCGAGGCCAAGGCCGCACCTAATTTTCTCTCGAATTTGCATCGTTGCCTCAAGGAGAATCAAGTCATCCTAAGACTTACATTCGGAATCTCTTTGTCTGTTCTGTCAACGCTTCTATCGTAGGAAGGTTGTCTCTAGGTTTAGAAATACTGAAGGTTACCGAGTCGTCAAGACACGACTTACTTCATCCAATGCACCACTCTGATCGAATTACTTGCTCTTTTAAATTTGCATTGCACCTCTCCATTCCGTGCAGAGAAAAAACAAGGGATGGATCTCATCACCTAAAAGAATATTCTTTGTGATTATACCTTATACAAAAAAACAAGGCCATCAGATAATTTCCTCTATAAGTAAGACGGCAATCTTCGATTATAACCGCTCATCGCTCTCGTAAAGTGGCAAATGGTTTTGATTAGACAACTATCATCATATTATATTTATGCAGTTATTCCCACTCTAAGAGGGCAAGTTCGTACGATACACCTCGATTGTTACTTTAATTTCATGTATTACAACAGCTTCCTGTTGCTTAATAAACATTTTGTTACGCTCTCGTTGTAACAAACTCGTACAGCCAGTACGGGTTCCATTGGATTCTCTTAAGATTGTGCCTAATTCTCTATTTTTTTTTTTTTTAGAAATTTTCTATTACACTTTTTTTGGTTTATTATCTTCGATAATGAACCATTGGAATCGCCCAAAGAAAAAATTTTTTTAACCCCCCCTCAAAATTTGTTGGTTTACGTTTCAAGATACGTAGATTCAGAAAATCGAATAAAAAAAAATCCGTCCGTCCGCCGTACGCCGTACGCCGTCCGCGCCACTTTGCCCAGTTAGCGTTGAGTTAAAATTACGAAATTTTTTTTATGGGTTTCGACCAACCCCACAATGGTCCTCGAAACTTTTCATAACCCTAGGTCAAGGGGAACGGGTTCAAAACGAATTTTGAAAATTTGAAAATCTCATATCTCGAAAAATTCATATAGAACGGTATGTTTTTTATTTCATATTTAGATAGAGTTTGTTCCGTAGAATTTTTTAAGACCATCCGCAGCTGTGTACGACCAGCCGTTCGTTCAGAATGACGGCTCAAAGATTGTGCCTCACAACACGATCGTGAATCAAACTGTTGAAATACAGGTCCATTTTCATACTAACAAGCTCTTTGGAACATCATATGGCTTAAGTGATGTCGAGTTTGTTGTTCTGAGGTGCGTTTCGTGCTACGGAAATGAAGGTAATTTCGAATGTTTGTTGGTAGGTACTTCTTTTATAGAAAAATTATTACCGACGTAGTATTAAAAACCCCAGAATTATATCGCATTAATCATTCATAATTAATAATAATTATTATTATTAATAAATACGAATTATTAATACCTAACAAATAATTTAATAATTTTCACTAGGTACTTGATAAAAGTGTTAATAATTAGTGATAATTGATAGGTAATAATAATTAATCTAACATTAAATGTTAGATTAATTATTATTACCGTAATAACTACTTTAGATCACTAGGTCTATTCAGATCACTAGGTCTAAATGTCTAGATCCTAAATTTTAGGATCTAGACATGTAGACCTAGAGATCTAGACAGAAGGGTGATCTGTACAAAGAAGATAATGAACCGTTGTGTCAAGAATTTGCAGAGTTTTTTTACTTACTAAGAAATTGAAACAAGTAGATTTCCACGTACTAGGCACTCTGACCTGGAGTTGTGAAGCTCTCCTCACGTTAGGTCAAGTTGTGAGCGGAAGGTAACGACTCATGATTGTTATCGAAGATCAGAGGTGTCTGGTGGAGAAGGCAACTCAATGATACAATTCTTTAGACGAACAGGATGCGCCGACGAATAATTATGGAACCAGTTGTCGTCTGAGGAGAACCGTATGCATTTTCATTGAAGTTCACATCCTGCTCATCTGTGGGCACTAAATGTCAGCCGGGCGTTCATTTATTTATAATCTCGTATATTAAGAAATCGAGGATCATAACTTTATTGGGAACAACATTTATCGCCTCACTCCTTGTTGTATGAGGCACAGTTACGAGTGTAACCCGTTCGGTTAAAAGGTTAATGTGAGCAAGGTCACTAAGTGGTTCTTCAGCTCCTCAACTTCTATCCCCTTAACTTCTAAATTCCTTATAACATTTTCTGTGTTATGAGATCGTACGATTCTGGTAACATAGTGGGTAAGTTACGGGGTGGAAACTCCAATGAGAACTCGGCTGGCTGTAGTACCTATGAATTTTGATCGTCAATGGCTAAATTGTATGACTGAGAAGTGAGACTGAAGGTTTTTCCTCAATTGTATTTCACGAGTGGCGTGAAGGAATGACAAACGGTACGTCCTTGCTCAGATCAGTAACGGTCATCATAACTACTCCACGATAATCCTATCATTTGAATACAATCCAAGTCGTGAGTCGATTACCGATGCCAACAATTATGAACGGAGGTGGTGAAAAAGAAATCTCAATCTTGTCTGTAAACCAGCAATTTGACATGTAAGTATGGATCAAGTTTTAAAAGAAATGTGTATGTCTCACAATTATCTGTTTATGAAAAGGTACTTATTTTGTTATAAGTGAAATTTACCACGGAAATATGGTTGCATGATTTCAAATACAAAACACGTAATAGCGCTGACGCTCGAGTTTGGCCGTGGAGCCTGATAGGGGTGGGGAATATGAATGGTAACCGCTTCAAATAACTTAATACTGTCCAGTAACCTAATACCAGTGTAGTATAGATCATAAGAGAATGTTTAACCAAATAGTAGGCTTTATTGGTCGGAATCAAACTGAATAGAAATTATGGAAATTGTAAATTCAAACGCGTTCATGGATACGATGCAAACATGTGACAAATTAATATTTCATTCACCCCGCCCCTTAGAATCGGACATAGTCAGCCAGGTATCCTGGGGGATTCCTTGCTCTGGTACTCCTTCGAACAGTAGGGAACTCCTGACAGGTCTCAGGCGTTCCTGGGGTAAGCCCCGGGTGGTTGGGCAGAGGGGTAGGCGGTGTCAAGGGGGTTGGCGTTGGTGGCGTAGGTCCTAAGGCTTCAGATAAGCCGTTGATATCTCCACCTTCGACGCTGGGGTCGATAGCTTCGTTGAATGGTGCTTCGGACGGTGCGGGAGTACATTCCTCTTCTCCCAATGGTGCGAGATGTCTGGATGAAACAGTAGTCTCTCGACCATTTGGATACCGAATCCGCGCGTAGTCATGTCCACCATCCAGCAGTGTAACTTCTTCAACAAGTGGATCAAATTTTGAGCGACGATCAAACTTCCTCAATAAAACTTGTCCAGGATTCAACAGCCAAGTCGGAGTGGAGGTCCCATTCCTAGAGCGCCGCGGGTGGTTGAACATCCGTTCGTGAGGCGTACAGTTAGTGGATGTACAAAGCATCGACCGTATGGCATGCAGCGCTTCCTGAAGGACCATTTCCCATTGATTTATGTGGAACCCATTCTCCTTGGTGGCAAGTTCGATTGTTTTCCACAGTGTCCCATTTAACCTTTCGACTTGTCCATTTCCTTGTGGATTATATGGAGTGGTTCGGCTGGTTGCAGTTCCATATTCAGCCAGAAAATTCTTCAAGTCCTGGGACATGAACGATGTACCACGGTCAGTGTGAATGTATGCAGGTGCCCCAAAGATAGAAAAAAGCTGCTGTAGGCATTGCTTAACAGTCTCAGAGCTGACATCACGGCAAGCAAAAGCAAATGGAAACCTGGAATATTCGTCTATGATTGTTAGCAAGAAACGATTCCTAGAGCTCGAAGGTAGGGGACCTTTAAAATCCATGTTGAGTCTCTCAAATGCGGCTGTGGCTTTTATAAGGGTTCCTTTGTGCTTAAAAAACTGCGGTTTCACTTCAGAACAGATTCTACATGACGAAGTGATCCTACGTATATCTTCCAAGGAAAATGGCAAGTTCTTGCTTCGAACCCAATGGTTCATTCTCGTTACTCCCGGGTGACTGAGTGAACGATGGAGGTCAGAGAGATGAGAGAGATTGTTAGAAATGTAGCATACCCTTGAGAACGCGTCCGCTGCGTGGTTCTGTGTTCCAGGCCGGTATATTATGTCATAAGAGTAACATGCTAGTTCCATGCGCCAGCGAACAATCTTCTCATTCTTGATTTTCCCCGAATGTTTCAAGTCAAACATGAAAGATACTGAACGTTGGTCAGTGACAAGAGTAAAATGTCGCCCCAATAAGAAATGTCTCCAATACCGAATGGCCTCTACAATGGCATAAGCTTCCTTCTCGATTGATGAGTGGCGTCTTTCTGAGTCTGATAACGTCCTTGAGAAGAAAGCAACAGGTCTGCCAGATTGCGTAAGTGTGGCTGCAATTGTAGTGTCAGAAGCATCGGTTTCTACACAGAATGGGACGTCATTCTCTATGTCAGTGTGAGTAAGGGAAGAGTCCGCTACAGCCGTTTTCAGATCCGTGAAAGCCTTAGCTGCATCATCGGGAAGTGGAAAAGAGCCGTTGACAAGGGGCTTGATTCGTTCAGAAAACTTTGGGATGAATTTTGAGTAATGGGAAAACATCCCTAGAGCTCTCTTCAGAGATGCCTGGTCTGCTGGTAGGGGGTACTCGAGTAAAGGCTTGAGTCGATTGGGATCTGGACGTATAGTATGGTTAATAATAGCATGACCAAGGAGGTGTATGGCTCGAAGGGAAAAAGAACTCTTTTCATTGTTCACGGTTAGGTTGTATTTGGAAGCTGCTTCCATAAATCGTTCCAGGTTAAGGTCATGTTCCTTCTGATTCTTTCCACAGACTGTCAAATCGTCCAAGTAGGCAAATGTATCTTTCAACCCTTCTTCCCTAATAATGGCATCAACGACCCTCTGGAATCCAGCCACTCCATTTGTGACTCCAAAAGGAATGCGAGTGAATTGGAAAAGTTTACCACAAGCCTCAAAAGCTGTGTACGGCCGATCCTGCTCAGGAATGGGTACTTGATGATACGCACTTCGTAGATCAATGGTACTGAATACAGAATAACCTGCAACCTTGTTCACGATATCACTAATTCTAGGAAGTGGGTAGGCATCGAGTTGAGTAAAACGATTGATAGTGCGTGAATAGTCGATGCACATTCTGCGTTTGTGATTCCCTCCCCCAGCAACCAATACCTGGGCTCGCCAAGGAGAAATGCTGCTTTCAATAATGCCGTCATCAATTAGTTTCTGAATTTCTGCTTCAATGAATCGAGTATCTTCGCTAGAATGGGCTCGGGACTTAATTGCAATTGGTCTACAGTCGCTGGTAAGGTTTGAGAAAAGCTGGGCTGGGGCTACCTTTGCAACTGCAACGCACACCTGTAATGGAGCCTTCGGACCACCAAAATCGAACTGGACGCTAGAATGTTGTTGCAGCAAATTCCGACCTACAATCAGCTCGAAACAGAGGTCGGGCATGACAGAAAGCTCAGCTTTTGGATATGAGTGCCCAAGCATGGTGATGTTGGCCTTACATTTTCCTAGGATGTCTGCATGGTGACCTCTAGAAGCTAGTCCTACCTTGTGGAATGTTTTGTGAATGATCATGCCAATGTTCTTAGCTGTTTCCTCGTTTATAATGCTGATATCACTACCCGAATCAATCATGCCGCAGATCTGGTGGCCGTCAACTAGCACAGTCGTTTTAACTTTGGATATTCCGGATGAACATATAGGGAGAGTGACTGTAGCTGCCATGGAGTTCTTAGTACTACGTCCGAATGATTTGACTGCATTCCGAGAGCGGCAGACACTCATCCAGTGTCCAGCTTTTTCACAGTTATGGCATTTGTCTTTCAACGCCGGACATGATGAGCGAGGATGTTTTGACTTACCACAAAAATAACATAATGATCTGGTTCTTAAAGCATTAATTTGAGGCGCTTCATCAGCCACTTCGGCGGGATCGATTGTCGGTTGTACAGGAGTAGATACAGGATTGACCGTCGGTTGTATAGGAGTAGATACGGCGTTGACCGTCGGGCTTGGCCCACAGTAGCTTTGTGCGTGAATACCCGCCAGTTCCAAGGCACGCGCTTGTGAGTGTGCTTCTTCTAACGTTAGCGTTTTATTCTCGAGTAATCTTTGGCGGATGGAATGGTTGAGCAAACCGCGAATAAATGAATCACGAATGCACTCATCTCGGTACATTTCGGCCGTAACTGCCTTGAATTGGCAATCCCTACTCATTGATTTAAGGGAATCCATGTATCGATCAACAGACTCGTTAGGTTGTTGACCGCGAATAGAAAGCAAGTGTCTAGCCACTACCTCGTTCGGCGGTTTCTCGAATGTATCTTTAAGAATGTTTATAGCGTCATTGTATGTGTGAGAATGACTCACGTACTCGAAGATTTCTGAGGAAACAAAGTTGATGAGGATGCGGAGCTTCTCTTCATCGGTAACCTCCATAGTGCGAAGGAAGTTCTGGAACCGTTGATGCCAGTGGCGCCAAAGTGTAGGAGCGGATGGAGCATCTGGTTTCAGATCCAACACTGGAGGCCGGAGTACGCGTTCCATCTTCGATGAAGGATTCCGACCAATAAATTGTAGTATAGATCATAAGAGAATGTTTAACCAAATAGTAGGCTTTATTGGTCGGAATCAAACTGAATAGAAATTATGGAAATTGTAAATTCAAACGCGTTCATGGATACGATGCAAACATGTGACAAATTAATATTTCAACCAGATAACCTATTACCAATAAACCGTATTGCTGGAATGACCGTTTTGAGAACTTGGGGGAAAGGCCTTTGAGGGCCTCTTTGTCGCTGGCCATTCGGGATTCCGTGATAATAGATTGGCCGGGACTATACCAGGTTGTAGGTTACGGAAAACGAGTGCGTGAAAGGTGCGCGATCATAACAGTCGACAAGTTATTTGGATGAGTTTTGAGTTAGTTTCGAGTGTCAGCGACCATCTGATAAAGGTTGTGGTATTAGGTTACCGGCGATTCGAGAACCTATTATTAAAATAACCTAATACCACAACCTATAACAGACGGTCGCTGTTACTCGATAACCTATTACTTACCAAGATATAACCGTATTAGCCATGCCTAGAGCCTTACCAGAACTATCCCGACCCAAAGGAAACAACGGCCCACTTTTCCCATACTTCGTAGCGAATGGATAGAGAGATTAAACGTAGATCGGCGGAATTGGAGGATGGAGTTTATTGCAACGAGTCCAAAATTGTAAGGACACGATGTATGTACATTTATATGAAATGCATGCAAGTATGCATGTCCGAATGTCGTCCCTTCTTCCTTCCGTACCTCATCCCAAATATTACATCTTCAATACATCTTCATCTATTGAATTAGAATCACGTAATGAATCTGTTAACCTTTTTCTACAGCCTCAATTGTGTTTCGAGTTCCACCAACGAGCGGCTGATTAAATATAGAAACCTGTTTTTGGTGAGGTAACGTATCTATCACGAGTATAATTAGTTTAGTTCATTTTCGTCGAAGCTTCCACTTTTTGGGCAATCGAATAACGGGACCGAACCTTTTGGGAAATTTACGAGCGTCATTAAGAAGGTTAGAAACGTTTCAATTCCGAGAGATTTTTTTTTGGGCCCCAGTAGGAGATTAAAACTAATTTGAAGACAGACGCTAAAGCTGAATGAATCAGATATGCACTGCTAAAGGGAAACGTACTGAACTACAACGTGTCGAGGAAGGGAGTTTAAGGTTTGTCCCTGGGTATCAAATTTTTCGAGTTAAAATATCATTCTCCGGCGATGATCTTGAGAGCACAACATGAATACGAAGCCATACTTGAGTATAAAGTTCAACTCTCTTCTACTTGTTCTCCCACCCCAAGTGAGCTTGAAACTTAGTATAGGTACGAAAGATCTGTACGTAAAATGGCTCCTTATTGTAGAATTTTTATAATTTTCTGTACAGATCACAAATAATCTGATATTTACTGCATTTAAACATATAATGAAAAACTCATGAACAAATAATACTCAGAATGCGATTTAGCGATTGCGAAATTTAGCGAATGCGATTTCTTATTCAGTGCGATATTCTTTTTAGATTTCTCTGTAAATCGCATTCTGAGTATTATTTGTTCATGAGTTTTTCATTATAATATTATATTATTAATATATTATGTCTTATATTTCCTAATAAAATATATTATATTTCCTTAGTTTACTGAAATCGCTTGATTGGCTATTGTGTTTCCACTTGCTCTCACGCTATTGTCCAATTCTGAATCAAATTAGTTAAATTTTCTTTTTAAGATCCTGTTATCTTTCGAAAATGTGTGAAATTCCGCTTTTCTGCGTATGGTTTTTTTCAATTTTATTATTTTTCAAATTTTAATTTAGTTTAATGTTCACCGCATATTTTGGGGTACTTGGTAAAAAATAACGTTGTTATTGTGAAGAAGCTAAGGAGATTACGCATTTCAAACACTTAGCGGTGAAAGGGAGCTCCCAGTACTTCCAGTTGACGGTTTAAGCGTAATGTACTCCCGAATCCCTTCTGATTTGATGATGAGTCCCCGAGACCCCCCTGAGCCAAACTGGAGCTCAGACAAAATGTCAACAACCCAGTCCAATCGGGATTCCGCTCTTCATCGTTCGGTCCCGTTCGGGTGTCAGTGATCCCTCGAAATACACGCCGCGATATGTGTGTTGAAACATCTGATTGTGCTTGATCTACGATCTCTACGACTCCTCAAGTCAGCTCTCAGAACGGCGGCAGATGCCACGAATAGTTCTTGACTTTTGCCAGTTGGAGCCCAGCGGAAATATCCCGAAACGTCTTAATCGGTTTGAAATAATAGCCCAAAATGTTGGAGACAAGATCGTAGTTAATTTGAATCCCAAATTATAGGATCGGACAAGGAGACAGCGTAACTTTATGGACGAAACACGCCAATTAATCATCAAAGGTAGTAGGTCTGCAATATAAGTGTATCGAATATTCAGTACCCAACGAACTTCCCAGTTAGTCACCAAATGGCGTAGTAGCGAACCCAGGACAAGCTACTCGTCGAGCCCGAAAAGGAAGTCGACAATTAAGTGCACAATAGTCAAGAAGTGCACCGGTACAAGTTTTGTTAGTTATGAGTCACTCTGGTAAAATCCAACCAGATACGTAAATGATACCAATTGATAAATGTTAATCGCACCCTTGCATACATCAACTAGCGTCTACAAAGTAAACCAATTGCACGGTTTAGGGGGATTCCCCTCATGTGTTCCAGTATTTCCCTATTCGTGATGAACTTGAGTGACGTTAGGAAGCTTCAGCGATCCAAAAGGAAGTTGTTAACATGCTATTGTATCGCAATAATCATTGTGCACGTCATTACTATACAATCGCATATAGATGTAGATGTAGCGGGAACCTGAGCGTATCACCAAATCCTTACGATTAGTAATGTCTTCATAAATTATGGCAAAATTACAATAAACACATTTAAAAAAATAATTGTAATGATAGGTAATAATAGTTATTGATTGCTTTGAGGTGCAACTTCGAAAGATTCCGTTGAAACGGGTGTGTCGTTTGTACATGCGCAGAAGGTGATGATGAACCAAGAATTATTCTAACTCAAATTATTATAACTAAAAGCAATGAAAAAACACCCATATACTGGTAATTGGCTAATTATGCTGGTAGTTTGCTAATTTTTTTCATTTCCTGATACCGATGCTTCTAAATGTTTGGATATGAAGAATCTGATGAGACTAATTGGTGAAAAATTTATATCTTAACGGGTTGAATATTTTAAAATTGGCGCTTTTCAAGAATTAGCTTGATGGCAGACAGAACCACATTTTTTCTTCAAAATACTTCTGCAATGTAATTTGCCTACTAGATAATTTGCAATACTTAAATCCTACATCTGTAGCAGATATTGAGAGTAAGGTATGAAGAAAAGTATTCTGGGCTCAAGAATATCTGCGCAGGGGTCCTACAAGGTAGTCTCCTTTGTCCTGTGTTGTACCTAATGTACACAAAGGAATTGCCATCGGCTGAAAGGGGAGTTACAGCAACTTTTGCTGATGATACAGCATTCACGGCCGAGGGAGAAGCAGCAGAAGAAACTGCAAAATCACCTTGATAAAGTCATCAAATGTACCCAACAGTGGAGAATCAAACTCAACGAAGCCAAATCTGCACACGTGAATTTTTATCCCGAATTTTCGAAAACTGTTTATACCGAAATCCGGTTCGGACCATCCTGAATTCACTCTCAAAAGTCACAAAAAATTATATAATATAATATATTATGTTTATGTATCTATCATTCCAGACGATAACTCTCGATAGAAGTGGGATAAAAAGATCAAATTTGCACAAAAAAAAACCGTCTTAGCCATCGAAAGGAATCGAAATTCCCAAAATCAAACAGTCTGACAAGTGACACCTCATTTAAAAGATTTTCTGTGCTGAGCGCGTTGGTGAAGTCAGAATTATGAAACGTGGTTGTTACTTGAGATGCTCTTCACGGCTCATCTGCTCTAATCTGATAACGGAATGAGATATCGCAATTCTGACTTCACCATCGTGTTCAGCGTTGAAAAATCTATAAACTGAGGTGTTACTCGGCAAAAAATTGAAACAAAATGTGTTATAAAACCAGTAAAATGGAAACATTTCACATAAAACCAGCTTTTTCATAGAAAATTTGCTCTTATAGCAATGCTGCATGGGTTTCCTCGATTTTAACGCGAGTGAGTTAGTTGATATCGAGTTCATCGATTAGGAAAAATGTTCATCGTGAAAAATGTAAATTCTTCAATGGTGATATTTGGTTCATTTTAGTTCAACGATTAAGAGGGGAAAAAGTATTGAAAACACTCAAAACTTACAGGTGTCTCAGGAACACTTTCTAACAGTTTTGATCTTCACAAATGGTTGTCGCGGGAGGAAAACCCATTATAAACATTTAATTGAACCGTGGAATTTGCCATTAAAAGGTTATTTGAGAGGGATTGTAGTTTATCATTCTGGGTTTTTGAATACTTCGGTGGAATATTGTTAGGGTGTAGGGGAATCCTAACTCAGGGGATACGATTTGAAACTTCAAAATGCTCTCCTGTGAAATTCAATTTGAGAGGTTGGAATTGAGGCGTTAATGCCTGGTTAATCTCTCTGTTACAACATTGTAAATGGTGAATAAGATTTCAGACGTAAAAATAAAGTATTGTGTTTCATTCATAGTGAAGAGCAACTGGCCTAACTAAAGGACGCACCAACCTAAAAACTGGAAGGTCCTCAGGTAAGGGTGGAGGAACCACGTATTGAGATATCAGGAGGGAAACGTTTGTGGCAGTAAGTCTTGTGCTCCCTGAAACATGGCCAGTTATACGGGGGGTTCGCCCATCCGTCACTTCACCCCAAGACCCCAAGACCCCTAAAGCATTTATCCGGTCTGGATCCGAAGTTTTACGATGCACCCGAGTCAAACAAACTGTCTGCCGCAATCAAGAACGAAAGTAAGTTCGAACTACTTAAATCTATGAATCTTCAGCGGTCTCGTTCTTCAACGAGACCGCTTGAACGCCTTGTATAATAAGGGGACCCTGTCCATCTTAAGAATGTTTTACAACTTCGTCTAATTTGTGTGGGAGGAAAGCGTTGATTTGTGAGTTGGAGGTTGGGTAGGACAAATCACAACAGAAACCACGCTGGCCCGATGGACCGGCTTTTAGTCTTTACATGGATCCCTAACCCTCATTATGCCTCTTCTTTTAATAGAAACCGTTGAAAGACGATGCAGGGTTCCTAGGAATAACTTGAGATATCACTGTCGGGTGGAAATGAAAAACAAACGGATTTGAAAGATTCCTCGCATTGCCGAATATAAATACACCATTTGTAGACGTTTTTATGAGATTAAAGGAATTAGATGGACATTCTTCAGGCGGCTAGCAGACAAAACAGTGGGTAGCTATACAGTTAGTAAGGGAAAGAGACAAGAATTTATTTGTGGCTCTTGGTAAATGGATGATGGAACAACTGAATGAGGAGTACCCATGGGTCCGAATTTTGCTCATTATCGTGTTCAGAGAAGTTTCAGAGTAGTTCAGAGACATTTCGCATAAAACCAGCTTTTTCTTCGAAAATTTGCTCTAAAGCAATTCTGCATGGGTTTCCACGATTTCGTCGCGAGTGATTTAGTTCGTACCCGTAGGTTCTTTGATTTAGTTTATACCACCGTAGGTTCTTCCTGATTTTTGGCAAGGAGTTATGAAGGTAAAAGGAACGATAACAACACTGTGTGGTTTGAACTCGTAACGTGGAGAGAGAGGGTTCCGAACTGTTTGAGAGCCAAGAATATTGTAAGGTTTTTCCTGAGGAATCGGGGTTTTTGTTACCCTCTCCTTTGCTTTCTTTTTATGCTAGGGTAGGAAGAGCGGTCTGAATTCAGCCCTGTTTGTGTAGTGGGGACTGTCCCTACTCGCCCTGAATCCTCTCCCTCTCGTTTCTCATGTTTATTTAGCTTATTATCATTTGTGCTAATTTTATAACTAGGATGGTGGAGCATAACATACTGATTTCCACTATTTCACCGCACCTGTTACTCATCTCTTCAATCTCTCATGAAAAGATTCAACGTTGGAGGTTTCATTCAACCAGTAAGGTTGAACTAGAAATGAAACATGAGCTTTCAAGTACCTATATCGTTATATGGCTGAGAAATCAAACTTCGTCACGCGAATAAGCCTTAGTCCCATCAATAAACTCGACACTGCACTCGTTGGAGTGGCTACCATTGGATCACTCGGGTTTACAACCGGACGGCAGATCTGAACGTCCGATATGGTATTGAGACCACTCCCCCCCCCCCCCCCCCGGTCTCTTTTGACAAGCGCTAACTCGACCCAACTGCCTCCTTCTCTCCGCTATTACACCTAATCAAACTGCCGACCGTTTCCGTGACATCTTCAAGGCCAGAAAACCCAGCGGCCGCAATGGAACTACATAGCAATTGGTTTTCTCCCCTGTACCACTCAGCGGTTTGGATAACTGTACTTTACCGTCGAATCGCGGACTGGCTTGGATTAGTGCTTGTTCAACAGCCCTCATCCAATTAAGTATTACGTTTTGCAGATTTCCCAATAATCACCATTCTTAACTTTCGCCACCAAGCTATAATTTCTAGCCATGAATTCCCAATCAAACATTCCAATGGCAACGCTAATATTACTGCAGACCATCTGACGGAGTAGGTATAATTCACATTACCTACAAGATTTCGTCATTCAACCTACTATTTTCGAAACGGTATCTATCAATTACCAATTGCACAGTTTTTAAAGACAATATAACGAATGTTAATACTGAGTCAGTAGCTATCAGGAGGTACCTAACACTGCAATAATTGAAGTGACCATTTTATTCTCACTGAGAAAATAGTTGTATACATGACACACCTGAAAGGTCCCAGTTCATAATATTATTGCAGCAATTATGTGCACAGGTTGTACAGTAAAAAAAATGAATAGGTAAATACTGTACGTGTTTGCTCAGAAATACATAATTCTGGTTTGTATGCAACACATTCGGCGACTAAATTGACGCAAAACGTTCCACTTGCAACTTATCTGAGCTGAGACTATCCGTCTTCGGCTGGTTATTTTTTTGAAATGAATTGTGGGAGCACCATCATCAGGTGCGTTGGATGCAAGGGTGTGTGAATCGGAAGCTGCTAATCAGCTATGCTCAACGCACTGCGGCCCCTTCTCCACGGAGTAGCGCTGTGAATTACAGATGAGCAACTGATGGACACCTTCCTCCACTGCCGAGTCAAAAAACGATCGACGCAACGAACAAAAGTTTATTTCGATCTCCGCGGGATCTACGGAGACGAGGCTTCGATTCATATGGAAAATTCTTGTCAGGACCATGTCGCCATTGCTAATTGAGCATGCGAGTCCACGCAAGTATTAAAATTGATCGCTTCACTGGATCCGCGATTCCGAACGGAACAAGAGGAAGTTGTAAACTGGCTTTGTTTGCTGGAGACTCCTCCATCCAGAAGCCAAAGGGGACAATAACGTTCAAGTCTTCGATCACCGAACCCTTTTGTTTATCGAATACCTTTTATAAAATCTCACTTCGGACTTGATAAATGGACATCAAGTATTGTAGCTACATTCTACAAATCTACAGCCTTGCATTCTGCTGTACATCGGGCAGTGCGTATGATGCACAGGGTTACAAGAAGTTTTTCCTCTACCTCTCACAGTAGTGAGTATTCAAAATAGACTTAAAAAATTAAAATAAATAAATAATGATTAGAAAAATCCAATATTAGCACATAACTCAGGTTATGGGACAAGTTACAAGGATAGATTTGATTCGTGATTTCTCCGAAAATTCCACCAAGTTAATTATCTCCAGTAGGGGATACTTGGAATAGACCAAGGCAAACACTTTTTCAACCCCCTCACATTGCACTTCGCCCTTTTGAAATTGACCGAGAAATTTGGCATGTAATGGGCCGAAGATCCTTGAAACCTGAGATAACTATAGGAGGAGGCTGCAACTTTCAAAAGTCCTGATAGGACGGCGTGGGTTTTTTTAAAATTTAAAAATTTTAATATTTAATATTGATTTTGAGTCGGAGAATCGTTCAAGACCTTCAGGAGCGTAGTACGGTACGAGTGAACTTCAGGCCAATTTTTGTATTGGTGAACAGCTGATTCTAATTGCAGACGTGGTCTGTAATTTCAAATTTCTTGTTATTGCTAATGATAATCCTTAGAATTCGGTTTTCGTGGGTCCTTCAAATCGTGAACTTATTTGTATCGAGCCGAGACTGCCATTTGATGTGACAGGACTATTTATCGGTCGATCGCGTTGCAACATACGTAGGAGTTTGGCACTTTGAAATTGACAAGCCTATGAAGTTGTACGAGCAATTATCTAGTAATATAAGCTATGATTCTAAGAAAAATATTAAACAATAAGAATTAAAAAGATTGTGGTAATATTTGGTGATTCAAGAAAAATGCTAAGGGACACTTTTGTGGTGATCAACGAGAACGACCCACTCTATGATCTTACTCAGGGGTCTGAGTTGGGGAACTTCACTTACTTGTTGATCACTTTTAGTCGAGGTTGTGAAACAAGACAGGAATTCATACAGTATTTAATCAACGTGAATTTGTTAAAAACAAGTATGAATTCTTTGAACCTTCATTTCGACATCAAAGAACATCCTCTTCCTGCAAGAAATGAAACTCAAAGCAGGGTTACTCTAAAATATTTAATAGCATCTACGATATTATTTTTAGAACAAGGAGAATATGTGAACGCTTTTATTTTACAGGAGTTGAAAACAGAACGTCAGTCGTGAACACCCTCCGAATTCGCCTGAGAATAGATCAATCGATTCTCAAAATAAGGCGAAGAACATGGTGGTTTCAATTCCAAAGAGGTCCACAGAGCGAATTTAATGGTGTTGGTGAACTTGGGGGATCAAAGATGGTCTATTCAACTTACAGCTCGTTGAATGGTTGTTCGAGAAAGTTGAGAACGAGCGGCGAGCTCGAAGATCAACCGTCCTTCAATTTACATTATCGTCAAGGAGTAGCTACTCTGCGGTTGTGTCTAAACCTCAATTAACTCATAGCCCGCCCGCACTGAATCGAATGGTGGATTCTCGTGGATGAGCTGGCAAAGATGCATTTTAAGATTTCGACGGATGTATCAGTTTTCTTTTCAGTTGACATGACCAAGCACTGTGATAGTCGTTGGACCATGCTGAATATTTATGTAGTTGCATTACGAGAGATGAATTCAAGTTGGATACATCCCCACGCTGTTGCGTATCATGTACCAGTCTGAAGGCTAAAGAACAATTCCAATATAATCACGTTTCTTCCAACAGTCGGAATTACCGAACAATCTCGCTCTAAAACGTTTAAGAACCTTCGCAAGTGTGTTTTATAGGTGGCACAGCTGAATCATCGATTACAGAATGGAGCAGAAAGTAACGAACGATTTATCGGGTGTTTGGTTAAAAACTGGTAATAAATAAAGCTTGAACGGTTTTTGTTTTGTGGTTACAGAAAGTGCCTGGCGACTACCCGCATGGAATACATTCCTGTCGTCGTTGCAGGCACCTTTGATGTTGAGTTGAAATATTAGCTCGTACAAGTTGGAAAAAAACGTATTCGCATGGGAACATGTGCTAACCACGCAAGAGCCAGTTTCTGTGGTAAGGGAGAGTAGATGGGACATCTGTTTATTCGTTGTCGTTTTTGGTTGAATTCTCATTCGTAGAGATATATTTTATTTTAAAATTGTTTAATTTATTGGACAATTACCTATAAGTACATTACATAGTAGGAAGCTTTAATTAACATGAAATTCGAATCGGGGTACAGGCCATTACTAGTTTTGGTTCAAAGTTACAGTTTGGCATAACGAAATGCTTGAAAGTTGGTAACCAACAACATTTGAAAAGTACTAATTGGTTGGGTGTGGTTATTTATGGCAAAAATATGTACTGATATCGAAAATACTAAGCCGACAAGACACCATTATTAATTTTCCATGTAATCAATACTACGAACTTTCCAATAATCCTTTCACGACCATAAAAGCTGTACAGATTTGTAGGAATAAAATATCACCAGTAGAAGATTACATCATGACTGATGCCAGATTGTAATGACAAAAGATGAAAACATGAAAACATTCCACTAAGACGGATTGCGAAAGTGAATTCTTCGTAATATAAAAAATGAACATTTTAGGAACTTCTGGTAACAATCTAGTCATCAAAAAATACTATAAGAGGGGTTGCCCATAATCTGACGCATATTGACTGGCTTGGAGCGCCAGCAGTGAGTTATCATCCCATCAAACCTCCCAGCGCATCAGGGAAATGCACTTCAATGCACTCTCTTTGATACGCTCCCCGATTTGCATTCAATCCGCTGAAGAGCCCGGAAGAGGGAAAAACCTGTGACGTTTGCGCTTCAAGTCAAATGATTTCTCCGGAATAGACCCAAAGGTTCTGAGGGGGCTGCCAAAACGGAATGGATCTCGACGATCTTGAAAGAAATTGATGCCTACTCCCACTTTCTCGTAAAATGTTACGGGATGATGAAGAAATGGGTGTGTGAAGCGTTGCCGATGAACCAATTCCAATATTAACATGAATTACCCTAAAACACACCACTGGGGTTCCCCAGCACCCCAACACGGTTTTTAGGTTCTGCCGTTCGAAGAAATAACTCTGAGCAATGTAACTTTTGGATACTGCCTACAGATGAATCAGTTCGTGTTATGAGTACATGAAGACGACTTCAGAAGTTCGTCTGGGGTGTCCGAAACTCTAATGGTGTGTTTTGCCCGTCTTTGACAGTTTTGGAATAATGTCAGCCCCCAAAACGATTCTCAGATGATTTAGGAGGAAAAGATTCATATTTTAAGTATGAGCTGATTCTAATTTTTTTTATTTATTTATTGATGTTCAAAGCGAGTTATTACAAATAGTTACTAAACGCTTCCCAACAGGAAGGATTTGCACTTTTCTGTACATAGTGATTTGTCCAGTGTGAAGGAAGCCCATTTGGCATTTTCTAGCCTCCTCATGATCCTTGTGGTTCTAAGATCCTCTTAGGACCCAAACGTGATTTTTATCAAACGTTAAACCCCTGAACTCAGGTACCACTTCAACTTTTGAACTCGGGTAAAAGAACTATGGAACGAAATTCGGCCCACAAGCGTTAGACATACAGAAATGATAATAATTGCATCGTAGATTCCAGGTGTTGAAGGGCTTTTAAGTAGGTACTACTCGTATTTGAAGACAACTGGCAGAAATCACAAGCGAAACGTGGAATCAATTTTCATGATTGGTAAAGCGGCAATCAACAAGTTGGCAAATCAACATTGTAACGAAATTTATACTAACCGTTTGTACGAGGATCTTGAATAATATTGTACGGGGAATCTCAAGGCGGGAGGGAGCAGAATCTGATTATATCTGATTATATAAAGTACAGAGGACTTAGCAACGATCTAGTGGTCGATATTTTAGGGTTTACTACGTTATGCGTTGAAGCGAAACGTGTTGGGTACATATGTGAGGGGGGGAGAGTTAAACAGAGGTCTCTTATGAAAGTGCATAAGCAAGCTTTTTATAAATAACTGGCGCAGGTGAGACATTTTTGAGTCTTTTGAGACATTTTTGAATATCTTGTAGATTTAAAACTCATTATTTTTCTTATGCACTTTTGCAGCGTAATAATCCTAGTCTTCCTCTCAGGTAATTTTGTTCAATTTCCACCTGCATTAAGTACGTGTTTTTTTTGGGAACATGTGGGTTTTCAGTTGGTTCCTATAGTACTATCGATAGTTTGCTGTCTATCGATAGTTTTCGATGGTCAAAAACTATCGATAGTATCGATAGTCCTACCGATAGTTCCTGAGGATCCTCAACTTGAAGTTTTGAAATCGTTCGCAGTGCAGAAAGCGATTCTACAAGTTCCGGAACTGTCAGAACGCGCACTGCGAACGAAGCTTCCAGCAGTTGTGGAGAGGGGGAGAAAGAGCGTAAGGATTAAAGGTAGAGACGCCAAGATCAGATCACAGTCAAGATCAGATCATCAAGATCACTTCAAGATCAGATCCAGAGACAGTCAAGTCAAGATTGCTTCCGCGGGGTTCCAGTCAAAGCGTTCCCACGGTACAGTCGCAGTCAAGTCAAGACAACTCCCACCTCCCCCTCACAACCACCCACACCTGCCCGCTTTCTTCTTTCTCACCCACCTCCACATTCACATTCACCCGCAATTTAAATTTAAGCAGTTGTGGCGAGGGGTGGAGACAACCCCCGTCCCCCTTTCTTCAAACTTCTCCATCGTCCCGCACCCCTCCCCGCTTTCCTCTCTGGGTAACCTCATGATCGATAAGTCACCTCATGATCAACACATTTAAATCCCCCACACCCCTTCCACCCACAATTTCCATTCATTTATCCATTCGATGGCATCACATGATAACCTCGTATCTCGGTTTTGGTTTATTATCTTCGATAATGAACCATTGGAATCGCCCAAAGAAAAAATTTTTTTAACCCCCCCTCAAAATTTGTTGGTTTACGTTTCAAGATACGTAGATTCAGAAAATCGAATAAAAAAAAATCCGTCCGTACGCCGTACGCCGTACGCCGTACGCCGTCCGCCGTCCGCCGTCCGCGCCACTTTGCCCAGTTAGCGTTGAGTTAAAATTACGAAATTTTTTTTATGGGTTTCGACCAACCCCACAATGGTCCTCGAAACTTTTCATAACCCTAGGTCAAGGGGAAGGGGTTCAAAACGAATTTTGAAATTTTGAAAATTTCATATCTCGAAAAATTCATGAGGAACGGTATGTTTTGTATTTCATATTTAGATAGAGTTTGATCCGTAGAATGTTTTGAGACCATCCGCAGCTTTGTACGACCAGCCGTTCGTTCACAATGACGGCTCAAAGATTGTGCCTCACAACACGATCGTGAATCAAACTGTTGAAATACAGGTCCATTTTCATACTAACAAGCTCTTTGAAACATAATATAGCTTAAGTGATGTCGAGTTTGTTGTTCTGAGGTGCGCTTCGTGCTACGGAAATGAAGGTAATTTCGAATGTTTGTTGGTAGGTACTTCTTTTATAGAAAAATTATTACCACGTAGTATTAAAAACCCCAGAATTATATCGTATTAATTAATCATAATTAATAATAATTATTATTAATAATAAATACGAATGATTAATACCTAACAATAAATTATAATAATTTTCACTAGGTACTTGATAAAATTATTAATAATTAGTGATAATTCATAATAATAATTAATCTAACATTTAGGATCTAGACATTTAGACCTAGTGATCTAGACAGAAGGGTGATCTGTACAAAGAAGATAATGAACCGTTGTGTCAAGAATTTGCAGAGTTTTTCGTTTTCACGAAGTATTTGAGTCGATAATTGCTCTTCTTGAAGGTCCATTCAAACTCAAATAAACACGTCGAGTCGATATGAAGTCAACTTTTTTTCGTTTTCACGAAGTATTTGAGTCGACAATTGCTCTTCTTGAAGGTCCATTCGAACTCAAATAAACACGTCGAGTCGATATGAAGTCAACTTTTTTTCGTTTTCACGAAGTATTTGAGTCGATAATTGCTCTTCTTGAAGGTCCATTCGAACTCAAATAAACACGTCGAGTCGATATGAAGTCAACTTTTTTTCGTTTTCACGAAGTATTTGAGTCGATAATTGCTCTTCTTGAAGGTCCATTCGAACTCAAATAAACACGTCGAGTCGATATGAAGTCAACTTTGTTTCGTTTTCACGAAGTATTTGAGTCGAAAAATGCTCTTCTTGAAGGTCTATTCGAACTCAAATAAACACGTCGAGTTGATATGAAGTCAACTTTGTTTCGTTTTCACGAAGTATTTGAGTCGACAATTGCTCTTCTTGAAGGTCCATTCGAACTCAAATAAACACGTCGAGTCGATATGAAGTCAACTTTTTTTCGTTTTCACGAAGTATTTGAGTCGACAATTGCTCTTCTTGAAGGTCTATTCGAACTCAAATAAACACGTCGAGTCGATATGAAGTCAACTTTTTTTCGTTTTCACGAAGTATTTGAGTCGATAATTGCTCGTCTTGAAGGTCTATTCGAACTCAAATAAACACGTCGAGTCGATATGAAGTCAACTTTTTTTCGTTTTCACGAAGTATTTGAGTCGACAATTGCTCTTCTTGAAGGTCTATTCGAACTCAAATAAACACGTCGAGTCGATATGAAGTCAACTTTTTTTCGTTTTCACGAAGTATTTGAGTCGATAATTGCTCTTCTTGAAGGTCTATTCGAACTCAAATAAACACGTCGAGTCGATATGAAGTCAACTTTTTTTCGTTTTCACGAAGTATTTGAGTCGATAATTGCTCTTCTTGAAGGTCTATTCGAACTCAAATAAACACGTCGAGTCGATATGAAGTCAACTTTTTTTCGTTTTCACGAAGTATTTGAATCGACAATTGCTCTTCTTGAAGGTCTATTCGAACTCAAATAAACACGTCGAGTCGATATGAAGTCAACTTTTTTTCGTTTTCACGAAGTATTTGAGTCGACAATTGCTCTTCTTGAAGGTCTATTCGAACTCAAATAAACACGTCGAGTCGATATGAAGTCAACTTTGTTTCGTTTTCACGAAGTATTTGAGTCGACAAATGCTCTTCTTGAAGGTCTATTCGAACTCAAATAAACACGTCGAGTCGATATGAAGTCAACTTTTTTTCGTTTTCACGAAGTATTTGAGTCGACAAATGCTCTTCTTGAAGGTCTATTCGAACTCAAATAAACACGTCGAGTTGATATGGAGTCAACTTTGTTTCGTTTTCACGAAGTATTTGAGTCGACAATTGCTCTTCTTGAAGGTCCATTCGAACTCAAATAAACACGTCGAGTCGATATGAAGTCAACTTTTTTTCGTTTTCACGAAGTATTTGAGTCGACAATTGCTCTTCTTGAAGGTCTATTCGAACTCAAATAAACACGTCGAGTCGATATGAAGTCAACTTTTTTTCGTTTTCACGAAGTATTTGAGTCGATAATTGCTCTTCTTGAAGGTCTATTCGAACTCAAATAAACACGTCGAGTCGATATGAAGTCAACTTTTTTTCGTTTTCACGAAGTATTTGAGTCGATAATTGCTCTTCTTGAAGGTCCATTCGAACTCAAATAAACACGTCGAGTCGATATGAAGTCAACTTTTTTTCGTTTTCACGAAGTATTTGAGTCGACAATTGCTCTTCTAGAAGGTCTATTCGAACTCAAATAAACACGTCGAGTCGATATGAAGTCAACTATTTTTCGTATTCACGAAGTATTCGAGTCGACAATTGCTCTTCTTGAAGGTCCATTCGAACTCAAATAAACACGTCGAGTCGATATGAAGTCAACTTTTTTTCGTTTTCACGAAGTATTTGAGTCGACAATTGCTCTTCTAGAAGGTCTATTCGAACTCAAATAAACACGTCGAGTCGATATGAAGTCAACTTTTTTTCGTTTTCACGAAGTATTTGAGTCGATAATTGCTCTTCTTGGAGGTCTATTCGAACTCAAATAAACACGTCGAGTCGATATGAAGTCAACTTTTTTTCGTTTTCACGAAGTATTTGAGTCGACAATTGCTCTTCTTGAAGGTCCATTCAAACTCAAATAAACACGTCGAGTCGATATGAAGCCAACTTTTTTTCGTTTTCACGAAGTATTTGAGTCGATAATTGCTCTTCTTGAAGGTCCATTCGAACTCAAATAAACACGTCGAGTCGATATGAAGTCAACTTTTTTTCGTTTTCACGAAGTATTTGAGTCGACAATTGCTCTTCTAGAAGGTCTATTCGAACTCAAATAAACACGTCGATTCGATATGAAGTCAACTTTTTTTCGTTTTCACGAAGTATTTGAGTCGACAATTGCTCTTCTTGAAGGTCAATTCGAACTCAAATAAACACGTCGAGTCGATATGAAGTCAACTTTTTTTCGTTTTCACGAAGTATTCGAGTCGACAATTGCTCTTTTTGAAGGTCCATTCGAACTCAAATAAACACGTCGAGTCGATATGAAGTCAACTTTTTTTCGTTTTCACGAAGTATTTGAGTCGATAATTGCTCTTGTTGAAGGTCTATTCGAACTCAAATAAACACGTCGAGTCGATATGAAGTCAACTTTTTTTCGTTTTCACGAAGTATTTGAGTCGACAATTGCTCTTCTTGAAGGTCTATTCGAACTCAAATAAACACGTCGAGTCGATATGAAGTCAACTTTTTTTCGTTTTCACGAAGTATTTGAGTCGACAATTGCTCTTCTTGAAGTCTAATCGAACTCAAATAAACACGTCGAGTTGATATGAAGTCAACTTTTTTTCGTTTTCACGAAGTATTTGAGTCGACAATTGCTCTTCTTGAAGGTCCATTCGAACTCAAATAAACACGTCGAGTCGATATGAAGTCAACTTTTGTTCGTTTTCACGAAGTATTTGAGTCGACAATTGCTCTTCTTGAAGGTCCATTCGAACTCAAATAGGTAAACACGTCGAGTCGATATGAAGTCAACTTTTTTTCGTTTTCACGAAGTATTTGAGTCGATAATTGCTCTTCTTGAAGGTCTATTCGAACTCAAATAAACACGTCGAGTCGATATGAAGTCAACTTTTTTTCGTTTTCACGAAGTATTTGAGTCGATAATTGCTCTTCTTGAAGGTCCATTCGAACTCAAATAAACACGTCGAGTCGATATGAAGTCAACTTTTTTTCGTTTTCACGAAGTATTTGAGTCGACAATTGCTCTTCTTGAAGGTCTATTCGAACTCAAATAAACACGTCGAGTCGATATGAAGTCAACTTTTTTTCGTTTTCACGAAGTATTTGAGTCGACAATTGCTCTTCTTGAAGGTCTATTCGAACTCAAATAAACACGTCGAGTCGATATGAAGTCAACTTTTTTTCGTTTTCACGAAGTATTTGAGTCGACAATTGCTCTTCTTGAAGGTCTATTCGAACTCAAATAAACACGTCGAGTCGATATGAAGTCAACTTTTTTTCGTTTTCACGAAGTATTTGAATCGACAATTGCTCTTCTTGAAGGTCTATTCGAACTCAAATAAACACGTCGAGTCGATATGAAGTCAACTTTTTTTCGTTTTCACGAAGTATTTGAGTCGACAATTGCTCTTCTTGAAGGTCTATTCGAACTCAAATAAACACGTCGAGTCGATATGAAGTCAACTTTGTTTCGTTTTCACGAAGTATTTGAGTCGACAAATGCTCTTCTTGAAGGTCTATTCGAACTCAAATAAACACGTCGAGTCGATATGAAGTCAACTTTTTTTCGTTTTCACGAAGTATTTGAGTCGACAAATGCTCTTCTTGAAGGTCTATTCGAACTCAAATAAACACGTCGAGTTGATATGGAGTCAACTTTGTTTCGTTTTCACGAAGTATTTGAGTCGACAATTGCTCTTCTTGAAGGTCCATTCGAACTCAAATAAACACGTCGAGTCGATATGAAGTCAACTTTTTTTCGTTTTCACGAAGTATTTGAGTCGACAATTGCTCTTCTTGAAGGTCTATTCGAACTCAAATAAACACGTCGAGTCGATATGAAGTCAACTTTTTTTCGTTTTCACGAAGTATTTGAGTCGATAATTGCTCTTCTTGAAGGTCTATTCGAACTCAAATAAACACGTCGAGTCGATATGAAGTCAACTTTTTTTCGTTTTCACGAAGTATTTGAGTCGATAATTGCTCTTCTTGAAGGTCCATTCGAACTCAAATAAACACGTCGAGTCGATATGAAGTCAACTTTTTTTCGTTTTCACGAAGTATTTGAGTCGACAATTGCTCTTCTAGAAGGTCTATTCGAACTCAAATAAACACGTCGAGTCGATATGAAGTCAACTATTTTTCGTATTCACGAAGTATTCGAGTCGACAATTGCTCTTCTTGAAGGTCCATTCGAACTCAAATAAACACGTCGAGTCGATATGAAGTCAACTTTTTTTCGTTTTCACGAAGTATTTGAGTCGATAATTGCTCTTGTTGAAGGTCTATTCGAACTCAAATAAACACGTCGAGTCGATATGAAGTCAACTTTTTTTCGTTTTCACGAAGTATTTGAGTCGACAATTGCTCTTCTTGAAGGTCTATTCGAACTCAAATAAACACGTCGAGTCGATATGAAGTCAACTTTTTTCGTTTTCACGAAGTATTTGAGTCGGCAATTGCTCTTCTTGAAGGTCTATTCGAACTCAAATAAACACGTCGAGTCGATATGAAGTCAACTTTTTTTCGTTTTCACGAAGTATTTGAGTCGACAATTGCTCTTCTTGAAGGTCTATTCGAACTCAAATAAACACGTCGAGTCGATATGAAGTCAACTTTTTTTCGTTTTCACGAAGTATTTGAGTCGACAATTGCTCTTCTTGAAGGTCCATTCGAACTCAAATAAACACGTCGAGTTGATATGAAGTCAACTTTTTTTCGTTTTCACGAAGTATTTGAGTCGACAATTGCTCTTCTTGAAGGTCCATTCGAACTCAAATAAACACGTCGAGTCGATATGAAGTCAACTTTTTTTCGTTTTCACGAAGTATTTGAGTCGACAATTGCTCTTCTTGAAGGTCTATTCGAACTCAAATAAACACGTCGAGTTGATATGAAGTCAACTTTTTTTCGTTTTCACGAAGTATTTGAGTCGACAATTGCTCTTCTTGAAGGTCCATTCGAACTCAAATAAACACGTCGAGTCGATATGAAGTCAACTTTTTTTCGTTTTCACGAAGTATTTGAGTCGATAATTGCTCTTGTTGAAGGTCTATTCGAACTCAAATAAACACGTCGAGTCGATATGAAGTCAACTTTTGTTCGTTTTCACGAAGTATTTGAGTCGATAATTGCTCTTCTTGTAGGTCTATTCGAACTCAAATAAACACGTCGAGTCGATATGAAGTCAACTTTTTTTCGTTTTCACGAAGTATTTGAGTCGACAATTGCTCTTCTTGAAGGTCCATTCGAACTCAAATAAACACGTCGAGTCGATATGAAGTCAACTTTTTTTCGTTTTCACGAAGTATTTGAGTCGATAATTGCTCTTCTTGAAGGTCCATTCGAACTCAAATAAACACGTCGAGTCGATATGAAGTCAACTTTTTTTCGTTTTCACGAAGTATTTGAGTCGACAATTGCTCTTCTTGAAGGTCTATTCGAACTCAAATAAACACGTCGAGTCGATATGAAGTCAACTATTTTTCGTATTCACGAAGTATTTGAGTCGACAATTGCTCTTCTTGAAGGTGTATTCGAACTCAAATAAACACGTCGAGTCGATATGAAGTCAACTTTTTTTCGTTTTCACGAAGTATTTGAGTCGATAATTGCTCTTGTTGAAGGTCTATTCGAACTCAAATAAACACGTCGAGTCGATATGAAGTCAACTTTTGTTCGTTTTCACGAAGTATTTGAGTCGACAATTGCTCTTCTTGAAGGTCTATTCGAACTCAAATAAACACGTCGAGTCGATATGAAGTCAATTTTTTTTCGTTTTCACGAAGTATTTGAGTCGACAATTGCTCTTCTTGAAGGTCTATTCGAACTCAAATAAACACGTCGAGTCGATATGAAGTCAACTTTTTTTCGTTTTCACGAAGTATTTGAGTCGACAATTGCTCTTCTTGAAGGTCTATTCGAACTCAAATAAACACGTCGAGTTGATATGAAGTCAACTTTTTTTCGTTTTCACGAAGTATTTGAGTCGACAATTGCTCTTCTTGAAGGTCCATTCGAACTCAAATAAACACGTCGAGTCGATATGAAGTCAACTTTTTTCGTTTTCACGAAGTATTTGAGTCGACAATTGCTCTTCTTGAAGGTCTATTCGAACTCAAATAAACACGTCGAGTCGATATGAAGTCAACTTTGTTTCGTTTTCACGAAGTATTTGAGTCGACAATTGCTCTTCTTGAAGGTCTATTCGAACTCAAATAAACACGTCGAGTTGATATGAAGTCAACTTTTTTTCGTTTTCACGAAGTATTTGAGTCGACAATTGCTCTTCTTGAAGGTCTATTCGAACTCAAATAAACACGTCGAGTCGATATGAAGTCAACTTTGTTTCGTTTTCACGAAGTATTTGAGTCGACAATTGCTCTTCTTGAAGGTCTATTCGAACTCAAATAAACACGTCGAGTTGATATGAAGTCAACTTTTTTTCGTTTTCACGAAGTATTTGAGTCGATAATTGCTCTTCTTGAAGGTCTATTCGAACTCAAATAAACACGTCGAGTCGATATGAAGTCAACTTTGTTTCGTTTTCACGAAGTATTTGAGTCGACAATTGCTCTACTTGAAGGTCTATTCGAACTCAAATAAACACGTCGAGTCGATATGAAGTCAACTTTTTTTCGTTTTCACGAAGTATTTGAGTCGACAATCGCTCTTCTTGAAGGTCTATTCGAACTCAAATAAACACGTCGAGTCGATATGAAGTCAACTTTTTTTCGTTTTCACGAAGTATTTGAGTCGACAATTGCTCTTCTTGAAGGTCTATTCGAACTCAAATAAACACGTCGAGTTGATATGAAGTCAACTTTTTTTCGTTTTCACGAAGTATTTGAGTCGACAATTGCTCTTCTTGAAGGTCCATTCGAACTCAAATAAACACGTCGAGTCGATATGAAGTCAACTTTTTTTCGTTTTCACGAAGTATATGAGTCGACAATTGCTCTTCTTGAAGGTCCATTCGAACTCAAATAAACACGTCGAGTCGATATGAAGTCAACTTTTTTTCGTTTTCACGAAGTATTTGAGTCGACAATTGCTCTTCTTGAAGGTCTATTCGAACTCAAATAAACACGTCGAGTCGATATGAAGTCAACTTTTTTTCGTTTTCACGAAGTATTTGAGTCGACAATTGCTCTTCTTGAAGGTCCATTCGAACTCAAATAAACACGTCGAGTCGATATGAAGTCAACTTTTTTTCGTTTTCACGAAGTATTTGAGTCGACAAATGCTCTTCTTGAAGGTCCATTCGAACTCAAATAAACACGTCGAGTTGATATGAAGTCAACTTTTTTTCGTTTTCACGAAGTATTTGAGTCGACAAATGCTATTCTTGAAGGTCCATTCGAACTCAAATAAACACGTCGAGTCGATATGAAGTCAACTTTGTTTCGTTTTCACGAAGTATTTGAGTCGACAATTGCTCTTCTTGAAGGTCCATTCGAACTCAAATAAACACGTCGAGTCGATATGAAGTCAACTTTTTTTCGTTTTCACGAAGTATTTGAGTCGACAATTGCTCTTCTTGAAGGTCCATTCGAACTCAAATAAACACGTCGAGTCGATATGAAGTCAACTTTTTTTCGTTTTCACGAAGTATTTGAGTCGACAAATGCTCTTCTTGAAGGTCCATTCGAACTCAAATAAACACGTCGAGTTGATATGAAGTCAACTTTTTTTCGTTTTCACGAAGTATTTGAGTCGACAAATGCTATTCTTGAAGGTCCATTCGAACTCAAATAAACACGTCGAGTCGATATGAAGTCAACTTTGTTTCGTTTTCACGAAGTATTTGAGTCGACAATTGCTCTTCTTGAAGGTCCATTCGAACTCAAATAAACACGTCGAGTCGATATGAAGTCAACTTTTTTTCGTTTTCACGAAGTATTTGAGTCGACAATTGCTCTTCTTGAAGGTCCATTCGAACTCAAATAAACACGTCGAGTCGATATGAAGTCAACTTTTTTTCGTTTTCACGAAGTATTTGAGTCGACAATTGCTCTTCTTGAAGGTCTATTCGAACTCAAATAAACACGTCGAGTTGATATGAAGTCAACTTTTTTTCGTTTTCACGAAGTATTTGAGTCGACAATTGCTCTTCTTGAAGGTCCATTCGAACTCAAATAAACACGTCGAGTCGATATGAAGTCAACTTTTTTCGTTTTCACGAAGTATTTGAGTCGACAATTGCTCTTCTTGAAGGTCTATTCGAACTCAAATAAACACGTCGAGTCGATATGAAGTCAACTTTGTTTCGTTTTCACGAAGTATTTGAGTCGACAATTGCTCTTCTTGAAGGTCTATTCGAACTCAAATAAACACGTCGAGTTGATATGAAGTCAACTTTTTTTCGTTTTCACGAAGTATTTGAGTCGACAATTGCTCTTCTTGAAGGTCTATTCGAACTCAAATAAACACGTCGAGTCGATATGAAGTCAACTTTGTTTCGTTTTCACGAAGTATTTGAGTCGACAATTGCTCTTCTTGAAGGTCTATTCGAACTCAAATAAACACGTCGAGTTGATATGAAGTCAACTTTTTTTCGTTTTCACGAAGTATTTGAGTCGATAATTGCTCTTCTTGAAGGTCTATTCGAACTCAAATAAACACGTCGAGTCGATATGAAGTCAACTTTGTTTCGTTTTCACGAAGTATTTGAGTCGACAATTGCTCTACTTGAAGGTCTATTCGAACTCAAATAAACACGTCGAGTCGATATGAAGTCAACTTTTTTTCGTTTTCACGAAGTATTTGAGTCGACAATCGCTCTTCTTGAAGGTCTATTCGAACTCAAATAAACACGTCGAGTCGATATGAAGTCAACTTTTTTTCGTTTTCACGAAGTATTTGAGTCGACAATTGCTCTTCTTGAAGGTCTATTCGAACTCAAATAAACACGTCGAGTTGATATGAAGTCAACTTTTTTTCGTTTTCACGAAGTATTTGAGTCGACAATTGCTCTTCTTGAAGGTCCATTCGAACTCAAATAAACACGTCGAGTCGATATGAAGTCAACTTTTTTTCGTTTTCACGAAGTATATGAGTCGACAATTGCTCTTCTTGAAGGTCCATTCGAACTCAAATAAACACGTCGAGTCGATATGAAGTCAACTTTTTTTCGTTTTCACGAAGTATTTGAGTCGACAATTGCTCTTCTTGAAGGTCTATTCGAACTCAAATAAACACGTCGAGTCGATATGAAGTCAACTTTTTTTCGTTTTCACGAAGTATTTGAGTCGACAATTGCTCTTCTTGAAGGTCCATTCGAACTCAAATAAACACGTCGAGTCGATATGAAGTCAACTTTTTTTCGTTTTCACGAAGTATTTGAGTCGACAAATGCTCTTCTTGAAGGTCCATTCGAACTCAAATAAACACGTCGAGTTGATATGAAGTCAACTTTTTTTCGTTTTCACGAAGTATTTGAGTCGACAAATGCTATTCTTGAAGGTCCATTCGAACTCAAATAAACACGTCGAGTCGATATGAAGTCAACTTTGTTTCGTTTTCACGAAGTATTTGAGTCGACAATTGCTCTTCTTGAAGGTCCATTCGAACTCAAATAAACACGTCGAGTCGATATGAAGTCAACTTTTTTTCGTTTTCACGAAGTATTTGAGTCGACAATTGCTCTTCTTGAAGGTCTATTCGAACTCAAATAAACACGTCGAGTCGATATGAAGTCAACTTTTTTTCGTTTTCACGAAGTATTTGAGTCGATAATTGCTCTTCTTGAAGGTCTATTCGAACTCAAATAAACACGTCGAGTCGATATGAAGTCAACTTTTTTTCGTTTTCACGAAGTATTTGAGTCGATAATTGCTCTTCTTGAAGGTCCATTCGAACTCAAATAAACACGTCGAGTCGATATGAAGTCAACTTTTTTTCGTTTTCACGAAGTATTTGAGTCGACAATTGCTCTTCTAGAAGGTCTATTCGAACTCAAATAAACACGTCGAGTCGATATGAAGTCAACTATTTTTCGTATTCACGAAGTATTCGAGTCGACAATTGCTCTTCTTGAAGGTCCATTCGAACTCAAATAAACACGTCGAGTCGATATGAAGTCAACTTTTTTTCGTTTTCACGAAGTATTTGAGTCGACAATTGCTCTTCTAGAAGGTCTATTCGAACTCAAATAAACACGTCGAGTCGATATGAAGTCAACTTTTTTTCGTTTTCACGAAGTATTTGAGTCGATAATTGCTCTTCTTGGAGGTCTATTCGAACTCAAATAAACACGTCGAGTCGATATGAAGTCAACTTTTTTTCGTTTTCACGAAGTATTTGAGTCGACAATTGCTCTTCTTGAAGGTCCATTCAAACTCAAATAAACACGTCGAGTCGATATGAAGCCAACTTTTTTTCGTTTTCACGAAGTATTTGAGTCGATAATTGCTCTTCTTGAAGGTCCATTCGAACTCAAATAAACACGTCGAGTCGATATGAAGTCAACTTTTTTTCGTTTTCACGAAGTATTTGAGTCGACAATTGCTCTTCTAGAAGGTCTATTCGAACTCAAATAAACACGTCGATTCGATATGAAGTCAACTTTTTTTCGTTTTCACGAAGTATTTGAGTCGACAATTGCTCTTCTTGAAGGTCAATTCGAACTCAAATAAACACGTCGAGTCGATATGAAGTCAACTTTTTTTCGTTTTCACGAAGTATTCGAGTCGACAATTGCTCTTTTTGAAGGTCCATTCGAACTCAAATAAACACGTCGAGTCGATATGAAGTCAACTTTTTTTCGTTTTCACGAAGTATTTGAGTCGATAATTGCTCTTGTTGAAGGTCTATTCGAACTCAAATAAACACGTCGAGTCGATATGAAGTCAACTTTTTTTCGTTTTCACGAAGTATTTGAGTCGACAATTGCTCTTCTTGAAGGTCTATTCGAACTCAAATAAACACGTCGAGTCGATATGAAGTCAACTTTTTTTCGTTTTCACGAAGTATTTGAGTCGACAATTGCTCTTCTTGAAGTCTAATCGAACTCAAATAAACACGTCGAGTTGATATGAAGTCAACTTTTTTTCGTTTTCACGAAGTATTTGAGTCGACAATTGCTCTTCTTGAAGGTCCATTCGAACTCAAATAAACACGTCGAGTCGATATGAAGTCAACTTTTGTTCGTTTTCACGAAGTATTTGAGTCGACAATTGCTCTTCTTGAAGGTCCATTCGAACTCAAATAGGTAAACACGTCGAGTCGATATGAAGTCAACTTTTTTTCGTTTTCACGAAGTATTTGAGTCGATAATTGCTCTTCTTGAAGGTCTATTCGAACTCAAATAAACACGTCGAGTCGATATGAAGTCAACTTTTTTTCGTTTTCACGAAGTATTTGAGTCGATAATTGCTCTTCTTGAAGGTCCATTCGAACTCAAATAAACACGTCGAGTCGATATGAAGTCAACTTTTTTTCGTTTTCACGAAGTATTTGAGTCGACAATTGCTCTTCTTGAAGGTCTATTCGAACTCAAATAAACACGTCGAGTCGATATGAAGTCAACTTTTTTTCGTTTTCACGAAGTATTTGAGTCGACAATTGCTCTTCTTGAAGGTCTATTCGAACTCAAATAAACACGTCGAGTCGATATGAAGTCAACTTTTTTTCGTTTTCACGAAGTATTTGAGTCGACAATTGCTCTTCTTGAAGGTCTATTCGAACTCAAATAAACACGTCGAGTCGATATGAAGTCAACTTTTTTTCGTTTTCACGAAGTATTTGAATCGACAATTGCTCTTCTTGAAGGTCTATTCGAACTCAAATAAACACGTCGAGTCGATATGAAGTCAACTTTTTTTCGTTTTCACGAAGTATTTGAGTCGACAATTGCTCTTCTTGAAGGTCTATTCGAACTCAAATAAACACGTCGAGTCGATATGAAGTCAACTTTGTTTCGTTTTCACGAAGTATTTGAGTCGACAAATGCTCTTCTTGAAGGTCTATTCGAACTCAAATAAACACGTCGAGTCGATATGAAGTCAACTTTTTTTCGTTTTCACGAAGTATTTGAGTCGACAAATGCTCTTCTTGAAGGTCTATTCGAACTCAAATAAACACGTCGAGTTGATATGGAGTCAACTTTGTTTCGTTTTCACGAAGTATTTGAGTCGACAATTGCTCTTCTTGAAGGTCCATTCGAACTCAAATAAACACGTCGAGTCGATATGAAGTCAACTTTTTTTCGTTTTCACGAAGTATTTGAGTCGACAATTGCTCTTCTTGAAGGTCTATTCGAACTCAAATAAACACGTCGAGTCGATATGAAGTCAACTTTTTTTCGTTTTCACGAAGTATTTGAGTCGATAATTGCTCTTCTTGAAGGTCTATTCGAACTCAAATAAACACGTCGAGTCGATATGAAGTCAACTTTTTTTCGTTTTCACGAAGTATTTGAGTCGATAATTGCTCTTCTTGAAGGTCCATTCGAACTCAAATAAACACGTCGAGTCGATATGAAGTCAACTTTTTTTCGTTTTCACGAAGTATTTGAGTCGACAATTGCTCTTCTAGAAGGTCTATTCGAACTCAAATAAACACGTCGAGTCGATATGAAGTCAACTATTTTTCGTATTCACGAAGTATTCGAGTCGACAATTGCTCTTCTTGAAGGTCCATTCGAACTCAAATAAACACGTCGAGTCGATATGAAGTCAACTTTTTTTCGTTTTCACGAAGTATTTGAGTCGATAATTGCTCTTGTTGAAGGTCTATTCGAACTCAAATAAACACGTCGAGTCGATATGAAGTCAACTTTTTTTCGTTTTCACGAAGTATTTGAGTCGACAATTGCTCTTCTTGAAGGTCTATTCGAACTCAAATAAACACGTCGAGTCGATATGAAGTCAACTTTTTTCGTTTTCACGAAGTATTTGAGTCGGCAATTGCTCTTCTTGAAGGTCTATTCGAACTCAAATAAACACGTCGAGTCGATATGAAGTCAACTTTTTTTCGTTTTCACGAAGTATTTGAGTCGACAATTGCTCTTCTTGAAGGTCTATTCGAACTCAAATAAACACGTCGAGTCGATATGAAGTCAACTTTTTTTCGTTTTCACGAAGTATTTGAGTCGACAATTGCTCTTCTTGAAGGTCCATTCGAACTCAAATAAACACGTCGAGTTGATATGAAGTCAACTTTTTTTCGTTTTCACGAAGTATTTGAGTCGACAATTGCTCTTCTTGAAGGTCCATTCGAACTCAAATAAACACGTCGAGTCGATATGAAGTCAACTTTTTTTCGTTTTCACGAAGTATTTGAGTCGACAATTGCTCTTCTTGAAGGTCTATTCGAACTCAAATAAACACGTCGAGTTGATATGAAGTCAACTTTTTTTCGTTTTCACGAAGTATTTGAGTCGACAATTGCTCTTCTTGAAGGTCCATTCGAACTCAAATAAACACGTCGAGTCGATATGAAGTCAACTTTTTTTCGTTTTCACGAAGTATTTGAGTCGATAATTGCTCTTGTTGAAGGTCTATTCGAACTCAAATAAACACGTCGAGTCGATATGAAGTCAACTTTTGTTCGTTTTCACGAAGTATTTGAGTCGATAATTGCTCTTCTTGTAGGTCTATTCGAACTCAAATAAACACGTCGAGTCGATATGAAGTCAACTTTTTTTCGTTTTCACGAAGTATTTGAGTCGACAATTGCTCTTCTTGAAGGTCCATTCGAACTCAAATAAACACGTCGAGTCGATATGAAGTCAACTTTTTTTCGTTTTCACGAAGTATTTGAGTCGATAATTGCTCTTCTTGAAGGTCCATTCGAACTCAAATAAACACGTCGAGTCGATATGAAGTCAACTTTTTTTCGTTTTCACGAAGTATTTGAGTCGACAATTGCTCTTCTTGAAGGTCTATTCGAACTCAAATAAACACGTCGAGTCGATATGAAGTCAACTATTTTTCGTATTCACGAAGTATTTGAGTCGACAATTGCTCTTCTTGAAGGTGTATTCGAACTCAAATAAACACGTCGAGTCGATATGAAGTCAACTTTTTTTCGTTTTCACGAAGTATTTGAGTCGATAATTGCTCTTGTTGAAGGTCTATTCGAACTCAAATAAACACGTCGAGTCGATATGAAGTCAACTTTTGTTCGTTTTCACGAAGTATTTGAGTCGACAATTGCTCTTCTTGAAGGTCTATTCGAACTCAAATAAACACGTCGAGTCGATATGAAGTCAACTTTTTTTCGTTTTCACGAAGTATTTGAGTCGACAATTGCTCTTCTTGAAGGTCTATTCGAACTCAAATAAACACGTCGAGTCGATATGAAGTCAACTTTTTTTCGTTTTCACGAAGTATTTGAGTCGACAATTGCTCTTCTTGAAGGTCTATTCGAACTCAAATAAACACGTCGAGTTGATATGAAGTCAACTTTTTTTCGTTTTCACGAAGTATTTGAGTCGACAATTGCTCTTCTTGAAGGTCCATTCGAACTCAAATAAACACGTCGAGTCGATATGAAGTCAACTTTTTTCGTTTTCACGAAGTATTTGAGTCGACAATTGCTCTTCTTGAAGGTCTATTCGAACTCAAATAAACACGTCGAGTCGATATGAAGTCAACTTTGTTTCGTTTTCACGAAGTATTTGAGTCGACAATTGCTCTTCTTGAAGGTCTATTCGAACTCAAATAAACACGTCGAGTTGATATGAAGTCAACTTTTTTTCGTTTTCACGAAGTATTTGAGTCGACAATTGCTCTTCTTGAAGGTCTATTCGAACTCAAATAAACACGTCGAGTCGATATGAAGTCAACTTTGTTTCGTTTTCACGAAGTATTTGAGTCGACAATTGCTCTTCTTGAAGGTCTATTCGAACTCAAATAAACACGTCGAGTTGATATGAAGTCAACTTTTTTTCGTTTTCACGAAGTATTTGAGTCGATAATTGCTCTTCTTGAAGGTCTATTCGAACTCAAATAAACACGTCGAGTCGATATGAAGTCAACTTTGTTTCGTTTTCACGAAGTATTTGAGTCGACAATTGCTCTACTTGAAGGTCTATTCGAACTCAAATAAACACGTCGAGTCGATATGAAGTCAACTTTTTTTCGTTTTCACGAAGTATTTGAGTCGACAATCGCTCTTCTTGAAGGTCTATTCGAACTCAAATAAACACGTCGAGTCGATATGAAGTCAACTTTTTTTCGTTTTCACGAAGTATTTGAGTCGACAATTGCTCTTCTTGAAGGTCTATTCGAACTCAAATAAACACGTCGAGTTGATATGAAGTCAACTTTTTTTCGTTTTCACGAAGTATTTGAGTCGACAATTGCTCTTCTTGAAGGTCCATTCGAACTCAAATAAACACGTCGAGTCGATATGAAGTCAACTTTTTTTCGTTTTCACGAAGTATATGAGTCGACAATTGCTCTTCTTGAAGGTCCATTCGAACTCAAATAAACACGTCGAGTCGATATGAAGTCAACTTTTTTTCGTTTTCACGAAGTATTTGAGTCGACAATTGCTCTTCTTGAAGGTCTATTCGAACTCAAATAAACACGTCGAGTCGATATGAAGTCAACTTTTTTTCGTTTTCACGAAGTATTTGAGTCGACAATTGCTCTTCTTGAAGGTCCATTCGAACTCAAATAAACACGTCGAGTCGATATGAAGTCAACTTTTTTTCGTTTTCACGAAGTATTTGAGTCGACAAATGCTCTTCTTGAAGGTCCATTCGAACTCAAATAAACACGTCGAGTTGATATGAAGTCAACTTTTTTTCGTTTTCACGAAGTATTTGAGTCGACAAATGCTATTCTTGAAGGTCCATTCGAACTCAAATAAACACGTCGAGTCGATATGAAGTCAACTTTGTTTCGTTTTCACGAAGTATTTGAGTCGACAATTGCTCTTCTTGAAGGTCCATTCGAACTCAAATAAACACGTCGAGTCGATATGAAGTCAACTTTTTTTCGTTTTCACGAAGTATTTGAGTCGACAATTGCTCTTCTTGAAGGTCCATTCGAACTCAAATAAACACGTCGAGTCGATATGAAGTCAACTTTTTTTCGTTTTCACGAAGTATTTGAGTCGACAAATGCTCTTCTTGAAGGTCCATTCGAACTCAAATAAACACGTCGAGTTGATATGAAGTCAACTTTTTTTCGTTTTCACGAAGTATTTGAGTCGACAAATGCTATTCTTGAAGGTCCATTCGAACTCAAATAAACACGTCGAGTCGATATGAAGTCAACTTTGTTTCGTTTTCACGAAGTATTTGAGTCGACAATTGCTCTTCTTGAAGGTCCATTCGAACTCAAATAAACACGTCGAGTCGATATGAAGTCAACTTTTTTTCGTTTTCACGAAGTATTTGAGTCGACAATTGCTCTTCTTGAAGGTCCATTCGAACTCAAATAAACACGTCGAGTCGATATGAAGTCAACTTTTTTTCGTTTTCACGAAGTATTTGAGTCGACAATTGCTCTTCTTGAAGGTCTATTCGAACTCAAATAAACACGTCGAGTTGATATGAAGTCAACTTTTTTTCGTTTTCACGAAGTATTTGAGTCGACAATTGCTCTTCTTGAAGGTCCATTCGAACTCAAATAAACACGTCGAGTCGATATGAAGTCAACTTTTTTCGTTTTCACGAAGTATTTGAGTCGACAATTGCTCTTCTTGAAGGTCTATTCGAACTCAAATAAACACGTCGAGTCGATATGAAGTCAACTTTGTTTCGTTTTCACGAAGTATTTGAGTCGACAATTGCTCTTCTTGAAGGTCTATTCGAACTCAAATAAACACGTCGAGTTGATATGAAGTCAACTTTTTTTCGTTTTCACGAAGTATTTGAGTCGACAATTGCTCTTCTTGAAGGTCTATTCGAACTCAAATAAACACGTCGAGTCGATATGAAGTCAACTTTGTTTCGTTTTCACGAAGTATTTGAGTCGACAATTGCTCTTCTTGAAGGTCTATTCGAACTCAAATAAACACGTCGAGTTGATATGAAGTCAACTTTTTTTCGTTTTCACGAAGTATTTGAGTCGATAATTGCTCTTCTTGAAGGTCTATTCGAACTCAAATAAACACGTCGAGTCGATATGAAGTCAACTTTGTTTCGTTTTCACGAAGTATTTGAGTCGACAATTGCTCTACTTGAAGGTCTATTCGAACTCAAATAAACACGTCGAGTCGATATGAAGTCAACTTTTTTTCGTTTTCACGAAGTATTTGAGTCGACAATCGCTCTTCTTGAAGGTCTATTCGAACTCAAATAAACACGTCGAGTCGATATGAAGTCAACTTTTTTTCGTTTTCACGAAGTATTTGAGTCGACAATTGCTCTTCTTGAAGGTCTATTCGAACTCAAATAAACACGTCGAGTTGATATGAAGTCAACTTTTTTTCGTTTTCACGAAGTATTTGAGTCGACAATTGCTCTTCTTGAAGGTCCATTCGAACTCAAATAAACACGTCGAGTCGATATGAAGTCAACTTTTTTTCGTTTTCACGAAGTATATGAGTCGACAATTGCTCTTCTTGAAGGTCCATTCGAACTCAAATAAACACGTCGAGTCGATATGAAGTCAACTTTTTTTCGTTTTCACGAAGTATTTGAGTCGACAATTGCTCTTCTTGAAGGTCTATTCGAACTCAAATAAACACGTCGAGTCGATATGAAGTCAACTTTTTTTCGTTTTCACGAAGTATTTGAGTCGACAATTGCTCTTCTTGAAGGTCCATTCGAACTCAAATAAACACGTCGAGTCGATATGAAGTCAACTTTTTTTCGTTTTCACGAAGTATTTGAGTCGACAAATGCTCTTCTTGAAGGTCCATTCGAACTCAAATAAACACGTCGAGTTGATATGAAGTCAACTTTTTTTCGTTTTCACGAAGTATTTGAGTCGACAAATGCTATTCTTGAAGGTCCATTCGAACTCAAATAAACACGTCGAGTCGATATGAAGTCAACTTTGTTTCGTTTTCACGAAGTATTTGAGTCGACAATTGCTCTTCTTGAAGGTCCATTCGAACTCAAATAAACACGTCGAGTCGATATGAAGTCAACTTTTTTTCGTTTTCACGAAGTATTTGAGTCGACAATTGCTCTTCTTGAAGGTCCATTCGAACTCAAATAAACACGTCGAGTCGATATGAAGTCAACTTTTTTTCGTTTTCACGAAGTATTTGAGTCGACAATTGCTCTTCTTGAAGGTCTATTCGAACTCAAATAAACACGTCGAGTTGATATGAAGTCAACTTTTTTGGTTTATTATCTTCGATAATGAACCATTGGAATCGCCCAAAGAAAAAATTTTTTTAACCCCCCCTCAAAATTTGTTGGTTTACGTTTCAAGATACGTAGATTCAGAAAATCGAATAAAAAAAAATCCGTCCGTCCGCCGTCCGCCGTCCGCGCCACTTTGCCCAGTTAGCGTTGAGCTAAAATTACGAAATTTGGTTTCTGGGTTTGGACCAGCCCCACAATGATCCTCGAAACTTTTCATAACCCTAGGTCAAGGGGAAGGGGTTCAAAACGAATTTTGAAATTTTGAAAATTCCATATCTCGAAAAATTCATATAGAACGATATGTTTTTTATTTCATATTTAGATAGAGCTTGTTCCGTAGAATTTTTTAAGACCATCCGCAGCTTTGTACGACCAGCCGTTCGTTCACAATGACGGCTCAAAGATTGTGCCTCACAACACGATCGTGACTCAAACTGTTGAAATACAGGTCCATTTTCATACTAACAAGCTCTTTGAAACATCATATGTCGAGTTTGTTGTTCTGAGGTGCGTTTCGTGCTACTGAAATGAAGGTAATTTCGAATGTTTGTTGGTAGGTACTTCTTTTATAGAAAAATTATTACCGACGTAGTATTAAAAACCCCAGAATTATATCGTATTAATTAATAATAATTAATAATAATTATTATAAATAATAAATACAAATTATTAATACCCAACAATGAATTATAATAATTTTCACTAGGTACTTGATAAAATGATTAATAATTAGTGATAATTGATAATAATAATTAATCTAAAATTTAGGATCTAGACATTTAGACCTAGTGATCTAGACAGAAGGGTGATCTGTACAAAGAAGATAATGAACCGTTGTGTCAAGAATTTGCAGAGTTTTTCGTTTTCACGAAGTATTTGAGTCGACAATTGCTCTTCTTGAAGGTCCATTCGAACTCAAATAAACACGTCGAGTCGATATGAAGTCAACTTTTGGTTTATTATCTTCGATAATGAACCATTGGAATCGCCCAAAGAAAAAATTTTTTTAACCCCCCCTCAAAATTTGTTGGTTTACGTTTCAAGATACGTAGATTCAGAAAATCGAATAAAAAAAAATCCGTCCGTCCGCCGTACGCCGTACGCCGTACGCCGTACGCCGTCCGCCGTACGCCGTCCGCCGTACGCCGTCCGCGCCACTTTGCCCAGTTAGCGTTGAGTTAAAATTACGAAATTTTTTTTATGGGTTTCGACCAACCCCACAATGGTCCTCGAAACTTTTCATAACCCTAGGTCAAGGGGAAGGGGTTCAAAACGAATTTCGAAAATTTGAAAATCTCATATCTCGAAAAATTCATATAGAACGGTATGTTTTTTATTTCATATTTAGATAGAGTTTGTTCCGTAGAATTTTTTAAGACCATCTGCAGCTGTGTACGACCAGCCGTTCGTTCACAATGACGGCTCAAAGATTGTGCCTCACCACACGATCGTGAATCAAACTGTTGAAATACAGGTCCATTTTCATACTAACAAGCTCTTTGGAACATCATATGGCTTAAGTGATGTCGAGTTTGTTGTTCTGAGGTGCGTTTCGTGCTACGGAAATGAAGGTAATTTCGAATGTTTGTTGGTAGGTACTTCTTTTATAGAAAAATTATTACCGCCGTAGTATTAAAAACCCCAGAATTATATCGTATTAATTAATCATAATTATTAATAATAATTATTAATAATAAATACGAATTATTAATACCTAACAATAAATTATAATAATTTTCACTAGGTACTTGATAAAATTGTTAATAATTAGTGATAATTGACAATAATAATTAATCTAACATTTAGGATCTAGACATTTAGACCTAGTGATCTAGACAGAAGGGTGATCTGTACAAAGAAGATAATGAACCGTTGTGTCAAGAATTTGCAGAGTTTTTTTCGTTTTCACGAAGTATTTGAGTCGATAATTGCTCTTCTTGAAGGTCCATTCGAACTCAAATAAACACGTCGAGTCGATATGAAGTCAACTTTTTGGTTTATTATCTTCGATAATGAACCATTGGAATCGCCCAAAGAAAAAAATTTTTAACCCCCCCTCAAAATTTGTTGGTTTACGTTTCAAGATACGTAGATTCAGAAAATCGAATAAAAAAAACTCTGCAAATTCTTGACACAACGGTTCATTATCTTCTTTGTACAGATCACCCTTCTGTCTAGATCACTAGGTCTAAATGTCTAGATCCTAAATGTTAGATTAATTATTATTATCAATTATCACTAATTATTAACAATTTTATCAAGTACCTACCTAGTGAAAATGATTATAATTTATTGTTAGGTATTAATAATTTGTATTTATTATTAATAATAATTATTATTAATTATGATTAATTAATACGATATAATTCTGGGGTTTTTAATACTACGTCGGTAATAATTTTTCTATAAAAGAAGTACCTACCAACAAACATTCGAAATTACCTTCATTTCCGTAGCACGAAACGCACCTCAGAACAACAAACTCGACATCACTTAAGCCATATGATGTTCAAAAGAGCTTTTAGTATGAAAATGGACCTGTATTTCAACAGTTTGATTCACGATCGGGTTGTGAGGCACAATCTTTGAGCCGTCATTGTGAACGAACGGCTGGTCGTACAAAGCTGCGGATGGTCTTAAAAAATTCTACGGAACAAACTCTATCTAAATATGAAATAAAATACATACCGTTCAATATGAATTTTTCGAGATATGAGATTTTCAAATTTTCAAAATTCGTTTTGAACCCCTTCCCCTTGACCTAGGGTTATGAAAAGTTTCGAGGACCATTGTGGGGTTGGTCTAAACCCATAAAAAAAATTTCGTAATTTTAACTCAACGCTAACTGGGCAAAGTGGCGCGGACGGCGTACGGCGGACGGCGTACGGCGGACGGACGGATTTTTGGTTTATTATCTTCGATAATGAACCATTGGAATCGCCCAAAGAAAAAATTTTTTTAACCCCCCCTCAAAATTTGTTGGTTTACGTTTCAAGATACGTAGATTCAGAAAATCGAATAAAAAAAAATCCGTCCGTCCGCCGTACGCCGTACGCCGTACGCCGTACGCCGTACGCCGTACGCCGTACGCCGTCCGCCGTCCGCCGTCCGCCGTCCGCGCCACTTTGCCCAGTTAGCGTTGAGCTAAAATTACGAAATTTGGTTTCTGGGTTTGGACCAGCCCCACAATGATCCTCGAAACTTTTCATAACCCTAGGTCAAGGGGAAGGGGTTCAAAACGAATTTTGAAATTTTGAAAATTCCATATCTCGAAAAATTCATATAGAACGATATGTTTTTTATTTCATATTTAGATAGAGCTTGTTCCGTAGAATTTTTTAAGACCATCCGCAGCTTTGTACGACCAGCCGTTCGTTCACAATGACGGCTCAAAGATTGTGCCTCACAACACGATCGTGACTCAAACTGTTGAAATACAGGTCCATTTTCATACTAACAAGCTCTTTGAAACATCATATGTCGAGTTTGTTGTTCTGAGGTGCGTTTCGTGCTACTGAAATGAAGGTAATTTCGAATGTTTGTTGGTAGGTACTTCTTTTATAGAAAAATTATTACCGACGTAGTATTAAAAACCCCAGAATTATATCGTATTAATTAATAATAATTAATAATAATTATTATAAATAATAAATACAAATTATTAATACCCAACAATGAATTATAATAATTTTCACTAGGTACTTGATAAAATTGTTAATAATTAGTGATAATTGATAATAATAATTAATCTAAAATTTAGGATCTAGACATTCAGACCTAGTGATCTAGACAGAAGGGTGATCTGTACAAAGAAGATAATGAACCGTTGTGTCAAGAATTTGCAGAGTTTTTCGTTTTCACGAAGTATTTGAGTCGACAATTGCTCTTCTTGAAGGTCCATTCGAACTCAAATAAACACGTCGAGTCGATATGAAGTCAACTTTTGGTTTATTATCTTCGATAATGAACCATTGGAATCGCCCAAAGAAAAAATTTTTTTAACCCCCCCTCAAAATTTGTTGGTTTACGTTTCAAGATACGTAGATTCAGAAAATCGAATAAAAAAAAATCCGTCCGTCCGCCGTACGCCGTACGCCGTACGCCGTACGCCGTCCGCCGTACGCCGTCCGCCGTACGCCGTCCGCGCCACTTTGCCCAGTTAGCGTTGAGTTAAAATTACGAAATTTTTTTTATGGGTTTCGACCAACCCCACAATGGTCCTCGAAACTTTTCATAACCCTAGGTCAAGGGGAAGGGGTTCAAAACGAATTTCGAAAATTTGAAAATCTCATATCTCGAAAAATTCATATAGAACGGTATGTTTTTTATTTCATATTTAGATAGAGTTTGTTCCGTAGAATTTTTTAAGACCATCTGCAGCTGTGTACGACCAGCCGTTCGTTCACAATGACGGCTCAAAGATTGTGCCTCACCACACGATCGTGAATCAAACTGTTGAAATACAGGTCCATTTTCATACTAACAAGCTCTTTGGAACATCATATGGCTTAAGTGATGTCGAGTTTGTTGTTCTGAGGTGCGTTTCGTGCTACGGAAATGAAGGTAATTTCGAATGTTTGTTGGTAGGTACTTCTTTTATAGAAAAATTATTACCGCCGTAGTATTAAAAACCCCAGAATTATATCGTATTAATTAATCATAATTATTAATAATAATTATTAATAATAAATACGAATTATTAATACCTAACAATAAATTATAATAATTTTCACTAGGTACTTGATAAAATTGTTAATAATTAGTGATAATTGACAATAATAATTAATCTAACATTTAGGATCTAGACATTTAGACCTAGTGATCTAGACAGAAGGGTGATCTGTACAAAGAAGATAATGAACCGTTGTGTCAAGAATTTGCAGAGTTTTTTATTCGATTTTCTGAATCTACGTATCTTGAAACGTAAACCAACAAATTTTGAGGGGGGGTTAAAAAAATTTTTTCTTTGGGCGATTCCAATGGTTCATTATCGAAGATAATAAACCAAAATCCGTCCGTCCGCCGTCCGCCGTCCGGGGGAAGGGGTTCAAAACGAATTTTGAAAATTTGAAAATCTCATATCTCGAAACATTTATATAGAACGGTATGTTTTTTATTTCATATTTAGATAGAGTTTGTTCCGTAGAATTTTTTAAGACCATCCGCAGCTTTGTACGACCAGCCGTTCGTTCACAATGACGGCTCAAAGATTGTGCCTCACAACACGATCGTGAATCAAACTGTTGAAATACAGGTCCATTTTCATACTAACAAGCTCTTTGGAACATCATACGGCTTAAGTGATGTCGAGTTTGTTGTTCTGAGGTGCGCTTCGTGCTACGGAAATGAAGGTAATTTCGAATGTTTGTTGGTAGGTACTTCTTTTATAGAAAAATTATTACCGACGTAGTATTAAAAACCCCAGAATTATATCGTATTGATTAATAAATACGAATTATTAATACCTAACAATAAATTATAATAATTTTCACTAGGTACTCGATAAAATTGTTAATAATTACTGATAATTGATAATAATAATAATTCTAACATTTAGGATCTAGACATTTAGACCTAGTGATCTAGACAGAAGGGTGATCTGTACAAAGAAGATAATGAACCGTTGTGTCAAGAATTTGCAGAGTTTTTGTTTTAAACTTCTTATCTCATCGTCCCATGGCTCGAATTTTGGCGGAAAATGACGATGAGATAAGACTAATCATTTACATACATGTATGACTGGCTGATTTCAATCACTGCACAATCACATGCGTTAGCTTAAATGAAGCACATGGTATGGATTTATATAGAAATGACAACAAATTTTGTTGTTTTATTTCATATTTATTGGCAATGCTTTTAACATTTAATCTCTGTCGAGTGAGATAAGTACAGGGAAAACATACAGCTTACGTGACCTGGCAATAGGTGCCACAATGCACTTGCGCCATCAGATAATGGCAACCCTCAATTTTAGCGTTTCGTTTTGTGATGTATTTTTATTTCACAGACTTGAGAGATTCTACTTCATGATCTCCCAGGTATGAGTTAATTGCAAATCATAGAAGTGCGTGCATTTATTTTTTGAGTTCACAGGCCAAGACTGGGGTCAGGGCGCGTGTTAACCAAAGACTCTGCCTCCCGTCTTCGGAACATACTGGATGATGGGATGACATCGCCGATCAATAGCTTTGATAAATAGAAGCCCTGCACTTCACGATTAAACGAACGAGCCCTGTACTTCACTAATAGGGAATAAAACTGCAACGCACAGAAGACGCCTCAGACGGGCTCTAATAATAGAAATAGGCGGTTTTGGTCGCTGTTTTTAGTACCGCATAATTTACGATCAATAAAATTAGCCGCAGAGAATAGAAAAAGCCCGATAGTTCGTCGATACATCACTGTTGAGAAGAAAACAGCCGTTTGGCGTATATCACTTCAACAACTCGACAACAGACAGTAGAAGTCGGTGGAAGTCATTCATCACGCTTTTCGTTTTAATTGGTTATTTCAGGAGATAATCTCGAACCGAAAACAAATTTGGGGCAAAAAAAGAACTTCAAGTTACGTTTAGCGTCGCCCCACAAACTTTATTGCGGTTTGAAATGATGCCTGGGAGGGTTTGATGACCAGACAATGGAAACATGCCAATTCTGTCACATCCCTCTTCAGGGCAATTGGACACTCGGGTCTGAGCTTGCATCATTGTTAGGCCCACGAGGTCTCTTTCAATCAATTGACGTTTCGAATTTGTTCATTGATTTATCATACGCTTCAAATAGTTACGACATTGGTTCTATAGTTTGATGGATGCTTACTGTTAGATTCTTATAGCCTCTCGGAGATGGAGGCGGTGAATTGGGTTTGCACATACATCAAGCAGGATAATTTGGATGTGTGTTCAAAAAGCGTTTAATAAGACTATATTTATCTATAGTTTTACATGAGGTTTTTACGTACCTAAACCTAGGGCTAGTGATTTTACATAAAAACAGATTATTTCACCGATTGATCATTGAATTAGGATAAGCCAAAAATAAAATTCGAGTATATGAAACAACGTATAACCTTATCACGATATAAATCCAAGATAAAACAAACATTTGAATTTGGAGTTAACGAGCTTTAAAACTTCATTTGCTCGGGAAAATTATTTTTATACAGGAATGACGATTCGTTTTTTCAAATTTCAGTTTAGCTACACACATCAATGCAAAGATTTCATATAACATGAGCTGGAAAATAAGTAAAACAAAACCCATAAATGATTATTTTAATGAACCAATGCAAATTCAGCGAAGGAGATGTATTCTGATGTGTATCAGAATTAACAGAAAGGACCTACAGATGACGTATAAAATTTCCTTTGATTGTCGCTTTGCAAAGTTCTCACGCAAGCGTGTTTGTGGCTAGTACTGCCAAAGGTACCGGACCATGCTTAGGAACTTAGACAAGAAAAGCAAATATTTACACACCAGCTGAATACAAGGAGATTTGTAGCTTATGGAACTGTTCGAGATTTGGGTTTGGACGTAACGGTATTCGAATGGAGAGGCATTGCCTATCAAAATCTCAAAGCTACACAGTCTGTTCATTCCAAGTTTTCGCAGTGCAAGCGCTTTATTGCTGGAGGTGAGGAAGTTTTGAGGAGGATCCTGAAGACATGCGAGTGTAGAATTTTCTGAACGCTTAGTCGTTTTATTTTAATAATTTGTAATACATTATGCAAAATTCCATTGGACAAAATTAGTATAGAAATCGTTTTTGGTCATTTTCTCAGAAACAGGAAAAGTGGAATTTGAAAAATTGACTCAATTGAAGATGGAAATGAAGGGTTAAGCAGACAGATAGGGAGAATTCAGTGTTGGCGTACGCCTACAATAAAAACTGACCTACAAGTGTCGATGGCGGGTAAAAACGTTTGACTTGATTTTCGGTGTTCACTAAGTTTGTGATTACCAAAACATAATAAACCAGTATAGTAATGAAACAACCTCGAAAAAAGTAAATTCTATACTTCGGAAGTGAGGAGTTATGAGGGCTCATGTCCCAAGAGACGACGTGCACAAGGAATGTTGACCTGTCGGTCGGGATCAACGTTTTTATTTATGCAGTTTTTTCTATCGGCAAATATCTGAGTCCCGAGTGATATTTCCTTCAGCCGAGTTGGAAATTTACGATATTAGTGCCGGACCGCTAAATGACTTGTACCATGAATTTTTCATCAACAACCAAATTAATTGTTCGTTGTTAGTCATTTATTGGTCATTTTAAAAGTATTCAATGAATAAATTATTCATTTCGGTCACTAAAACGTTTAAATCACACTTTTATTGCTAGATAAATTTGTCCAGTGGCTTGAAATAACGTACGAATATGCCATAGTGTTTTTATGAATTTACGGAGTAGTAATGTTGTCCTCCTTCGAGGGACAAGAAATCCCGAAAGAACGACCCTCCTGTCCTCTACCCACCTCGTCTTCAATCAGTTTATAAAGTAGAATCAATAATTTAATACAATACGCATTCTTATTGGAAGGGCTGGGAAATCCTCAAAGTTAATGGGCGAATGGACTTCGAGAAAATTTTAAATTTTTGCCTCAACGTTCACTTGATCAGGAGGTGTGTTTTGAAAGATAACATTGGCACGAATACACTATCAGGACGGTGCGCACCAAGTTGTCCGAGATTCGAAATATCGATGATTCATGGTTTTGGTCCTGAATATCCGTGACTCTGTATACGATACTATTTGTGAAGATAGTACTGGGTTATCAGTTCTTATTGTATTAGAACAATGAAACGTGTGCGGTCGAATTCGCTGAGTTTTGATTGATTATTGATTATGACACCCTCTATAGCGAATAAATTGCACAACGGTTCATTATTAGCAAATTTTAGAAGAAAAGGAAGCTATCGTCCAAAATTTGTAAAATTCGAATTTTTGAAAACTTTTCATACCAAGATCCGTTCCAGATCATCCTGAATTCACAGCAAAAAGACGAAAAACATATAATAACTGTTACCTATGTATCACCCCAGAAGATAACTCTTGGTTGAATTGAGACAAAAAGCTCAAATTTGCACACAAAATCTGTCTTGGCAATCGAAAGGCTATAAGGTAGAAGGTGCTGAGGATGACCCCAAAACTGGCTTTGGATCGGTCCCTTTCCACTAGTTGTATGACAGATTCCACGAGCTAAAGTGCTGATTTTGGTGTTTTGTCATAAGAACAGTAAGTATGTTATTCGATCGACACTTATGGCATTTCATTATAAATGTAATGCCTTAAGAGTTTGCCCGACTTTGGCATGTCATTGTGCAGTAAGCAGTTGTTTTAGCGAATTTTCGAAGAAAAGGAAGCTATTGTTCTCGGTCCAAAATTTTTAAAACTCGAATTTCCGAAAACTTTTAATACCAAAATCGGTTTCAGACCATCCTGAATCCACTGCCAATGTCCATGTCAAAAAGTTAGTTAATTTAGATTTTTTGAAACATTCAATAATATTGAATTCATATTATAAATTACTTTTTAGGCTTTTCGTGTGCCTAAAGAAATTATGAATTACTTTTTAGGCGCTTAGTGTGCCTAAAAAATCGGTACGTAGCCATTTAAGCAAATAACGGGTTCGAAAAAATAATTAATGTCCAGTTTTGATGGGTGAGGAATGTTTTATTAAGTATACAGCCCAAAAAAACCCAAAAAATACCCAAAAAAACAACTCTGTTGTAAAAAACTGGCCCGCCAAAAAAAGGATTGATATCCATTTTGCCCGCCAGCCTCGTATATAGGATGCTCGGTGCTCCACACCTCACGGTTGAGTGTGCATATAGAAACCTGATCCTCCTACCCCTAACCTCCACCACCAATGTTTTCTTGTCTTCTTCCCACAACCTTTCACCTCTTTCACCCTATGTCCCCCTCGGTTTCACTTAACATGTTACCTCTGTTGCTTTTCGCTTGTTTTAATGCTGTTGACGGGAGGTTTTTGCAAGGCCTCTGAGAATTAGATGAGACAGGTAGTAGTGGTGGTGACATATCACCCCTGCTTGGTGGAAATAACTTCGGACTTCGATATTAAAGTGCAGTTCAACTGAGATAGCACCTTTTCTGAAAGATTATGGAAAACAATCATAATCAAAGAAACGCTTGCATACGAGTCTGCAACACATTGGGACATTTTATGTCTTTAGTCCCCACCACCATCACCCCCCCATTTCCTCCCCCATTACCTGGGGACTTTTGAGAAGGATCATAGCGAAGAAATGAAATCTGGGGGACACCCCCAGACCCCCGGATTGTTAATGTTATGATGTGTGTTATTGTAAACAAATATCCTACATTGTCTTCTGTTTAACTCAGCTTTCCGTACATCCACGGTCGTGTGCAGGGCATGGAAATATTCGATAAATTGAGGGCTTTCCAACAAGTGGTGAACGATTTTCATGGGTTGGAAAATGAGGAAGTTACTTTTCCTTAGCAACGGATTCGTTGAAAGCGATAATGATCAGTTTTTTTCGTCAACAGTTTTCTTCAACAGTTTTCGTCAACAGTTTTCGTCAACAGTTTTCGTCAACAATTTTCGTGACGATTTTCGTGACCACTGCGGAGTGCGTGGCCGACAAGCTGCGGTATGAGCGTGATTGTTTACATAATTGTTTACACACAGGTGATCATTCTCAATAATTTATATTGTCTATACGAATGCAAGCTTCATAATTTATGATGAACCCTACAATTAAGTATAACAACTGCGCTACTGGTGTAGGTGATGTAGCATTGTTCGAAGGTTCTTGAATCACTTCTTTAAAGACATAAAATGTCCCAATGTGTTGCAGACTCGTATGCAAGCATTTGATTCTCGACTGTATCAACAACATTTGCAAGGTTTTTTTTCTATAAAAGAAGTACCTACCAACAAACATTCGAAATTACCTTCATTTCCGTAGCACGAATTTCATTAACTATAACTAATTATATACCTAAAGTTACCTATACTTGGTAACTAGAGAAGTTGCTTGGTAATATGTGTTCATCCCAGCCACTCGGGCCTTGGCCACTTTTACGCCAGTCTCAGTGGGCTTGTCGCTTGTGAACGAAGCTCTTCCATCCATTCTGAGTATGAGCTGTGTGAGACTTTCAACTCAACATTTCATGCACATTCAACCCGACGCAAGATTCTTGTGACAAGAACGAAACTGTACTTATCAAGCTTCAAAATACAAAAAGATGAAAAACGTCGAGGCCATCGTTATACTTGAAAGACGCCTCTCAGTGTCCACGGTTTTTTTGGGTTTTTTTCTTGTCAAGCCAGTGGACCAGACTCTAATGGTCCACAATGACGGGATTACGTCGGCGACCCTAATCCCATTTGTCAGTTGCGTATCACAGGATTAACTTTAGCCGGCTCTTGTGTGGTCTCTCTAACTACCTGTTCTGCTATTGTACGAGTATTTTCTATACTTGAGTGGAAGTTGAGGCATGCTCAGTTCATTTAACACCCATTCAAAAAGGTCTGTACGTTTCGTTCATTATGAGAGGTTCCTATCAAACAGAAACCAAACTCTTTTATTTAAATCACGGGTGGCTCAAATACGTACATGTTCAGAATACGTGACAACTGATAGTAAATTCTATTCTGATTCAACTTTTACTCGGATCATCGTTGTGAAAGGCGCAATAATAAAATGTTCGGCTGCGGGTTGCATAATAGCAGCGAAGGAGCGTGAGGCTATTGTAAATTTCGGGTCATCGGTTTCTGACTAGTTGCCAATGTTTGGGTGGTGGAGGGAGGAGGAAATCTCGGCAGGAGGTTTATTGTATGTTAATCGTTGGGGACCATTGGCAACTCTTGGTTGTGCGACAGAACACACTACAAGTTCACAGTTGAACGCGTTAGGAACTTCGAATATCAACAATTGGGGATGGGACGGATGTCAATCGAAAAGATCAATAGTTTATCATAAAACGAGAAGGTTCAATTAAAAAAGACGTAATTATAAAAGTATAAAAAAACATTTCTCTTAATTGAACTTTCTCCTTACCGAGACAGGATCGTCTTAAACCCACTAAATGTTCAAAATATTTACAATATCAAAGCAAGCTAAACCTAATCATGATAAGTTATTAGCACTGAAATAGCATTTCCAGATGTCAGTAGGATTTAAAATTGCAACAATCATTAGTCAAATTTAACCTTGTTTATGTCAACATTAGGCAGCTAGCTGGCCAAGAAGTAACTATTTGTACGGACTCCCTGTCCACGCTTCAAACATTGTCAAGCCCTTACCTCACCAAGTTCAAAAATTGTTGATTGGGGAAATTGTGAAATTACTGATCATGTTCAAAGAAAATGGTGTTAATGTAACTTTCTTAAGGGTTAAAGCCCACGTAGTTTTAGACTTATATGAAAAGGTAGTCAGGGCAGCAAAAGAAGCAGCATGCGCGTGTGTGAAGCTATATTACTCTAGACCTAAGGAGGAGTGGTATATGAGTTCTATAGTCAAACGGCAACAGTATAGCACATGGCAAACAGCATATGAGTTAGGAGAGAAGGGTAGATGTTACAAGAACCTGAGTCCCAGAATAAATAACGTACCATGGCTTAAAAGAATCGTGAAACCCAAACGCTTTATATATAAAGTATACGTATGATTTGTAGGATGCGATCAAATCATGCAATCTGCCCGTTTACCTAAATCGTATAAACAGTAGGACAAATTCTATGTGTGAATGCTGATATCCAACCGGGTCAATGGAACACATTTTTATTAGTTGCCCTATTTATGACAGGGAGAGAGAAAATATGTTCAGGAGCTCAACAAAATAAGTGTCAAATCCTTTTAATTATACCACATTATTACTTACAAGGAACGCTGGGGCGTGGGACGATCTGTACCGTTTCATCGAAAACAATAAGTTAATCATATTAAGTATAATTTTATTTGGCATGGGTTTCATACATACAGCCATACATTTAATTTTCATTCATACATTTAAATTTAAAAAAACTTGGTTTCATACGAACTCATGAGAGGTGTACTATTAGGTATATATCTGTGACTTTCATTACAAACGGAAAATCTCAATAATTTCAGAATCGCAAAACTGCCTTGGATTTGTACGGCATATCAAACTCAACCGTATTAAATACGGGTTTGATATGCCGTACTATAAATTTTATTGGAACATTGGATATTCGTTATCAATATGAGGGCCTTTTTCAGAGGTGAGGGGTGTGTTCGCAGTGCAGTTAGGAACCATTCTACGCACGAGGAGATCACGTTTTGCGTTCCCAGTGCAGCATTCCGGTTTAACATATCGTAGTTTTGTGTTCGTAGTGCATCTAGAACCAAGTTTCGTATTAGTTAGGAATCTTACGATTTTTTGAAGAATTTAGAACTTCATTGCTAATGTAACGCTATTGAACCATTGGAATCGACCAAGCAGAAAAAGAAGAAGAAAAAATTAGATCCCCCCCCCCCCCCCATATGAGACTTCACGTTTCAAGATACGTAGATTCTGAAAATCGGAAGATCGTGAATATCATTTATGTTGAAAACGTCATATCATTCAAATATTCCGTAATAAAACGAAATTGAGATAATTATTTGAAATACGGTATAGTTTTCTGTACGAGTTGGATTTTCAGTTCAGAGGATTTTTAAGACCATTCGAAGCTACCTATGACCAGTCGTTAGTTCATAACGAGATCTCACAGGTAGAGCCGATAAAAGTCGTCCACATAAACGGTGGATCTACAGGCCAATGATCGAAACAGCCAATGGTTTTGAAATGTCGAGTTTCTTATTCTTAGATACTATTCGTGTCAACGCAACAAAGATTACTTCGAATATTTGTTATAATATGACAAACAAAACATTCAAAAAATTTGACCAATATTTTAGCACATTACCACTGTGGTTTCGTATAGTTATCGGACTCAAATGTATATTGTACACAGCACAGTATACAGGAAGGGTGATCTGTACAAAAGACCCGTTGTCAAAGAATTTGCTGAGTTTTGTTTCTCATCATGACTGGTTGGGTATTTTTAGTATGTCGAGTACTAGCAGTAGTGAGAAAATCTCCGGTCTGGTGCACCTGATTTGGTTCACGATTGCAATTATAAATTTCAGAACTTAGATCCCTTGAATTTTAAATGTTTGACCATTCAGCGATTCGGGTGAAAATTTAACATTTAAAAACTCACTGAGGAACGTGAAGGCTACGTGTGTATGTAGCACCTCAGTCGATCTAGAATTGGACCCTTTATTCATCTTAATTCAAGGTGTAAAAACTGTGTTACCTACTCGCATATATGCGTTATATATAACAGGTGCGCCTACGCAAAATCCACTGTGAAAGTCATTAAAATATAATAATATTATCAAAACGTTAGGTCTGAGGTACTTGTATGTATAGAAGTATACTCTTCACCCACCATATAAAACCATTCGTCCAACTCCCGTCCGGCGCCTCCTCATGCAACCTTGCAGGTTTATCGTTGAATGCCCCGTTCCATCCTCAATATCCATAAATAGCGGACCGAACGGGCGGAATCCCTTCGGCGGTTTGCATAATCCTCTAAGTGGAGTTTGACTACCACTTACGCCCGCGAATCTCTTTATGTACTACGGCACTTCTAGTTTGTTGGCCCAACAAAGAACACACACCGTCACAGGATTTCAAACGAAAAGAGCAAGTCATATCCTGGTGTGTGAACAGATATTTGGTTTTTTTTTTTTTTTTTGGTTTATGGTTATTTGATATTTAGCGAATTTTCGAAGAAAAGGAAGCTATTTTTCTCGGTCCAACATTTTTAAAACTCGAAAAATTCCGTATACCAAATTTCCGAAAGATTTGCATACCAAAATCCGTTTCAGACCATCCCAAATTCACTGCCAAAAGTCACAAAAAATCATATAATATATGATATATGTTATATATCTATGTTTATGTATGTGTCAGCAGCCCATCGTGCCACACTTTGTCAAACGCAGCTTGGACATCTAGAAACACCGCTCCGGTAAACTTCTTTTCCTCGTAACCCTTGGCAATATAGTCCACTACCCTTTGAACTTGCTGCGTTGTCGAGTGCTGAGCCCGAAACCCAAATTGACAATCTGTGATTCGGGGGGACACTTTGAGGATCTTGTTTGGTAAATCAACAAGATCTTGTCAAAGATGTTCCCTAGTGTGGACAATAGGCTTATGGGTCGATAAGATGCAGGGTGCTGCTGTGGCTTTCCTGACTACAGTTTGGTTATATATAATTTCTTCGGTTTTCAGTTATTTGGGCTAGTACTTTGAGAAGTCTTAAGGTTCGGTTATAGCACTCGTGGGAGTCTGTCGTTCGGAAAACGAGTCCCACAAAGTCTATGAAGACCCACTGAAATACGTTTCTACCCCGAAAATGCTCGTTCCTCGTGATTTCTCTAACACCAAGTTTGACTGTATAAATAAATTACAATAAAGCGGATGTCAACTAGGTCTTTTAAACTGATGTGATAACCACGACTAGTAGTAGAATATTATTCTATTCCTTGTACCATCTCAGAGGCAAAAAAAAGTATGGGACCATTAGAAAACTAATTTTAGAGGAGGTCCAGACGAGATGGAGCTCACAACTTTGAGTGATGTCCAACATCTGTCCATCAGGGTCAGGGACAAATGCGCTGCGATACGAACCGCACATGCACCGACAGATACACGAAAAACACCCCAGACCGGCCTAGTTTACAAATGATCTTCCACTTCTCAAGATATGTCACTTAATCACTATTTCCCCTTTCTCAGGGGCGTCGATTTTAAAGGAGTTTTTTTCTCGGTTGTTGTGTGGTTCGTGGCTTCCGCAGTGGGATCGTTGGGGGTGAGTTTTGAAACGATTTTTCAACACGTCGCTCTTTTAAGGCTTTGGATTTTTTTGTGCAAGCCATACATCCCCATGTTCATAGACTCAAGCGTTTAGAGGGTGCGGTGTAAACTAAGTTCAGGAGGAACCCTCGCTTATAAAAAACAACTTATCTATCAATCAGCCAGAACATCCATTTAGGTTTCAACATTTCCTGTTTTACCGTAGTTTACTATAAACACATTTTCAATGACGTGACATAAGAGAACTTATCTGACGAAAGGTGTGTGTTTAAATATATCACTTCGTTTCAAACCATCGTTTTCGAATATAGACAAATCAAGTGCCACATGCTCCGTTAATATTGTACATAACGTAGTCTCATGTTATAATTTATAACTATTAGGTAATTAGCGATTAGAAGAGATGGTATCTTTCATACTTGTCTGAGCAACGATTCCTCTAATTTTCTAGGTTCCAGGTTTTCCCTTGTTTTCTATGAGGATTTGGGCCAATCATTTAGTGCATTCGATTTACAGAGGTTTCACAAGGTAAGTGATTCAAAAATATTGTTTTCGTTAGTTTCAATTTCCAATGTTATGGTGAAATTCGACATCTACTCTAACACCATCATTTTAACCGATTGTGAACCAGCTGCGATCTACTTTATCTCAATCTATAATAGTTACAGTAAAATTTCCACAAATAAACCTAGTTTTTAAAGATTTAATGTATTATTCAATCTTAATACCCGAAATTCACTCGTAAACATCCTGCAACCAGAAATTCGGTACGGACGCCACGGTTCGTCTGCCCGAGGATTGTAGTGAATCAACACTGTTGACAAGAGAGATGGAGGCTGGGGAAGAACTCGATCAGCTCCCCGAGGGAATGCCACCCAAGATAACACCCAGCAGATAAATTTAAACCCATAAACAAATATTTGCGATGAAGATAAAGGAGGCTACTAAGTGTGGACGGTACCTACCTAAAGACCGGATTTTGGGGAATCGAGGGGCTATCGTGATTGTTTTCTTTCAAAACTCACTGCAATAACGCACTTCGAAAATCAAACAACGCATCGAAACCTGGTGAATCGAGATCATCAAGACTATTAGGGGAGCAGCGGCTAAAAGTACGAAAGTTTCAACACACAACACAAGTTTCAAGTTTATTATGAATATACGTACGAGTATATTGATGACCACTAAGTTAGTACATTCAAAATGAGCTAGAGGTGGGGCCTCGACACCTTTGTACCGATGTTTCCTTTACTTTACAATTTATTCCCAACTTTTGTTTTAAGTAAGATTCTTGGTTTTTGTTGGTGGGTGGAGTATAATATTAAATAACATCATTTTAAAAAATCGAAGTTATGACTAAAATAAGTTATAACTAGTGTTACCAGCCAATCCGAACCACGAACTTCGTGTAAGGAGAACACGGTAATTTAGCTTTTTCCAGGTTTTGGAATGGGGTTTTGGGTTACAAAGTTTTTGATCTATAAATAAATTTATTTAATTTATTAAGATGTTCACTTGAAAATTTAGTTCACTGTTTTTCTAGTGGAAGGGTTTTCATTGAGGAGTGATCACCAGGTTGTAATGTTGGACGTATGGAAAAAAAACTCTGCAAATTCTTGACAAAACGGTTTATCTAGGGACGCGGGAGCGTCCCGCCCGCCAAGAAAACCGAAGCCCTGAAAACTGAAGCGACTGAGACACTGATTACGCGACGGAACAAGTTGGGGTTTTCACCATCCCGTAGCTCGGTCCCCTGAGTGTCTCGAGAGTTGATTTTTTGTACACCAACTCTCCAGGGGCACGTGAGGACGTAAAACAAATTTCAGCTCTTGGGAACATCAGGTGTCGGGGGTATAACAATTTTAAAACCACTATTTTTCACGTTTTTCGTGTTCTTCTTCTTCTTCTCGTTGTTGTTGTTCATTGACGGGGCTACAGCCCAGCAGACAAATCGGATCGAGCTGAAATTTTGCACACACGTTTGTTATGCTCCAAGGGAGTGCCTTTTGACCATTTTTTCTCCCTCCCCCCATTTCCCCCCCAATTAGGGGGGAAATAGTGTTTTTTAGGAATTTCAAATGGTCATAACTCCTTCAAAATTGAAGCTTTTTCAGATTTTCTTTTTTAGTTGTGTTCAGCTTTTCAAACTGTTTAATTTGAGATCAAAAAATGCTTCCTAAGGGGGAAAATAAAGGAGTTATGGTGATTTTTCTATTTTCAACAACAACTGCCGCAAATATTGATGAAAATTGGTGCGGTTGGTCTTAAAATGTCCGCTAGGTTGTCTAGAATATGCTCAATAATTTTGAACTAAATCTCAATCGATTTGACTAATCCACAGCCAAAAATACGTGAATAAATTCCACATCTACTGATTTGGCTAATTTCCGAAAACATCAAAGTTGAACGGTGGTCAGAAAAATTGTCGTAGCGTGGCGCCTGTTTAAGGATCGATAGGAAATTTTATGGGCTTTCGAATGAGGGTAGCGCTCTTTGTCACTTTTCCCAACGGTTCTCGAGTTATTCGCGATTTTTGGTATAAAAACGTGCGTTTTACCAGTTGCAAACTTCCTCTTTCCTCTTTCTCTTCGACACCAATAATTACAATTATTGTAATGATTCTCAACAACAAAAATTTGCACAATCCCCAAGAAAAAATGCAACCAATTTTCAAAAAATTTCTAATTCAAATTTATTCAAATTTCTAATTCTTTCTATTTTTTTAAATTTAATAATAAGAATAATTGTATTAAATTTTAATAATTGTTTTTAAATTGTTGATTGTTTTAATTAATCGAAAATTTTAAAACTAATATTTAACCAATTCGCAAAAATTTTAAAACTACTTATTTTTCAAACACATTTCAGATAACAAACAATAATTTCCAAAAAATAATTATTCTTGTCACAAAAACAAGAAACAAAAGGCAAATTAGTAGGCGTACTAATTTTTTACTAAATTTTGACTAGGATAAAACTTCATTTAGGAAAACATTTACTAGTTACCTCGTAGGTACTTTTGTATTGTATAAGTTGTTGAACCGTATTGTATAAGTACCACTCGAAAACTAGCCATGCAAAAAGATGTGATATCCCCCCAAAAACAACTCCGTTGTAAAAACTGGCCCGCCAAAAAACCTCAGCCGCAAAAAGGAATGATATCCATTTTGCCCGCCAGCCACATATATAGGATGCTCAGTGCTTCGCACCTCGCTGTTGAGTGTGCATATAGAAACCTGATCCTCCTACCCCTAACCTCCACCGTCAATGTTTTCCTGTTCCCTGTCTCCTTCCCACAACCCCCTCTCACCCTTAGTCACCCTAATATGTTTCCTCTGTTACACCAGCAGGGTGCTTTACGCTTCTTTCAATGCTGTTGGCGGGAGCTTTTTGCCAGATGATCAAGCCTGAATTAACTGGTGGTCACGAGTAATCAGTAGTGGTACACCTATAATGAAGTAATGCTTCAATTCAGGCTTGTTTATGTGGCAAAAAGCTCCCGCCAACAGCATTGAAAGAAGCGTAAAGCTCCCTGCTGGTGTAACAGAGGAAACATATTAGGTGAAACCGAGGGTGACTAAGGGTGAGAGGGGGTTGTGGGAAGGAGACAGGGAACAGGAAAACATTGACGGTGGAGGTTAGGGGTAGGAGGATCAGGTTTCTATATGCACACTCAACAGCGAGGTGCGAAGCACTGAGCATCCTATATATGTGGCTGGCGGGCAAAATGGATATCATTCCTTTTTGCGGCTGAGGTTTTTTGGCGGGCCAGTTTTTACAACGGAGTTGTTTTTGGGGGGATTATCTTCTTTGTACAGATCAGGGCCGGATTGAAGTTAAAATGACAAAATAACGTCACTGATCATGTGTTATTATTGTTTTCAGGCAATACAGAATGAATAAATAGTTTATATAACATGCACCACCAGAGTATGAAACAAATGATAAACGACAATAAACGGTACGGCATGGTTAAAAAAAACCGTCTGCCGGAGGTTTGGTAGTGCTTCCTATCAAGTACGACGTTACAGTGAATCAGAAAAATAAAATAAAATGGGAAAACAGCTAGGTTGTGGTTGTTGACACAGACAGATGCACAAAACGAATGATCATAAGGTTAATTGTCTTATCAGAAAATCCCTGAACCGCCAAGCCAGCAGAATAATAATCAATAAGGGACGACCATTCAATGGATATAGTTCTGTGCGACACTTGAGAATCCACCGAACTGCGTGGAGAGACTCCAACGGACCAACCTGCACAAGGCTTGCACACTTGACCTCCGGATTCAATTCCCTCTACGGGGTGAAGTACTCGGAATCCTGAGCCCTTCTCTCCTGAGCTGTTCTCTCTTCTGGCTTATAAAGCTCAGAAGCATTGCACCTGCATCGGACCTCATACAGAACCTTTCAATGGACGCATGGATACAGAACCAACTGCCATACACCACCAACTCCTTACACCACCAACTGCCATACACCACCAACTGCCATACACCACCAACTGCCATACACCACCAACTGCCAGCTCCTCCCCCAACGACCACCACCGCTCTCTTCTCTGCCACCCACATTCATTTAGCGCCCACAATTTCAATGAATGCGATAGCAGTCAGCTTGTGAATGACGGACAATACAATTTATTTTAATGTTTATTTTAAATTTATTTTAATGTTGTGATGCATTCCCACACAGAAAACAGACGTCTACTAGATCTTGTAGATCATCTGACTGTGGTCTACGTGATCTTCATTCGTCTACAGACATGATTTAGACCGTCTATTGTTTCTATAAACTTCATTTTCTCCGTCTACTTCTTCATCTTCTTCGTCTACTCATGAATGACTCTCAATAAAATGTATTTTTGTGATGCATTAATAGTCCACCCCTTCCCTACTCCCTCCCCCTTCCCAAACGTCACCACCAAATGTCCGCTCCTACAACACCCTCCTCCCCCGCCGTCCTCAAACCGCCCTCCTCCCCCGCCGTCCTCAAACCGCCCTCCTCCCCCGTCGTCCTCAAACCGCCCTCCTCCCCCGCCGTCCTCAAACCGCCCTCCTCCCCCGTCGTCCTCAAACCGCCCTCCTCCCCCCCCGTTCACCCTCGCCGTCCTCAAACCGCCCTCCTCCACCGTCGTCCCCCCGCGGCATCATCAAACCGCCGCACAGTGGGGCGAAACGACAAAGAAGCGGAAAAAACTCCGTTTCTTCAGAACGGATAGTTATATCGATTCGGGAATGGTTTTATCCAATTCAGGAAGAAAAAATACATTAGAAAATACTACTTTCCCAGAAAAAAATGCACCGTTTGTATGCGTATAATATACGCATATATTATATGCGAATATTCAGAAAATTCAATTTATAAACCAAGAATAATTAGGTAAACAGGCACCTGTTATTAATTAGGAGTGCCTTAGCCCTATCAGCCCAAAATACTTTTCATATTAAGGTTAAAGAAAAATTCTTCATCTGAACACAATTTATTTTACTTTTACTCAACCGCACGCTTCATGAGAAAATTGTACGAGAAAAATACGTAGGTACCTACTTTTTCATTTTTGACATTTTATGTCTTTACTATGCCACATACATAACTCGAAAAGTGTGACATTATGACGGTGACGGTGTGACGAAGAAAGCGTTATGAAAAGTTTATAATGATTTTCACGTACAACCGATGCGTAGCTACGGAATTTCAACTTCGCCAGTTATCATCGTACAAAAATCGTTCACCACTCGTTGGATAGCTCTCGATTTACCTAACCATATTACGTTAACCACTGCGGAGTGCGTGGCCGACAAGCTGCGGTATTGTTTAAATAACTGTTTACACAGAGGTAGGATTTCTACAACAATGAAGTACGAGGTACGTGGTGTGGGTGTGGGAGAGGGCGCAAAGACATAAAATGTCCCTCGTGGTTGCGTACTCGTACGAAAGCTGTACCAACTTTATGGTTGCTTTGAATCACGAATCCAATGGCTATGACTGGCATGTCTGAAGCCAAATCATCCAAGAAGAAGAATTCAAATAAACACCTCGATTCGATATGAAGTCTATTTTGTCTCCTTAATTCACCTCATCCACGGGCCTCTCGGATAATATGACGTCGCAACACAAGCGACCAACTACGTCAAAAGATATGACGTCAAACAGGTGCCGCCAAGAACACCTCCCAGGATATGACGTACGTGGACCGGCAGGGGGTTGATGACGTCAGACAAGTGGCTGGTAAGAAAACCTCACTGGATATGACATACGTGGACCGGCAGGGGGTGAATGACGTCATACAAGTGGCTGGTAAGAACACCTCACAGGATATGACGTACGTGGCCCGTCAGGGGGTGGATGACGTCAGACAAGTAGCCGGCAAGAACACCTCACAGGATATGACGTAGGTGGACACAGTACGGAGGAATAAAAGTTTGTATCAAGAGTTTCGCGTTACATCAAGCTCACGAGTGGAGGTCCCTACTTTATTATATTTACTCGTATATTATATTTAGGTTATATAACCATCGGGTTCAGCGTTGAAATGTCCAAAAGCTGAGGGGGGGGGGGGTTTCGGGTGATGGAGGGGGGGGGGGGGGGGGTTCACCCATAAATTCCAAAAATGAAACGGTCTGTCAAGTGACACCTCATGTTTAAGGTTTTTACACGCTGAATAAGATGGGGAAGTCAGAATTGCTATATCCTATTCCGCTCTCAAACTGGAGCACTTTGAAGATGAAGAAACGTGGTTAACCAAGTAACAATTGTTACTTGAGATGTTCTTCATGGACATCATGTTCTTTAATGAAAACGTTTTACATAAAACAATTATTTCTTTGAAAATTCGCTTTTATAGTCATGCTGCTCAACTGGGGATTTTTTTTTTTTTTTTTTTTGCGGCCACATAATGGTCCAACCATGTCCATATCGGAATGAGTGATTTGAATTCAAGATGAAAGGGGTTGTGAGTACAAATTGGGTTGTAGCCGATTGAATAATCTTTTCCACTAGAGTAACTCGTTTAATTAGCTGACATTTTATGACTGCTTACGCAAACTGTAAATATATTTATGAGTAGTTTCGGTAATGAAAACACGACTATTTTTTTCAATATCACAGTTTATGCCTTTATTCGATTGTTTATAGGAATTTATGCACGTTGAAAAGTACCATGAGATGATACAATACACATCAACCGGAATGCTAGTTACTATTAATAATCGACCAGGCATTGCGCAAGAGTACGTAGACAATTTCATAATCAAAAATACTGTGTAAGGTCTGATATATATATTTATTTGCGGGACGAGCTGTACTAGTACGTGTGGACTTGAGTTTTCAATATTTTAAATATTCAAACCCCGTTTAGAAATGATGGTGATCCATGATATCCACATGAGCAGGTACAACGTAATATAAATTGGTAACTCAATGTTGACATGATGAAGGGGTTGGAGGGTTGACAGTCGAGCGTTACCTGGCGAGGGAAACTCATAGATAACGATCTCGTGCAGTTTATCATGAAACACGGGTTCAACTTCCTTCAGCGTCTCCATTCAGAAGGTTTTGGATAACAAAAAAAAAAAAAAAGAAAAAAAGAAGGTGGAGGTTTCGGAAACAATAGGGTGGCCAGCGTCGTATGTAGATTAACCCGGGAGCCTTCTCTCACCATTGTCTAGTTACTGGACATTGATACAAAAGTCCTCTTCTCAAAAACCCATCAGGCTTATCCACGGGATCTGGGAATTGATTTTCTTGTAAGTTGAGACTCATTCATCTCTCGATACATAGCATCATACCCACCAACCTGAGGACAATTGTGAATGATTTGTACAGGGCAGAGAGGGAGCTGAATCCGAAAATCATCTTGGATTTTTGGGTTGGTAGAGAGAAAGTGCTGCCATTGCACTGTGGTTATTTCGTCCAGACTCTCTTTGACTTTTATTATTCAAAGAATTAGTTCAAGGATTAGAAAAAAGCGTTGTCTGATTAATGAAGTTAATGAAAATAAATGATAATGAATAAAAATGATCTGGCTTTTTTGGGTAGGATCTTTTGAGGTACTCTTACATTCCTTACCAAATATCGTCGAGGAATCAGCAACACCACCGAGCTCGTTTTTCACAACTTTTCAGGCGAGAGAAAAAAACGATTTTTTCGTCCATCAAGGCCTAATTGACTGAAGTTTTATCTCGATATCTATGATGAATAGATATCATTCATCATGGATATCGAGATAAAACTTCAGTCAATTAGGCCTTGATGGACGAAAAATCGGTTTTTTCTCTCTCCTGAAAAGTTGTGAAAAACGAGCTCGGTGGTGTTGCTGATTCCTCGACGATATGAACAGTAGAGTGAAAATGCTGCTATTGCACAGAGGTGATTTCGTCCAGTATCATTTGGACTTATTATTATACAAAGAATTGGTTCAAGGATTAGAAACAAACGTTATCCGATTAATGAAGTTAGTGAAAATGAATGATGATGAATAAAATGATCTAGCTTTTTTGGGTAGGATCTGTTGAGGTACTTTTACATTCCTTACCAAATATGAACAGTAGAGAGTAAATGCTGCTATTGCACAGTGGTTATTTCGTCCAGTCTTATTATTTAAGGAATTGTCTCAAGGATTAGGTCACAAAAAAACAGTTATCTGATGAAATATCCAAGTTATCTTAAGTACTTGAAAATGAATGAATGTGATCATATTCAGATAATTTTATATTCGAATCCAAATGAATGCAGATGACATTAACAAAATTATTTTACTGTAAATTATTTAATAATAACTACTACCGTTAGCTAACCAGTTATTGTTTGGTACTGACGATCGTTTGACCGGATCGTTTTTAGCGTAAATGTACAATTTCTTATTTTCAACGATTTCCTCGAGAAGTGATCTAGTTCGTCATTTGATAATATAATATTATTTTTACTCAATGAGTTCAAGTCACATTAGTTATACATTAATTGCATTAATTAACAATCATGTTACAAGTTAAAATGTAGAAGAAAACGTCAACACGATTGAATTCCGAATGTTTGAATCAAAATTTCAATGAAATTATTCTTTGAATATTCCAACCAGAAGGTCATTCAAGGGTTTAGCACAGTGACCAGGACCTTTGGTCAGTATGTGAGACGAATGAAATAAACCCATTAAACTCAATTTCCCGATTAATAAATCTAAATTTTGTTCACCAATCTAAATTTTGTTCACCAATTTTGTTCATTATCTTCGACCATGTACCATTGGAAGCGACCAAGAAAAAAAAATTAAATGGTTCACGTTTCAAGACACGTAGAAATGATATTATCATATTATATTATATCGTTTTTGTTCTTATAGACCAGTGTAATCAATGCAGAGTGAGACACAACAATATTGTTATGATAATATTATTACATATCTTTTAGAGTGTTCAAGCATACTTGAGGAGTAATACAAAACCCTCACCATATCAGGTCCTTACCATATCCCTACCATATCAAGTCTAAAATCCGATCGATTTCGTAAAATAATCCAATAATTGTTGATCACTGGTACAATCACACGGTTCTGAGCGGCTACAATCGGTGGTGAAAGGCGATAAAGGTTAGCCGATATGATTTCTTGGAACTCTCTATGAACCGACAATCCAACGGATTCATTCAACGTTCGAATCGACGCCGGATAAGATGAATATTAACCGGATCTACGGGTCTAGAACGTCCATTGGCCCATTCGCGGTTTTCACACGTAAATGCAAAACAACGTTCAATACGTAAAAGAAACGATTCAAGTCTCTAACTGCAAGTATAAAATAAATGGCATGATATACAACACCGTTGCATAAATAGTGGGTCTCCCGACCAATTGGGACATTTGGGAGTAGTTCAACTCGTGCTGATTTGTGAATGATCAATTTTTGTAGTTCATTACTAAGAACTACAACAAAATTCGCAAGTTCATAATCAAATCAGCGCATTGGAAACAGCAGGAAATGATCTCAAACACGTACCGAGATGTTTTCAGGTTAGTTTCAAAGTTGGACGAAATTTCTGAATTCCGAAAAGGATGATCGGTACCCAACATTTATTTTCTTTATTAGCGCCTTATTAGCATCGCTCGTGCGAGAGGTGTCAAGTGTAGTCCTAAACTATTCAGGGCATAACGCTCACGGTCCAAACAAGAGTAATTCAAGACTGTTCTTCCCGTGGAACGCGATAATTTGCGCCATTTTCGAATTTTGGAGCGACGGCCCCACAAACATTGAAGTATTGAGCCAACGGCGATGACGTACAGAGATTGAAGACGACTAAACCGATGGACGTCACCACGGCTCAAGTGTGGAGTGATGTGCAGTGATGTGTACGTAGTAGTGATCTGTGGACCACTAAAAACCGCTCTGAAGTATTAAATAAAACGACGATTCCACCCATTTTTTATAAAATTTGATGGAATGGCCGCCATGTTGGAAATTTTCGAAATCCAACAAGGTCCCTCTTAGAGAATCTCGCTCCAAATCGGAGGCGGTCATCAAATTTTATTGATTCGAATTTTTCAAACCACCGCAACCGGTCAAAATCTTATTTTTCATAATTATTGTTTAAAAATTTCATATTTCAAAATTTTGCGAAAACTCCTCAGCTTAATTCATTCCTGTTTCCAAAATTCCCAAATTATGAGATCTGTAGGTGTCGCAAACGGGATAAGTTTCGAACTTACTCACAACTCACAACTTTAGGGCAGTGTAATACAGTGTAATGCAATAGGTACAATAGAAAACAAATTGATAGAAAAAAACTCTGCAAATTCTTGACACAACGGTTCATTATCTTCTTTGTACAGATCACCCTTCTGTCTAGATCACTAGGTCTAAATGTCTAGATCCTAAATGTTAGATTAATTATTATTATCAATTATCACTAATTATTAACAATTTTATCAAGTACCTAGTGAAAATTATTATAATTTATTGTCAGGTATTAATAATTGGTATTTATTATTAATAATAATTGTTATGCATTATGATTAATTATTACGATATAATTCTGGGGTTTTTAATGCTACGTCGGTAATAATTTTTCTATAAAAGAAGTACCTACCAACAAACATTCGAAATTACCTACATTTCCGTAGCACGAAACGCACCTCAGAACAACAAACTCGACATCACTTAAGCCATATGATGTTCCAAAGAGCTTGTTAGTATGAAAATGGACCTGTATTTCAACAGTTTGAGTCATGATCGTGTTGTGAGGCACGATCTTTGAGCCGTCATTGTGAACGAATGGCTGGTCGTACAAAGCTGCGGATGGTCTTAAAAAATTCTACGGAACAAACTCTATCTAAATATGAAATAAAAAACATACCGTTATATATGAATTTTTCGAGATATGGAATTTTCAAAATTTCAAAATTCGTTTTGAACCCCTTCCCCTTGACCTAGGGTTATGAAAAGTTTCGAGGACCATTGTGGGGCTGGTCCGAACCCAGAAACCAAATTTCGTAATTTTAGCTCAACGTTAACTGGGCAAAGTGGCGCGGACGGCGTACGGCGGACGGCGTACGGCGGACGGACGGATTTTTTTTTATTCGATTTTCTGAATCTACGTATCTTGAAACGTAAACCAACAAATTTTGAGGGGGGGTTAAAATTTTTTTTTCTTTGGGCGATTCCAATGGTTCATTATCGAAGATAATAAACCAAAAAACTCTGCAAATTCTTGACACAACGGTTCATTATCTTCTTTGTACAGATCACCCTTCTGTCTAGATCACTAGGTCTAAATGTCTAGATTCTAAATGTTAGATTAATAATTAATCTAATATTTAGGATCTAGACATCATTATAATTATTGATAATAATAATTATTATTATCAATTATCACTAATTATTAACAATTTTATCAAGTACCTAGTGAAAATTATTATAATTTATTGTTAGGTATTAATAATTCGTATTTATTATTAATAATAATTATTATTAATTATGATTAATTAATACGATATGATTCGGGGGTTTTTAATACTACGTCGGTAATAATAATTATTAATTATTATTAGAAAAATTATTTTTCTATAAAAGAAGTACCTACCAACAAACATTCGAAATTACCTTCATTTCCGTAGCACGAAACGCACCTCAGAACAACAAACTCGACATCACTTAAGCCATATGATGTTCCAAAGAGCTTGTTAGTATGAAAATGGACCTGTATTTCAACAGTTTGATACACGATCGCGTTGTGAGGCACAATCTTTGAGCCGTCATTGTGAACGAACGGCTGGTCGTACACAGCTGCGGATGGTCTTAAAAAATTCTACGGAACAAACTCTATCTAAATATGAAATAAAAAACATACCGTTTGATGGGAATTTTTCGAGATATGGAATTTTCAAAATTTCAAAATTCGTTTTGAACCCCTTCCCCTTGACCTAGGGTTATGAAAAGTTTCGAGGACCATTGTGGGGCTGGTCCAAACCCAGAAACCAAATTTCGTAATTTTAACTCAACGCTAACTGGGCAAAGTGGCGCGGACGGCGGACGGCGGACGGCGTACGGCGGACGGCGTACGGCGTACGGCGTACGGCGTACGGCGTACGGCGTACGGCGTACGGCGGACGGACGGATTTTTTTTTATTCGATTTTCTGAATCTACGTATCTTGAAACGTAAACCAACAAATTTTGAGGGGGGGTTAAAATTTTTTTTTCTTTGGGCGATTCCAATGGTTCATTATCGAAGATAATAAACCAAAATGAATAAAAGAAACTAACTCAGGGATAGTCTATAATTCATTTATATAAATTATTCATTTATATAGATAATATTGGATTATAGATTTATATAGATATATTTAAATTTAATAAACCCCTTTAGAGTGGTACGATTCTGCCCATCTAAGATCTTGGGATTCGAGACTGCCAAGATCGATTTTTTGTGCAAGTTTGAACTTTTTATCTCAATTCTATCGAGAGTTATCGTCAGAAAATACCCACACATAATATTATGCGAAGTGGCGCAGACGGAATTTTTAAATTAAGTTTTCTGACTCTACATAATATACGAGTATATTATGTATCTTGAAACGTAAGCTCACCAATTTTGAGAAGGGTTAGAATTTGTTTTTTCTTGGTTGATTCCAATGGTTCGTTATCGAGCATAATAACCCGAAGTCATACAAGAAACGCAAAAATAGACGGTCACACGTTGCCAGGGATTATTGTTTTCATTACCAGTTTGTAAGGTAATGAGGTTGTGGTTCATCTTGTGGGATTGACAAAACAGCTACGTTTAATTATTGTTTGTTAAATTTATTGTGAACGACGTTTCCGACGCACTTGGAGGGGTCCTAACCGTGTTCTTGGTTCATTCGGTGGGAATCAAAAATTGACTAGAAACCACCCAATCCTTAGTATAAAACTAAGATACATGTACCAACCTCGTTATAAGATTGGAGCAACCTGAAGGACGAAAAGTAATCCACGCAAGACCTGAAGTTTTAAAAGGAGAACACGAAGATTATGAAGATAATAAACCAAAAAATCGGTAAATTCACGAAAGCATGTTCTTATGATTTTAGCCGTTAGGCTCTAAGTACCATGCGTCGGGAGGTCTTCCTCTGGCGAAGCGCGCTAGGCTTTATATAAAGGTACCTACTAATTCAAAACATTTTCATTCTCTTCAATTTCGGTTTTGAGTGCACATATGTATTCAGGTACATTATATCACAAAGTTTGTATTTCAATCAACTAAAAAGGTGCATTTATTTACTTTTTAAAAAATTATTAAAATACTGGCTGGATCGACGTTGGTGGAAAGAATAACAGCATGCAACTGATCTGCACTCTTTGACCTCATACAAGTCACTTTCACTGGTATTATTTGGTATAATTAATCTTCAGGTATAAAATTAATCAAGAACCTTTTTTTTTTAATCAGTAAGGTCATTACGCAAAATGGCCATTATCGACGTTTTTTACAAAGCTATCTGTATTGGTTTATTATCTTTTATAGTGACCCATTGGAATCTTCAACATCAGTGCCTTACAAAATTGTATGTATTTTTTTCCATTTACGTTGGATTGCATGCACAAGAACTGTTCCTAATAAGAAATTTGTATGGATCTGGTACTACGAAATATTTGGGAACAATCATATGCTACTATTTCGAAAACAATCTTTCATGGATTTCCCTAAGCGCTTGGAACCATTTCGCGTAGCAACTTTTGATATGTTTTTGACTTCCGAGTTTCACAGTAAGGGGGAAGTATTACATGAGAAGAGAAAGCTCCGTCTTGGAGCAGCATGACACGTATCGTTAGCAATATTTTGTTAATTGCTTGCCCGAACTAGACAATCCTAGGTACTCTGCAATAGTTACGAATATCATGCCCATACCCTAGCGACTTTCTCTATTTGAACTCACATCTAGACTCCCTACTTTCTTTTTCACTGTGCTGTATACTGTAGAGAATTAAGTCGCAACCCCGAGTCATTGAGATGGATAATTATGACAATATCAAGGTAAACAAATAACACGGTGTGAATCCTCAGATTCGTGAGGAAGATAAAGTGGCACAGATATCCGTTTATTGAATGTGAGAGCGTCAGCACATTTCCAAGTCGGTCATTCTCAGTGACCGTCAACTAAAAATTAATAAGATTCCGGAAAAGTGTAAAGGTCAATGTTATTTCCTGCCACTGAATTTCCACACGAAAGAAAATTCTTTGATTTCTCCAATTTAACTAATACCTAGGTAACTAAAAAGAATCTAATGAGCTCCATTATCGGAATGGATCAAATCTTTATCGGGGAAAAGTTTTCGTGTGCACTTAACAAACAGATTTTGAATTAGTTGCTTAGAAGCTGGAAAAATAATGAAAAATATATAAATATGCCACACAATAGGTACCTCAATTTGGTAGGTACCCAGGCGTATCAAAGGATGTACGTCAGGGGGAATGCCCGGTTTACACATTGGTGCGAGTCCCCAGTAATGGACCACTTGTGCAAATTTGAAGGCTTGCAATTCATCATCAAGCAAACGAAAATTCCTGTACTCTATTAAAACATTACACTATATGGAAATAAGAGTAACAATCCTAGTTAACCCTTCGTGAGGGGTTTGTATAATTTATATTCAAGTGATTAATTCAGGTTTTTAATGAGGAATTTAATCTTCATATTTTTACACCACTGTTCACGTTCTCAACTGTTTCTAAAGGCACTTGGTACAATTGGTTCCTTAATAGATGCGTATTTGTAACAATCGGTACCAAGAAGTCGTTCCTTGTACAACCGGATGATGTAATGAGACGGTCACATTAATTAGCTCTTTTCCAATATTACAAACAATTATCAGGTTCGTTTCGAACTTTCAAACCTGATTAGAGGAAAAATAACTATTAAAATCACACTCTCGATGGATACGGGGATCACACGAGGAGCAGAATGCTAAAGATAATATTTATAGCTAACAAGATAATAAAAGCGATAATCCTGCAATTTCACAGCCAATTTATTCCATTCAGAGATGTTTCGATGGAATCATTGAACCGGCCGTACAAGTTTCATATAGATGGGGTATTACCTAATATCCCCTTGTAGATAGAATATACAGCGACATAAATCTGCTCTGCATTCCATCACTAAACTGTCAATGGGTAGAATTCAGTTGATTTCGAACATGGATACAACGAGGTTTGGAAACATCCTCACCAAGTTGGTTTCCCAATACCCTCAATTTTGGCTGATAATAATTATTACTGTCACAATCTAACAACGACCAAGCGTAATAACTTGATTATTTTGAGGATACTATTATCAACGTTTCTTGTCTGAAGATTACAAGAGAAATGGTAGAATAATGAAAATAGTAGAATTAATGATCCGTTCGGTGGATTATACGACACCCATAAGCCCCATTAGCTACTGTTCATATAATAAAACACCAACAAACGCCCATTACGAATTCTTTTTCTACCAAATAAATAAATAAGAAGAATACATTTTGATACTCCCATAAAAAAAATTAACACTAATCCAAGACGAGTTCGCAGAAATCAAGATTTTCATAAATGCGAAACGTGGTTGTTACTTGAGATGCTCTTCATGGTTCATCTGCCCTAATCTGAAGACAGAAGGAGATATCGCAATTCTGACTTCACCATCGTGTTCAGCGTTGAAAATCTATAAACTGAGGTGTTACTCGGCAAATAAAAGAGACAAAACTTGTCAAAAAAACCAGTAAAATAGAGACGTTTTACATAGAATACCAGTTATTTCTTGGAAAATTCGCTATTAAAGCCATGCTGCATGACTCTGGATTTTTCATAGTTGACGTACCACGCTTGTAACCTGAAACCTCATTTGGGTCTCATATTAATCCGGATGATATTCACTATGTTGATATTCATTATGATATCACCTTATGCCGCTATTCAGTATGACATTAATCAAGTATTCAATATGATCTTGATGCATGCTCATATTCATGGCAGTTTAAGCAATGGATTTGAGTCAGCTTCCAGAGGATGAGCTTGAAGTATAAGTGCAAATGGATGAATGAAGCCTTCATCGAGATCAGACAGTAGTAGTTTGTCTAACAACTATTACATTAAAATATCATGGTTTGTTAAAATGTATAAAACTTATTGTTTGGATAAGTACTGATTGAAAGGAAAAATTGACTTCTGCATAACGGATATAAAGCCTAAATATACTACAGATAGAGTAATTTAATTAAAAACCTTGTTGACCGCTTAGAAACATTTGAAAGTTAATTGGTATATTTGTTAAGTCGACTATGTCCACTAAAAAAATACACTGTTACACCGGTTATTAAGAACACACCGTCTTCAGTAACAAAATTTGATAAATATTGTCAAAATTATTTGACTGAAAATTATTTAATAATAACTACTACCGTTAGCTAACCAGTTATTGTTTGGTACTGACGATCGTTTGACCGGATCGTTTTTAGCGTAAATGTACAATTTCTTATTTTCAACGATTTCCTCGAGAAGTGATCTAACTCGTCATTTGATACTTTTACTCAATGAGTTTAAGTCACATTAGTTTTACATTAATTGCATTAATTAACAATCATGTTACAAGTTAAAATGTAAAAGAAAACGTCAACACGATTGTAGTTCGAATATTTGAATCAAATTTTTTCAAATTTCAATGAAATTATTCTTTGAATATTCCAACAAGAAGATCATTCCAGGGTTTAGCACAGTGACCAGGACCTTTGGTCAGTATGTGAGACGAATAAAATAAACCCATTATACCCAATTTCTAGTTTACGAAATCTACATTTCGTTCACGAATTTGCTCTATCGTCAATAATAAAACATTGGAATCGACCAAGAAAAAAAAATTACCCCCTTCAACATTTGAGGGTTTATCTTTCAAGATACGTAGATGTAGGAAATAGAATAAAATAAACCCGTCCGTCTGCCGCTGCACTTTGCCCAGTTAGCGTTGTGCTAAAATTACGAAAATTCGTATCTCAAAAAATTCAAACGGAACGGTATAGTTTTTAATTCATATTCAGATAGAGTTTAATTTTTAGAATTTTAGAATAGGCCAGTCGTTCGTTCACAATGAGGGCTCAATGTTGGAGCAGATCGAAAGTGGTCAATCCTGTCGGGTCAATGTTCATACTAGCCCAGCTGATTCGAACAGCACAGGGTTTTTAGATAATAATAATTATTATAAGTTACTTATAAATAATTAATAAAAATTAAAAATAGCTGACAATAATTATTATCATGAACAATAATTAACAATTATTTGCACTACTTGATAATAACAATAAATCTATTATTTAGTGATCCAGACAGAAGGGTGATCTGCGCAAAGAAGATGATAAAACGTCAAGTCGGGTCAAGAATTTGCAGAGTTTTTTAAAATTTGTTGTGGAAGTGGTAAAATGCATTGTTAATTGAACGCTTTTGATTGTCAGGTTGATTGAGGAGCTATTTAGAATCTTGGGTGAATTTCATAGTGGAGTATAAGAGGGTCGTTACGAACTTCCTTAGAATCGTCGTCAGTGAATAAATCTGTGCATTTGAGGTTGATGGTGTTGTTCGAAAGATGCAGTGGGATCAAATTTATAACGTGAAATATTCAAATTTGGAACGACACTTACCTGATCAATTCGCAAGTTCGTGCTGTTTCTAATGTTTTCAATTTCCATTTTCAACTCTTCGACTTCTTTCAGGAGAAAATTCACTCTCGCGGCCAAGGGATTGATTTCCGCGTTTCTTTTGAGTTCTAAATAAGTGATAGCGGCACCAATAATAATCCACCCACTTGCTGCAATCACCAAAGTGCAGCATCCGACGCGGTTTTTGTCTCGTTCCATTTTCGTTTAATTGGTCGTTTAATTGACGGACGGCCTCGAAACAATTAACAATTTGATCGGAAGATTATTATTATTATTTTCGAATCGAATGACGGTTTTGATCGTGATCAAATGCGAAAAGACTGAAAGGGAGACGGTGGTGTGATGAGCGCGGTGCCGGCAGCACTTGGTTTGTGTCGGGAAGGCGTACGGAGAGAGTTGAGAGCCGCCGTCTCCCTTCCCTTCACAGCCGGCGAATCTCCCTCCCCCCACCGCCTCGTCGGTCCTGTTCATCGACTTCTTGAGGGTGCGTCGTCGACGACCAGGTGCACACGGGAAACACGACGACGAAGAGTGCGTGAGGATCCTCTCATCAGAAGAGTGCGCTTGAAAGGGGTAGATCACTGCTCTCAACATTAGGTACCTACTTTAAAAAACTGCAAGAATTCTTCCAATTCTCGACACAACGGTCATCTTCATCATCTTCTTTGTGCAGATCGCCCTTCTGTGACGGTATACTGCGGACGGACGGATTTTGGATTATTATCTTCAAAAAAAAAGGAAAAAAGAAAAAAAAGGAGGTTGATTTTTTTTTTATATTATAATAATGAGTAATTTTCGCCAATTTTTTCCTAAAACATTTTTTTTTACACATTCATGACGACGCTGTAAAGCGAAAATTTCCACTTTCATCTAGTTTTTCTAAATTTACGTAAGTGTTTGTTATAATTTTCATCCTCCTGTACATTCATTCAAGTTCTATTATTATTGTATTTATTATTACCTATTATAAAGGGTGTTTCCTTCACAGCTTCTCTAGCGTTCTGTGTTGTAGCCATAAACAAGGATCATATCTGCATAATATTATTCAACGTTGCTTAATGATGTGGAAGCGAACAACGAAAATCAAATAATTACCACGAGGAGTTTTTTTTTTCGAACAGCGCGACGGACTGACTCCTCCGTGCACAAACTTGTCCTAGGACCAAACTACCCACCTACCCAGGGTACTTCTGTCCTAGGACGAAACTACCCACTTCACAGGGTACTTCTGTCCTAGGACGAAACTACCCACCTAATTTCTACCTTTACCATTTATTCTGTAATTTATGTAATTCTTAAAGGCCATGATTTTATTTATTTTGTAATTTTTTTTTTTTTTTTTTTTTTTTTTTTTTTTTTTGTATTTACAACTTTAAGGGCCCTTAGAGGCGTATTGTAAATGTCTATGCCAATGAAGGTCTTCTTCTTCTTCTACACAGGGTACTTCTGTTCTAGGACCAAACTACCCACCTACACAGGGTACTTCTGTCCTAGGACCAAACTACCCACCCCACCGAACACGCCAGGGAGGTACATCCGTCCCAGGACTCAAGTACCCACCCCACACCAGAAGCCAGGGAGGTACATCTGTCCCAGGACTCAAGTAGCCACCCCACACCAGGGAGGTACATCCGTCCTAGGTAAATGTAAACGAAGAATTTCAAAATGAAGGCGCGGAATTCCAGAGGCTTATTAAAACCCGATCACCTAGCCAGCCAGCCCTCTGACGTCATAGGCTCTTACGGCATAGGCTTTGACGTACTAGTTGGGCTCCTGCTAGCCGTCTGACGTCATACGCTCGTGCGTCATAGGTGCGTCTGACGTAGTGGCCCGCCTGTCGCTTGTGTTCTGACGTGATCTGAGGGAAAGGGTGAATCAAGGAAACAAATTTTTCCCGTTTCAGTTTATGTGCCAAAGCAAAGACATGAAAATGTCAAAAGAATGTCAACTCCCTCAATGTCTCTGTTGTTGATACAGTCGAGAATGCTTGCATACGAGTCTGCAACACATTGGGACATTTTATGTCTTTAAAGAAGTGATTCAAGAACCTTCGAACAATGCTACATCACCTACCCCAGTAGCATAGTTGTTATAATTAATTGTAGGGTTCATCATAAATTATGAACCGTAAATTATTATTCGTAATACGAATATTAATTTACGGTTCATAAATACGAATTTCGTATAGACAATATAAATTATTGAGAATGATCACCTGTGTGTAAACAATTATTTAAACAATCACGCTCATACCGCAGCTTGTCGGCCACGCACTCCGCAGTGGTTAACGTAATATGGTTAGGTAAATCGAGAGCTATCCAACGAGTGGTGAAGGATTTTTGTACGATGATAACTGGCGAAGATAAAGTTCCGTAGCAACGAATCGGTTGTAAGCGAAAATCATCAGAAATTTTCGTGACGATTTCGTGTGACGCTTTTGTGTAACGTTTTTCAAGTTATGTGCCAGAGTAAAGACATAAAAATTTTATGTCTTTTATCATTTAATGTCAAAAAAAATTGATATCGCAATATGTTTAGTTGACATACATATGGTGGTGCATTTCGTTTGTTTGTCATTCAGAAGCAGACGAAAAAATCATTCAAACCTTCAAAAGCGTGTTTCAGGTTATGTCATCCATGGAAGTTCTCTGCACTGGCCGTTCTTGTAGTTCGGTTTTCTACCAAATTGAGGTACGCAACACGCATGGATCAACGTGTGTGTTACTTCACTGATTTTGCAATTGGCATGACAGAAAGGAGAGTGAACCTATTTAAATAAATAGTAGTGTCCAAGCAGTTGTAGCGGAGTTATATTCATAGCACCAATCTTTAATAAATAACATTGCAAGAAATTTCAATAGATTCAAACTAGAAAGATTATCTTTCATCAATGTAATAGTTGTTTTTTTTTCCTTTATTTTTGCTTTAACAATGTCATTTAGCTGAGATGTGCAGATTTAGTTAACAATAATTAACTTGCATAGGTAGTACATCAAGTAGGTATATCTTAAAGCAAAAGTAGATATGTATATCTTAAAGTGATGTCACGGGAACAACATAGAGGTATAGAGAATTTCTTATTTCAGAATTCAACTATAACGCTTAAGCAGATCCTTCTTGTTATTGGCATTGTTCATTATTATTATGTTCTTGTTATTGGCATTATGTTTATTGATTCAAACTAATTGAGCCTAATTTGATTTAAACCCTTGGTTCCCCCGCATACCAATGTTCTATTTGTATATTTATATTTCTAGTCATAATTATGTGCTTATTTGTATTTACATCATCATTTATTTTGTAGTTCTTCATTTCTTTCATCTTGTACTCTTCTTTTACTATTGATAGTTTGTTTATTGATCTCCTTATCAGTACTGTGAGAACTTATTATGTCAATAAACATGTTTTTCATTCATTCATTCATAGAGTGTAACATGTAAGATAAATGTAAGATGAAAAAATTTGCAACCGAACACACTTCGATTTCGGCATCCCTCGTGAAGGTGATTAACTCTTTATAAATGACCATGTTTTTTGAGCCGATAATACTTGAATAGTGAAATGGCTGAGTTATAAATTTAACTATTTTCTTGAAAAACATGTTCCTTAAATTATCATATTCAGTGCAAATCTATCCAGAGTTTGGATAGATTCTCCACAGTTGGCACACTGTTCAGTTTCGGATAACCCTAATCTATGCTTATATTCCTGACTGAGTCCATGAACGGATCTCAAATGTAGTTGTTTCAAGAGAGACAAGAAAATTTTTTAAAAAATACTTCAGGCGTTTAGGCCTACATCACCTAGTAAAAGCATGTACGAGAGAGAGAGGCTTCTACATTAAAAGGACAAACAAATATTTATTAATAGGTAAGTGAAAAGTAATTCAATATACATAAATTACAGGCTCATAATGATTCCTATTTTTGTGCAGCATGGCCGCTGTGCTCAGGATTTCAACTTCTGTTTCCCAGGTGCCCTCCACGCCAGCTCTTGATTTTTCAACATAATCGCTTCCACTAAATTTGTTAACTTTGCCTCTTTCTAAATTCATAAATTGCCTAACGTCCGCTCTTGTTTCTAAATGACGATTTTGAGTTCCGAACATGAAGGATATGGCCAGATACCAACAGTTTCCATCACCTGCGATTGGCACCGTAACCTTGGGCTGGCACAATTCCTTCGGCTCTGGTGCTGTTGGCAGGCTCAAGATCTCATTCTGGGACAGGCCATGAGAGGGTATCATCAGGGTTTCAGAAAGACTTCGTTGCCAGACATCGTCGACCCTGTGGAAGCTCCGCTTGTCGCCCCGTCTGACAAAATTCGTGAGGAGCGGCTCAGTGATGTAAGTCTCTGTAAAAAAAGCAAAATAAGTATGTATTTAATATAAGGGTAGTATTGCAATAGGGATGCACTTGTTGAGTACTGAAGTAAAGATATAAGTGGTGTCCATAATCCGTAGTTTATTGCTTAAAAAAAAGAATATATACACATCATTTGAAAATAACAGGAAGCACTGCCAAGACCTCTCGTTGTTGACAAGTTTTTCTAAGTTCTACATTTTTTTCAGAAGATGAATGTGGACATTCTTTTTTGCTCTAACCATCAAAGATTATATTTTACTAGACCTTTTTATACATTTTTGCATTGTTTCATTCTTAATAAGGTGGAGGTTTTGCTTTGTTTATGGTGATGGAAGAAAAGAAAATAATTCAACTTTGATTATATTACTGACTAGATACTTTGGTTAGATTTACTGTGACAATATTTATCTCTATTTACCATCTGCATGGTTGGCTGCATGTTTCATTCTTAATAAGGTGGAGGTTTTGCTTTGTTTATGGTGACGGAAGAAAAGAAAATAATTCAACTTTGATTATATTACTGACTAGATACTTTGGTTAGATTTACTGTGACAATATTTATCTCTATTTACCATCTGCATGGTTGGCTTCTGTTTCTTCTTTTCTTGGCCTTTTGTTGGGTAGATCCTCGCCCTCATCCTTGCCAATAGACCTTCAGTTGGAGCAGCGGGTGGTGCCTCGAAAGGTGCAAGTTGGATTGAGGGGAACTGGTTTTTATATTATCCGAACGATGAAGATGGTCCAATTCAATAGCCCTTCAAGCGAAGCCAAGCCATGTCAATGATGTCAAGCACCTCCAACATGGCATTTAGCAGCAAATGCAGGGATGTAGTGTTGCTCGTGTGGGTATATTGTTTTTACCTTCTTCTTGGTACTCCATGGTACTCCATTTACTTGATGACGTCCATGGGAAGGACGGGGTGCCTGCCATAGACCACATAGAATGGGGAAAATTTATTGGACTAGAGCACCATGGTCCTATGCGCAAAGACAACACTATGGAGGCCCTAGGACCAGAGTGTCTTTGCCTCTAACAATGTTTATCTCTATTTACCATCTGCATGGTTGGCTTCTGTTTCTTCTTTTCTTGGCCTTTTGTTGGGTAGATTCTCGCCGTCATCCTTGCCAATAGACCTTCAGTTGGAGCAGCGGGTGGTGCCTCGAAAGGTGCAAGTTGGATTGAGGGGAACTGGTTTTTATATTATCCGAACGATGAAGATGGTCCAATTCAATAGCCCTTCAAGCAAAGCCAAGCCATGTCAATGATGTCAAGCACCTCCAACATGGCATTTAGCAGCAAATGCAGGGATGTAGTGTTGCTTGTGTGGGTATATTGTTTTTACCTTCTTCTTGGTACTCCATTTACTTGATGACGTCCATGGGAAGGACGGGGTGCCTGCCATAGACCACGTAGAATGGGGAAAATTTATTGGACTAGAGCACCATGGTCCTATGCGCAAAGACAACACTATGGAGGCACTAGGACCAGAGTGTCTTTGCCTCTAACAATGTTTATCTCTATTTACCATCTGCATGGTTGGCTTCTGTTTCTTCTTTTCTTGGCCTTTTGTTGGGTAGATTCTCGCCCTCATCCTTGCCAATAGACCTTCAGTTGGAGCAGCGGGTGGTGCCTCGAAAGGTGCAAGTTGGATTGAGGGGAACTGGTTTTTATATTATCCGAACGATGAAGATGGTCCAATTCAATAGCCCTTCAAGCGAAGCCAAGCCATGTCAATGATGTCAAGCACCTCCAACATGGCATTTAGCAGCAAATGCAGGGATGTAGTGTTGCTTGTGTGGGTATATTGTTTTTACCTTCTTCTTGGTACTCCATGGTACTCCATTTGCCTCTAACAACGTCTGCACCAAAAATTTCAAATTTCAAAATTTTCCGGTTTTGTCTTTCGACCAGCCCATTTGCCTGCAAAAAAAGAAAAACAAAACTGAGTTAAGCAGTGGTTTGGAATGATATGATAGTGGGTTGATATGAAAATAGAACCGCATCCAAGCGGGTTAAGCTGTTTTAAAAAATAGATTTTCGAATTTCGAGTCAAATCAGATGCGCATAGGTCTACAAAAGGCGAATTTCAAATATGAAAGCGATCGAACAATATTTAAGCGTGTTTGTGATTTTGCACCAAATCTCGCACTTTTTTTCTATTTTTTCTCACTGTTTGTGAAATGCTTAGGTTGCCACTTCTTTAATTAAACACCCTCTGATGTTTTCTCTTTTACAGACCCATTAGACAGTGCCCAAGTGGTGGAAAATACTCACTTGTGAATGATAAGCCGAAGTACCCTGGGTATGTAGGTAGTTTCGTCCTAGGACAGAAGTACCCCTGTGTAGGTGGGTAGTTTTGTCCTAGAACCGAAGTACCCTGGGTAGGTGGGTAGTTTCGTCCTAGGACAAAGTACCCCTGTGTAGGTGGGTAGTTTTGTCCTAGAACCGAAGTACCCTGGGTAGGTGGGTAGTTTCGTCCTAGGACAGAAGTACCCCTGTGTAGGTGGGTAGTTTTGTCCTAGAACCGAAGTACCCTGGGTAGGTGGGTAGTTTCGTCCTAGGACAGAAGTACCCCTGTGTAGGTGGGTAGTTTTGTCCTTGAACCGAAGTACCCTGGGTAGGTGGGTAGTTTCGTCCTAGGACAGAAGTACCCCTGTGTAGGTGGGTAGTTTTGTCCTAGGACAGAAGTTCCCCTGTGTAGGTGGGTACTTTTGTCCGCTGACACCGGCAGCACTTGAGAGCTGACTGGGCTTAGTGTCATGGCTTCACGTTTACTTTGGAAATCAGCTTCCATGACACCCCGCTTAGCTCTTGAGTGCTGCCAGTTTTCTATAACAAGGAGCGTAGCACAGCTCCTGACATGGGGGTACCGCACTCAATTCAACCCTCCCCTCACACACACACACTTCTTTCCTATCTCTCTCACCCTAAAAATGAAAAAGATACTTAGCTAGATCACATTTAATGTCATATAGAATGACTCTAGCTATTATAGCTATAATAGCACATAATATGTGCTTATATTATAAGATCATTTTGGGGATACATAATAATATTATGTACGGGGACGATATTATCGTCCCCATCCGGGCAGAAGGACGAATACAACAAAAATGCGTTTTTTTTCTCGTTTTTTTGACATTTTATGTCTTTACTATGGCACATAACTCAAAAAGTGTGACATTACGGTGTGACGAAGAAAGCGTTATGAAAAATTTCTAATGATTTTCACGTACAACCGATTCGTTGCTAGGGAACTTTAACTTTATGACTGAAAATGAAGGTAAGGGTCGCTGGAAATATGTTTTTTCCTCACTTATTAGGTCGCTAGCTGTAGCCTACGAAATAGTAACAACCCAGTTTCGTAACAGAGAAGAAAAAGAAGGTGGGAGGCTATAACTGTATTAGGTTTTCGATGGATTTTTCGCATTTGTTGACGCGGTGAGCCAGTGAGCTGAGAGCGTGTCATTTTTCCAAAGTTCCAGCTTCAGCTTTTTCTATCTATATTGTCATTTTTCTTTCTATTTTTTTTTTTTTTTTTTTTCGAGTAACTTCATTTGAGTGCTTCTTCTTTGTTCAAAAGGCGAATGCGACAGTGGAAGATGATGAAAACAACAACATTGAAGTGGTTTGTGGGGGGTACGATCTCGTTGACGGGTGCCTTGTTGGGGATTTGCAAGAACCGTACGAGACTACTTCTAATCTATTGGCTGATGAAGATTTTGTACAAGACAACGAAGAGCTTAATGATTCTATCTCTTCCACGGGACTCGAAAATGCCGTCAACGAAGTTCTTGCTAATGTTCAACTCGAACTGAATGATACGAAGCCCAGAATTCACACCACCCTTTTTTGATTTGTACGCTTGCCTCCTTGCTTTAGCTCTTAGCTGTTTATTTACACGAACCTGATTCAACTTTTTAACGCGCTTACCTCCTTCACCAACAACTAAATCTTCAGGTCGCGAGGAAAGTTCTGGAAGCTCTTCAAAACCCGGCCGTTCGAGAACTTCTGGGCTTCAGTATCATTCAGTTCGAGTTGAACATTGAACATAATTATATTATAATTTTTGGAGTCTTCTGGCAGTCTTTTGTTCTGAAACGGATTTTGGTATACACATTTTTCGGAAACTCAAGTATAAAACATTTTGGACCGAGAACAATAGCTTCTTTTCCTTTGAAAATTCGATAAAAAGCCACAACACCATGATGTTTTTTCAGGGGAAAACGAAAGGTTTTTTGAACCAGGTACACCCTGATAACCATTGGTCGGTATCTAATAGATACTATCTATTGTAGTTCTCAACATTAAAATATCTAGTACTCACGGTGACGAGCCCTTGAGATCTAGCACCTGTCGAATTTTTCGCTCAAACTTGGCAAACGTTCATTTCATAAACTAAACACACAACTGAAACCTACCATGTGTGTGTGTGTTTCCTTTGATTATTGTCTCCGGTTTTTTTTTTACCACGATGAGACACAGTTCGATGTTCATTAATGATGAGGTTGACAGTAGAGAATCTCTACTGATGTAATTGATGTTGGTCGGAGATTTCTTCCGTTTCAGTTTTCTTCATTTGCTTCAGTTTTCAGAAAGTCACACTACTGTGGTGGGGTGGGTTGGAATATTGGACTAGAATGTTGCTTGAGGTGGTATATTATTTGCATGGCGGTCGAGTTAAGATTATAATATAATATTCTAATATAATATTATATTATAATATTATTATTGTTTGGAGGTAATTTGTGTGAAACCTACCAGCACACATCAAAACAAACAGAATTGCATGGATTATAAATTCTCTGGCCTCCGCATTCCAGCGAAAGCAACGCCTGAGCATACCGATTTAACATGTATATTATATTATAACTATCGGGATATCTATATAAACTTATGTTGACTCACCTCAGTATGTTTGCTTGAATACTTATGAGCTGAATAACTTTCTGAAGATAATATCATTATGTAATACAAAACCAAAGAATACAAAACTGGAAGACCGCTTTTGGTTGAAGACCGTAATTGACAGTAAATGATGGAAGTAGACTCTACTTGTTGTCAAGCGCCGAGGAATCCAGAGCCTCCTTGATACGGTAAGCAGGGCTGCCACATCAACCTGAACCTGAACAAATAACCTGAACAAACCTGAATAACATCGGACGATATTCAGGAAACATCGATATCGATGTCCTTAATAAGGATTCCACCACTAGTCGAATCGATAACTTATTTCTGATAAGGACTCCTTATCAGAAATAAGTTATCGATTCGACTAGTGGTGGCGGTTTTTCAAAAAGGTCGATGGAAAGACGTGTGGGAGGGCCATAAAAACTTTGGCAATTTAGAGGCTTCGGGGATTATTGACAAGGTTCATCCAAACCTGACCCGGACAAATGAAAGAAATGCAACCCATGAAGCAAACAGTCGCAATACAGCAAGATTACCTACCTTCAAAATTTGATATATTGAAGATATTTCATATCTCGCAAGCATCTCAACATCAGTACCGTCAGAACGATTATTTTCTCAAACTGGATAAAGGGGGGAAATTTTAAAAAAACTGGTTTCTCTCCATTCTTTTAACGAATTTTTTTTAAATAAATTTAATAATTAAATTTAAAAAAACTTTATCAACAATAATTGTTTCTAATAATTATTATTGGAAACGTTCATTTTTCCTATTCATTTCGTATTTTGTACTAAGTATAAGTCTTATAAATTTGTAAAAAATCCACAGTCATGCAGTATGGCTGTAAGAACGAATTTTCGAAGAAATAACTGGTTTTTATGAAAATTGTCTCCATTGAAGAACAAGATGTCCATGAAGAACGTCTCAAGTATCAACCACATTTCTTCATCTTCAAAGTGATCTAGTTTGAGAAAGGAATGAGATATCGCAATTCTGATTTCACCATCGGGTTCAGGGTGAAACCCCCTTTGAAATGAGGCGTCACTTGTGGGAATGTTTCAATTTGGGAATTTATGGGTAATCTCCTCCTCCCCCCTCCCTAAAACTTTCTAAACCCCCCCTCAGCTTATAGATTTTTTCATGCTGAACTGTTCACTATGTTTAAGTCTCTGTCGTGTATCCCTACAACAGCGCACATAGCGGATCGATGTGTAGAACTGTTCTCGTTTGGTTGTGTACTCTTGGTGTGTAGGAAAAAGGTAGGAGAAGAAGGCTATTCCATACGATGTACAAAGATTGTGAGATGTTTATCAAGTGCTTACATGTGAAGTTCTTTTTTTGCAATACTTTCCTAACCACACAACAAGTCCTGACACGGTCGCCAAATGTAAAATATAAAGGTTAGAAAGTATTGCAAAAAAGAACTTGACGTGTCAGCGTATTATATTATAGAATATATTATCTCGCATTCTAGAATAAACATCTCGCATTCTTTGTGTTGTTTTTGATGTAATGGCCCAAATGCCTTTAATCCTTATCCAGTTGATATAGGTGGCATAGTATATTGCCACCTTTATCGATTATCGATTATCTGTTCGACGAACAGTGTTCGTGATGTGCTCCGCTCACATGTTTCAACTATTTTGTATCCGTTTTAATCCGATGTGTCTGTTGTTAATTCAGTTTAATTGAATGGTTAATATTCTCGCGAGTGCTACGGTGTCATCATTGTGTATTCCCCTGCTACTCCCAAGACTTTGTACATCGTATGGAATAGCCTTCATGAAGAAGCTGAAGGGGGAAATTGCACTATTGAGAACTCTGGCTGCCCGACTTCTCAATTGTGCAATTTCCACCTAAAACTTCTCTTTCTTCAGTAGGTGGATCTCACGTTCGTGTTCAAGGAATTGCAAACTTCTTCGCTTCCTCAAAACTGCCTCGGTGCGATTCCTCATCAGGGGTCAGACAGGCTCTTGTCTAATTCCAAGAGTCTGTCTGACCCCAGTTGCGGACAGCACTAGCTTGCATCCAGAAACAAGAAGAGTGGAATATCTTCGTCAGGAATCGAGTCAAGGAGATTAGAGAATTAGCTCCTGATGTCATATTCCTGGCCATATGAATTCCGCAGACCTCCCTTCCAGGGGCTGTTCTATTGATCAACTTGTTGAGTCCCAATGGTGGAATTGTGAAGATGAGTGACCAGTTTCACATTGTAGTTTCACAATGGTTAATATTCTCGCGAGTGCTACGGTGTCATCATTGTGTATTCCCCTGCTATTCCCAAGACTTTGTACATCGTATGGAATAGCCTTCATGAAGAAGCTGAAGGGGGAAATTGCACTATTGAGAACTCTGGCTGCCCGACTTCTCAATTGTGCAATTTCCACCTAAAACTTCTCTTTCTTCAGTAGGTGGATCTCACGTTCGTGTTCAAGGAATTGCAAACTTCTTCGCTTCCTCAAAACTGCCTCGGTGCGATTCCTCATCAGGGGTCAGACAGGCTCTTGTCTAAGTGTGATATTCCAAGAGTCTGTCTGACCCCAGTTGCGGACAGCACTAGCTTGCATCCAGAAACAAGAAGAGTGGAATATCTTCGTCAGGAATCGAGTCAAGGAGATTAGAGAATTAACTCCTGATGTCATATTCCTGGCCATATGAATTCCGCAGACCTCCCTTCCAGGGGCTGTTCTATTGATCAACTTGTTGAGTCTCAATGGTGGTATTGTGAAGATGAGTTTCACAGTGTACCTACTTATTCTGAGGAAAGATTTTTTTTTTTTTATATAATTTTTTTCTCTTACATATTACATGAAAAATGAAATATATCATCAAATAGAATAAGGAAACATATAGAAAACATCATGTACCACTTCAGTTTACACAAACTAATGTGGGCATAGCCCGTGGTAGGGAGATGAGTCACGTCTCTGGTCGTACATTGCGTTGTGAAAAGTTCATTAAGACGTCAAATGCCTAAGTCATAATAATGAAATATAATTACAGTAGGGCCCCGGCTATCCGAGCCCCGACTAACCGAGTTCCGGTTTAACCGAGGCGCAAAAAAAAAAATTAAAAAAAAATATATTTAAGACCATGGATGCCGGGCGCCCGGCGACAGTGTTTGTACTCTGTACAGTACCGTAGCGAGCGAGCGGTGGAGTGGGGTGACCGCTGCTACTGTGCTACCCACCACACTGCACGTATGTAGGTACATAGTCTAAGGCTACGGTTACTATGGATGAGTGTTCTGACGAAAATATGTTCTGACGAGTTCTGACGAATTCGCTCGAACAAACAAACGCCTGCTTTTCATATTTACCATTGACCTTGTTTTATATTTATAGGCTGGATTTTATTAACTAAAACTGTATTTTTAGTGGGTTTCATAATAAAGTGAACTTAATATGTTAATTCAATTTTACGTCTTTATTTATTACTGTATCAACCCCAAAATGTCTTTGTGCTGCTCTGTCTGCCCGTGTTATCCGAGTTTCTGGTTATCCGAGGGTCCTCTGGTCCACATTAGCTCGGATAGCCGGGGCCCTACTGTATGTTCAAATACAATGCAATAAATGTAAAGAAATTAAATTAAGTTTCAATATAACGTCTTTTCAATCCCCTATAACACTTTGAAGGTTCAAGAAGAATTATAGTTCTCAAATATTCAAGTCGTGTGGAAATAAGTGGTCGTCATAAAACTGCCAACTTGGAATCGTGTGGAAATCAAATGTGCTGGTTTAGAAAAGCTATTCTCTTTCAATACTTGCGTGATACAATTCAGTTCAACTAGCTTATCAAAATTCGAGATTTGAAGATGTTCGTATAACGGTGCCGTATGGTCCAGGAATCGTTTCTTTGCGATTATTCTTATTAATTGCTTCAGGGTCGTGACAATTGGTTGAAGAGCAGTGGGATACGAACAATCCAAAGCCGATAGTCCATATAATAGCACATATTGAACAAGTGCAAAATAAAATAATTTTTAACAGGGACACACAGGGATACCTAATTTTGTTGAGCTTAGCAAAATGTATGCATTTAATACATAAATCATTTTTCTGAGCCTCGTGGTAACCAAGGTTACTTGATACGACTACCAAAAACAACCCCCAAATATTTCATATCACAATGTGTCATGTCATGATTTCAATATTCCAGGACGCCCTACAAATCAATGTACCACAATCAGCGCTGTGCAAAAATATCTCCATGTTATGGTGATTAACGACTCAAGAAAACATTTGTTTGAGGTGATGGGACTGTAGTTGGATTTATATGTATTTCTCAAGATATGGACAAATTGTGCGTTTGGTGTATAATTGTCAACATCGTAATGGTAAAAGGACTGGCGATCTTGCTGTACACGAGCTAGAAGAAGTAAAATTACAAGTGTTCAAGGTGAATCCTTCTCTTCAGTAACTGATTCGTGCTTGAATAGTCTTCGTCCATTTAAAGATGATTAGGGTGAGGACCAGAATTTCTGAAAGAGATGACGATTTAGAATTCAAAACACCAATTGTGCTACCTTCAAACCATCCTGTAGTGGGAAGACTTATTCGCGAATTACATTACAAATGTCAACATGTGGGTGCTCAGACTTTGTTTGGTCTACTACAAAATAGATTTTGGATATTGAAAGGTCGTCAGACAACTCGTGGAATAGTGGGTAAATGTGTGGTTTGCAAGAGGTTCTCAAGTAACTTTTGACGTTGAGTCTCCGCCACTCTCCGAGACAAGAGTTAGGAATTCGAGAGTGTTTGAAGTCACCGGACTTGATTATGCTGGACCTTTAAATCTTCGAGAGGGAAGTAAAGCGTGGATATGCCTGTTCACCTGTGGAAAGTTTAGAGCAGCTCATCTGGAGATAGCTTCAACCCTGTCTACGGAATCTTTTGTACTTGCGTTGCGCCGTTTTATTGCTCGACGAGGACGACCTTCTATAATTTAAAGCGACAATGGAACAAATTTCCGTGGTGGTGATAATGCGTTTGCTGAGATGGATTGGGGAGCTATTGCATCATGTTGTTCATGTGAGAGGATTGATTGGAGGTTTCATCCACCTGCTGCCCCCTGGTGGGGTGGTTTTTGGGAACGATTGATTGGTGTCCTAGAGAGTCTTTTGAGGAAAACATTGGGTCGTGCTATTTTGAGCTTCGACGAATTGTATACGCTTATTTGTGACTGTGAGGCTCAAATCAATTCTCGTCCCCTGACACCAACAACGGAAGATGTCAATGATCCTACTCCTTTGACGCCCTCTATGTTCCTCCAGGATTTGCCTCAGAAGGATTGCCCAGAATGCGATGTGTACGAAGAAACCAATATGTATTCGGAAGCGTTTGCAATATCGTCAGAAGCTGAGAGATACTCTACGTCAACGAAACAGCCTACTGTTGGTGAAGTTGTTTTGGTTGAATCTGAGAACTCAAGGAGATTAGATTGGCCTCTTGCTGTTGTCCAGGGGTTGATTCATGGAAATGATGGGAAGATCAGAGTGTTGGAGTTGAAGACACCCTCTGGTTTGCTTACTCGACCCATCCAACGGGTCTATCCTTTGGAACTGAGAATGGGGATGCCTCAAGACAATGATCTAGTTCCTGAATCCTGGGTCTCCTTGCTTGGAAACAAACAAGAGGAAAAGCTAGCAGTTCTGGATGGCGAGTCAAGACATGACATATGAGTCAAGACATGACGTATGAGTCAAGACATACCCTTCAAGACATGGATGTATGGATCCATACAACTAGTGACAAAATGATTTCGCGTTGTGGAAGAAAAATTGCTCCTCCAAAGAGACTGAACTTGTAACAATTATTCAGTTTTTATTTTCATTCTGTGACTTAGTAAATTATCTTGTAGTTTTTTTTTTGTTAAATGCTTAGTTGCTCCTGTGAAATGTTTGTTCTTTTATATTGTATGGTTCTACGTGTTCTGAACTGGCAGTGAGCTATGATTAGGCATAACCATTGAAATGTTGTAATTTTCAATTTATCTAAAATTAGGTGGGAGTATGTCGTGTATCCTACAACAGCGCACCTAGCGGATCGATGTGTAGAACAGTTCTCGTTCGGTGTGTACTCTTGGTGTGTAGGAAAAAGGTAGGAGAAGAAGGCTATTCCATACGATGTTCAAAGAATGCGAGATGTTTATTGAATAAACTTTATTCAATTTTGAACTTCTTTTTTTCCTTTTCTAACCTTTTTGGGTATTCCGGCGATTTAGTTTTATATTTTACAATCTCATTCAGTTATCAGGTTAGAGCAGACTAAACATGAAGTAGGTACATCTCAGGGATCAGCCACGTTTCTTCATCTTCAAAGTTCTCTAGTTTGAGGCACTAGCATTGAGGTATGGCCATACTCCAAAGGGGTTACCTGACTGTTGCGATGGATGTGGCAGAAGGTTTGATGTAACCCATGCCCTGAATTGCAAGATGGGGGGGTTGGTAAAGAGGGGCCACGATGGGGTTCGAGATGAAACGGCGATGTTGGCAGATCTGGCGTGGGGTGGGGCAACAACTGAACCTGTGCTGCGTGAGGCCGAAGAAGGAGCTGTGGCTTTGATTGCTGATATCAAGGTGGAAGGGGTCTGGGAGAGTGGGAGGCCGGCGTTCTTTGACAATCGCATAATAAATGCTGACGCCGCCTCTTATTGCTCCCAGCCTTGGCCACGGATATCCAGATCAGCAGCGGCAGGAAAACATGCGAAATACGACCGAGCAGCTGAAGATTTGCGAGGCTCTTTCACCCCCCTCATCTGTTCAGTCGATGGAGCGCTCCATAGTGAGTTTAATGTGTTCTTGAAAAGAATGGCTCATACCCTGGCAGGTAAATGGAAACGTCCGTACCAACAGGTCCTGGGGTGGACCAGGATAAAAATTCAAATGGCCATCATAAAGGCGGTCTCCCTGCGGATCCGAGGAGCAAGACGGAAAGTTCGGTCACTGGGGATGGAAGATGGTGCCGCGCTCCCATGGCTGAGGGACTAAGTTTATTGTTGGTGTTTTTTATCGCCTACTAACCCACCACTACCCGACAGTTACCTACTACAATAAAAATATTATTATATGGAAAAAAAAAAAATCAAATTGTCAATTGAATGTTTTACTGTTGACAAAATATTTTGTTATTCTCAATAATATTTGTTATAATTAAACTTCTACCTACATCCTTCACTTCTCGAGTGAAAGCGACGCTTCCTGCGTTTGCCTGGACGCTACGCCCCTCTCTATAACCATAGTCGAGCGGGTGTGGTAATGTTTAACATTACATACCAACTACTCGTACAACACGAGAAAATGATTGAAATGACGATAGGCTCTAGGTTTGCCATTAAAAAGATGATAGGCAATAAAGAGGTAAGTTTCAACTTTTAACTCCATTAAAAAATTTATTTCAGCATGTATTATTCACAAAATAACAGTACCTACATAAGTAGTAAATGCGTCGAAAATAACACTATACAATAAGCAATTGAACAAAGGATACTGATAGATTCTTATCAGATCTGACATTGGTTATGCGTATAAGTCTAGTCAATTTAATTAACAAAATTCCGTCATGGGGAGAGAGAGAGAGAAAACATGCTTTTATTACATAATAAAATACTTGACAATGGTTCAATGCAAGGAGCCATGTAATAATATTGGACCATCAGACAAGTTCGCCCTCTTACACATTTTGAGAGCCTGCCGTAAAAATGCCCATACATACCACTACATCAATCATCAACCTTTGTCTATTTGGAGGGTTGTAGGAGGTTGTAAAGAAAACGGGGGAGAAGTTTTTCCGAGCTTTCGGCTTTTATGAGCCATCTTCAGGGGTAAGTATTGTTTCCTCGACCCAGTCTCTGTTTCTTTCTGAATAAACTACTCGTCACGTTTATTTTGCTTTTCAGAAAGAAACAGAGACTGGGTCGAGGAAACAATACCTACCCCTGAAGATGGCTTATTAAAGCCGAAAGCTCGGAAAAACTTCTCCCCCTTTTCTGTACAACCCTCCAAATAGACAAAGGTTTTTCAACCAAGGAGGACATGAACAAAACAACAAATTATCAATTACATTTTATTAATCACAAAGCTCACTACTACCTTCTACGAGTATATCCAATAATATCACATATTTCTACTATTACACTTAGAAAAAACTCTGCAAATTCTTGACACAACGGTTTATTATCTTCCTCGTGCAGATCACCCTTCTGTCTATACCAGACTGTGTTGCAAATCGGCACCATACCATAATATGAATATTATTCTCACCGTACTCATACCATACCATACGAATTTCTTTTCTATCATACCATACTGTACTAAATCATACATACAATAACATACCATACCATACTCATACCATGTCATACAAACCGACTGAATATTGAAATGTCATCCATTTCTGACCTATATTTAAAATTTCAAGTCCGTAGCTCATCATCAAAATTTAATTTGTTTAAACAAATAGGTATTATTTAAACAGTTTTACATACGAGAAACCGAGTGAATACTGCATTGTGATCCAGTTCTGACCTATTTTTAAAATTTCAAGTCAATAGCTCATCATCAAAATTTAATTTGTATTATTACAAGAACGTATTATTTAAACAATTTTACGGATGAGAAACCGAGTGAATATTGCAATGTGGTCTATCCCCGACTCACGGTTAAAATTTCTAGACTGTAGTTTACTGGGAAGATGAAAAAAGGTAGTTTTATTCTGGGCGTCTGGAGGTTCACCCACCTAACGGGCGTTTTCGACGCGAAGTTTAGCGTTTTTCCTAAACCTTTGCGCGCTCACTGTGAACGAACGGCTGGTCGCACAAAAATCCAATTGGTCTTAAAAGATTCGTAATTTTTCAGGTCATTCAAAAGTGAACTAAACATTGCACGGTTCAGTTAAATATTTGGAGATATGACATTGTCGAAATTTTAAATTTCATTTTGAACCCCTTCCCCTTGACCTAGGGTTATGAAAAGTTTCGAGGACCATTGTGGGGCTGGTCCAAACCCAGAAACCGAATTTCGTAATTTTAACTCAACGCTAACTGGGCAAAGTGGCGCGGACGGCGTACGGCGGATTTTTTTTTATTCGATTTTCTGAATCTACGTATCTTGAAACGTAAACCAACAAATTTTGAGGGGGGGTTAAAAAAATTTTTTCTTTGGGCGATTCCAATGGTTCATTATCGAAGATAATAAACCAAAAAAATTAAAGCAAAAGTTAACAGAACAAAACTTCAAGTTGCAATGTATTTACTGAGCTCCAAAAAAAAAAAAAAAAAGAAAAAAACCAACAACTGTACCTATCCAAGCCATATTCACTGATCGTTTTTGTTCTCAGCTGCCAAGCTACTGTACAGTATTTTACAACGTTCGGGTCACCTACTTCAATCATACTCAGCCCACTCCACTTCAGCATGACTCAAGTGTTTCAGCCTCACACTGCACAAAGCTCTACATTTGCCAATAAAGTGATAGGCATTCTCGATTTCCCCGCTACTGCATATGACACAGACCTGACTAGTAGCCTCATATGGTCTAAATTTCAGAGGCAAAAGGTCTCCTCTTATCTTGAAAAGCCATTTCAGGGTGTGAAAATTGGTGAACTGATCCAGAGGAACGACACCATTCTCAGTTCTAAGAGATACTGATGATTGTGCTGTGAGGCAAGTGCCTTACGCCGTCATGGTAAATAGTCTCCTTAGATTAAAAATAACAAGACATTGCTTATCACTAAACAAATAAGTGGTAACAAATGGGCGATAATAAATAAGCCATAATTTGTTGACTAAAGGAACTACTAGGACTATAATAGGAATCAATGGCGGCTGCTGATAGGAGCATGTGCACCCCCAGTCAATAAACCAAAAATAATAACCAAATTCTCCCATCCCATTTGAAAAGTAAGTATGCTATCATTCTCCGTTCCAATGCCACCAAAGTGGACGAGGTAAATCATTGGAGTTAAATGCCCACTCGCTCGCTTGTTTGCATTTGCCAAGTACTTTCGAAAATAAAAATAAAACCCCCAAACCGCAGATCACATAACATATTATGTGTTACATAATACAATCGCTGGACAGAGAGAAATGTTGAGGGCGATTACAGCGCTGGAGTTGTTCAGCGGTGAAAATTGAACTATCTGTTACCTATCTGAAATCAGCCAGTTGGACTCAAGCAAACATTGAGTGAAAAATCGTCCTGATTAGTGTCAGAAGTTCAACGCCGAATACTATCCAAAAGGTTTACTGGCTTTGCGGATGTGAGGCGAGTAACAAATTATCCAAATTATCACTAATCACACCTGATTAGTGATATCTTAGTTCCTGGGGTAGACACCTGATCAGTAATATCTTCGTTCCTGGGGTTGATACCTATGGGTGTTGGTGATACATATTTTTGTTCCTAGTTCCCCATTATTTACCTCAATGATCACTAACATCTCACCTTCCCAATAATCGTTTCCTCCACTCATCCTCTTTCCTCCCCCTCCCTGGCAAGAGTTGCTTTCACCTCCACGGTTCTTGCTGGGACATTTCAGCTTTAACAATAACATACATTTTTTGGGTTTACCCCATTATGATTATTTCAGAATTTCGTCTTCCGTTAGAGAACATTTTTCATGCCTATTGTATGTCTATTGTCATACGAGTATGTATTTAGTCGCGATTGTAATTTGAAGATGAGAAAGCTTACAGGATTTATCCCATTTGCATATGGTTGAAATTTGTATTTGGCTGAGAAAAGCATCTCTCCCGTCCCCTTTGCCATATTCCCGCTTTATCTATGTTCACCCCCTGAGTTTCAGGGCAGGAGCCGCCACTGATAGGAATACAAGTTTTTCTGTGGTTGTCAATAGCAAAACTTAAAATAACTACCTGATTATAGGTACAATTTTTGGTAGGTACGTACCGCACAAAATGTTATGTCCACTTATTAGGAGAATAAGGAAAAATAGCGCTAACACAAAAATGAGGAATTTTCACGAGGACACATTGAACTGCCAAATGTTAACAGTTTTATTGTCAGCGGAAGATATTATTGTTGAATCGGAATACCAACAGTGGTCTGTGATTTTAGCCACGCGGTCACAGTGCTCCATTCTGACGTGACCCTCGTGGCAAAAAGTCTCCTTCATGCCGTCAGAAGAAAAGGAGTAAATTTTGACGAGTCCCTCAGCGTCAGACACGGATAGGAGCGCACCAGACGGGGACAACTCCATTTTAGTCGGACACTGGTGGATCTTCTCTGAAATCTGAGGTTTTAAAGGCGACCTCAAATCGAAAATCTTCACCGAGCCGTCGTCGGACACCATTGTGACGAGGGTGGATTCGGCGAAAGGAGAAGTCGGCTTGTAGGCAGCTGCGAAGAACCATTTGGAGGGCGAGGAGTCACCTGGAGACATTTAAAGAGTGATTTAAATTGATAATCAGGCGTTTTGATAATCTTCTTCTCGCTGTCAATAATTACAATTAGCAGCCCCTTATCTCTCCGAGCCCTAATATCCTGCATTAGCAGTTTTATTTTGCAAAATCGTAAATCCTTGAGTGAAACTCTTGCGAACAACAATAGTTCCGTTACGAACAAAAGTACTAGGAAGGGGAGGAAGGATTTTTATCACAGGGTTTATCTATTGAAGTGAAGGAACCCCACATAGAAGAAAAACTGCGTATCGATGGACTTGCCCGAAAAATAAACGAAGGGGCTGTCCGATTCAATCGTAATAATTCAACTTGAGTCCTCTCTGATGAAGACTTAATCAACGCTCCCATATCGAGGCGAATTGAGGATATTTCGAGGATGTCTGGGGCATTCACACCCAGAAATTTCTTGGAGTAATTCTACAGGTTTACTCGTGATTTTTGAGTTATGAAGTCCTCAACGAATACATAGCACAAACACAAACGTTAATCCTACAAATGAGGAGCAGCAACATGAGGAATCTTAACTGCCCACTAACTTGGGGTGCACTGGAAGTGATTGGTTCTGCCTATAGACGCCATCATAATATCATTATCTATTTGAAAATATTATCAATGTGTTTTCGTGGAAATGTTAAGAATATTTACCGTGAATAGTGAGGGCAGGAGAGTGGCTACGAAGGTCGTAGATCACAGTGTAGCCAGTTTCATCGAATCCAAGAGCGACTGAGTGACCAGAGATAGCGAAAGGAATGAGGGATGTGTTGAAGGAAGACAACGGTAATTCATCAAGTTTGAGCTGATGCGAAGAATCACGCACCTGACATAAGTAGGAAGATAAATAGAACTATTAAAGCAATACAAGATAAACTCGTGCTATCTCAAACTGTCATCCTTACGTAGTTGGTGGCCATAGCTCATAAAACTGTGATATTCTCTTTTATAACTATACAACTAGGCGGGTGTATTACACCTGTGTAACTAGGAAGATAGAGTTAATAATTCAGAAAGTACTTCCCGAGCTAATCAGAAGCACATACAATTCAACTATGGATGGCAGCCAATCTCTGGATCCTGGTTAGCATGGACATAACAATACCATCATTCAACCGGGATATTGGTTTTATAACAAATCCTAAGAGGTACCCACTCACCATATTATAGGAGAAAGCAGAATCGCTAACGGTTTTTGAAAGGACGAGCGTTTCACCATCGATTTGAGCGAAGTGAGGTGCAATGAGTGTTGAACTTGCCAGTCTCTTGGAATCCTTGACGATTCTATCTGAAAAATAGAGACGACAACATAATTGAATGGCAGATGTATGAACGAGTGATGGTAATACCACATATTTTGAATGACAAGTACTAATTGACTGTTTGAGAAAGATTGAAAGATCGTGATCATGATTGTAAATGGCTAGTGAAATGCAATGATTGGTAACGGCCAATCAGGCATATTGTAGGTGTACAATGCTGTACAAAAGGTTGACATAATCTCTTCTTATATTGTAAGAAGATCCAACAAAAACTAAGTTTCTACTTTCATTCCTGGACGTTTTATGAACCTGACTCATTTCGTTATAACTCCCATCTAGTTCAGCGATTGGAAACGAACTGCAACAACTTAGCAATATCGTTTCGCGCATTTTGATGCAGAACAGGCTTTCGATAGGACGTGGCACAAAGGCTTGCTATTCAAAATGAGGAGCATTCTCCCTAACAACCTGTTCAATTTCCTTGCGAGCTATCTGAGGGACAGATCATTCGTGGAGGGTATTCAGAATGAGCCATCATCATCTCGAGCAATCCGAGCTGGCGTCCTGCAGGGTAGTGTATGGGGGCCGTACCTACACTCCCTAATTCTCCTGACTTTTCTGCACTGTATGTAGACGATCTGCTCCATGCAGTGAGCAATGCAGACTACGAAGTGGCAAGCGTACGACTGCAAACATATCTAGAAGCTTTGGGCCAATGGTGCACGAAATGGAGACTAAAGGTAAACGCCTCCAAATCTGCGACAGTGACCTACACAATGTGTATTTATTTATTTTATCCCAAGTATTTATGCGATTTTGCATTTGGGATGTCATAGTCGAGATAATTTAATTGTGATTCAGTGAATTACTTGGGAGCAGTATTAGACAGACGACTGACGTTCCATGAACACATTACTGAGCTCTTAAAAAAGCTGAAGTCGCAAACAAATGCTCTCAGATCATTATTACAATGTACAAATGTATCAGTATCAAACAAAATTTCAATCTATAAGATACTGATCCGATCAATCTGGACGTACGCGCTTCCCATATGGGGAAAGGGCTCCAAATAGCAATTCATAAGAGTTTCCCAACAACAGAATGCGACCCTACAACGGCATGTAATTAAAGCTCCGCCCTTTGCCAGAAGTATTACCATTTATCGAGATTTCAATATTGAAACACCTGACATGATTCTCGCGAATGTTACAAGCCACTTCATCGAGAGGAACGAAACACATTCGAATCTCCTTGTTAATGAAGGCTTCACACCACCAGACATCCGCCGTCTCAGACGACCCAGACACGTTCACGACCTCGTCCCTTCTTAAGTGATCAGTGTATGCTAAGTTTTCCATCTTCATCTCACGCGAACCTTGGAGTAGTACCCCATGAGTGCACACAAGAAAACAATGAACAAACCTAACAATGACTGTTGAAGCACTTTATACAATGAGGAATATTGTAAAATGAATTATAATTTTGTCAAATCAATAAAAAAAATAAATAAATAACAAAAAAAACTTAGCAATCAATATAAATACCTGTGTCACAGACGGTTTTATAAGAGCACAATCCAGGAGAGCCAACTTCGGAAGCGATCAGATGCCTTTGTCCTTGCAATGTATGCATCTAAACAAAGTAACATTATTTCAGAGACCTAATTACCTTGTAATTACCAAATTTATAACGACTGTGTGTTGGTGAGGGGGGACGAGTAGTATACAAACTGTCAGCAATCGTCATTATTTCAGCTCTTATAGTTGAAACTAAAAACCACAATTCATAGTTCCCTCCAACATCTGTCCATGAAGACGTTGGACGAGCTGGTGTGATATCCTGCAAGTAAGAAGTAAGTGGTTTGCAAAAGACTCTCAATTCTCTCACATGGGGTTGCTGGATGCTTTTCAACTGAATCACAAGCTTTACATTGCATCTCACTTGCAAACTTTAATTCTTGTCACTCCTACTACACTCTAGCTTCAACACTAAAGAACATGACTGCTCAGACTTCCACCATCACTTTCTTGTCATCTTTGATCTCACAACAGTTGAGTCCGTCGTCTGTGGAAGACAAATAAATGAACAAACTACCTGGTACCTGTAAGAATTGTAAACTATTACGGTTCTGCGTGTTTATGAAGAATAACCGTAAATAAACCAATAGCACTCCGGCTTGGATTAACTCTGGTAACAGACAACAGGTGACAGTTTTGGTAGAATGAGAAATCCAATCTACAACTATTGGACAGCGAGCTCCTTTCTACAAACTGAGCAGAGTGCATTTTGGGCCAGTGCGACGATTTGCAACCCTTTCTTTTGGACATAAAACAGCGGCATACAAGTTTTGGGCTTGAGGACTGAGGGGTCATGTCGTGGGTCCCACAGCAACACCACGGACTGTCATTTCGCCAACTTTTCAGGAGAGCCAAAAGAGTGGTTTTCAATGAATTCACTCTACAATATCTTTTCAATTTCTCGTCCCACTAGTTCTCCAAGTTCTTGATAGCGTTTTTTATCGTATAAAACAAGTTTGAGGCCAAAAAAGCAATTATCAAAGAAAATGAAGACGGTAAGTGGTGTTGTTTCGTCAATGCTTGATGGTAAGTTGTGTTGCACCTTCTTTTCGCTCTGGATTTTCACCATCAAAAATTTCAATAATTTATTAAATTAATTATAATCATCCATTTTCATGGATATTTTCCGATTTCCACAGTTTGGTCCTGTAGACCCTGAACGAGAAACATACGGGTTATTAGGATATACGCAAACAATTTAAATCACAATCTTTTTAATTGCATCACAATATTTTAAAAATTAAATCACAATCTTTTTAAAATTTAAATCTCAATCTTTTTAACATTTTAATCACAGTCTTTTTAAAATTTAAATCACAACACTTCCATCAAAACACAATTGTTCCATGGATAAGGAAAATCACAGTAGGACCTATTTTATAAGGTAACTACATACTTGGTTAGTAACTAGAAAAAGTAGAAAACTAGGAAAAAAGAAACTACTTAGAACTAGAAACTACTGCTTGTTCCCCGAAGGCTTCTGCTGCTCGTCCTCTTCCATATGTGGTGTCACGTTGAAGTTGGAGTTGTTGAGAACAATATCATCATGAATCTCACAAGCTGGGGCATCTGGAGCACTGACTGGGGCATTGACTAGATTGAAGTCGTTAATTGGGGGATCAAGATCAGGAGATAAAGACTTGTCATGTGGGAGATCAAAGGCATAGAACGGGTCTGTGATGGGATCCTCATAAAGGCCTTAAGACGGGGAATTAAAAACACAAGAAGGATCATCAGAGCAGCAAAATGGGTTTGCTACGATCTCTTCTACGTTTGATGTAATATCAATGACTGGGACACCAGCAAAATCATTCGGATCTCCTGTTTCGCTGCAGATGATCACATCCCTGGCAACCACGTCAGTGTCTTCAAGTAGGAACTCACTGCCATCGATTGCAGTGGGAAAAAAATGAGGTTCACTACTTAGAAGTGCAATTGGTTCAGAAGGGAGAACTGTGAATTCAGTTGTTGGAGCTTCTTCAGCTGACTGGAGGGATTTCGTGACGTGGGAAGGCTCAGTTGATGAAGATTTGGCTGGCAGGACAACTACTGCGTGGTTCTTCATACCCATTGAAATCATGAGGTCATCTACATGCATAAGCCCTTCACAATCTGAACTTCCATCATCAGGTGTCCCTTCCTCATCTGAGGGAATGTATTCACTGTCTTCCATTGAGATGTGGTGTCTATGAAAAAGAAAGAAAAAAAAATCATCGCTAAAATAGTGTCTATCAAGGTGGTTGAATGCCAACTTCAGCTAACAAAAACAAAAGGCACTTGCAAAAACCTATTCACTGAAAATAATAATGACTGATATGTTCATAACCAGTTAAGTAACGAAATAAAGGCGAAAAAACTATTGAAAAAACTTCATTTCAATGCTTGATTCGGGACGCAACACAACTTACTGAACAGGAAATGGTGAAGCAACTCAACGGACTGTCATCAAGAGTAGGACTGTTTCGTTTGGCGTCAAGAAATGCGATCTAAAAAATTAAATATTTACAACTTGTAAATTACAAGTAAATCATCCCACTGCCACCATCGAAGTATTAAGAAACCGAAAACATTAAAAATAAGTTCTTTATTATTATACTGTCAAACACTTACCGAAATCAGGAGTACGCGCCGACCATCAGATTTCACGCTGAACACATGTGAAAACTGAGACAGTCCGTGGTGTTGCCTCAAGTTCTGGGGAAGAATACAGTCCGTTGGTTTGACATTTCTCGGTATTCTGCGCTATCTATTGAGAAATCGTCCCAACTTATATTTTTAACTGATCCGCCGCGAGAATGCGGTTCCAATGGTACCACAAACTCATTTTGGCCAAAAATGACAGTCCGTGGTGTTGCTGTGGGACCCTCGATGTGTTGGAATGAGAACAACCGCAAACCAGGTCCTCAATCAAAAATACTTAAGCACAAAAGGTGTTACTTCTTTTGAGTGTGAAACGACCAGAAGAGATTTATGGGAATTTGGCCCACATGACCAGCTCTATCCAAGGGTCGAAAACTAGGTACCCCCAAATTTTTTAAGACAAACTTTTAAGATGTTAAAAAACACTCAGCATTAGGTACCTATTAATCAGTTAATCAGGCAAATTCCGAATGATCGACAATAAAGTAGAATAAAACATAAATCTTGAAGGTAAGTACCTGTTTGATTTTAATATCCACAAACGCTCCAGCTTGAATAATCAAATTAGGATTCTTGACCACAATTCCGCGACGGGCTTCCACTATCTTGTCGGGCAATTTTTGTAACGAGAGAACTTGGGTATCCGGATTTTTTTCTTCCAGGATGTAGACGCTGTCGTTTCCATTGACTGATAACTGTAGAGGAATGTTTTCAACTTCAAGCATTATCAGCTCCTGGTAGCTATTGTAACAGAATATGTTGATATAATATATCAATGGCATTATCAATAGTTACCTATGTATCAGATACATAGGTAACTATTGATAATGCCATTCATTAATCCGAAGATCTCAAATCATATATAAGGACTTGTATTTTGTTAACCTAGGGAGGTTGAGTACGTGTATTGCTGTCAGCTAGCCACAACGGGATCATTCTCAGTTTTGCTTATAGCAGTGTAGGCTGTTCGAACGAGTAATTTTTCTCTACTATTTTACCAGTTCCCTTTAATTTAGTTTATTTCATGGATGGGAGAGATTCATAAGGCATGAAATATCGATATCGGTACAATGATTCCACACAAATCAAATGGTTAAATGAAGCCTTCATTCCATCGAGATTCCCGGATCCCAACCTTTTTACTTCGTTTGACGAGACCCTTCTCGAATTGACTGGCAAGGTCTATGAATGCCGTCCCTATTCTAGACGTAACAAATCTGTACAGATTTACCTGAAATATCAAATTTTAGTTATTTTTACTGATTTTTTCGAGTTTACATCAATTTTTCATTGGCTAAGACTTGATTTGGGCGGGTCTTATAGACGATTTTGATACTTCGTCACCGCAGATGCATCAGATGGAATACGGTAATCTGCGTCACCGCAGATGGAATACGGTAATCTATTTTGACCAACCACTCAGAAAACCATGACGTAATAGATTGACCAAATTCATATTGGAATATAATATATTATATTCCAAGTATACTAAATATATTACTACGAGTATACTACGTATATACTGAAAGAACTCACTATGTAATCGAACGGTGGTACCATTCGTCGTCATCGTCTTTACAGGTGATAGTAGGTCTCAGTTCGCTTAAAATGCTCATCTTTCAATACAACGTTTTTCACACAATCTGGCAGTATTTATGAATACCTACCTACTTCCTTCTTGCACAATTAACACACAAATCAAGAACGACAAATTGCAGGCAAACTGCAAACAATGTTAAAATGGTGATAAGCTCTTTGATAAGATGGTGAAGCGCGGGAGCATGGATAGGTACCGAACTCACGATTAGTATCCATGGAGGGTTCTATGGGCAGTATCTATTGACCCATGGAAGAAGGAATTAAGGAATTCTTTCTTCCATGACTTGAGAACAGTTTGTTACAGCTTTGTCAGTTTGTCGCTAGCAACTGTTATTCAATAACATTCAATATAGATCCGATGAAAATTTGAGTATTCTTTCCGGTACAACGAAAAGTAGGTACTCCACCAAATGTCATATCAAATTCGTTACGAAATTTAATCAGTATCGAATGAAAACAATCGATACTTTACTCTTATCGATTGGTATCGTACACTAAGTAGGTCTCAAAGGTGACAAAGGTTGTTTACAACTCAGTGCAATGCTAGTTTGTTGTTTTCTGTTTTGGGTATTGTTTTGTGATAACGAATACACTGTCATAGTTAGTTACAGTTTCAGTGCATAGGTACTCATGTATCAAAGTCTTATACTGTATCAAATCTTACCATGAGTACGGCGAACAACATCTCAAGTGAAATGGAAGACTCAATAGTGTAGTGAAGGTGCCAAAAAAGCGGCTGGTAACTATTAACTTTTGATGCTTCACGATAAACATTAAAATTTAACATTTAATGTTTCATGAAACAGTGGCGGTATGTTTTCAACAATTATCTGAAGTTTCACGCCTTCATAAAACAGCGTAAACAAATCAGAACCGGAGTTTCAGTCTGTCTAAAACACTCACTTTCATACCGTGAAAGGCAGTGTTTCTCTGCCCTTGTTTGTCTGAGACGAGGAAAATGAAAGCCCTAACATTGAATTAGTTATGTTCATTCTGATGTTTGTTCTGTGTTGATTATATAATTTGAATGTTATGATTCGTCGGTTGCATGGAAAAAGTGATCGTGTCCACAAGTCTTGTCACGACAAGAGTTTTGGCATCACCGGGTTCGTCAAAAACTCACCTAACTCTTGAATTAGGACACAATAATGATGGTGTCTTAATGCAAGAGTTAACGTTACTTGTAGGTGAGTTCTTGACGAACCCGGTGATGCTAAAACTCAATGTCGCAAAAAGTGGACTCGACCACTTTTTCCACGCAATCGACGATTTGTACCTACTTGGTTTATTAACATGGAACATATTTTAGCCTTCACAACACAGGCAAAAACCGTCCGTCCGTTACTACTTACACATTGAGCACAATAGGCCCAGGATCTCCTGATTGACTCCTGAAGCTAATTTCTATGCTATTCACTATATGAAGCTGTAATTTGGTATGTAGCCTCCTTAGGACTTACACTGTAAGCAGCATAGGGCCTGGATCAGCTGGGTGGCTCTAAGTTCTATGCTACTCACACTATGAAGCAATAATTGGGCATCTAGCCCCCCTAGGACTTACACATGAAAGGGCCGAGATCAGCTGAGTAGTTCCTAAGCTAATTTCTATGCTTTCCACACTATGAAGCTGTAATTTGGCATGTAGCCTCCTTAGGACTTACATTTTAAGCAGAATAGACCCTGGATCAGCTGAATAGCTCCTAAAGCTAAGTTATATATATGCTATTCACACTATGAAGCTGTAATTCGGCTTGTACCCCCTTAAGGCGGGTCCACGTAGAGCGGAAAGTCCGGATTGCGTGTTGTTCTGTGATTGGTCAAGGCCATGGATGTACACCCCCAACCTTCGACGCTGACCAATCACAGAGCAATACGCAATCCGCAATCAGGACATTCCGCTCCATGTGAACCCGCCTTTAGAACTTGACACTGCCCAGGCCCAGGATCAGCTGAGTGGTTAAAACATGTTCCATGCTTACAGAAATTTAGAAAGTTCGCGACTTGAGAATCCACACCTTAATCCATTAAAAATCGATTCCTTTATTCTTGTCCTATTAATCAATTTCCCAATTTAATTCTTTTCATTGATTTTAGCCCACCCCTACCAACAATCCATTCACCAACCACGAATCCACGTCCTCCATCAATCTACTGTTTTATCCTCATGTAATTGCTCCTAAGGTCTGCCAATAGTTTCGAAGAGCCCTTGGAAGTATAAAATGATGAATGCAGTGGTTGGTTATTACATCAAGTTATTTACTTTTTTATGACCTAGTAATTTACGGATCAATACAGCCATACACTCGTTTGTCACAGTTGATGTTTTGACTGTCTGGATTTTAAATTGGAGTTGCCTCCTGTTTGCATAAAATTATAATTCGTCGAGTGAGAGCATTGGGAACCATAAGAATAAATATGATAATTCCAGCTTTAATAATCAGAATCTCAACATTTTTAGAGAAAATACGTTATGGCAATGGCTTCAAAGGTTTGGAACATGATACACATGAAGACTAGACTAGACTTTAAACTAGACCATAATATTATTATATGCGGTAAGAAAAATGGTATTTTCAATCTGCAATAATTTTCAGAAACGTCATCGCAATGAAAACCTGATGACAGAGAATAACATCCATAAATCCTCACGATCCACAACACCTGGCATCTCTACTTCGTTTCCAGGAACGCCTCTACTTCTACAAGTTGAGTATTTCCTTAATCCTTCTGTATTCATACAATATAAATGTAAGGATTCTGTTTCTTCACTCTCAACATAATTAGTACTACTTGGCTGAACTCAGTACATACCTCTATCTCACCTTGTGACATGTAGCCTCAGGTCAATCGTGTCAGGTGAAAGCTGGTGGGCATCTGTGGCATACTCCTTCCGCGGTCCATGTTTAGGGTTTAGACGCTTTTCGTCTTGGGTTAGTAGGATCTCGTTACAATGCCGAGAGAGGCTATTGGGCCTGGGGGGGGGGGGATGTTGTTTGAGACCGTTTATCATAAACATTCCTCATTGTATAATTCACATATCCGGTAATTCTCACAATTTGATTCAATCCTACATCTAATCACGGAGATGTAGCAGTCAATGTCATTTATATGTTAGGCTAATGTTATTCACTTTGGTGCCACTGGTTCACTATGTCATTCACTTTGGTGCCACTGGTTCACTATGTCCCTGATGTGTCGCGGCCTTGATAATCTTCGAATTTCTGATGGATTCAATCCTTAAGATTGTCAGGTTATTTTTGAGAAATGGTTCAGTAAGATTTCCGATGGCGTTTCAATTTTGAAATCTCTGTATAGTGTTTCGTAGTAGAAGTTTTGCTGCTGTTCGATCCTCTTGAACGTGGACTTGTAACATGTACCCCATATGCCAATACTATACGCCCCAATGGGGCGGATGAGGGTTGTATACAAGATAAACTTGTTTCGTATCGACAAATGAGGGCTTCCAAGGAAGGGTCTGAGTTGGGATACACGGCTTTTTACTTTGTGACTCCGAGTTATTCAATATGGGTTGTCCGTGATAATTCAGCGACGGTGCTCTGTAATTTATAAGTAGGTATAGGTGACTACTGCAGATTTGTCTGTACTCACTTTCACCCTCCTTTTCGAGCACCATCTTCCTAAAATCTCAAGGTGTTGTTGTAAGCGCCTTGTTACCTCCAAAGGAATCTGTATGATAAGTGGCATATACCAAATCGTCAGCGTAGAGGCCGGAGAAGTCATCGTCGTCATTGTTATAAGGGATCGGCATATCTTAACAGTAGATGGTGTATAGATATGGACCCAACACACTGCCCCGAGCAACTCCATCTCTCCCGAGGTAGATTGTTCATTCTGCACTGTAACCACGAATGTTCTTTCATACAGATCATGACTCATCAGTCATTGCAAATTATTTTGAAGATATGGGCGAATCTTTGCAAGTAATCTACCATAGCCCTACCACTGGATTAGTGGCTTGGAAGTGGGTTTCGGGGTTCTTATATGGTGAAATTACGTTAATGCTTCAAGTACCTAGGTGCCTAGATTTAATGACAATGAAGCAAAATTTAGATTTCTGCTTAGAGCCGTCATAAATACCCCTTATTTTAAGGCAAGGAAAGACCAATAAAAGTTGGGTTTAGGTCGTGTTGTCGTCTTCCTCACAATTATACGTTTTCTCTCAATAATATAATATAATCTTCAATATTAGTATTTTAGATGATGCCTAAACACTTCAAGCTTCTAAAGTAAAAATGATGGTGAGATCAAAGTATCTTTATAGTACACACTTCACATTTTCACTCGCCTTTCAACTGATGTTTTCACATGAACCAATTAGATTGACAGAAATGCATAACAATTCATAATTTAATAAGGGAAGTGAAATTATACTTCACTTCCATTCCATCTTACTTTACGCTAGAGGAAACTGTCGTGTCGGTAAATTATAAACAATAAGTTCATGAAACAGTAGTCAAGTAGGCATATTCCATAATATGGAATATTTTGTCACCACTTCAGTGTACCTATGTGTTTCAGAAACGACACTGTTACAGAGAACTTTTCTCATCAATACACATACATGGCACAGTTAGTATTATATTCTTCTCATTACAATTTGCTACGTGACGTATAAAATCGAATGTTTTCAGAATTTGGTTTTTGCAATGTCCATATCTTTATATTATCTCCAAAACTCGTCGTCAGAGTGGCCGTCGAGGTCGTCCAAAGGTAAATCATCGTTTGGGTCGAAATCTGTATCCTCGTCCGCCAACCTCTTGTCCATGAACGAGTAGGGCTTATCGTTCTTTTTGCCTCCTTTTTCTATACCGTCACCCTTGTTCGCTTCTTTTGGAATGTCCTCTCCCGGTTTAGGACGATCCACTGCCTTTTTGGGATCATCTTCATTTTGAGGTGCTTCTTGGTTGAATTTCGCGATAGCTGTGGTAAGCTCCATTCCACCTATCGAAACGTGGGTATATTAATAAAAATCGACGCAGAGGATTTAACAAATATGCATTCTCAATGACTTGCCAATTCGGTGCGATTCTACTGGAAACAGTTTGCAAAAACTAAGGTCCAATCCAATTCATTTGCTTTTTAGCGAATTCAAAAAAAGGAAGCTATTGTTCTCGGCCCATAAAGTTTAAACTTGAATTTCCGAAAAATATGTATAACAAAATTCGTTCCAGACCATCCTAAATTCTCTGCCAAAGACACAAATAATCATAGTATGTAGGTATATAATAATATATATTGTTACTCGGCCAAAAATTGAGACAACATTTTCGCGTATCCAATACTGTTTTGGTGTTCAAAACATTTTCCCCCCTTCCACTCAAAAATTTTACTTTGCGAAAAACTTATCCTGTTTCAATTTTATATGGTATCATTTCGAAAAACCATTGGCCGGAAATGTATTTTCAGAACGTTACCTTTTATGATGCCGAAAACAACGAATAATGACGAAATTTTGGTTTAGTATGGTACCAAGATGGTGAATCTCAATGATTGGCCAGTTTAGCCATTTACTTAGTGGGTGGAAATGGGCGTTAGAGGTAGAGTGCTAAAAATTATAGTCAGTAATACTGGGTCAGAATACTAGAAGGGGAAAAATGTCTTAATCTACCAACATAATTAATTCCTATTTTTTAACCTTAAGAATAGGTCTGTTCCTGCCAACCAGGGAGTTCTTTAACCAGTTAATTTAGATAACTCAAGTGGTGGGGATGAGTGAAGGAACTTTTCAGTTTTTCAACTGGGTGGTTGGAACGCGCAGAACTACTCCAGCAGTGACGTGAAATAACAGTAACGTGAAATCGAAACCTTCCGCCAGACAACGTCGTCGCTATTTGAAGGCCTTGCTCGAAAAACGAGCTATCTGCAATTTTTTCGAAATCCCGTTTTCGACGGTTTTGGGGTCAGAAAAATATACTGCTTCATTTGTGAGGATCCGCCAGCCCTCCGATAGTTATAAATGTAAAAATCGGACAATATTGCTGATAGTTGGACAATCCGACAACGTCGTTGGGTTGAATAATGAGCTATTTACACAGATGTCTCATTATTCGATCCAATCAAGGCGACATCTTGTTGGTGTTAATAAGAATAATCCTTGCTATTCCTTGAGGTTTTTCACCCTCACAAAAAGCTTAATCCTAGTGCTTGCTTTCCTTTTATTTCTTACAAAAAAATATAATATTATTTTCCTAACAATGATGAAATGTTTATGGAATAACAGTATTATTGTCTGATGGCGTTGAGGATTCATGTAATGTTGTTGGAAAGTTAGAGAAGGACGTTTTTCAACTAAATAACAATGACAATAGGCATTTAAAAAATTATTGGTTGGAAAAACGAGCTATCTGCAACCTTCAATGTCTTGTGGTGCCTCGAGTAAATTATTTAAAAATATTAAATCATATGGATTCGATCCGTCCTTAGGCACGGTTAATTTTAGTATATCTGGATTTTTTAAATATTGAAGCAGGAATTTCTGAAACTTTTTTTCGATTCCCCAAAAATTTTGAAAAATGCAGATTGCTCGTTTTTCGCGCAATGCCTTCATTTCCTATTTTATTTTCGAGCTATTTTCCTTGCGAAATCCGAAATGGGAGTGAATGATTCCTTCGTTAAGTCCTACTTTTTTCAAATAAAATGCAAATATCTACCATGAATCTGAACCCGCAGATTCAGTACAAGGAGAGCCATCCCCTTATGGCGAAAAAATACAAGAGTGTAAAAGCTCTATTTATTCACATCTGTGATAAATTAAATGACAACTTCTAGTTGAATCTTTCCTGGACCCTTCCTGGATGTTTTTAGATACGGAAAAGACGGCACTTGAAGGAGAATAAACAAAACACAGACCTACGTCGAGAACCAACCTCCACGGGAAGTCGGAGAGAAATGAATTTTCGGGAAGGTAATGGTCAGGTTACCGAAAAAAAAACTGGCTTAACCCAGTTCTCATCCAGTGAAGAAAGTTAAATAACTCGAAAAAAAAGTTTTGTAACTCGTTGCGGCTGGAACGGTGAAGCGAGTGATAAGTTCTGTAACTGAAAACGGCAGGAACGCGACAATCGTGCGCACTGGGCCACTGCGCACAACTGGTTAAAGAACTGACTGTGGCAGGAACACACCTAATGCTTATCCTTCCAAATTCATCACAGGCATGATAGAAGGAACCGAATAGCTTCATACTTGAATACCTATAATTACCCAATATGTTTAAGATAAGATTGCCCATAATTGAATGAAATGTTCCAAACATCACGTTTTACATAAAATCAGTTATTTTAGCATGGAACATGCTTTAGCCTTGGACTAACTAGCCGAAAAATGTCACGCATGATGTGTCACAAAAAATGGGTGACGAAATTTTTTAATGATTTTCACGTACAACCGAGTCGTTTCTAGGGAAATGAAACTTCTTTAGTTTTCATCGGACAAAAATCGTTCTCCATTCGTTGGAAATTTCTCGATTTATCACGCATTTATGTCGCAGTTTTATATTTATCTAAGAGATATTAATCCAACAATGCGATGTTATAAATGGTTAGTAAACAATCTTATGTGCGAGGGTCGAAGCTTCATTACCAGGGAAGCTAATTAGAAAACATACATCGTATCCATTGCCGTCATGACAACTATAAGAAGTAGTGAGAAATAGTGAACAAACAGAGAAAGAAGACATAGCTAAAGCATGTTCCTTGTTTCTCGATTTTTAGCCGCAGGCTCCAAACGGTAAGCATCCGGGGGGTCCAGGGGGGCTTGCCCCCCTGGCGAGGCGCGAAGCGCCGAGTTTTCGTTATTTATGTGGAGGGTTGTAGGAGGTTTGGTGTAAAAAGAGAGAGAATGTCTTCCAAGCTCTCGGCTTTAATAAGCCATCTTCAGGGTTACGTTGGTAGGTATTTTCTCCTCGACCTAGTCTCTACTTCTTTTCACCATCGTCAGGTTTATTTATAAATAATAATAATTATTATCTATAAATAAACCTGACGAGTGGTAAATCCCTCCACATAAATAACGGTCAATAAGCCAAGGAGAATATGAACAATACAATAACAAGGTATTTTTTCGAAAATTTGCTCTTATTCTGCTAAGGATGAAGGAGGGGGAGAATTTTAGGAGTTCCTAAAAGTGTAGCAGTGGACCAATAGTGGGTAGGAAGAGGTAGTTTCCTTTACCAGATTAGTGCCTTGTTTTTTCTTCCCAAATTATATCAATAGATTGGGAACACACTCTGTTCAGTCTTAACTCATGTTTTCACACTAGAGCCTTGTATGTGATCTGATCTTACCATAAATATCTAAAACTGATATTCCTAATACATGGTACCAACCTGTAGTTTTTACTATTGTGGTGGGTACATGGTTTTAATAGTTACCTACTTTAATTGAACCTATTTCGTCTCCTACTTCAAACTAAGGTGATTATGAAGAGTATGCTTCGTGTTCATAAAATGTTCGAACTCACCTTTTGAAGCTTTTAAAATTTCAATCATTCTGATTATAGAATCATCAGGAACTTCCAAGAGTATCTCGTGTCGCGTTCTGATGTCCTCTAAGATGAACTTGGTCGACGTAGTGGGCCAGAGGTTCCTCAGGGGCATAGTTCTCATCCTCAGCCTACCCCACATCTTGTAAACGAAGAGTATGGCCGATGGCTCCAGTTTGAGTCCAAGTTTCACTGGTTCGATCATTCTTCTGAAAGTATTATAAGTCAGGTGAGTTAATTTGAAAGCTACCTACTTATCCAAATCATTATTGTAAAATATTGGTAGGTATTAGGTAAAAGGAGATTTGTGTAAAATGTTGTCATGACTTGTCCTGCACGCTTTGGGGAGCGTAGAAACTCGGTTGAAGAAGAGGAAGAAGGTTTTTTACGGAGTACTCTTGGTATAGTTGTGAACCTCGACAATTTGACAACAGTTTTAGCCAACAGCTTAGAACGATAATAACATGATTATAGTACAATCAGGCAATGAGAAATACTATTTTTATAAGAATTGAAATAAATATTTACAAATAGAGCTCAAGTTTAGTTGTTGGGGTGTTATTATTGAGAGCCAAACAGTGATCTCCTTAAAAAATGCATAAACACGTTTTTATTGAGAAAAGTGAACAAGAAAAGTGAACCCAACAAAGCAGGGATATTGGTATGAAGCACAGTAACTGTTGTGCCGGTAATTTACCGCACTAAACGGGGCCAAGAAACGGGAGCTACATTTGGGATATTGGGGTGCATTCAGTCTAATGGGGGAAGTTAGATATGAACAGCCGAGAAGCCCGAAGAAACTGAAAGTGAAACTGAACCTACCTAGGATCTATTCAATTGATATACATAAGGAAGAATAGAAAAGGGGCCCCTCCTCTATCACCATAGCCATGAAGTACAGGGCGGAGCACCCCTTCTCCATGACCTTTTACCAGGAAAATTGCCCTTTAGTGTTGATTTATGATCCAGATTCGCCTGACGGCCAAACTGATGATCTGTATCTTTCCTTCACTTATCCCCATTTTGCGAACGGCTGCAGATGTTAAATGACCTCCCGACATCCCTCAAGATTTTGTACTATTGAGCTGAGAATGACCCTCCACTCAACGCCCTTAGAAAGCGCACTCAGGACTCCCTCAAAGGCGCACTCAAATCACGACTGTGTGGTTCCTCTTATCGATCAACTTAAGGGCGCACTCAGACTCAAATTGTGACTATGAATTCCACCCTTATAGTCAGAGCATCGCTAAAGAACCAGGAAAAAACCAGAAACCCTGCTTCGTGCTCTTCAAGATACCACACGGATTATATGAGGATAGCTATCTCATATAGGATATATGAGATAAATAATATGAGGATAGCCCTGATACAACTTTCATGATCTAAATATTATAATTAGGTACGTCATTTATGTATCATATCATTCCTGTGAAACTCTCGCAATTACTAATTACCATCAAAAGTCCTGCTACATTGTTTTTCTTCATCAAATGGTTTGGTTGTGTCCCAAAATGAGTCAACTCCGGTTGAAACTGTTTTTCGGTTCTTGGTGATACATAAATGGATATATCTTTATTGTTCATGGTGAGAGGTATAACTTTGTTTTTTCATTTGTACCTACACTTATTCTGACGTACATTTTACTATCAACCTCTTCCTAAATGCCAAATTCAGACCATGAACACATCTTTCACCTTGCTAACTATAATTGGATATTTAGCTAACTTATCTATTTGTGCCAAGGAGCTGCCAAGCCATATTCTCACTTTGAACGAATTGTATGATGAGGTGAAAGGATTTGCCAGACGATTCCCGCTCTTGTCGACGTTAGTAGAAATCGGAACCACCTACGAACAAAGATCAATTTATTGTTTGGTAATCCATGACCGCTCACGAACCGCTGAATCTACAGTCCTCTTGGATTTTGGAACTCACGCACGAGAATGGGCAAGTCCAGCGTCTGGTCTTTATCTTATTAAAGAATTCCTCACCAATACCCGCTACCGAAATTTGATACAGACAGTTAAATGGATCATCATACCGGTAATGAATCCAGATGGATATTACTATTCTACGGTGAAAGCCGTTCGAAAATCCTACGAAAACCACCGGTTTTGGAAGAAGAACCGGAGGCCACTCAAAAATACCAAGTGTTTTGGAGTGGATCTGAATAGGAATTATCCTGCAGGTTACGAATCGAATCGTTCCGTTTTTGAGTGTGAAGACGACTTCAGTGGACCAGAGCCCTTATCTGAGCTAGAGACCCAAGCTATGGACGACTTGTTGTCTCGTATGGGTTACGTGGACGCCTTCGTTGCTGTACACGCCTGCTCCCAATCTATCCTGCTTCCGTACGCTTACAAAAAGGGCAGACCTAAGTATACTATTATGAAAACCCAGTTGAAAGTTGCTTACCTGATGAGGAATGCAATGGCCAAAGTGGCTGGTACGGAGTACAAAGTTCTGTCTGCAGCCGACCTATACGTTGCTGGAGGTGTTTCAGGCGACTATGCCTTCGCAAATTTCAATGTACCTGTTGTTTTCACGCTGGAATTGGGTTATGACAGTGAAGACGAAGAAATTTGTTTTCACCCGGGTCCCAACGAAATGTCCCAACTCGAACGTGAGAGTTTAGCAGCTTTCATAGCTCTCGGTGAATATCTATCACGGAATGTTAAAGAAGTGCACAAAATTTTCGACCCATATGCCAGAAAAGCGAATAGTGATAGACAAGCCACGCGGGCCCCGTACTCGATTTACTGTTTCATTATATTAAATATATTACTGATTAAATAAAAGGATTATACATCATTTTATATACTGGCTTGCTCGTTTACAGCTTGGTGAACGATTGGCTCCATCTTAGGAGTTCTTTGGTTTTCAATCGTTCGCTGCCCTCAATAACTCGTACCTAGTTCCTCATAGTACCAGACCACTTCATCCTCATGTACTTAATCTCCTACAATGATTGAATGACCGAGTTTGAATTAGCTTGAGAAATCATTTCTTATTGAGTTGCAAATAGAAAAAGGCAAGATATGGCAAGCTTTGGAGTGTTGGCCAATACGAATTGGAGCAATCCAATGAATATAATTATGGTAGACGGTGCATGTTTGTCGCTCCCCGCTGTTGGATTCGTCATTTTTCTGTGCAAGGGGTTGTTATTTTTTCTCTGTGATGATCCCTTCTCACTGTGTAGAAAGCGACTCAATGCTAGCATCCCTTGAAGGCATTCTCGCGCAAGCCTGTTCATCTTTTCAGCTGTCGGGTGGAAACAGTTTCGAGCAGAGGGAACATCATCTCCAAGTTCTAGTGTAAATACCATAGGTATCTTAAGTTCCTCAAATGCGAAATCGTCTGAGCCACCTCCGGCAACGTAGAGGTCAGCTGCTGACTGAACCACGTAGTTTGTCCCACTAACTTTCTTCATAGCACCTTTCATAGCGTGAGCTGCCCTGATAAGGTTGCGTAATTTACTTTTAGGTGGTTTATCTTTTTTGTAGCCGTATGGATAAAGAATAGACTGCGCACAAGCATGAACATCTACATAAGCATCCGTATGCTGAATCTTCGCGAGGAGACCCTTTAAAACTTGCGATTCAGGCTCTGATATAGGGTTCGGACCGCTATATACTGATTGACACCATTGATCTTTTCCTGAAAGATCTTTTTCCCAACCAATCGGATAGTTCCTATTCAAATCAACGCCAATACACTTTGAAGATGGGAGTGGCCTGCGATTTTTTCGCCACAAACTCATTTTTGTTGTTGAATAATGGTATCCATCTGGATTCAAAACCGGGACGATGAACCACTCGGTTGTGTTAATGTAATGTCGGAGATTGCGATTGGTCAGCAATTGACGGATGATGAAAACGCCGGAATGCTGACTTGCCCACTCCCTGGCGTGGATTCCAAAGTTAACCACTATACTCTTCCTAATTTTTACGGATTGATCTCGGATTTTCACGCAGTAGATAGGTCGACCCTCGAAGCTCTGCCCGATTTCATCAATCGATGCCACCCTTGGGTTCCTTTTTATATATCCTTTTATTTCACTATATATTGCCTCCAGTGATTTGGGTTTCGCGTGCTTATGTTTTGAGTTTGCAACATTTAACGTTATTAGAACTAAAACTGTGAGAGTTAGTGGTAGATTCATCGTTTAGAAAATGAGCACTGTTATCTACTGACGAGAGCACCCATGTGTACAAATATCATACCTATGTTCACTAAAATTTCGATAGTAGTACAAAGTAAAAAAAAATATATTCCCAAGAAATTTACGTGTTGTTAGGCAACCTCAAACCTTTAGTTGCCTCACTGAAGAAAGTGCCATAGACTATTAGAAAAGATACTGGAACGAAGCACTGACTGCCAAAACAGCGAAGGAGTGTCAGGATAGCAAAATAGTAAAATCTGTAGAAAGAAACTAATTTTAATATTCAAAAATCACAAGATTGATAACTATTGGTTTTGTATTAACACAAAACTAATAATAAATAGTAAATATTCAAATAGTAAATTATATTAATATTAAATAATATTCAAATAGTAAATTTTACTATTTGTACTTGATAGGTACCTCACGACATTGATATTAGTTTTGTACTAGCTGTCGGGCCCGTCGCTGAGCAATCCCTCGAAATGTGGTAGGTGTCGCTATCTTGAAAATCAAGATAGCGTGCCGAAAACTTTGTGGCCATTGAGGCTGCGTTATCGTCGTCGTTACACTAATCTCCCAATTAATTACAGTGTATTTTTATCTATCCAAGTAGGTTTCGAAGAGTGGACTAATGCATCTCAAAGAACTAAATATTCCTAAGCTATCATTTGATTCATTCGGCTGGGAGCCTTCCTGTTACCTACGTCCATGCTCCGTCGGTGAAGTTCATGACTCTGATGTAGACCAGTGTCAAATCACTGCATCACAATGCCGAAGACGGTTCACAATAAATTAATATTACAACATAATAACGCGTTGCTTGGATTATTTATCGAAGTTACATTTTGTGTGCAGATGATGTTACCAAGTAAAGTTATTAGTTTGAAATGCGATTGATTCAAGAAGCAATGATGCTGTTATGTTTACTACACAGCACTGGATCCGGCAGACCTAAAACTTTGGAAGAAATTTACGATAAACTGGAAGAGTACCCTATAAAGTACCCACATTTAACTACTCTACAAGAAATTGGACGAAGTTACGAAGGTAGACCTATCTACTGCATGAAAATTCATGATTCCAACACTTCATACTCGGCAGGAGCTGTGGTCGATTTCGGTACTCACGGACGAGAGTGGGCAGGTCCAGATTCAGCCCTTTACGTGATTGATGAGTTGGTTACTCGATTCCAGCTAAGGAGTATTATTCGGTCAGTTCAATGGTTTATCATACCAGTGTTGAACCCTGACGGTTATCACTATTCTATAACAAAAGATCCGATGTGGAGGAAAAACCGCAGACCGCTTCCGAACTCCTCTTGTGTTGGGGTTGATTTAAACAGAAATTATCCCATTGGTTGGGATTCTGAATTATCAGAAAGAGAAAATTGGTGCCTTAATGATTACAGTGGGCCTTGGCCGTTGTCTGAACCTGAAACCAAGGTTTTGGGAAGGTTTTTTGAACAAATAGGTCAAGTTGATGCCTATGTGTCGGTTCACAGTTGTGCACAGTGCGTTCTGTATCCTTACAGCTCTCAGAAGATCGATCCTCCTCATGAAAAGCTTCGGGAAATCCTTGAAGTGGCTGACAAAATGAAACAGGCTTTGGAAAACGTCGCCGGGCACGAGTACGTGGTCCAACGGTCCTCAGATCTCGATGGTGCAACTGGTGGGGCATCGGATGATTTCGTATTCGTAAATTTAAGCGTTCCGATCGTCTTAACCCTCGAGCTCGGGTTTGACTCGCCATCAATTGAAGAGTGTTTTTTTCCAAAGCTGCCTGACATGATTGTTCTCAATCGTGAGTGCATGGCAGGTATTGGTGCTCTTGGTGATCACTTGGGTCGTAGAGATGGCAAACCCATGAACCATTTAGTATCAAAGGAGAGAAAAGGGCGGGTAAGTCAGGGAAATCACAATCTTATGCCATGGTCGGCTGGCTACTTGTTTTTGGTCGTGACGCTTTGGATATACTGTAACTCTATCCTGTCTTTTTCTTTCAATATACTCGTCACAAATGCATGAAATATGTTTTCATTTGTTTACACAACTCAAAAAAGGTTGAATGTAATCAAGGTTGTTTTTTCTCCCTGTAATTTGCGAGGAACAACAAGACCCCTTTAAGAGGATACCTTTACTCAATACGGATATCAATGTACCAAATAACGAGGATACTGCTGCATGGTAATACGCTGCATGGTAAAATGATGAATATAAATCCAGTCATGCAGTATGGCTATGAAAGTGAATTTTCAAAGAAATAACTGGTTTCATGTAAAATGTCTCCATCACAGCCGGCCTATGCGTTTGTGTGTGGCAAACTATAGTAATCTGTTCTCTCCGCATTCAGTCTCTGCAGTGAACTATTTCTATTTTCCAACTTCCAATTTCAATTTTCCTTCTTTATTTACTCCACAAACAGACCCAATTTTCGTTCAATCCAAGTAACTTTAAAAAAAGCCATTAAAATTTTTGGCCATTTTGATAACGATTTAAATTAAATAAAGATAGTTTTTTCAATGTACCAAGTTTGTAAAACGGACTAAAAAGAATAAAATATTTTGGAAATTACCTATAAATTACCTTTATAATTGGGGGGAAATTACCTACAAATTCCAAAAATGAAACTATTTTGCAAGTGACACCTCGTTTTAAAGATTTTTAACGCTGAACATGATGTTATAAAACCAGTAAAGTGGTGTCTTTATTCAAAAACCAGTAATTTCTTCGAAAATTGGCTCTTATAACCATGCTGCATGACTGGATTTTTTAGTCTGTTTTTTGGAAAGCTTGGAAAGAAAAACATGGGGTACAGCCAGTAAATGTATAGCCAATGCCAGTAGATTGCCTATCCCATTTCCAATTCACTGAAATTAGCTGTGAATTCATCCGGATTGTCTTCTTGTAGGTATTGATTGCTCTCCACAGTATTCCAAATATATCCTTTGCCTCTAACGATCCTCCCTTAAAATTGTAGAAGGGCCTTGAAAAAATATTTTATACTTTTTAGTTCGGTTTAAAATCTCATTTATTAGACTTCCTCTGTATTAGTGCTTGGGATTCCAGCTTGGTTAAAAATTTTCCTCTTGAACAGGCCAATTGCAAAACTTTTCTGTTCTTTTATTCTTCGTGACAGATAAGAAAAGTATTGATGATTCTCTTTCTAACTTTTCACTCAAGAACTGCGAAATCGTGAGATCTTGGAGTAGGTATCTCGAGCTATCTCTGACGAGTAACCTCTACATAATCTGAAATCATGGAAACTTTGATTGTGGGGAACTAAGTTGTTGTTTACACTACCACTAGGCTTTTAATTTTCGATAGTAATGTTATCAAGTGCTTCATTAGTTCTTTAGTCTAAGCTTGAAATTTAATGCATGTCAATCTTTAGAATATGATAACTTTTTAATCTACTTATTACCCGTTATCTAATATGATACAATCTACAACACTTGTCTTGGGCATTTGCACATTTCCTGGTTTATACGGATTGTTTAGTCTGGATAATATTTATAGCTCACTGCAAGACTTTACCAGGAAATATCCAAAAATCGTTCAACGCTTCGAAATCGGAAAAAGCTTCGAGGGAAGACCTATATACGCCATGGGTATATCCAATTCTCAAGAAGTGAAACATGCCAAGGCCACAATGATCGTCGAATTTGGTATTCACGCGAGAGAGTGGGCTAGCCCAACATCAGCCCTTTATTTACTGCAACAGATTTTGTCAAATCCGGCTTGTGAAGACTACACTCAGCAACTCAAGTGGTACGTCATACCTGTCACTAATCCAGACGGCTACCACTTCTCAATCAAACAAGATCCGCTTTGGAGAAAAAATAGAAGGAAATTCCCGAATGAGGAGTGCGTTGGAGTAGATTTGAATAGGAACTTTCGGATTGGCTGGGATAAGCGGTTGTCGGACGATCGTTGCAAGGTTACTTATAGTGGCCCATATAACTTTTCCGAGTCGGAATCATTAGCAGTTAGAGGATTCGTCAACCGTATCGTACAAAACGAAAACGTGTCTGCCTATGTTGCTGTTCATGCTTGCGCTCAGACCATCTTGCATCCTTATGGTTACACCGCTGCGAAACAGCCCACTAACCTCGAGCTGTTGCAGAAGGTCGGGACGTTGATGTCAGCTGCAATCGAAGGCATCGCTGGGAATTATTATTCCGTGCAGGCAGCAAGCAGCCTGTACGAAGCAGGAGGCGGTTCAGACGATTGGGCGTACGAAGATCAAGCCATCCCGTTGGTGTACACTTTAGAACTCGGTTGTAAGACAGTTCCTTATGGACGGTCATGTTTTCATCCTACAAAGCGCGAAATGATTACACTTGTCAGAGAATGTTTTGCAGCACTTGGAGCTGTTGCAAAGTACTTGGATCCGTCTATTGGTCGAAATTCACTTCGATGCCCTTCGAAAGCACCCAGCTCAGACGCGAATCCTCTTACATTATTTCTATTAGAGGAGTTGATACTATTTGACGCTGTGGTAATTTCTGTAATCTGGTTACAAAGCTGTGGTGATACGAGGTAATAAACAATGTGATGTTGCAACATATCTCCCATTTTTAGCACGAATATCGCCAAACTTACAACCGGTTGTTGTCACTGATAGAACGGTATGATACCTAGTCGATATTGTAATATTCTATTCGCATAAAAGATTTGTGTGAAGGTCAGATTTGATTAAGTGCACTATCGGTTTATACCGACATACAAATACAAAAACTTCGAATAGTATCAACTTCAAAAACCATTCAATATTATATTCAATTGTATGCCCTAAGACGCGATCCATAGTACCCAATAGCGCAGCCAGGAATTACATTGAGGGGGTTCCAAAACCAGGGTGTCCGAGGGAGAAAAGTTTTGAAAAACGGTAGTAGGTGGAGGGTAATAAATAATTGAAAACGAATTTTACCTGAAAGTTTTCATAATCGAAAAACTTCATTTTTCAACGATTTTTTTAAAAATTTATAATAATTATCCTTATCCTTCACCCGTTTTCAGTTGAAATTGTAGCCAATCAGTGGCATAGCAGGTGGGGCCTGAACCCCCGAAATATTAAGACATTAAGATTTTAATATAAATATAGATTGGTATAGATTTTATCTCGCGCTATGCCACTAATAGTAGGTACCTATTGGCTACAATTTCAACTGAATGCCCTCCTTCTGTGTTTGTCCTTTCAATAGTTCAAAGTACAATATTTCAAGCCGTATCCATGACGAGCGTTTTCATTTATGGGATTTTCGCAGCAAAGGAAGCTATTGTTCTCGGTCCAAAATTTTAAAACTCGAATTTAAAAGTTGTTTTTATACCAAAATCCGTTTTAGAACATCCTGAATTCACAGCCAAAAGACACAAAAATCCTATGCAGATATATTGGCCAGCGAGACGTCAAATGAATGCGACGGGCGTAGGATAAAAAAAAACTCTGCAAATTCTTGACACAACGGTTCATTATCTTCTTTGTACAGATTACCCTTCTGTGTAGATCACTAGGTCTAAATGTCTAGATCCTAAATGTTAGATTAATTATTATTATCAATTATCACTAATTATTAACAATTTTATCAAGTACCTACTGAAAATTATTATAATTTATTGTTAGGTATTAATAATTCGTATTTATTATTAATAATAATAATTATTAATTATGATTAATTAATACGATATAATTCTGGGGTTTGTAATACTACGTCGGTAATAATTTTTCTATAAAATAAGTACCTACCAACAAACATTCGAAATCACCTTCATTTCCGTAGCACGAAACGCACCTCGGAAAAACAAACTCGACATCACTTAAGCCATATGAGGGGGGACCTTAGGGGGACCTAAGAGCTTGTTAGTATGAAACTGGACCTGTATTTCAACAGTTTGATTCACGATCGTGTTGTGAGGCACAATCTTTGAGCCGTCATTGTGAACGAACGGCTGGTCGTACAAAGCTGCGGATGGTCTTAAAAAATTCTTATGAATAAACTCTATCTAAATATGAAATAAAAAACATACCGTTTGTTGGGAATTTTTCGAGATATGGAATTTTCAACATTTCAAAATTCGTTTTGAACCCCTTCCCCTTGACCTAGGGTTATGAAAAGTTTAGTGGATCATTGTGGGGCTGGTCCAAACCCAGAAACCAAATTTCGTAATTTTAACTCAACGCTAACTGGGCAAAGTGCCGCGGACGGCGTACGGCGGACGGACGGATTTTTTTTTATTCGATTTTCTGAATCTACGTATCTTGAAACGTAAACCAACAAATTTTGAGGGGGGTTAAATTTTTTTTTTCTTTGGGCGATGCCAATGGTTCATTATCGAAGATAATAAACCAAAAAAGATTTTCAGACGGTAACTCTCGATAGAATTAAGATAAAAAGTGCCAATTTGCACAGAAATCGAAAGGTTAAGTTCGTAGATGGGCAGAATCGGGCCACTGTAAGGGTGTTTAAGGGAATTTTAAGGGGGGGGGGGGATTACCCATAAATTCCAAAACTGAGACTGTCATGTGGCTCTTGATTTTAAATGTTTTGTTTACGCTGTTTACAGAAAGTCAGAATTGCGATATCTTATTCCGTTCTCTAACTGGAGATGAAGAAACGTGGTTGTTACTTGAGATGTCACGGATCAACTGCTCTACTCAGACTACGGAATGAGATATCGCAATTCTGACTTCACCATCGTGTTCAGCTTTGAAAAATGTATAAACGGAGGTGTCACTCGGCATAAAAAAGAGAAAAATACCAGAAAAATGGAGACACTTTACATAAAACCAGTTATATCTTCGAAATTTCGCTCTTATAGCCATGCTGCATGACTGTGGATTTATATTCCATATTATTGTATGTGATCCAAGTGGTCGTTGTGCAGTATGGTACTCTATTAATAAGGTTCGGATCTACAATGTTGAAATTGGTTAAGTAAAGAGGACCTAATTCTGAGAGCGAGTTGAAGGTCTTGGTAACTTCACGCAGTCTCTTCAAGGCTCAAACTTGTGGTGAGGTCGTGGGAGTTTGAAATGAGGCAAGATTGGATTCGGAGCGAGGGTGTAGCCGAGGAATGTCATTATATTCTCCGATATCGGCGCTCCATTTTCCTCACTGGTCGTCGCCTATTGCTCCGCGAGGGCATCACAGAAGAAATGGCTTGGGCCGAGAGAATTAGGGGCGCTTCCTGCATTATATTTTACAAAATTAGATCCACCTTGAACCAAAAAGTAATTATGATGCTGAACATAATAAAGAGTATTCATGCCTGGCCCAGTTCCGACTGAATACGAATAGTAGGACTAAGTAATAGCTGCATGAACTCAGTTACTGCTATTCATCGATTAATAATTAATCAATGAATAGCAGTAACTGAGTTCATGCAGCTATTTCTTAGTCGTAGAATGTTTATTACTTAATTTCTAGAATTTTAATCACCCGCAATAATGTAGATTGGGAGGCGTGGGAATGTCTGAATAGGACACAATAATAATTATTCTAGATAATAAAATTCTAGAAACCAAACAACTGTTAGTTCCAATTGTTGGCGCAATTATTATTAAATGTCTTTGAATGAATGTTTACTTGCATCCATAAGAGCTATCATGGATTAAGATCAACTACATCGACGAAAATGATGCGTCGACTTTTCTCGTTTGCTTTCTTACTTAGTTTGTTTGGAATAATCAATTGTTTTTCCGTCTTGGAATTCGATTTGTGCAAACTAACGAACTCTGGGAGCGAGTACGTGGGGAAATTTTCTCAAACTACCTCTAACGAACCGTGCCAATCGTGGTCAGCATCTAAACCACATAACGTACCTGATAGGTTTTCAGGTTAGTGTGTAGTCTGTAGTGCGTTCAGTTGTTCTGTGATAGTTCAAAATTTATTGAGTGACTTACTCTTATCTCGTTTGTTAATGTAGATGAAACCTTCCCCGATGGAAATAAGAAGTTGGCAAATAACTATTGCCGCAATCCAGATAGGGACAAACAAGGGCCTTGGTGCTATTCTCTTAATCCAAGGAAGAGCAGAGAGCCTTGCAAAGTTCCTGTATGTTCAAACCCAAAATGTAGGTGAGTAAGATAATATCGTAATGTTTGATTGTTATTGTGGAAGCCTTGTTATAAAGAGAGAGAATAATTGGACGAGAGAAATTCGTTTCATTAAACTATGCCATACATGAAAATCGCATTGCTTCTTATAGCTATTAAAATTCTACTGAAATGTTCATGCATCTGATCAATTGATTCAAGATGGACGGGCATAGGCCTAGAGTACGCTGGGCCTCTAAGGGAGTCGTCAAAGCGCCGTGAATGCAGTCCTTGGTCAACGGATGGGAAGCTATTCAAAGAGCTTGATGAATTCAACCAATCGTATCCTGAAGGTTAGTGGGTACTAAGAGGGCTTGATCTTTACTATACGCAGAGGCGGATCAAAAGATTAAGAAAGCAAAATTGCTAAAGAAAAAAAATATAATATATTATATTATATATTATATCATTGAATTGGCCATGTACAAGTAGGAGTTAGGTAGAAACTCAGTTATTGTCAGTGATTCCGTGAACGCACTATGTGTAATAGAAATAATTAACTTTGTCTGCAAAATTCAATCCATATGTCAATTCAAGTTATGTTAGGTTATGAACCTCATGCGCCCCCCCCCCCCCCCCACATCAAAGTCTGGATCCTCCCCCGCGCAGACGTGAGTCACAATGAAGTGTTTTATATTCGTTGAGTAGGTACCCTGTAGGCAATTCAGTACCCATATCTTTGAAATGTGTTCTTTATTATTTAAATGAAACCAATGGATTTCAGTGTTATTACAAGGCATTCCCATACTACTTCTGAGAGAGGCAGTTCGGCATATCTTTACGGTTTCTGGCATTTGAAACTTGTTCCTCCTTGCTACAATCAAGTTTTGTTCTAAGGTGAAGAGTCAAAAGCTGCAGAATATCAATGTCCTCGAACTTGGACTGAAACAATGGTCACACCTGTTACATATATACCCAGAGTTGTGTTCTGCGTGTCGTCCACTCGCCTGTCACAACTTAGATGGTACAGTGGTTTCTCTTCCGCCCACGATATAGAGGGGCTGTTCCCTTGCCTTTCTTTTGGTAAAAGACTGTGCTCCAGCACCGTACTTTTTCTGCCTTATTCAACACTTGTCCGCAAGGGTGTGTCGATGGTCTCCTCGGGACAAACGGACCAGCTGGTGGCATGACCCTTTGGGCTGATCAGTCTGTGCGATCGTGGTGGTATAAAAAGTTACATACCTCAGGTACACACTAGCAAGCCTGATGAACTAATTTACTGCAGTGTTTGGCTAAGCGTTTAAATGGTGGGATCAACGACTTAGGCTCGACTTTACTTGGACTACTGATGTTTGATGTTTGAGGATGATCGTGGGAGACAACAATTGTGGTAAACGTACGCTGATAAAACCACATGCCCTGCCACCATGTTCATATTTACACTTGTTTGACAGTTTGATAGCGCCCCACCCCGCTTGATCACTTAAGACAAGTTACTATGCAATCCTATGTTATCCAGGCAACCGGATGTTGGCTTCAAGAGGATGCCGAAATCCTACAGAAGACCTAGGCGGTCCTTGGTGCTTCGTCGTAGAAAGTGAGGACATCTCCGACAACGTAGACTATCGAAAAGAATACTGCGATATCCCTTTTTGTTTTGCTCCCGATGGGATTACAGTTGTTGACATTAATGCTGGATCATTTTACTCTCACTTCACCGAAGTTTTTCATTACCCAAGTGAGCACCTTCCTGAGTACAGACTCACAGTATTTTTGCAGCCATTGGGGTCTGCGGATGATTTAATGGGAAAATGAGAACCATTCGACAAAATTAGTTAACTTATTTTTTTATGGATTGAGAAACATAATCATGTTCATAAAAAAGCGCGATGACGTCAGAACCTTTGAAGCATCTGATTGGTAGGGACTCAACTTAACGCATATTCAGCTACAGTAGCCACCCTCCCTGAAACTTACGAGATGGCCGATGGTGGGTGACGTCACCAAGTGGCGCCATTTTACGACCAAGTTTCAAATCAATCAGATTTCAATTGTGATTATCGATAAAGTTTTTTTTTTTTTTTTTTTTTTTTTTTTTTACATAGAAACTAGTGTTTACTTACAATATCAACTCAAATAACATCTTCAATTTTCATTTCTCATGCGCATACTCCATTGTACCCACTAATCTACCAATTGTAATATTAGTGAATCCTATCATGGACAGTCAGGAAAATAGATTGTTTCCTAATCAACTCTCAATCTTGACCACAGCGGACACAGTGGACGTAACATTCAAACTCTGGGCTCCTGGTGACTGGAACGTGGGAGAACTGAGGATTGCCCTGTCGTCATTAGCTGTCCCCACGACCGGTGATGAAATGCGAGAATTGGCATTCGGCTATGAGATCGTAATAAGAAATATAGGAGCAACTATTACCAGAATTGGGGATGAAACTGAAATATCGATCAACGAACCCGGTCTTTTGAACGGTGTGTTCTCCAACGTTTTGTATTTATATTTATCTCAATTGGTACGTTGTTTTCTGTTTTGTCCGAACCCCACGTTTTGTAGGTATAACTTGGACCAATCTCACTATAAGCAGAAGTCATGGAAATATACGAGTCAAGTACACTAATAGCGAGACGTCGTTAATGCTCCTAGAACTGATAGAAACCGGAGACACAATAATCGAACGTCAAAAATTCAAATATATTTCCTTCAAATCGAACGTTTTCATGTTCCTATTCGTGGACTATTCTGTGAAAAGAGATGGGCCATATGCGGAAGTCGAGGCAGAAGATAGAGCGGTAGAGCTTGAAGATTTCTGCCCGAAGCACCTCACGAACAGCGATCTTTTTGCCAAATATTTCGTTTTAAGGTGAGGTATGAGATTAAATGCAATTAAGATCATGGAGTTGAATTTCACTGCATTTTATCCATTTTAACTCGTGGGATTTTGTTGAGATTCCGTGAAAGGTGAGGTAAATTCTACGATATGTAATGGGGTTGACCTCATCAGTTGTAGTAGAATGAATGAAGAAGTTTGAAGGACTTGTATATGAAAAGTTAGAGGACAATATCAAGCGTGAGCAGCTCCCTAACGAGTGAGAGAATTGTAAACCAAAGGAGTTCTCTCGGAGGATGGACCAAACCAAATAGGTTTACTACAGGGTGGCAGTTTTACATGTGAGACAAAGGAGATCCTGGAACTACTCGGCAGAGTTCTCTTCCTGGACTCCACTGTCATAACTGGGGACCACAACCCATTGTTCACTATTATGAGAATGGACGCTGCCAGAAAAGACTGCACACACAAAGGAGAAATTCATATTTCATACCCACACTATATCAAACTTGATTATTCCTGGAATAAGTAAATCTAAAAATCTGGAAGTGCACTAATCATTTGGTACTGCATTCCTTGAGGTATTACTCCTTTAACTTAGTCCGATTACACTGGTCTAAAAAAAAAGTGGGGTATAATTTTGATGCGATATGTCATATCCTGCTAAACATAAATCTGCAATCAGATTGAGACCATCACATCCTGATTTCAGATCCCAGATTCATGTTTAGCTGGTCTAAATTCTTATGAGTATAGGTTAAACTGTAAGAAAATTGGTTTTCCAATGTTTTTCACTGTTTTTAACCCATTGTTTGAGGTTAGAAAAAATCAGGACGCGATGGCTCAATTCTGGGCGCGGATTCGTGCTCAGCAGGTCTCAATTCATATGAATATAGGTTTGAATGTTGAAAATAAAAAATGTCTTCTCCGAATTTTACGAGTGTATTTTCCCCGATTTTTGCTGTTTTTATCCCATTTTTTGAGGTTAGAAAAAAATCAGGACGTGATGGCTCAATTCTGGTCGCGGATTCGTGCTCAGCAGGCCATAATACTACGGATATGACATATCGCATCAAAAGTATACCCCACTTATTCTTTGTAGACCAGTGTTATCATACTGAGTGGTGACTTCTGTTATACTATATAAACATTTTGTAGTCTAATTGAATTATTCTCATTGATCTATATCCATGTTACAGGACGGTTAGTATCGGAAGCCTTCGGGTTTTAAATGTTTACATTCGTGGCTTCAAAGTGAACATTAAATTGTCCGTGATCCCAGGCCGCTCAAGTTTCCCATTTGTTCTCATCCAAATCGCACGAAACACTTGTACTGTCGTTCTGGTACATGAAGTCATTCAGAATGTTCTCGCTCATGTAGAAGTCACAGACGTATTAACAGGTTGGAGTTGGTCTCATTTCGAACTGAGTCTCTCAGGATCAAGGTAACATTTTTTCCCTTTCCCTGTACCTAATATTATTAGATATATTCATTCACAAGAGATATAATTAATTGGCTCAGCGCTTGAATTTAATATCAAGTATGGTTATACTTGGGGTAGTCTGGTTGTTTGCCAATAGATTCGTGGCATATCAAATGGTATCATTCAGTAGGAGCACATCAATATTATCATTTATATTTTAGTATCTTCTTATAACTTAGTTTTGGAAAAAGCACATCCCACGCGGGATCCCTTAAAACAAAGAAAGAAAGATGGATCGTCAACTAAATATATTTATCACCACTTTCACTTATCCAGCCGTTTTCTTGACCCTGCCCAGTCTGTGAGGAGACGACAGGGCCTTAATACGGTCTATAACGTCGTACGTATACGGATTGTGCGTGAATCGCATGAACCAATAATAGCTGCAAATATTTGTCGTGCATTCCTCGAAAGTCTGATCCCAATAATCACAATTGAAAACCTTGAGAACCTTTAGAGAGGTTTTCGGAACCCTGCTACTTGTTCTACCCTTATAGCCCTGGTTGTTCTGGCCATATATCTCCCATCTTACCTTTCAGTGATCTTCTTTGGCATCATTGAAAGAAAAATAATCAGCTAAAAATGCGCAGGAGATGTGGGCTTATGTTTGGAAATGCATACTTACGGCTAACGGGGAACAAGGCGCCATGTCATGACAGAATGATTGCAACCAGTCAAAATTGTGCTGGTCTGTTTTTGACGATTTTTTAAACTCAAGCCCAAAAATGATGAGTTATCAACAATAGCTCATAGAAAATTTAAAACATGCTCTTGATCCTCTTGCCGGTACGATAATAGAAAAATGACCGTAATATAAGATTTGCACTTCTTGGAAAAAGTGGCCTGTATTTGCAGAGCTCTATGCCGGGTTCTACTTGGTCTACTAAGTGCTAGTTGGGTTTTGTGTTTGGTATTACCAATTTTGAGTATAATGGGCAGCCTTGCTTTCGTAGTAGGTAGGACTGTTTTTTGTTTATGGGACTTTTGCTCTTGTGATTTTGTGAAATTTCTTTATTAAATTGTGCCTTTTCCTGAAAGAGGTTTTCCGCGCATTTTTATACTACACCCGGTGGAAACAATGCACTGCCACTGAAATTGTACGGAATTTTATATAGGTACTTCAAAAAAGGAACGAATAACTAATTTCTCCAAGAGGCCACGCCAAGAGTAACTCGAGGGTCTCACGGCATCTTCCCACATCGTCGTTTGGGCGACTTTTCAGCAGAGCCAAAAAACCATCTGCCAATGACTATGTTTACTGAGTAATTCAGTAAAATAAATCGTGATTTTTAGTGTTACCTAACTTAGGTACCTAACTTATACTTAGATCGATCCGCCGTGGGAAGACGCTTCGAATGGTATGCATAACTCATTTTGGCCAAAAGTGACGATGTGGGTTGTTGCCGTGAGACCCTCGAACTGCTTTTTGGCCAAAAAAGTGAAACTACTTCAAAATGTCCGCTGTTTTCCGAGCACCATGAAGTTAGCTAGCGTGAGTACAGGCGCGTATGCAAAGTTTGACTTTTTATGTGCCTACATTGGCTGGGCTACAAGGCTTCACCCAATTCTGAACACGACAAAACTTCCAACCAACATCAGGAAGGCTCGATTTCGAGAATGAGGGTCATGCGACATTGTCGAGGTACGGGAACACTGAGGCGTAGGCCAGCTTAGGCGATCGGAACATCGCGGCTGCTCGTATCGCTGCAAGGAAAGTTAACCCATTAACCATTAACCCAATGGTCCACTGGAGCCGTCGTCCAAAATCCCATGTTCTAATTTAATTCATATCTCTCCCTCACAAATATGTACGTCTTGTTCTTCGTACTTCTTTGTATTGTTATCTTGAGAAGCATTGAGAATCGCAGCTTCTTGTGTGTTAACACCAGTTGTCTATTATTTGCAGATTGCAATTGTTCATGCACTTGGAGGAAGGGATTCGGATGTTGCATGATCTGTCCAACCCCCAGTTCACCGGCTTGCGTTGGTTCTCCGTCAGTTCCTACGGTCATGCCAAGTGGGCCTTTTTCTGCCACCCAGTTTACGACAGAAGTTTGGAACCTTTTCCTCCAGAGTGTCGGGCGTCTGTGTTGGGATTAGACTACATTGGACATCAGTCGATCACTAACGAAGGATACTCGTGCTTACCCTGGGCCAGCCGTTATATCCATCAAGTGTTCAAGGTACGTTAAAAAATTGTGTATGGATTCAATCATTTATTGGGCAGTACTGAATCCATGAGTTCTCGTCATGCTGACATTCCCTGACAAGCTAAATATTGTAAAAATGAAATTCCTGCCTATGAACTAAATCACTCGCTACGAAATCGTGGAAACCCATGTCATAAAGAAAACAAGAGTATTTGAAAAATCGTCTATTTCCACCGAAATATCACTGTGAGACCGGTTTCGGTGATAAAAAAGTCGTCAGTAACAAAACCATGCTGAGGGTGCATTACAGAGATATGAACTTATTATAGGGACCTCAAAAGTGTAAGGTCGAGTTAGGACTGGTTGACAGAAGTGAAAAGAGAAGCAGAGTGCTATTGGCTTTTGACACGATGGGGAAGGGCTACAAAGTGAAAAGTCTGATGTGATTGGTTGCCACTAAGTGAAGGGAAATAGTTTCTGATTGGCTGTTTGAAGTGAAGGGGGTGTGATATGAGGTGCTATACCTAATAGAAGATTATAAAAATGGACGCCACAATTTTCTCCATTCTTCCAAAGAAATTACGCCATTCAATGATTTGCCTAACCTATCACTGTTAATAATTTCAAAATTTTCAAATTCATCTTACATCCTCCCTTTCTGCAAAAAAGTAGGGAACTCAATAAATTGCCTGTCTGCAAGATCAAAATTGAAGCCGTAACGTGCAAAAGCTGAATCCCCCTTACTATCCCTAAAATCTTTTTCGTGTTCCTTAATCCTTTCCCTAAACTTCCTACGAGCACAATCCGAATCGACTATAACAATTTTTCGACGTTTTTGAGTCGTTTTTGGTCTTCAGATGGTCGATTTCATCCTAAATGAACCCCTCAATTCGATTCAAATTCAACCTTTTGCGAGTTTTGGAGACATTTTCGATTCGAATTTCGGAAATTCCGAAGAGTCAATCTAACTCAATTTCCTTCCTTAATCCGAATCGATTATAACACTTGATGAGTATAGGGGGAGAATGATACATGTCCATAAAAGCTGATCTCGAGAAAAACCATCAATTCAGAACATACCTTCTTCTGTTCAAACAGCCAATTAGAAACTGTTTTCTTTCACTTGGCGACAAACCACTCGCATGAGACCTTTCACTTTGTAGCCATTCTTTAAACTTCAAGGGTTAAACATGATACGATACATACTTGTGTGGTCAATTGGGTGTATAATAAGGACTCTTTTTCGAATGAGACTTTTCCAACTATAAATAGTTGAACTGCCGTCTAGGACACGGAGTTCCCAGATGGTACCGTAGCGCGCGCTGTAAACTACTGCCGAAATCCTTCTGCTGACCCGAAAGGCCCTTATTGCTACGCTCGCGAGCCTAGCGGCGAAATAAATAAATTTACTTGCAACGTGGCAAACTGCACATTCAGAGACTGCCGGTTGGCTGGGACTGGAGATGATTACGTAGGAATGACCAATGTGACAAGGTCCAACAAAACTTGTCAGTCTTGGACAACCGATCGACCTCATTTCGTCGAGCGAAGTTGCCATAGAAGTGAAGGTTTTCCAGAAAGGTACATAGGTATTCTATATAATAGTCACCTTGTTGATACCGATTGTACTACGCTCATGATGTGATAATACATAGAAGCACGAAAATTCCTAAAATAGGTCAGCAAATAAAGCTCGGAACTACTGCCGAAATCCGAACCGCAACGTGGGTGGGCCGTGGTGTTACACAACTGACCGTGACCACGAAAAGGATCTATGTAACGTGCCTGACTGTTATGAACCGGAATCTTGTACGGTCCTCGTTCGCGGCCAGCCGAACCACAGAGTATTTATCGATCCTCGGAAAAGAACTTTCGGTATCAAGTTTAAAGCTAAGATCTGGAACCCGTCAGAGCTACCGGAATTGTCGTTCACCTTCTACCCCAAAGATGGAGCCGCGAATATGACTTTTGTAATGGGTAATGCAACTAGAAGATTTTTACCAAAGTCCGAAAAATCGAACAGAACTCATCATACTATCATGAGATTGTATGAAATGTATGAGAAATGAACGTAGTTTGGAGAACGTATCAGAGCTCGTATAGGTTCTTGATCAGCTTGAAATAGTAACATCACATGGTATGAATGAATGAATGTGAATTTATCGACAGAAAGAAAGTATTTACATACCTACGTGTAAAATGACATTTCTGTCCACCAACCAAATAAGTTCATAAAAACTTGTTGCGGCTGGTGGAGCTGATCTCAGCCAAAAATATGGAATTTCACCATAAATTAATGAAATTCCTTTATCTGGCTCATAAATGGTCTCCTAACATTCACAAAACTGCTGAAAATGAACATCTTACTCACTCTATAATAAGCATTCTTTTTTGCACGCTCGGTTTTAAGCTTAAGAAGCTTAAGCTTAGGAAACTGATTATTAGACGAACTACATTACGTTTATGCCTGTCACAGCCTCTATGGACTAGGGCTGCGTATCGAATACTCGATGTTTTAAAACATTCGATGTTTGTTTCTCCAGATATCGATGTTTTTTCCTTTCCCCCAAAATACCTATACCTACTTTCAAACCTTTTTACGTTTCAGTATTTAATTGCATTATTTCTGTGCCTTATTAAGAACTTTACTTTCCTACTACATTATTTCTTATTTTACGTTGCCCCTTTTGCATTTTATTGTTCTAGCAGCTGCAATTGGTTTGCATATTTTTCATGTCAGTCATGATTAGCTCGCGATAAGGTAGTAGGAAAGAAACCAAAACCACCACCACCACGTCTAATGTAACCGTGCAAGTTTTGGTTAACGCTAAAGTTTTCGATATTGCCAATATCGAAAAGTGGCAGATGAAGAGGCTTTTGGACCATCTTGGAAATAGCCTCAAAGATATGGCTGCAAACTGCTTTTTTTTTTGCATGAGGCCAACAATAAATATTAGGAATAAAATAAACTGTTTGATAAGTTGTCGCTCATTCCATTTTTCGGTCTTCTTTAACGTAAATTAGTACACTTTCATGTTTAATTTTTTTTTAAATAAGAAAAAAGTGACAGGTACCTACTGGTACTTAGGTAGGCCTCCAGTAGGCAAGGCACTTTTGGAAAATCATCGATGTCTTTCCAACCGGTACCCATCCCTACTACAGGTTGAATACCTGTTTTATAGACCAGCAAGCACGATTGAAAGCACGATGAAGCAGTGTTGTAGGGGACCGTGACCTCTTCCGAAGGGCTATCTCAAGTATGATATTATACGTAACTTGCAAGGATTTTAGCTTTTTCTTAAACTCACATCCCCATACAAAAATACCGTACTTCAACAAAGAAAAAATTAAGCCAACATAAATATTTCACAGTCGTACAGAAGACAGACAATTTTGGGCTACTTTAAAAACATGGAATAATTTTCTCAGTTCAGAAACCAAAGCACCAATATGGCAATTAAATTTCAAGTTATGGTTCTGGGTTATGGTTGTGGACTCCTAGATATTTACATTTTCCTCCCAATGGTAAGAAATTACAATTACATGGTGCGGAATTATGAAAACATGAAAAGTGATGGAAATCCACTTCAGAATGGCTAGAGCAATCGCGATTAGAGAAAGAAAACTTAATTAGCTAGGTTTTATCTACGTTGCGCCAAGCAATTTATATCCATCAGCTCTTGACGAGAAACAAATTATAATTAATTGTATTGATTAACTCTGGAAGATCGTTCCCATAAAATAAAACTGCTGGTAGGAGACCACTTATTTTTTGGTTTATTATCTTCGATAATGAACCATTGGAATCGCCCAAAGAAAAAAAAATTTTAAACCCCCCTCAAAATTTGTTGGTTTACGTTTCAAGATACGTAGATTCAGAAAATCGAATAAAAAAAAATCCGTCCGTCCGCCGTACGCCGTCCTCCGTACGCCGTACGCCGTCCTCCGTACGCCGTACGCCGTCCTCCGTACGCCGTCCGCCGTCCGCCGTCCGAGGCACTTTGCCCAGTTAGCGTTGAGTTAAAATTACGAAATTTGGTTTCTGGGTTTGGACCAGCACCACAATGATCCACGAAACTTTTCATAACCCTAGGTCAAGGGGAAGGGGTTCAAAACGAATTTTAAAATTTTGAAAATTTCATATCTCGAAAAATTCATATGGAACAGTATGTTTTTTATTTCATATTTAGATAGAGTTTGTTCCGTAGAATTTTTTAAGACCATCCGCAGCTCTGTACGACCAGCCGTTCGTTCACAATGACGGCTCAAAGATTGTGCCTCACAACCCGATCGTGAATCAAACTGTTGAAATACAGGTCCATTTTCATACTAACAAGCTCTTTGGAACATCATATGGCTTAAGTGATGTCGAGTTTGTTGTTCTGAGGTGCGTTTCGTGCTACGGAAATGAAGGTAATTTCGAATGTTTGTTGGTAGGTACTTCTTTTATAGAAAAATTATTACCGACGTAGTATTAAAAACCCCAGAATTATATCGTATTAATTAATCATAATTAATAATAATTATTATTAATAGTAAATACGAATTATTAATACCTAACAATAAATTATAATAATTTTCACTAGGTACTTGATAAAATTGTTAATAATTAGTGATAATTGATAATAATAATTAATCTAACATTTAGGATCTAGACATTTAGACCTAGTGATCTAGACAGAAGGGTGATCTGTACAAAGAAGATAATGAACCGTTGTGTCAAGAATTTGCAGAGTTTTTTTTTCTGTTTGATTATGCCTCTTACATGGGTGTATTTCCCATTTAATATGTACAGGAGCGGAGAAACAACAGTTTTTGAGGCTGTTCTTTTTTAATACCGAAGGAAGAAGGGCGCTATTGAAACAGTTCAATTTTCCACATTTTCTCTCAACTGGAAGATGGACTGCGATCACGTTGATAATTCGGGAACGTGAGTTCGTTGCAAAATATACAGATTCTTCCGAATCATTCTTCACTTGGAAATATTCCCCTTCGGAGAGATACTACGAGGTAAAAATCCTTTGAGATATTTCAGTAGTTTCCGTTGAACGCCTGAAATGAGTTAATTTGGTATTTATTTGCCTATTCGAAATGAGAAGATTGATGTTTCATTTAGTTGTGAGTTTGAGAAGCTGCAATGTTGTTAATTTAATTATTTTTTATTATTCACTGTCTCAGACGCTCGACGAAACTGGACCTGTCGTTTGCATAACACCGTTTTCTCCGTTGTATTTTTCATACGGCGGCGGTCGAGGGAAAAATGATTTCATCGGATTGAGCTTTCCCTGTGAAGACTGCCACACCGAACTCGTCAGAGGTCCGAACCGCGACGGTGTGGTTTACTACCCCGTGAACTTGTGGACTGAAGGTACTTGTAACTCCTTTCAGCGATTAATTGTAAAGGGTTCAACATTTTTGATTAGTACACTAAGTGTACTAAGTGTTGATCTTTTGATATTAAGCATTCCAATACAACTTGATACCTCCTATCTAAACTCGCTCAGCGACTGTCCGGCTGGGCAAAACCGCTCAGCTGCCACCCGGCTGCCAACAATCGCTACATCTCGTGCCACGCTGCAGAAAACCCTTAACTTTGGAGCTAACTTTGGGGGAAACCGAATTGAAGTCTTAGGGCAACTCCAATTCACTTTTATCGATCAAAGTTATGATTTTAAACGATGGAACATAGCCTAATCTGCTTAATTCTTATCTGCGAACATAAATAGACCATGAAAACACAACGCAATGTAACCTTCATGTAACCATCGGCCAACAGTGCGCGCCAGTCGCAGGGAAAGGTTAGCTAAGCGGTTGTACGCTGGAGCCCCCTGACCAATTTTGAGGTAAGGTCGATTTTCAAAACGTCGTAGAGAATTCATAACGCCATTTCGGGTTTTCATATTTTATCAGACGGAAGACACGATGATTGTTTATTGAAATGGGTAAAAAAGTCATTTTTGCCAAAATAGCCATTTAAGCGGTTTTCCGCAGCGTCGTACGAGATGTGCGATTTTTGGGAGCGCAGTCGCAGTTAAGCGATTGTTGGCAGCCAAATGGCAGGTAAGCGGTTTTACCCAGCCGGACAATCGCTGAGCGAGTATAGTTAGCATTTTGGGGCATTTTGAATCCAACCCTAGATTTAAATACTTGATAATTTTACTGGATGCCAAAAATGCTGTGTAAATTCAGATCAGCCCTAATATTAAACATCAGATCAGACCCAACATTAAAGATTTAACCCAATATTGTTTTTTTAACGACCCTTTTGGAACTGAGGTTTTTCAAATCTCAGGAATGACCCCAATTCGATCATTTTTGTTCTGGGCTCCTGTCTTACAATAAGATCAGATAGAATGGAAAAACACTTGAAATCGTTGCGATTTTCTTCACCACGGTTATTCAAGTTATGAATAATTCATAATAAAATAATTGTATAAGTAATTATTATTGTATTATAATAATTTACCTTGAGAAGTACCTGCAAATACTCAAAATTACCTTCTTTCGGTACACTCAGAACAAGAAATTCGGTATGATGTCGTGATTGGTCCCCAGTATGAAAATTCACCAGAACTTCTACTGTTTGATAACATGCTCATATTGACGATTTTTCTCGACTCTAACTTCAAGCACTCCTTGTGATCGTACAACGCTAAGGATGGTCTTCAAGAATTCTCCGAGTTAAAATATATTCAAATCTGTTCGAAAAACTATCGTTTTATTTAAAAGTTCTGAGATATGACGTTTTGAACATTTCTCACCCTGTCTTGTTTCAAGGCTCTTCCTGGTCCTGGTTCGAGCCCGCATGCCAAATTTCATAATTCTCAGTTTATTCAAGGGCAAAGTGACGCGGGCGGCGGATAGACGGATTTATTTTTATTAGATTTTTGGTTTATACTTGGGTATCTTGTAACCTAAACTTACCAATTTTTAGCCAAATTAGTTTTCTTGGTCGGTTCCAATAGTAAATTTTGAAAATAATAAACCAAAAAATTGCATTAATAATGAAATAGGCTGAATTCAAGTATTAGTGTTAACTTGAAGTATGGGAGGTAGAGTAACCTTTCCGAGAAGAAATTACATCTGAGATTGATTCCATCCAAAACGAATTCGTGCTCCATTTTCATTCTTTCTGGCATCTAAACGTTCCCACTTCTCGTGCCTTGTTTATAACGCCCCAAAAGTTCCATTCGAAATTTGATTTGAAACATGAATAGTGTTTTTTACGACGGCAAATTGGTTACTATGTCTGGAAACGTTAACCAGGGCCCTCCTCAAATTCTTGAAGTTGGTTTGAGCTGAGCTACAGTTTTTCGGATGAGCAAAAATCAAAATGAATTTTTATCGGTGGTTTGGGGGTGATCACTAAATGGGTTTGAACTCAGAGAATCAAGAATAAGATTGAAGACAAAATATTTTTCTTATTGGGGCATCTTTTTGTATTATAATCTTCCTCTACACCTCTCCCTAAGAACGGAATACCATATTGTATCAAGGGTGACTGTTCCATAGTGTCCCATTTACAACAGGCGATGTCAGTATGTCTGTCCTATGTGAAGGGAGTGGAAACGTGTTTTTCTTGATTGTAACCGAAAATGCACTCGAAAGATCTGGTCGGATGCCAGGGAGACGGTGGGCAGATTTTCAAAACAAATTAAACACCCCAGAGCTTGGAAATTTTTATTTTTCAGTCACACATGTTCACTTTTTCCTCTCCTTTATCCAGGAAAGGAACTTGATTCACAAGACAAACCAAAGGTAAACCTGAAAATCTATTTACGAGGAAAAGGAGCGGCGAATTTATCATTCTACGGACTCCCTTCAAGAGACGAGCCTGTTGCTCAGATTCGGCTGAACGAAGTGACTCAGGACGGGGTGAATAGATTTTTCATATTCTCTCGGAGGAAGAAAAAGTTGGAAAAGGTCTATAAAGGCACCGTCGAAGGAGTCAGGATGTACAGTGAGACAGACTGGACGGACTTTTATGTCGGTGAGTGAACCTCAAGTATTTGTAAAAACAAATTAAGTAATATAATAACTGAATTTCTTGAATTGTCTTAATCTCTCGTTAGAACTTTGCACGACGACGGGTCTGCTAAGGAGGAAAACTCAAGTAATTGGGAACTGGAAGCATTCTAACGTACCGGTGTATTTCTTCACTGTCGAATCTTGGGAGGATGACGTGCTTTGGACGGCGTCTTGTGATCCGCCTGACATCAGTCGAGGGATTGTCAACGGCGAATGGTCACCTTGGTCGCCCTGGACTTGCTCCGCAAGTTGCGGTGGTGGCAAAGGATTCAGGTATTGGAAACTGAACTTGGTCGGTAGGTTTTCGTTGTTTACTCTCAAGACTTGAAATTATACACATCCATAGTTAGTGGTTCATTTCGCAGTAAGAATTCACAAGGGGCGTTTTACAAAAACTTTCTCAATGGAAACGTCTAATACGGCCTCCACAGTCATTCCAGTGACCCCATTTTTTCGCCGGTACTTCATATTGACTTATTTATCCAAATGTACCTAAATACGTATTATTACAAAATCGATTTTGCCATTGAAGGAATCGATCGGTCCTTCGCAATTGAGGCGATTTTTCAAATTTTACGCTCGATTATTTGGGGTTTTTGTTAAGGAGAAATGCCTCATCTCGATAGAAAAAACGGAGGTATAGAGCGAGAGAGTCTATTTCCACGAAAATAATGAGTACAGTTGTTAAATCGATTTCGACTATTAGGTCATTATCAGTAACAAACATGAACTGAAAGTACATCATGAAATACAGCTTATATAGTAGCAGAAGTGAAAGGTATCATCCAATCCAATTGAAGCAGGTTACAGTGAAGGGAGAACTTAAATCCTATTGGGTCAGAGAAGGGAAGCGGCGGATCAACAAATCGCACGCTGGGAGCAATACTGGTACAAAAATAAGATTGTTTGGAGTAATACAGGTATAAGTATAAAAGCAGGACTTTAGGGAAGATTTTGGAAATGGTTGCTCATGGTTGCTCATGGTTGAGATGGTATTTTGCGATTCTAATCTTTCAACGAGGCCTCTTTTATGAACTATCATAAAACCCTTACAGCTCGCCGAGCCCAATCCGATGGAAATCGACGATTTCGGGCTTATACCAGTATTGCTCCCAGCGTGCGAAATGCCAATTAAGGCAGACAAAGTGAAAGGGAGCTTAAATAATGGTGAGGGTAACATTGTGGGGGGGGGGGGGGGGTTACCAAGCTATTGCAGGAATGAACCTATTAACGGTGAAATATGTTGAGGAATCACCTCATTTAGACATTTACCAGACCTATCACTCTTAAGAATTTCGAATTTTTCAAGTACATCCAACATACCTCCCATTGGAAAATCTGCATGCTGTAGACGCTTACCCAGTTCCACTAAAAGAAGAAGTTTTTCCGAGCTTTCGGCTTTAATAAGCCATCTTCGGGGCTGCAACATATATTGACATCTGTTATAGGTTTTTGACCGTTGTCGGAATCATCAACTTACAATTCTAATTAATTTAATGGTAGGTACAGTTGTTGACTTACGTAGGTAGCTATTGTTTCCTCAACCCGGTCTCTTTCGTTCAGAATAAACTACATGTCAGGTTATTATGTTTCTCAGTAGGTACCTCCACGTACGGCTATCCGTACCTGACATGTAGTTTATTCTGAACGAAAGAGACCGGGTTGAGGGAACAATACCTACCTACGTAAGTCAACAACTGTACCTACCATTAAATTAATTAGAATTGTAAGTTGATGATTCCGACAGCGGTCAAACCTATAACAGATGTCAATATATGTTGCAGCCCTGAAGATGGCTTATTAAAGCCGAAAGCTCGGAAAAACTTCTTCTTTTCTTACCGCCTCCTACAACCCTCCAAACAGACAAAGGTTTTTCAACCAAAGGAGAAAATGAACAATACAGAAAATTAACAGTAACTGTTAACTAATTGTTCATCTTTTAGTAACTGTTACACTAATTGTTCATCTTCACCATCCAATGTACCTTAATAGAACTTCGGTGTTTTCCCGAGGTGCTGGCCTTTGGAGGCAGGAAAAACGGATTTTATTTACACTAGATAACTGTAGTGGCCATTCCCAAGTCAATGGCTTCAAAAACAGGTTTCATGCTCGTGTAGCGATCATCAAGTGTAGGCAGTGTGTAGCATACAGTGAACATTATTATGGAAAAAGAGTTTCTCTTCATTATTGAAAATAATTTATCGATTAACCGGAATTCGTTTATGCTAGAAGTGAGTCTAACATTTGCGTGACCACACATGATAGAACCTGTTCTCCAGGCCTATGTTTAGCTCGTGTGTGCAGGTGTTGAGGGGTGAGCTTATCTGTTGGTATGCGTGACATAATCAGATAAACGTTGCAGTACGCATTTCTAATTCCCACACCACACTTTCTCAATTTCATGAGACACCTCAAAACTAGGTCTTTGCCGGCAGAAGAATTCCCACTGTTAGACACGTGAGTAGTATAAGCGACATACTTCATTACTAAATTATCATTATTTTTTGATAGCACATTTGAATTCCCACTGTTAGACACGTGAGTAATATAAGCGACATACTTCATTACTAAATTATCATTATTTAATGAATCTCGCTCTAAGTTCGCTGTTCCTTCAAAAAGTACACCTGAATCAAAGATTCCTCTAAATTCGGCTGTGTATGCCGTGTTTCCGTTATATTTCCTCGTCTATACGGTCAAGTAAGTTCTCAAACCAATTATTAAAGATATTAATTTATTTGTATCTACCAGAGTTTAATAATCACACTTATTTGAACAGGACCAGAACATGTACGAATCCACGGCCGTCAATTTACGGAGAATCGTGCAGAGGGGACGATATTATAATTGGCGCATGTAACAATTTCCCGTGTGGGAGAATATCACCTTACACTTTCGAACTGCTCAAAGAAGACCTGAGGAGAACCGCTTCCACCCAACTAACAACTGGGGAAGGACTCTCTGTAAAAGTGAGAAATTAGTGGGTAATTATATAACTTTCAGGGTAGTAGAAATAATAATACATTTTTATAAATACGTGATGCATAAGACATATAGGTAGGTATATATTTCCCATTTGACTTAACAGTTTTACATTTAACAGTTTTGGGCGGTAAAAAGTAGGAATAAGATTTGGTTTGTTAAGAGATTTGATCGGTGATTATAGATCAAACTCCCTCTTTTGATGTGCCTAACCTTTTTTGCATTTAAACTTGAATTTTTGATCGAAGGAACAAGATAATATCGAAGTTGAAATGGTTTGAATGAAAAGTTTTATGAAATTGGCCAGTTGCCAGGATTTTTTTTTTGTTTTTTTTTTTAATGAGTAGTGACGTAAGAATCTAAAGATTCTTAGTATTTAATGGTTTCACATTTGTCTATGTTTGAGCTGCTGTTATGGTCATTAGATGGTACTTTTCAAGAATCAAAGTACACTACTTAATCTTATATGAAATTTAACGTTGATTCCGAAAATGTGGTCAAAGTTAAAATTGATGAAGTAAAGTGGAGAAATTTGAGTTTAAAGGAGATAAAACAAAGTTCTTCTGAGAAACCTTTAAAAAAGTTATATCTTGAGAAAGGATTGAGACAAAAATATGAGGTTGGCAGCATTTAATGTTTCTTTGCATCTACAAGTGGATCACCCTGTATAATGATTTTTTTTTTAAATTTTAATAATCGATATATATTTGGCATATCAGTAACATAACAACTGAGCTTCGGCTCGTCAAGTAAATTACCTGCAATATTATATCAACAATTATTGTTTGTAGAGTTTTTAGCCCAGTGACTCAAGATGATATGTTGATGAGTATTTAACTTAATATTGGGCAATGAAAATATAATATTTGTCTAATCATGAAACATGTCTGCAGTACTACGTTGCTGGTTGTAGGCATGTCTGCCTAAGGGTTTATACAGTCGTCCAAATTTATTGAATTCTCAATCAGTTTATAGAGGGTGTTCGCCACTTGGTGAAGAAGACAACATTGGGTCAAACTAGACCGAAAAAGGAGGGATTGAGATAGAAAAGTGCGGCGTTCTACTCCTTTTTCAGTCTAGTTGTACAAATATTTTCTTTTACACCTAGTGGCGAACACCCTGCATTAAGCCAAAATTCACACGAACTGTAATTCGAATTTTATTCCAGATTTCGTGTAGCTCTAAACGACTGAGGATGATAAAAGCTGAAGAACCCACGGCTCGGATACAGTGGGAAAAGAACGCAGTGGTCGTAGCACCTGAAGCCATTTTGGAGGCTGTTGATGAAGACGATTACAGTCTGACAGTTTCAAACGTGACGAGGGACAGCACGGGGGTCTACGCTTGTATGATTCATACAGGCGACGGCATCGTGACCGCAGTCGAAATAACTACAGTCGTTGTGGCGACAGTGAGGTTAGTTTGAAATAAAGTGAACTGTTGAAGTGGATGTGATAAGGGTGTTTCGTTAAGGATTATACGTCTAGAGATAAAATTGTGACACAGGAGAGAGAAACATGACGGAAATTTCAAGTGACATTTAAAAAGTACGTGGAATGGAATTGAGGTGATCAATTAGTCAGTTCTGCCAAGCCATTTCCTTTGTTTTTCCTTCTAACTGCAATAGTACGTTTATTTCGTCCCGTTTTGTGATTTGTTTTGTTATTCACAATTGAGAACTTCAGCGCTGATGGGTGTGGAATTAAATTAATGAATTCGAGGTTGTCTCATATGGTTTTGATCTTTGTGAACTTGTATGGATAGAGTGAAATTGCGGCATAAAATACAATTAGGGGTGGACCAGTAGGCCAAAGATGGAATACTAAGTGGCAATTATTAGGAGGTTAGAATACCTAGAGAAGACTTTTGCTCCGACGTAAGTGACCAGTACGGAATGAAGTGAGCAAATATGTATAAATGTTCGAAGAAGGCAGGGTTTTATAAAGAAATGTATCTATCTGATACCACCCTATGTACCATGACACAAATACATAGCGAGTAGGGGAATTGCCGTCGCTATATTTGGACTCCGATCAATATATTGCCTATTCATTTAAGATCCACTTTTTAAACGCACCGGTGTGACAGGCCTGTGGTTTAGAGGAAGGTAGGTACGCTGGAGCATAATATGAAACATATGCATATCTTCGCTCAAGTTCTATCATTGCCTATCTCCAAAACGGAGATTTTCAGGAACAACAAAAAACTGATTTGCAACTCTATCTACCTATCATGATAAATCTATTTTATATTAATATAGACAACTCTCTGTATAGATGTTTTTACAATGTTTCCTTGGATACTGTTTCTATTTAAAAAAAAAAAAAAAAAAAAAAACTGTTGAATTAGGCTATGATAGCGGGAAATCGAAGGATTTGAGATAAGCCAGTTTCTAGTTGAAGTGTCCAGAAACCAGTGGTATTATAGCACGGGGAATTGGAAAATACATGAAAAACCGGTTCAAACTCAAAACCTCATTTTTTGAGATAGGCCATGAGAGAATTAAGCGACGATATTATGGTACATGACGATGTGCGCAGGCGTTTTTGTTTAGGGAATTACTTCCCTCCACGACCATCCGTTCAACTACCATCGATTAACCAGCTGTACTGACAATTATAACAACATTTATGTTAATTAATGCAGTTTTCAAGGATTTGAATGTTTTGATTTAAGAGCAGTGTTACTTTTCTATTTGTATCCTGGCAAAATTTATCTCTGTACAACGTCAATGATGTTGCTTGTTCTACTTAAAAGTATGTAACATACAAATTTACATTTGCAGGCCTATCAGAAAGCGAGTTGGACAATCCCTGGTGCTTCCAAGTAACGCCGAGTTATTGGGGAAAGTATATGCTAGATTAACGTAAGAATCGTCTTCATCCAATATGAAAATTACTTTTAGCAGATTTTCGGACTTTTAAAATTCGATTTTCCGAAAAATTTTTATACCAAAATCCGTTTCAGATCATATGTACATATACTCGTATATACCTACAGGGCGTCCAAATTATGATCCGAAAAACTTCACCCACGTGTTCTACAACTAATTTGCGACAAAAATTGACTCCTAGAGTTTTTTTTAGAGGCTTCGTTTCTGAGTTATTTAACTTTTAAGATTGGATATAATGTAGTAGGGTATGTTAGTTTTCAAGGAAATCTTCGTGTTATTCATAGGGTTGAGTGGTTGCACAATTCGGAAACGTACAGGCTGTACGATTTTGACAATGATGTGGTGGGGAACGAGACCATTTTCCCACTATTGAAAGAATTTGAAGGCACATGGGAGTGCCGTGTGTATCAGGATCCGTTGGGATTGACATGGACTACCAATTTGCTCACGCTTGACGTTCAGCCAAAACCTCGTATCAGCAATCGCCTATTAGAAAAAGCAGCCAACATTCCCGTTATAATCAAACTTGAAGTGAGCACAATAAAGTTGAACGGTGTAAATTATGAGGGGAAAATGTGCATGTGTTGACATCATACGCCCTCTGGGCGGCACTTCGTAGTTTGTGGCGATTGGAAAGACTGACATATAAATTGCTGAGTCCACGTATGTAAAACTAACCACGTTTTTCCAAATTTCAGGACGCGTCAGATAACCGGCTTGCAATGACAATATTCTATGTGTTGTTGTTCGGATTGCTGTATTTATTCGTGCATCTGGTGGTAAGAAAGGCGTGCAGGGGGAAGAAAGATGATACAGTCGCATGTGATGACAAAAGCCCTCTATTGCATAATCACTGTTGTTCTGATATGAGCGATACAAGTAGCGTATGCAGCGAGCAAAGTTACTACTCAAGAAGGCGCTCCCGGTCCCAACTGTTGCAATAAGACAACCCGCACGTAAGTTCACTACCCACTCCGACTTTCTGCCTCTGGATCAATCGATATTATTCAATAAATATTTACCTTTTACGAAACAGATATTTTTACCAAGTTGAAGTGTAAATTTAACAGGTAATCAACAAATCAATTGCCCATAATTATTACATCAAATTATTCATATTCGCCGATGTGTGGTCGTATCAATAACAACCTCTTTACACATTCCTCTATAACCTCTTTTCACATGACTTCCCCAGGTGCCAGGATGCAACCATTGCACACTATGCCAGTGTGTCATTCTGAGTCAGACACAAATATTCACATCACAGACACAACGCATTCTGGTCAGAGAGGGTTTGGTCCTTTTCAGCCTTCGTACATCCAGGAGGTTCAGTACTTCAACATTCCTGTGCTTGTGGAGACGTTTTCATGGTCCGTTGCTCGATTTTTAACAACTTTGTTCACCATCTTGACTTTAAGATCGCGATGGAGATCATCCGTTCGAACATACCAGGGGGAATTAACTATGCTCTTGAGAATTTTGTTTTGCGTTGTTTGGATTATTTTCAAGTTGCTCTTCTTAGTGCAGCCCCATAACTGGCAGCCGTAAGCCCATATTGGTTTGATCACTTGTTCGTACAGTAGCATTTTGTTATGTATAGGCAGTTGGGATTTTCTCCCAACGAGCCAGAACATCTTCTTGAATTTTAGGTTGATTTCTTCCTTCTTCTTCTTTACGTGCTCCTTCCAGCGGAGCTTGGCGTCCAGGGTCATTCCAAGGTACTCAGCAGTATCAGCATATGGGACGATTCGGGAGTTCATTTCTATAGGTATTGTTCTCACTTTCCTTTATGTAAAGTTAATGTGTTTTGACTTTGCTTCGTTGAGTTTTATTCTCCATCTTTTGGTCCATTGATGGATACTGTTCACGGATTCCTGTAGTTTACTCGAGGCAGGACTTACTTCCTCAACTGTGGGACCAACAGCCAGGATTGCTGTGTCATCTGCAAACCTTGCTGTCACAGCTTCTGTTGCTTTTGGTGTATAGTAGATACGGTACTCCTGCTTTTACGTCCCGCAATTGAGAGTATTCTTCTTCGTGTTTTACCTTAAAATGCCTTTCCGTTAGACAAGACTCTAAAAACCTATAATACTGTACAGGGATTGTAGCTTTGTAGCTTTGATTGAAGTCTCTTATGCCAGACTTTGTCAAACGCCTGAGAGACGTCAAGGAACACTGCTGATAGATCAGGTACATCGCATCACCAGCGCGATAGAGAAATGCTTCGTCATTTGAAAATTTGTCATTTGATAATTCCTCAACTTATAAATAATTTATACAAAATAGAATTTATAAGTTGAGGAATTGTCTCATACACTCGCTTTAATCATACTTAGTAGAATCGTTGAACTTGTATAATTTGAATAACAAAGGAAGGCGAGGAATAAATTTAAAGGTATGATTAGCTTCAATAAAACCCTATGAACTGAGGAACTTCAATTTGATTCTTAGCAACGTTCCATAGGACCAAAGAAAACCGTGGGTAGAATCTGAGAATGGATTATTATAATCAGTCAAGCTACGTTTTATTCAAGGAATAGTTAACTCAAGCCTTCTAGGAAGACATGAATTGGAGATGCCCTACGTTTAGTTTGAGAAAGTGGAAGAAAATTGGAGTCTCGGTTGGTAAAGTTACTGTTGACGTACCCAGTTCTTCCTAATGACAAAATAACTTGAATGGGAGGGAGTTTTCAAAATAAATATCCCTTGGTATAGTTCGAAGAAGAAAGATTTATCCGACGTCAAAACAGGAACCCGTTCCCATGCTCCGTAACATTGTTTTAGAGGAAGAAACGAAGCTGGCTACTCATTAAAGAGGGGTTAGCCATCTAACCATCTTGAAAGGGTTATTCAAAGAGAGTGTGGCAGGAACTGAAAGGGACGAGGATGGCGGTGGAATATATTCGCTACCGCCTCCTCTATGTGCTCGTTAACTATGATGGAACGCAAATTGCTTGGAGAGGAAGTCTTAACCGATGAGCTTCAATCTTTATTCACGTCAATTTCAGCTTTTCACGGCAGAGCATATCTGAAATTTAATGATGTTATTACGCCGTTTTCATTCGGAATGTACAGAACGGAATGTACTGACGTTTCATCCGTCAGTTTCAGAATAGAGGGATTCAATTCACTGCCATAATCAAGTGGATTACAGAGACCGTTCTTAGAGTTGCTCCTTTTCTCAAAACTCGTGTGTTGGATGTTGGTACGAACCGGTATGTGAATTACAAAAATACCTACCTCACTGTCTGCGCGGTTAACAGAGGAATTCTGTTGGGTGAACACTCAGTAATTAATCAGGTGAAATGTAAACGTTTTTGAAACTCGAATCAGCAAAGCAGTGACGCAGCAACAAAGCTCAGGTTCTGACATTACTGCCCTGGTATTAGCGAAAAGAAAGCTATTGTTCTCGGTTCGAAATTTGTACAACTCGAATTTCCGAAAACTTTTCATACCAAAATGGTGTCCGGTGTGTGGTGTCTGACAGCTCTCTTACGTGTTCTACATTTAATTTCCGACCAAATGTTTTTTTAATCCACTCAAAATCCGACTTTTTCCACTTTTAAGATTTCTTAGGTGTGTTCGACCTTACTTCACAAATATTGCCATAACTCCCTTAATTTGCACTGATATATAAATTTGAGGGTACCGTTGGAAAGGTCCCACTTTCTTAATGCCTAACGAATTGTTTTTAGGTGGAACTGAAAAGTGAAAATAGCGTAGATTTTGTCACAATATCAAAATCACCTGTTTTTTAAACGCTTGGGGATCGTATTAGTTCTTATAGCAGAATTGTGAAGGTATACTAAAAAATGCGACCCCTAGACCCTCTGACCCTAGTTTTTATTTTTTGAGCAGTTTTCACAGTTCTGCTATAACCAAGCGTTTAAAAAACAGGCGATTTTGAGATTTTGACAAAATTCACTTTTCAGACTCCATTTTCACTCCTAAGTTCTAACTAAAAAACCTTTGTTAGGTATTAATGAGGCAGGAAATGTAACGTTCTTTCCAACGGCATTGACAAATTTGAATTAAAGTGCAAATTGAGGTAGTTATGACCATATTAGTGAAGTAAGGTCGAAAACACGAAAAAAACTCTTGAATGGAAAAAGTGGAAAAAGTGGGATTTTGAGTGGATTAAAAAAAAGTCTACACTTTTGGTCGGAAATTGAACGTAGGAGAGCTGTCATACAACATTCGCGTTACACCCTGTATAATAAATAATTTTTTGCAGTGTACTTCATTTTATAGATTTTTCAGCGCTGAACACGATGGTCAGAATTGCGATGTATCAACCGTGAAGAACATCTCAAGTAACAACCACTTTTCTTCATCATCAAAGTGCTGCAGTTTGACAACGGAATGAGATATCGCAATTCTGCATTCACTATGAGGTGTCACTTGTGAGACTGTTTCACTTTGGGAATTTATGGGTGATTTTCACCCCCTAAAACTCCCCAAAACCCCCCTTAGTGTGGCCCGATTCGGCCCTTTGAACTTGCCTTTCGATTGCCAAGACGGATTTCTTTGCAAATTTGAACTTTAATTCGCAATTCTGTCGAGATTAATCGTCTGGATTGACATCTAAACATAAATAGATAAAAATATCAAATGTCCACAAAACATTCGTCCTGCCAATCGAAAGGCAACGTTCATAGATAGGCAGGATCGGGCCATCCTAAGATGTGGTGAGGGGGGGGGGGTGTGGGAAAATTACCCATAAATGCCCAAAATGTCTGACAAGTGACATCTTGTTTTAAAGTATCTTATTCCGTTCTCAAACTGGAGCTCATTGAACATGAAGAAACGTCGTTGATCCTTGACATATTCTTCATGGTTAGTCCGCTCTAATCTGATAACGAAGAGAGATATCGCAATTCTGACTTAACAGTCGTGTTCAGCGTTGAAAAGTCCATAAACTAAGGTGTTACTCTGCAAAAGGACGAGACAACATTTATAATAATACTACTACAATGGAGACATTTTACATAAAACCAGTTTTTTCATCAAAAATTCGCTCTTATAGCCATGCTGCATGACTGGATTTTTTTGTCATTCTAAAACCTTACCTGTGATAGACTTGAAATGTCAATCACCATACTGTTAACAAACAATAACACAGTATGGTGGTTGAGATTTCATGTTTGTTAGGTTACAATGTTTTTGACATTTTATGTCTTTGGCACATAACTCGAAAAACGTTACACAAAAGTGTTACACGAAATCGTCACGAAAATTTCTGATGATTTTCGCTTACAACCGATTCGTTGCTACGGAACTTTATCTTCGCCAGTTATCATCCTACAAAAGTCGTTCACCACTCGTTGGATAGCTCTCGATTTACCTAACCATATTACGTTAACCACTGCGGAGTGCGTGGCCGACAAGCTGCGGTATGAGCGTGATTGTTTAAATAATTGTTTACACACAGGTGATCATTCTCAGTAATTTATATTGTCTATACGAATGCAAGCTTCATAATTTATGATGAACCCTACAATTAAGTATAACAACTACGCTACTGGGGTAGGTGATGTAGCATTGTTCGAAGGTTCTTGAATCACTTCTTTAAATACATAAAATGTCCCAATATGTTTTAATTCTCGACGGTATCAACAACAAGATGGAGTTGACATTCTTTTGACATTTTCATGTCTTTGCTTTGGGACATAAACTGAAACGGGAAAAATTTGTTTCCTTGATTCACCCTTTCCCTCAGAACACAAGCGACAGGCGGGCCACTACGTCAGAGCCTATGACGCACGAGCGTATGACGTCAAGCGGCCGGCAGGAGGGCAACTAGTACGTCACAGCCTATGCCGTAAGAGCCTGTGACGTCAGAGGGCTGGCTGGCTAGGTGATTGGGTTTTAATAAGCCTCTGGAATTCCGCGCCTTCATTTTGCATCCATTTACATCTTCACGTTGAAAAATCCTTCATCTTGTCGCTAATTTTATTTCGTTAAGCATTGTGAACCACTGATACGTTTTGATGACGTAATGGTATTGATTTATATTACATAACGTTTAATCATTACTCAGTTCTTACATCTTTGGATTTGGATGACCTTTAAATGACAAGGCTGTGAGTGGGTAGCTTGAATGATTATGTCAAAGACGGATATCAAAGTGGTGCAAAAGACAGGCAGTTGGCACCTGTACAAGTGCGTTACAGAATTCGACAACTCTACATCCTTCTGACAAGTGACAACATCCCTCTTCATGCCAAACGACTCCTGTAGGTATCTGATGCTGATTTGGCCGATTTGGCTGTATGGGAGCGAGATTTGGAGCTCAGCCTGTAACACCCATATTAAACGAATTGAAACCGTACAATCACGAGCACTACGTACACTCACTGGTGCACCCTGGTACGTTAGAAACGAAACTCTCCGCAATGATCTTTCCATATACACCGTTCTTCAAACACTCACAATAACCTACAACAGCCTAGCAAACTGCATAAATTCCCACCCGAATTCCCTTCTCAGTGGCATCCTCTCTAGTCCTAGACCTCCTCGCGTTTCCAGACGCCTGAAACGTAAAAGGCACTCGGATATTTTAGCTCCTTGATGCCCTAAAGGCACAAATCTGTTGTAGCTGAACATATTATATTTTGTTATTTACCTCCATTATCTAACCTTATTTTGTTACCAATGTACTATTTATCTACTACCGTCCTACTATCTTACTCTGTTCCAATAAATGAATTTAAATTTAAATTTAAATGAATTTAAATTAAATCAAGTTGCCACTGGGCAACGCTAAATACGTCAAGTGTCATGTGTTGATTGTATATTTCTTATTATGTATCAAACTTGATAGTGGAGATTGCCACATCAAAGTTTCTAATTAAAAAAAAAAAAAAAATAAATAAATAAAATAATAATAATAAAAATAAAATAAAAACCTGTAAGCTTACAGCTCTCACCATGTTACATTTGTATATGGTTCAGTTCGATGCAGATCGACTGGGATTTGAATAAAGTTCACGAGCTATTCGGATGATTAAAGAATTTATGGTACGAGGCCGCCCACACGAAAGCCCCAAATGATCAAATAACAGATAGCGATGCCTCAGGGGCAGTAGGAAGTCTGGCGGTGTGTAGTGTAGGAGGGGAAGCCAACTCTTGTTTTTCCGACTCTGGGTCAACTCCCACGGCATCGCTTTGTTAAAGCTGTATAGACGAGTGAGGTGCTCTAAGGGGTATCTGCGGGATCCTCCTGGCTCCTTTCCCTGCTTGAAAAGCACTGGTGAGGGGGTGGAGGAAGCCCTGAGATACAAAGGTTTGAAATATGAAGAATAGCACAAAAATATCTCTGCTGTCTATGGCTTCTTTGTGCTTCAAACCTTCTTAATCTTCTACACTAGCAAGGAATTTATGCGGGTCCTATTTTCAGGTCGTTTGTTCACTGTGGTTTACCCACTGGTTCTCGAGTGACTGTCAGAAGTATCTGAACTGTATAAATAACCCTCTATCGTCATGAGTGTCTCTCGATCAATTTGTGTCTGCCCTACAAGTCCTTGTATTCGTCATATGATTGCATATGGATAGCAGGCGTGGATTGATACTTTGATGCCCCATGATCGCTTACACATACTTATGCAAAGTCTATGAAGAAACTGATTGTGCTCAAATCGAACTGGCTCAGCTATCAGCTTCTAAATTGTCCAATTGAATTCCTAGCCGCGACATAATATCAAGAATCAATAATACTGTTATAAATTTTATAGATTTTTCTTGATACTGGACCAGATATAATTAATATCATCCATCTCTTATCCCGAAATAGTCGCTAACAATGACCAAAATTAACTTCTTTCCGGAGAAACAAAAAGTACTTTACACATCCTGAAAACAAAAACTCTCCAAATTCTTGACACAACAGTTTATTATCTTCTCTGTGCAGATCATCCTTCTGTTTAAATCACGAAATGACAGATGAAACCGAGTGAACATTGCATTGTCATCCAACCTCGACCCATGTCTAAAATTTCAAGTCTCAAGCTCATCGGAAAGTTGAAAAAATCTTTGTTCAAACTTGAACTGAAATTTCAAAATTCGTTTTCAAACCCTTCCCCTTGACCTACGACTATGAAACTTTTAAAGTATCTTTTAAGGATTTTTAAGGGTGTAGTTCAAACCTGTAAGCAAAATTTCCTAATTGTAGCACAACGCTAACTGGACAAAGTGCCACGGACTGGTTCAAACTTGGACTGACATTTTTTCGCGAGAGTTTCGTTTTGAACCCTTTCCTACTGACCTTCGGTAATGAAAATTTTCAAGGATCATTGTGGGGTTGGTCCGAACTCGGAAACCAAATTTCGTAAATATTTGCTCAACGCTAACTGGGCAATGTGCCACAGACAACGGACTTTTTTAAATTCGATTTTTGGAATCTACGCATCTAAATTTTGAGGGGGGTAATTTTTCCTTCTCTCGTTATTAAAGTTGATAAACTAAAAGTGGTGCTGAACAGGCAACAGAATTTCACGAATTTACGATGGATTTGAATACTAAGCTGCGGATAAAGTTCTGTGATAGTTCGGAACAAATTTGGTTCCGCGTATGAGTGGCCGTAAATCCTTGCATCGAATATTATACTAAAGAGTGTTCACAATAAGCCGAAAGTTGGAGAGTATTTTCCGCTTGGGTTTGAATAATCCCATATGAATTTCATCGAAATTCGACTCTACCTAACTCTGCCCTAACGTAAAATCCTAACAACAGTCCGTGAAATTCGGAGGATACAGGAATTGTTGACGGATTGTTAAACAATAAGTTTTGTTTGAAATTGAGTGTGGTTCAATACCAGAGTTGTTAAAAAAGGAATCGCGATTACCATTACCATTCCTGTAATGAAGCAATTACTTATTCCAATTCCAAGTAATGGTAATGGTTTATTCAATTACCACTACTTGTTATTGGGAAAGTAATAGGTCCTTTCAGTTACCCATTTCAGAAAAGGTAATGGGAATGGAATTACCCCCAATCCCATTATTTTATGGAATTTGATGAAATTTTCTATTTGTGTCAGGTAGGAATGAGAATAGGTCGTGAAGTACCCTTGTTAACAACCCCCCTACCTTAAGAGGGGGGTCAAAATTGTACGATTGTAATCTACAGGCTGAAATTAAAGATTTTGACGAGGGATTTGAAAAATTAATGTTTTACCTCACCCTGGGGTTCAAAACACATTAATTTTTCAAATCTTCTCGTCAACAGCTTTCGAACCCCCCCCCCCCCCTCCGCCAGTGGTAGGGAGGGTTACCTAGGGTAGGTATAAATATATTTATAATATGAATACCAATATAATATATAAATACCTACCTAATATAAAAACGACATTTCATAAAATTCCTGTGATGAGATAGGAGGTAACTCCATTCCCATTACCTTTACTGTAACGGGTAATTGGAAGGACCTAATACTTTCCCAATAACAAGTAATGGTAATTGAGGAAACCAGTACCATTACATCGACGGTCTCACGGCAACTTCCACATCGCCATTTGGCGACTTTTCGGCAGAGCCAAAAAAACCATCTGCCAATGACTATGTTTACCTACTGACCAATTCAGTGAAATAAATCGTGAGATTTAAGTAGAGTTACCTAACTTAGGTAGCTAACGTATACTTAGTTAGATCGATCCGCCGGGGGAAGACGCTTCGAATGGTATGGATTACTCATTTTGGCCAAAAGTGACGATGTGGGAAGTTGCCGTGAGACCCTCGACATGGAATTGGAATAAGTAATTGCTTCAAACATTTATAACAGGCATTCATTCATTGCAATTACTTTGGAATTAATTGTTAGCTTAAAACCCCGGTCTTTGCTTGTAAGCATACCTAATCATACACTGTACTCATTTATTGCATTTAAGAAAAGTAATTTAAAAAGTGATCATTACCTAACAACTTGAAATTGAAATATATTTATATATATTTTTTTTCAACTTTCAGCACAGGCTGTCAGATGTTTTTGGAAGAGACGAGAGAAGATGAGTGATTTTGGAGGTGTTGATCACATAACTATCACCAGGTAAGAACAGTTCCATGTACCTACGTTGCCGTTTGCTCAGAAAACACGTTCAACTCTTCTTCATAAATGTTTGTCTGTATAAACTGTTGTTTCAATAGAAATGTCAGTAAAATTGAATTCTAGTCATGGTTACTGTAACAGTCTCGAGAAGTGATTTGTTGTGAGTGCCGGTGCCTTGGATACCCCAACACAAACGGTGCCGTACAACAGTGTTCAGATTCTTACCTACTGGTTGATTGCCCAATGCAGATTTTTACTCCGTGAAGATGTCACAGGAAACGCCGTTCCCTCATTCCATGATGGAACAGGTAGTTTCTTTCAGTCACCACGTGGAATCATCTTCAGCCTCAAGGATAAGAGACGAGACGGTCAGGGTTGATCCTGCCTCGTTTACTGCGACCGCCGTCAGGGGGTTCTCGCCTCGGATATTGATCTGCTCAACGGAGCAAGCTCTGCCGGCGTTAGTCTACCTAGCTCCTTCATGCGCTGAGGTAGGTGGCATTATTTCTACCCTTTCCTTGATCCCCCAAAAATAGCTTGGGCTTTCCTACACTTGTCTAAGATCTTCTGCAAACTTTTCTACCAATCACTCATGCGACATCCTTCAAAGATCCTTCAAACATAATTTCCAACCGAAATAGCTCGAGAAAACTCACGATTTCCAGGACTAGTTTGACACCGTTGAATCTTTTCTGGCTCATTTCATTCATAACAGGATGCCCTTTTCAAGGTCATAGCTTCGATTTACCAACGTAAAATGGGTAGTCCCGGCCCATCTGCTTTACATAATGACGAAAATCTATATTCAACCTCAGATACGCCCCTGTAACGATCTCTAACCAATTTGATGTCCCGATATTGGTATAAGTTTAACATACATCCACCTCTACCATTTCGACTTGTGCATGATAATAACTACATAGAAGGACTCAAATCAACCTTATGATGTACCAATAAGTGGAAAATCACTTAGCAAGGATTGCATTGTGAATATACTTGGTTGAAGGAATAACCAGTCTCTTGTGACTACTACATATGTTGACAAATTTAATTTACAATAATATACTTCTGCTAGCATTCTAATACCACGAATTGTTAATCATGTTTATTGCGCACAATATTGTGCTCTTTCACCATACATCCCCATAATCCACGGGTGAGTTCAGAAAACCATTCAAATGTAGTCTTGCCGATTTTGACTTTCGCTCAGTTTTTTTATGGCGTAATTTCACTTGATGATGATGGTCATGTATTATTTATATTGTGCTATATAATTTTATTTTATATATTCAATAGCCTTACAGTTGAACTAAGAGTCACGAGAATGATCCAAAATACATAATATTATTACCTACTGTTCTTAGTCATATGAAATTTAGAAAACAAGTCGTCGTTCTTATATTAGGTATTGCCTACCTATAATTACTGAATAAATAAATCAATCCGTATATAACCGTTATCCGCCTGTGCGATCCAGCGCTCTGACACGCGTGACTTGGAAATCACATCTCATCACATCAGACACTTGGAAATCTTATTTTCTTCTTCTAGAAAATGTCGACGAACAACCGTTTTACTCGTATATCTTACCAACTGCTGTTTGCTGGAACTAAAACCGGGGATCACGCCCAACTCTCGGAGCACGCCTAATTTCATTACTACACTTAACAAGATGGTCTGATTCAAATGAAACTTGTGTTTTAAGTGAATTGAGAGTGGCTCACTTTAAAATTTAGCTCAGTTGGAGGAAGACCAAAAGGGGAGGAGGTGGGGATGACAGAGGGTCTACTGTCATCTGCTACGGGTTTGTGCTGAGCTCTGAGCAGTGTTAATGAGTTCTCTGAGTATGAAAATTGTCGAAAACAATTTCCTGGTTTTAGCCTCGAGTGGTCTGACAAACGCCTCAAAGGATGAGTTTAGTTGGGACAAGGCGAAAAAACATCGGTATTCCACTCATATTCATCGAGGAAGAAGTAGGAATTGCAGGAGCTTTTCATTCCGGTTTAATAAACGCCCAATCGTTCAAATCGCGAACATTTTTTCAATTAAAACGGTGAGATGGATTAGGTCCCCCTTCACGGACGATTGAGCTAAATGAGGTCGATTTGAATTGAGCTGTAGAATACGATATTTTCTCCTCATTAAATTTGATCTGACGTTGATGTATAGACCTGAAACTGTGTAGGAGGAACATTTTCTTGAAGGTAACCATCGTTCAACCCAGTTAATAAAGACATCAAACATTGCATATGCGCACGCATCTACGATTTTTTTATATGTTGGTGGGATCTCTACAGGTAGTATGTACCTAAATTCGCAACCCTAAAAACCGTGGGCTAACTCCGTCGTGCTCGGAAAACAGCGAAAGGTTTGCACTAGTTTTTTTGGTTAAAAGGTTTCTACTAGGCTTACGAAAAAGGTTATTCCGTCCTGTTTTAAAGTACATACAATTTCTTACAATTTCAGTGGTCGTAGAACTCCGTAGACCAAGTAGAACCCGAGATAGCAAAAACAGTTCATTTTTCCCAAAAGTGTAAATTTTATGTAATCGTCATTTTTTTAGTCTCGTACCGGCCAAACTACTGGTTCCACAAAAAAGGTGATGAGACAAGAATTTGAAGTCAATTTCATAGGCTTTAATTTAAGATCAGAATGGTGATTCTAGACCGAATGGTTTTCTCAAAAACCAACTCTTAATACCGCAAAGCGGGAAACCGGTATCCTGGACCCAACAGATTTGGAATGTGCACGGCGTCATAAAGAGGTTTTGTCATAGTATTATGCTTGTCTTTCTTAAAGAGCGCAAAATTCTGCGGTGAACGCTAGAAACATAACTTAGTTGGTTTTTGAGAAAAACATTCGTTCTAGAACTACCATTCTCATCGTATATTAGAGCGTATTATATTGACTTCAAATTCTTCTCTCATGACCTTTTAGTATGACCAGTAGTTTGGCCAGTACGAGACTAATAAAATGACTGTAACATAAAATTTGCACTTTTGGAAGGAATGGACTGTTTTTGCATCGCTCTATCTCGGGTTCTACTTAGTCCACGGTGTTCTACTACCACTGAAGTTGTTGGAAATTTTATATAGTTCAAAAAAAGGCCGGAATAACCTTTCTCGGCAAGAGGCTGCGTAAGTGCTATTTTGGCCAAGAACTAAAACTAGTGCAAAAACTTCGTGATGCTCGGCGAAGTTTTTGCACTAGTTTTAGTTCTTGGCCAAAATTTATAAATAAAATCGTAGACACATGTTTGCTTTATTTTATGTTCACATTGACTAGGCTACCTATCACGTTTGACGTTCCCATTTGGCAATCTAAGTGAAATGGTATTGAAGATAGAGTAATACTATATGCTTGGGCATACTATGCTTGGGCGTTTCTCTTCATTGGCTGGTTAGGAAATCTTCCATTGGCGGTCATGGTTTGATATTGTAAGATACTGCGAGGGTTCGATCCGGTCGTCTTGACTGTGTGGAGGACCTTACTAAAACCTAACTTCCTTTCTCACGTGGAACTCAACCAGGAACTCTGGGGATTTTCTTGTTTGGGCGGTAAGAGGATTAAGGTCCTAATTTCAGTAGGCCACTACAGAATATTGATGACAGAAGGGTGATATTCTCCTTGTCACCTGTCTGTTTGGGCGGATGGGGCATGAGAATGATTTAGCTATATTGTTCTAGATATGCATGTACTTGAGGTGCCGTTGAAGTATCAAATACTGCGTAGGTATTCAAAACATTTTGTGTTCGTATCCTTACAATACTTCTGACTACTAATCTCTGCAAAAAGGTTTCCCACTTTCCACTGTCTAGTTAATCCCAGTTATCTACTCAATATTTCATTAGGTACCTTAACGCCGAAATGGTAGAAGGTATTGGCACCTGAAACTTGGGTACCGCTAACAGGGGAACCACAGCCCTCAAATCAGATCTTCCACTTCAGGGATCCTCTTAGCTGTGTTGGTCCATATATCAGCAGTGGTCCTTGATGTTCAAGCAGTATCTTCCTTAGGGCTTTCCCCACATGTTCCCATTATTCTGCTAAGAGAGTCAAACGCTCACGCTGCAGCATTTCGGCCAGACACCGAAGGATGAAATATTGCTTTATCTGCAATATTGATAACCAAACCCCATTGCTATGTATTGCGGGTTGGCATAGCATAGAGCCCTGGGTTCGGATTTTCGTGGCGGAGACTATAGTTTTGTACTTGGTAGCTACAGTTTTCTGGTTTGGACATTGGATGTCCCATCGTTTTTAAGGGCCTGCAGGACCTAGGTTGTAAGGTTTTTGAAGGATATTTCAGGCTGTGATTGACTTGAAATTTTGAAATGCGGGGGGTGGTCCACCACTGTAGAAGGGCCAATACATCGAACAATAAGAAGGTTACGAGAAATTTATCGAAAAATCGATGTTTATTTGAGATCCTGCTCGCTTCCTACATGTTTTAACTGCGATGTTTGCATTTTGCGGTCTATTAGCCTTCCAAAAAGGCTAATAGACCGCAGGGGCCTTTTCTTATTAGAATGGTGAATTTAGATATTTATTTCAAAACTCTAACAGCCTCCCACCTTAGTCCTGCAGGCCCTTAAGTACTAATAGTGTGTGTATGAATTTGGTTTTTTAAATTCATGCTTTTCTTTCAAGGAGTTGGCCCTTAGGACTCTGACCTGGAGTTCTCAAGTCCTCTTTGGGAGTGGTCAATTCCCCTCTACATCAGCAGCTTCAAGCTCTGCCAGGAGCTCTATCGATGTGTGTACTGATATGTTGTATCTTGCTCCTGGCTCAACGTTCAGTAAAGAGATACTTACTTATTACAATATAAGTGCATTGATTAAAAATCGGAGTTGTCCGGCTCGGATGGCTTGCGGAGCTTCTATACCTCACACACCATATTAATGTAATTTGTACAGCCTTTCGGCTTTGAGGAACCCAAACTCAATGAGGGTTAAGTTCGATATCTGCACCAATTCAACAAATCCACCGGTTTCCTGAGGAGAGCACCCCTGTTTGTTTGAGTCAGCTATTCAGCCCCAATCCTGGCGGCTATTCGGTTGGATTATTGGATTACTTCCGCAATTACTGTGCTCCCCTCAGACTATCTTGGCTGAGCCAATCCATGGCAAACTAAACCGAATGTTTTCAAGTGTAATAACTACTCGCAAATCCAGTCCGTAAATTTTGAACAGTGTTTCCAATGGAATCGTAGATAATTAGGTAGATACCATATTTCAAACTACCAATATTTCACGCTAGCAACAATTTCTTTCTAGATAACTACGAGACTTTCATATCCTGGTACACTATTTCGTAAACTTTAGGGTTATTTGAATAGATGATACTTGCAAAGCTCGTTGGCATTTCCACTAATTTAGTCAAATGCTTCTTCCACATTGAGTCTCCCTAAGCTCTGAATTTACTACACAATAACACCAAGTCCTCTACCGAGTTGCAGACGTCGCAAAGCGGAGAATCCTGACTGATTCCTTTATCTCTGAGGTATCATATCAAATTACAGCTTCATAGTGTGAATAGCATAGGAAGTAGCTTTAGGAGCCAGTCAGCTGGTCCTGGTACTATTCTGCTTAAAGCAAAGTCCTAAGGAGACTAAATACCAAATTATAGCTTCATAATGTGAATTGCATAGGACGTAGGTTTAGGAGCCACACAGCTGATCCTGGGCAGCGCCAAGATGCAGTCCTAAGGAGGCTACATACCAAATTTCAAGTCTCTACCACCACGGAAATTGCGCAAAAAAGTCATATTTGTAGGTACCGTCTGCAAACATTTCTTATGACTTTGAGCTCTTTCCTACTTACAAAATTGTTTACCCGGGCGGTGTCGCGAAGGAAAGGCCTGTTCTCGTCGAAATATAACGTATCTACGATTCTACCATAGCCTATAACCATCCCTGGAACTTGCTCATTACAATGAAGCAATCCCTTTCAAAATCGGTTCAGCGGTTTGGCCGTCTATAAATTTTATAGACATAGGTACTTACATACGATTTTATAGATATATTTTTTTTTCCTAATTAATCGCAGTTGGTGAGGAAGAATGATGGCGATGGGGATTAATCAAGTTAGCCACTTCTCGTGTAAAGAGAACGCTTCAAATCCACACTACCAATGATAACGTCGGAATAATGCTGGTACAGGCGGGCTCCTTGATTTATCAAGAAAGGCGGAGCAAGGAAAGTGACAACTCAATTAAAATTCTCTCGTACCCATAATAACCCGCGTAATTTCCTATCAAAACGATCAGAACCGTTCGAACGCAATTCAGTTGTATAACCGGTTTACATAATATGTAATTTAAAAAATATGTAATCTAAATCTACTTCGTTAAAAACAACAGAAAATAAGATATTATCTTATTTTCTGTTGTTTTTAACGAAGTAATTTAGATATACAGTAGAACCTCGATTAACCGGGGGCTCATTAACAGTGGATCGATCTTATCGATTTTTGGTTTATTATCTTCGATAATGAACCACTGGAATCGACCAAAGAAAAAAACTTTTAACCCCCCCACCCCTCAAAATGACTTGGTTTACGTTTCAAGATACGTAGATTCAGAAACTCGAATATAAAAACCTCTGCAAATTCTTGACACAACGGTTTATCATCTTCTTTGTACAGATCACTGATCTGTGTAGATCACACTGATCTGCATACGATATCCGAAATTGGAGAATGGGCCAACAAATCGTTAAAATAGGCGTAACTAGCTCAGTCTATAAATTATTTTAATAAATGGTGAGTAAAATAATTATTTCGCGCAATACTCGGCTGTAAAAAGAGATCGTCGAGGACCACCTTGATCAAATTATTATTGAATGTTATTAATCAATGGATAAATAAATCTAAATTGTTGATTTGATAAGTAGGATGGGGTGGATGGCGGGGGGGGGGGATAATGTGAATTATTAACGTCTGTCGATCATGAGGTGACTTACTTAGGAGCGGGACGATGGAGAAGGTTGATGACAGGGAGTAGGGGTTGTCTCCACCCACGGCCGCAACTGCTTAAATTTAAATTGTGGGTGAATGTGGAATTGGGTGGGAAAGAGGAAAGCGGGCGGATGTGGGTGGTTGATAAGGGGGAGGAGGGAGTAGTCATTACGCTCTCTCCACCCATCGCCACTACTGCTAAATTTTAATTGTGGGTGAATGTAAATGTGGAAGTGGGTGAGAGGAAAGCAGGCTGATGTGGGTGATTAATGATGGGGAGGCGGAAGTTGTCTCTTTATCATTACGCCCCCCCCCTCCACCCACCGCCGCAACTGCTTAAATTTAAATGGTGGGTGAATATAAATGTGGAATTGGGTGAGAGAGAGAAAACCGGGCGGATGTGGGTGATGGATGAGGGGGAGGCGGGAGTTTTCTCTTAATCATTACGCTCCCTCAAAAACGAAAGAAGTAGACTTCATATCGAAACGAGGTGTTTGATTGAGATCAAATGGACCTTCAAGAAGAGCAATCATCAACTCAAATACATCGAGAAAAACGAAAGAAGTCGACTTCATATCTGATCGAGGTGTTTGATTGAGATCGAATGGACCTTTAAGAAGAGCAATTATCAACTCAAATACATCGAGAAAAACGAAAGAAGTCGACTTCATATCTAATCGAGGTGTTTGATTGATATCGAATGGACCTTCAAGAAGAGCAATTATCAACTCAAATGCATCGAGAAAAACGAAAGAAGTCGACTTCATATCGAAACGAGGTGTTTGATTGAGATCAAATGGACCTTCAAGAAGAGCAATCATCAACTCAAATACATCGAGAAAAACGAAAGAAGTCGACTTCATATCTGATCGAGGTGTTTGATTGAGATCGAATGGACCTTTAAGAAGAGCAATTATCAACTCAAATACATCGAGAAAAACGAAAGAAGTCGACTTCATATCTAATCGAGGTGTTTGATTGATATCGAATGGACCTTCAAGAAGAGCAATTATCAACTCAAATGCATCGAGAAAAACGAAAGAAGTCGACTTCATATCGAAACGAGGTGTTTGATTGAGATCAAATGGACCTTCAAGAAGAGCAATCATCAACTCAAATACATCGAGAAAAACGAAAGAAGTCGACTTCATATCTGATCGAGGTGTTTGATTGAGATCGAATGGACCTTTAAGAAGAGCAATTATCAACTCAAATACATCGAGAAAAACGAAAGAAGTCGACTTCATATCTAATCGAGGTGTTTGATTGATATCGAATGGACCTTCAAGAAGAGCAATTATCAACTCAAATGCATCGAGAAAAACGAAAGAAGTAGACTTCATATCGAAACGAGGTGTTTGATTGAGATCAAATGGACCTTCAAGAAGAGCAATCATCAACTCAAATACATCGAGAAAAACGAAAGAAGTCGACTTCATATCTGATCGAGGTGTTTGATTGAGATCGAATGGACCTTTAAGAAGAGCAATTATCAACTCAAATACATCGAGAAAAACGAAAGAAGTCGACTTCATATCTAATCGAGGTGTTTGATTGATATCGAATGGACCTTCAAGAAGAGCAATTATCAACTCAAATGCATCGAGAAAAACGAAAGAAGTCGACTTCATATCGAAACGAGGTGTTTGATTGAGATCAAATGGACCTTCAAGAAGAGCAATCATCAACTCAAATACATCGAGAAAAACGAAAGAAGTCGACTTCATATCTGATCGAGGTGTTTGATTGAGATCGAATGGACCTTTAAGAAGAGCAATTATCAACTCAAATACATCGAGAAAAACGAAAGAAGTCGACTTCATATCTAATCGAGGTGTTTGATTGATATCGAATGGACCTTCAAGAAGAGCAATTATCAACTCAAATGCATCGAGAAAAACGAAAGAAGTCGACTTCATATCGAAACGAGGTGTTTGATTGAGATCGAATGAACCTTCAAGAAGAGCAATTATCAACTCAAACACATCGAAAATAACGAGAGAAGTCGACTTCATATCTAATCGAGGTGTTTGATTGATATCGAATGGACCTTCAAGAAGAGCAATTATCAACTCAAATGCATCGAGAAAAACGAAACAAGTCGACTTCATATCGAAACGAGGTGTTTGATTGAGATCGAATGGACCTTCAAGAAGAGCAATTGTCAATCCAAATACATCGAGAAAAACGAAAGAAGTCGACTTCATATCTAATCGAGGTGTTTGATTGAGATCGAATGAACCTTCAAGAAGAGCAATTATAAACTCAAACCCATCGAAAATAACGAGAGAAGTCGACTTCATATCGAAACGAGGTGTTTGATTGAGATCGAATGAACCTTCAAGAAGAGCAATTATCAACTCAAACACATCGAAAATAACGAGAGAAGTCGACTTCATATCTAATCGAGGTGTTTGATTGATATCGAATGGACCTTCAAGAAGAGCAATTATCAACTCAAATGCATCGAGAAAAACGAAAGGAGTCGACTTCATATCGAAACGAGGTGTTTGATTGAGATCGAATGAACCTTCAAGAAGAGCAATTATCAACTCAAACACATCGAAAATAACGAGAGAAGTCGACTTCATATCTAATCGAGGTGTTTGATTGATATCGAATGGACCTTCAAGAAGAGCAATTATCAACTCAAATGCATCGAGAAAAACGAAAGAAGTCGACTTCATATCGAAACGAGGTGTTTGATTGATATCGAATGGACCTTCAAGAAGAGCAATTATCAACTCAAATGCATCGAGAAAAACGAAAGAAGTCGACTTCATATCGAAACGAGGTGTTTGATTGAGATCGAATGGACCTTCAAGAAGAGCAATTATCAACTCAAATACATCGAGAAAAACGAAAGAAGTTGACTTCATATCTAATCGAGGTGTTTGATTGAGATCGAATGGACCTTTAAGAACAGCAATTATCAACTCAAATACATCGAGAAAAACGAAAGAAGTCGACTTCATATCGAATCAAGGTGTTTTATTGAGATCGAATGGACCTTCAAGAAGAGCAATTATCAACTCAAATACATCGAGAAAAACGAAAGAAGTCGACTTCATATCGAATCGAGGTGTTTGATTGAGTTCGAATGGACCTTCAAGAAGACCGATTGTCAACTCAAATACATCGAGAAAAACGAAAGAAGGTTACTTCATATCGAATCGAGGAGTTTGATTGAGATCGAATGGACAATTTGGTACCTGTGATGGCTTGAAGTTGACTTATCAAACGGCATAGAAATAATGGTGGAATAAACGGTTATAATGAATCAGTTTCGACTAACCGATGAAATCCCTAACTCTTTTGTTCAGTCCAGTACCAGGAAAAACATCTGGTCCTTCGACAGTCTTATCCAGGTCTCTGCTTTTACGTAACATATTTTTCAACAAACAGAACATGAAGATCAAATTGAGAATCTCGATCGATGTCTCTATAATATGCTTGATATGTATCAGTACACCAGATAGACGACTGACGTAACTACCGCCAACAAATTTATAAGATCAATTCACGAACAGACTGGTCAAATCGATTTTACTCCTGATATTACGTCACTTGAGCGTTTGGAAGTTGATCATAAATATGTTCAATCTAGAACAAATGAGTAGATAATTTCCTCTGATGTCGACGTTCGGTTATCTTATGTAAACAACGCCTGTCAAACCACCGAGGGCAAAAATATTGATCGAGTAATTTTCTTCATTGATGTCCACATGAAACCAATCGTTACAACACAACTCCGGGCTCTAATGTACAATGCATAGAAAACCCATGTATTCATATGTGGGTTCTTTAAATATTTTGCCTTGCTCTTGACTAGTTTTATCCATAAATAAATAATAGGTAATCCCTTTTGACACCTTATAGTTAGATTTCAATATCACGGCTTCAATACATTCGGTGTGATTATAATAGGGTGAACGTTGACGGGAAAATGTTGCAAAATTCAACCTCAGTCTTAATTTTAGAAGGAAATAACACGAGAAGAATGTTCATTCCAAGGATCACTTTATTTTCTACCAAAATTGTTTCCTTGTAGAACAGCAGCCTTCAATTCTCTCGGGGATTTCGCTCGGATTCACGTTGCTCCTCGCAATGTATCGCCGAATTCTCCGAGAGCCCGTATTATTGTTGTATTTTTCCGTTATGATTTTTGTAAAGTTGATTATCGTTCATTTTCAATCATTGAAAATTATTGAGGTTCCATCACATCTCTCTAATAACTCAACAACATACGAATTAGGTATATAAATGCAAATAAATGGAAAGTTAAATGCAAATAAATCAAAAGTGGATAGCAAATGTTTTTCCAAAACCGATATTATTGCGTTTTTTCGCTGGTTGTGACAAGGCATTGTTGTCCTGGAAGTTTCAGGGCCAGAAACAAACTCAATTGTGTCAGTTGAATGGAAATAAATTAAGGTCTAATCAACGAAAAATTAAAAAAAACAAAAAAACTCGGGAAATTCTAGATACAACGGTTTATCATCTTCTTTGTGCAGATCACCTTTCTGTCTAAATCACTAAATGATTCAAAATTGTTAAAATTTGAATTTCAGAAAAATACACACCCATTCAAAGTTCTTGTTGGTAAAAGTTCAAAACAGCTACTCATACAGGGCTCTCAGGAGGCATATTCTCCCACATCCTGGAATTATTAGGACGTAATCTCCAACATCATGAAGCTCCTCTACAAGAGAAAACCATTGAACATACAATTTACTGAAAAGAAAAAACACTTACGAACAAGTTAAGAGTTAAGTTTTAAGTTAAAATTTCCACCGTGCCAAAAACGTCTTCTGGCGTTGATGATTAATAGTCAACGTTTATTGAATTTTACTGACAGTTATAATGAGAACAGTTTTTTATTTTAATGTGCCAAAGCAAATACATAAAATGTCAAAATGTATACCAAAATGCGTGAATTACCGAAATTCATCGTGGATTTCACCAAGAATCATAGACCTATGATTTGGAATGAGTTATGGTTTGGAATGACAGTCGCTCACACACACACATATACCTGTATATGTGTGTGTGTGAGCGACTGTCATTCCAAACCATAACTCTCGACAGAATTGAGATAAAACGTTCTAATTAGCACAAAAAATCTGTCTTGGCAATTGAAAGGCTAAGTTCGTAGATAGGGAGAATCGGGCCACTCTAAGGGGGGTTTTGGGGAATTTAAGGGGGGTAATAACCCATAAATTCCAAAAATGAAACTAAATCTTCGAAATTTCGCTCTTGTAATCCTTTTTTCCAATCTTGAATCAGGAATAAGGACGTAATCAGGGAATCAAGGAATAATTGGTGTCGAGCCCCACCTTTATCCAAGAGTATGTCCAGTTATCTTTGAATTCTTTGAAAACTGCTATTTGGTTCGCCAAGAGGCTTGGATTCGTCTCGTCACTCTCTGTAGTGTCAGAGAAATTAATTAACCTAGTTATATTAGACTCATTTAGCAGTCTCTTTGGCAGGAAGCAGCTCCCTTACAATCTGTCGCAGGGTGGACGGACGGATTTTTTAAAATTCGATTTACTGTATCTTCGTGTTTCTAAACGTAAACCTCAAGGGGGTGGGGGTGGGGGGGGGGTCCCTTATTTTCTTGAGCGATTCCAATGGTTCATTATCGAAGATAATCGGCCGACATGACTTGGCTCGCTGTGAGCTCCGAACGTGTTTTGATTCTTAAGGCCCTAAATTATAAATAACATAACTTATAATGTTTAATCAATTCATTGATAATTTTGTTTCGGAAAATTGTAGAGAACGTCACTGTATCATTGTGATCTTGAGTGATTAAAGTAAATCGTAAAGTAAGGTATTAATAAATGTTGAATAAATGAAAAAAAGTGATTGAATAACTCGTCCCATTATTTTCACCTGGAAATGATGATTGCTAAAGACCGCTTGACATGAACGCCATTTTTCCCTCCATAAATATCCAAGGGATTTATTTTCCGAAGTTGTCTGTCAGGAACTGTGGGGACAGATGTGTGTGATGAAGAAGATAAGGAATAACGAATACTCGAATCGGTGGGAGAAATACGGACTCCCCGAGGAAATGGATTTCTTGGCCTACTGTTTGTTGTGAGAATATCGCAGTGTCACTGAGGATCAACTTTTCCGGTCAGAAGCTCCGACTGGTACATGGCAAACGGCTTTCATCGAGAGGGTGGAAAATCAATATACAATCAAAAAGAGGTCTGGCCAAGATAACTGGATAGTGTCAATATAATATTGATAAAGTCTTCAACTAGAGCTCGTTTATGTTATGATAGATGACAAGGAATAACGACGGAATAATAATTGTAACTCGTGGAAAGTGTGGATATTGTATAATCAAAGTGAAGTCCGAATTGTTTATTTCGAAAGATTAATAATAATTAAATGTAACGAGAATAGTACGGGTTAACTTTTAGCGAATTTTCGAATAAAAGGAAGTTTTCGTTCTCCGAATTTCCGAATCGGGCCACTCTAAGGGGGTGGTTGGGGAGTTTTAACGTCGGTGGGGGGATCACCCATAATCTCTCAAAATCAAACAGTCTGGCAAGTGGCACCTCATTTTAAAGATTATTTTAACGCTGAACACGCCGGTGAAGTCAGAATTGCGATATCTTATTCCTTTCTCAAACTGGAACGCTTTGAAGTTGAAGAAACGTGGTTGTTACTCGAGATTTTCTAAACGGTTTATCTGCTCTAATCTGATAACGGGGTTGATATCGCAATTCGGACTTAACCATCGTGTCCAGGGTTGAAAAATCTATAAATTGAGGTGTTACTTGCAAAAACAGGAGACAAACTGTGGTATAAAACCAGTAAGTAGAATGGAGACATTTTAAGTAAAACAAGTTACTTCTTCAAAAATTCGCTCTTATAGCCATGCTGCATAACTTTTTTTCTTTTCTTTTCTTTTTTTTTAAATGTCAAAAGTCTAACTTGTTAACTATGGGTGCATATTAAATTCAAGAAGAAAACAACTACAATAACAAAATTGACCATAAACTCAGTCAGCTTACTGATGTTCATGAAGGATTACTAATCGCAAATATTGGTTGTACTCATGTTAAATGTTTTGAATTTGTCGTTCGGCAAAATAAATTAATTGAATAGTGAAGTGTCACTTGGGTGTTTACGAAGATATAAATTTGTTACGCAAAATCTTGAGAAAGGAGAACATGACAGATTGGTTCGCCAATGTATAGTACGATCGTTGGCACTACTATGTCACCATCACTCGTGTCACTGTCATTTCCTCTCACTTCACACGTACGCCCGTTCGACGAAGAGTATTATAAGCCCCTCTATAATTGTGGGGAAAAGATGGGGATCAGGGCGGAGCCTCAAATATTGAACGGCCCTATTCCCTCATCCATGGACCGGCGTCAGAGTTGAAGTGGTCACCAGGCGAGTTGGATGGGCGGTGAAAAACTATGTTATTCCCCACATCAACTACAGGAACCGGAGGATCTATAAATCATTGGATTTATGCCATGGGAACTCTCCAGATTTTTTCTTTTTGTTTGTGTGTTGAAACTTCCCCTTATGAATCCACTGATTGCTCCAATGGGCGCGGTCAATCACCAACCTCAAATACTCGTTAGTTGTGAATATTTATAACATATAACTACAAACTTGATTACTATGGAAATTAAATGTAGGTATATCAAGGCTTATCGAAACTTTGCATTTCAAATGGATGCCCCCGTTAATTTCGACACCTTCGATGGAAAGCTGCAAATTTTCCTCAACGGTTCTTGATTGTTGTGTACACACCACCCTTCTGCTGGTCACTATACAAAATGATTTGAGCCAAAATAGGTACTATTTGTTCGATCGAGAAGGGACTGACAAAGTCAGTGATGGTCATTGAAATAATTCATTTAAACCTAACAATTATTTATCGTATTTAAATTTATATAGATGCATTGTTAGGTATAAATGAATTATTTACGAGACCATCATAGACTTAGTGAGTCCCTTCTTGATTGAACAAATAGTATTTTGACTCGTTACTCCAATTATGTTTTATAGTGACCAGTAGAAGGATGGTGTGCACATAACCATATTCAATTTAATAATTTATTAATTAACTTGTTATTACTGTTATGCTCAGCTTTTACGTATACCTGCCTAAATTGGCAATAATTGATACCTACAAAGAAATATCCGAAAATACTCGACCTTTATTTTGGTAGACAGGAAGTATATCAGTATAACGAACTCTATTTCACGTAACCGCGTGTTGTTTAAGTCGATCCCAGTATGAAAACTGCCCTGAAGCTTGTTTGGTTCACGCTCATGTTGATGATTGTTTTGGTTCTACCCTTGGGCTTTTATTGTGAACTAAAGGCTAGTAAGTACGTTCCGGGTGGTCTTGAAAAGTCAAGACTATAATAATATTATAGTCTTAATATAATTGTGTATAATATTATACTACACAACGTCTAATAATAATAATAATATTATAGTCTTAATATTATTGTGTATAATATTATTATACACAACGTCTATCCAAATGTGTTTAATAATATTACATTGAGTGGAGTGAAAGAAACGAGTAAAAGCTCATACTCGTCCCATTTTGAGTAAATGCTTGCGTCAGAGCTGTGGCGTTTTGAAAAGTTTAACCCCTATACTGTACCACGTCCCATTGTTTTAGTATATTGAAAGGTTCATGGATCATCCTCGGTTAATATGGCGAATTTCATTGTTCTCCGAAAAAATTGAATATAAACATCAGAGTGAACCGGTCACTTTGTTTTCCCTAAATAAAGTTGTTTCTCTCTCTATACAAGAGATTTTCATAATATGAAAATCATAAAAGGGCAACAGCTAAGTTAAGCAACACATGTATGGTTTGGTGATGTCGAGTTTTTCGTTCTGAGATACTTTTCGTATCGGAATGAAGGTGAAATCGAATATTTGTACCTTGGTACTTTTTGAGCTGATTTATCGGCGGTTGGTCAGGAATTTAGTTGTAATATTGCTGAGTATCCCTGAACCAGTTACCGACTCTGTCAGAACCATCCGGTCACAATTTTGAGGGGGTTTAAAATTTGTCTTTTTGGTCGATACCAATATTGAAGCTTACAATTTACTACACCGCCATCTTGTTGAATGGCGATGGGTTTGTAGGCGTGGTGGATTTCAAGTCATTTACGTACAGATCGACTGAAGAAACTCAACCCACGTAAATTACTGAATTCAAAGAAGGGGTGGACCTTAATGCACCACAGGGTTCGTTGATCATTAATTGTTTCAGCGGTATTTTTATTATGATTAAGTAGATGACTAATGTACTAAAAACTAATGTTTGGTCAAGGAAAATATCACCTACGAACGTATTCTTACAGCTTGTCACCGTCCTCACTTCATGTTCACAGCGGGAACCCTACCCTACACGCTTTCTTCTAAGTGCTACCAGCATCAATTCGCTTGTTCGGAATCGATTGAGCGAGTGTTATCACGAACATTATATGAAATGGACCCGGTTGCACTTTGAATGGAAAATCATTTCACAGACTCTAGCACCTGAAGAACAACTCATACAATTGTCGGGATTATTTTTTCAAGTTTGGAAATTTAAAAATCGAACAGGGCACGGTTGCATTTTCAATAATGAATCATTGGAATTGACCAGGGTAAGAGCACTTTTCATGGCCATTGGAGCATTGTTGGAGCAGCCGTTCGTTCAAACTAAAGGCTCCAGGGAGAACTAAACATCATCTCTCTGGAGTGTTTATTCAAATAACACAATGTCGTGGACTGTATTGGAGAAACTTGCAGCGTTTTTCAACTGAGTGTGTTTGAATACAATTTTTACTAGTGAATGCAAGTTAGATTCGAGGAGTTCAATGAAATTAGTTCTGGGAGCTGACGCTCACTTTATTTCTCAGCAATTTACTTCTCTTCCTGAATTAACTTGACGAAAATTCGCAGGAAAATTATTTTATGAATTTGTGTACAGAATTCCGTAACAAAGAGAAGGGAAGAAATAGTTGGTAAAAATGAACATTATACTACCACAGTTGAATAAATCCAACGTGCAAGGAGGTTTTCAATGTGGGTGCGAAATAATAGTTATTATACCACTGTTAAGTACCACTACTGCTGTACTGCTTTTTTTTTTTTTTTACTGATTCCATACAAATCAGTTCAATTTTTGTCTCTCTACTAAGTCTCCTCAAAAGATAGAGGTTGGTAATCGTGGTCAATGGCTGACAGTTCGTAACTATGTCGAGCTTGGAAAAGAAGATCAATATTCATGTGTACCTTCGGAAGTTAAATTGTCAGGTCGTGACACTGTATGTCTGGAACATATTTACTCCACGAAAGAACTCATCCAAGCATCGCTTTCTATTGAACCATCTCGAGCCTTTTCTCAGAAGGCTTCATTAGAGAAGCAATAAAGATCCAATCAGCCGCACTGGCACCACGGTAATGAGATTCCTTTAGCCTTCCAGACACCAAATGCTTCTTCTCATCCGCTAACTTGCTAACCCTACCGAACATGCTGGAAATTGTAAAGAGGTTGCTGGAATAGAATTTGAGAGGAGAGAATTCCCGTGGAGTTTCCCTACCAATACGGTAATGCGGTACGGCATGGAGCCAAAGTACATTAAACTTCCACTTATTTGCTTCCAGCAAAGCGTTAGTGTTCTAAAACGTCAGACGTTCATTTGAAAAGTTCTAGAGTAAACGTACAATGACGGACACTTGTTGAGTAGCGGACTGGAAGGAATATTGTCATAATGTCTCTTTTAGCGAATTTTCGAAAAAAAGGAAGCTATTTTCTAGGTCCAAAATTTTGAAAAGTCAAATTTCCAAAACATTTTTATACCAAAATCAGTTTCAGAATTTAAATCAAAATCAGTTATATATCAAATCATATTTATAGGTTTATGTATGGGTCATTCCAGACGATAACTCTCGATAGAATTGTGTTCGAATTTACACATAAAATCTGTCTTGGCTACCGAAAGGCTATGTTCGTAATTTGGCAGAATCGGGCCACTCTAAGGGGGGTTTAGGGGAGTTTCAAGGGGGGGGGGGGTTGACACATCATTTTTGAAGATTTTCTGATGCTAAACACGATGGTAAAGTCAAAATTGCGAAATGTTCTTGACGGTCCTCTGCTCTAATCTGACAACGGATTGAGATATCGCAATTCTGATTCACCATCGTGCCCAGTGTTGATGAATCTATCAACTGGTGTTACTCGGCAATGAAAGGAGACAAAATTTGTTTTAAAATCAGTAAAATGCAGAAATTTTACGCAAAACCATGCTTCGAAAATTCGCTCTGAAATGCTGCATGACTGTGGATTTCATTCGTTTGGACCAAATAGTCTAGAAACCATGTTGTAGAAACCCTACCGAGTGTGTTGCTTGGTCAAACGAGTACAGGTCAGTTACTGTGTATTTGAACTTTACCATCTAATTTTTTGTTTAACAAACACTTGAGGACTACAGTTCATAAGTGTAAACCTTTTAAAGCCCCAAGTAGAGAAAAATAACTGTACAGATTCTTCTACGACGGTTTATTATTGTGTGCGTTAGGTATTCCCGTAGACCCTTCTGCCTAAGCTGAACTCTTACATAATTAATGTTGATGCCACGAAATACAGTATAAACTCCCATAATGAACGCCACGAAGTCAGTAGAGCTTAGGGTGAAATTAATGTTCGCGATAGAGCTTGGCTATTCGTATTGATTAATAATCGTTGAACGCTCATTTGAACCGCATTAGGGAAGTATTTCCGACTGAGAAAAGTCCATTTAAAACCAATGAGTGGTAAACAACGATTGATTTGATTACTTGTGTGGGCGAAAAACTTGTGCGTATGTATAATCAAAATTTTGTCACGAAGATGAAAACTTTGTATAACCGGTTTTTTATTTGAAATTATTATTGGTTTCAATGATGTCATTGCACAAACTAAACTTTTGCAATAACATGAATTCTCTTTGATAGTTTTCTCTTCAATCAGCAAATGCCTACATGTACAGTTTTACGAATTCAGGATAATTAAGCACTAATAATTATTATGTACTTGTCGTTCTGTATTGTTCGCCCCTTCAAGTCCATCACACCCATGCGAATCAATACCTCTCACAGCCAGACTACGGATATCGCTCCTCATACCACATTTGTTTCCCTCCACTTTTTTTTATCAATCTACCGCCCTCTTGTCTCTTAAGCAGATGGAAGGAGACAAGTACTGACGGGTGCTGCCGTCGAGAGCTATCCATCTCTTGTTTTTCATTTCAAACTTCCTCTAGGGGACGAGGTTTCATTCAATATTATACAGCTACGGGAAATCACAGGTGAATTCAGAATGGGAGATGTTTTGCTGGTGAATTTATTACGAATAAACCAGACACAACCTAGTGGTACGGAGAACACTTAGCAGTCTTATATGATATGTACCGGTACATCATTCCCATATCCCCATGCGTGTCATGGTAGCACTAATCGCTGGAATAGAAGGAAAAATCTTTGTTACTGAAAGATCATGACTTTTTTTATTTTATTCAACTTTGAGTAACAATTTACTTTACAGTTCTGTTAATTGCATGCTATTTTATCCGTACTTTGGTACAATGGTACATGGGTAAAGGTAGTAATTATTATTTGTGCCCATATGACAGTTTGTTCTATAGCTAATGAGTAGTGGATATCACAGAAGGTGGATTGTAAGAATGATGGTAGGTATGATAAATACAAATGAATGGAATATTGCGTTTCTTAGGGACTGTCAAGAAGATCTGCAGGCCTCTTTCTTTTGATTCGTCTTCCAGTCGTGCTGTGAATCCAACGAACCTTGAGTCAGAGATGTTTAGGTCTCGATGGGTGACCGAATTCCGTACATACCAGTCCGCATTTATGATGAGGCGTAATGCGCGGTTTCGCTGTACCTGCACACTTTGATTAGTGAAGCACAGGCCGATCCCTATATCGAGCAACTGTACTGCCATATTGGCCTGATCTTTACGACGTATATTAGTCTCTTGTTGCACATAAGTTTATCTTCTGTCAAGTTTGATACCAAGGTGTTTGACTGCCTCAGTTTGAAGGACTGTGATGTTATGGAGTAAGCCAGGTACGGCTTGATAACTGCTCTTGAGCGTGAATGTTACCGTATTTGATTCTTGACGGTTCATGGCATTTCGCCATTTTCGGTTCCAGTCCAGGATCCTGGTTATGTGCTGCTGTAGGTTTGCCGATGCGTCGTTTCGGCCGCTAGCGATAGGATGGCTTGGTTGGCGGCAAACAGCCAAGTTGATACAGTTCCCCAAGGTAGTGTTAGGGGATCTATCCTTTATCTGATATACGTGAGTGACGTGCCTACTTCTTACCTTTCAAAATGTATGTATAGTTTTATTAGCGAAGGCGATGGTGCCGTGTTATACTAATAACAGTTGATGTTCGAAACAAGCTTTATTTAGAACTCAATCTGTACTCTGAACTACAATGGATTCTGAAATGCTGAATTGGTGTTCGAACATTGCATATTTTAAGTTTGGTTAGATTGGATCACGGAGTCACTTATATGTCACTAACTAAATTTTCTGCCTTAAAACTTCAGTACTAATTCCACTGATTCTATTTTCTCCGACCTATAGTAAAACGAAGAAGTACGTACGCCTGAGATAGAAATGGGTGAAGATGAATCCAAATTGTTTTCGCACATCCAAAGGTGAATATCGTGAAAAGTTGTGGCGAAGATCCAAACAATGAAACCACCTTTTATCGGGACTGGTTGAAACGGTAGTTGCGTGATACAGAGACGTCTTGTCACTAATGGATATCAAGGCCGAGCCGAAAGCTTCGCTCTGCTACACCTTGCTCTCAAAGACTCAGTTGAGTGATGCTCGGCTAAATGAACTCGCCCTTAGAAAGGAACCAAGATGATATGAGGGATGAGATCATTTTACTTGTGAGCTCTTATTAGGCAATAATTTTAAAGTATTCCTGTTCTTTCTTCGCCAGTTTTTCGTGACCAGGCAAAAGTTCGGCCCATTATTTGGATTAGAAAAGTTCGCCCGTCAACAATGTCAAGAATAAGTTGGTCCTGCAACGCGAGGCATTTCATAGTCAGAAGCTCAAATATTCACAAAGTGATGTCCAAAAGGCGTTGACTGGATAAATGTTAGGTATTAATTATCATAGATTGCCTCTTCCATTTCCAATTCACTGAAATGAGCTGTGAATTTATCCGGATTATTCACTGGCTGCGCCCCACGTTTTTCTCTACAAGTATCCCAAATATATCCATAGCCACTAACGATCCTCCCTATAAATTTTAGAAGGGCCATGAAAAATTATTATATACTTCTTAGTCCGTATTAAAAACTTGGTGGTATACGTATTAAAAATGTTTTTTCTTTCGAAGTTTCATTCATTTTTTTTTTTCTGTTTTCAAGACTTAGTATGTCCAGTTGAAAGATTTCAATCGGTTTTGGACTCTGACAGGGACAGTATAGGAAATTCCCCATGCGTTGCACATCCTGTTTAGCTGCCGATGTCAGAAATTCAAAAATGACCTTTTACTACCCGTAATAAGTCTATAAGTCTTTTAACCTGCCCAGTAGGTACACGGTTTGTTAACAGAGCAGAAGGCGTTGCGGATTCTGCAGGGAGAGATCTGTTTCGCATTGCCTACCTTTATTTGCAAGGTACCAACCTACATTTAAAATTTCAAGTATCCAGGATCCGGATCATCTAAGTGGCTCCTAAAGCTGATCTATATACAAATAATAGCTTCAAGTTTACCTGGTGTGATTTATTATTGGATTTTCCTGAGTTGATGATATAACGATTGCTCGCGCTTGGTGGTCCAACGTTTGATTAGGAAATCCTCAACTTTTAACTAACCACAATTTTGTTCATCCTCTGTAATCAATGGGTCGAATGCCGAGCAATGACCTGATACTTCTTCACCACTCGTGTGTGAGCTATAAGTTTCGCCTGCAGCTCTAGTGCAAATGCCGTTATGAACCAGCGAATAGATCAAGCCACTTTTACCGCTGTTTATTTTCTCGAGAATGTAGATAAGAGGAGGTGCTTGTTCTTCGTTCGAGATCGATAGGGATCTCGAGAGTTTTCCCATCAAACAGCCTTACTTCAGTTTCATTGAATTTTTCAACTCGAGGCGCGAGAGGATCATGTGACGTTTTTTCATCTTGACAGATTATACGAGTTTTGCGAAGAGCGACAGCGGTAGACATACAACAACATCCATCTCTCTCATCATTTGTTACCGCAGGGCGACCTAATGCTGCTACCTCATCCATTACTCTGGTTCGTATTAGATCCCTTCGTAATTTCTATGCTTGCGAGTGTCTCAAGTTTATTGATGGCCTTTCACTCGATTGTGGGCTTAATGAAGATGGCGTTTTCTCCGTTGTAAGGAATATTTATTGTTCTGTTGTATACAGTTGCCATTTTCCTTACAGTTAGTTTCTTCGTAGGAAATTTTCGGATTATATCGGCGACTTGAAGGAAGGTGATGATGCGATGACAAGGACTCCCTTCATCCAACTCACGTATCATGCAAAGTGCATAACTAGTCGTCCAGCTTTACGGCGGTTAATCTGTATACCCTAGTTCGTAAATATGTCATAATAAAGGGAAAGTTGCAGCGCTATATACCGCTCCACAGTTTAGCGATTCTCCTGCAAAGCGCCCGACTTGATGTTGAAGCACGTTGAGGAAAGGAAATATTTTCTTTACAGCAGGTGGGGCGAACCTGAACTCTCAATCATGCAATCCGCTCGCTGAACTTAGTGAGGATCTTATGAACTTATTGATGAACCCCAGTTTTGTTTGTCTGTACTTAAGTCATGATTACGGAACATAATTTTATTTTTTCACCGCGATCCACATTAAATGACAGGCACTTGAATTGGAATTCCAATAAGAGGCTAGAGAGGAAAAACAATACAGTTATTCTATTGAACCACCCTTGATGTTCCTCAAATGTAATATGACATATTAATATTATGCATTGTAATCGGTAGTAGCCGTCGTCGGTATGACGTTTATAGAAGTTTTCAGTCTGCCGCTCTACCGACCTGAAAGAGAGGAGCAATAATTATTCGAAGACACTCAGCTAGATGAGAAGGAAAGGGGAGTTTCTATCACGATTAGCTGCCCGCGAGAGTTTTATTGAGCCGCTGGATTGATACAGCTGGGGTGCAAACAGTAATGGAAAAGGCAAGTTCCTGATAACCACGTCGATAAAGACCAACAACATTGAATTAGCTGTCACCGAGGGAAACGGGATTCGTTAAATGTGAGAAATCAAAAAGTAGAGCCAAATAAGCTGTTAAGATCAGTAACACGAATTCCAGTGCGTAATTGAGCATTTCAGGTATCTTAAACTAAGAATTTGCCAATATAAACAATAATATTTTTATATTGTACGAAACGGTGACGTTGAGAAGCGACACCTGCTAGAACCTGAAAACAAAGCTGAAACGTGCACACAGAACGACCGTACTGACCACTGAAATGCGCACACCCAACTGAAATGTGGCTCGAGCTGAAAATGGCGAATTCAAACCCATACCTACTCACGTCTACCAAAATTAACTGTTAAATTGGGAATCAGTTATGACAAGAAACATGTGTTTACATTATATTATTTATTTATCTTAAATTTGCATTTTAATTTTAATATTATTTCTTTATTTTACATTAAATTTTGTAAAATTTTGTAAAAAGTCGAAAATGGACGTCTTGTTTGTTGACAGTTTTTATTCATTTACAATAGCTTGGGCTCTCATCCCCACTTTGCTTACATTATCAACACTAAATAAAGATCCACCTTGATATTGATAGTATGGTTTCATGAGCTCAGCTTCTTTCTGCTGCTTTTTGCGTTTAGGCTTTGTAGGTAGGTCCGTCATGTTCATTTTGATATAAATACGTCTCACTTCGAAATTTGGCGAGGGTGTCGATAATTTCGTGGTTCCAGGAGTGTGGGGACTGAAAATTGTCCTTGATGTGTCTGTGAACCGAATCATTGAACATAAACAATGACTATTTACGTAGGTATTTACTGTAAACTGCGTTTGGCAAGGAACAATTGGTGCGAGCTAGGAACAAGGAGCAATTCTAAACCTGTGCGCTTTTCAACAAAATCATCAGCCCCCTCATGTGGGCTTATTTGTGTGCTTTTCGTAGAAATAATAAGTAATTATTACAAACTAGTACCAACGTGCGCAATTCGTTGGTAACCATAAGAAACTATGAAGGGGCCTACATTCTATGGCGGTTCTATGACATCTAGAAGGGAGAAACACCCGTTGGTGATGTGAGGCTTATATACTTGTAATTATATTTTTTTCGTGTTTATTTTCTCACGACGTTTCGGCAATGGAACAAAGCCCTATTCATGTGAGGTTATTGCCGAAACGTCGTGAGAAAATAAACACGAAAAAAAGACTAGCTTGGTCATTTTACTACAACCTGCTTCACACTAGTCAATCCCATCAACACTTGTAATTATATCTAACGAATTGTGGTGGGGTGGGGGTAGTTGGACCATCCTCGATCCAAGAATAGGGGCCAAGAAGCAATAACAACTCCCGTGGTCGTTATCGAACCCAGAATCCTCAAGCCAAAGAGACGGTTCAGGAAGTATTTTTCGCCTCTAAAAATTTGTGATTTAGACTTGGAGGTTTAATGTATCAACTGACGAAATTCTGAATAGAATGAAATGGCGAACGAGCTACGATTTGATAGTTGAGACTTTTGAATGAAAAATGTTAGCAGTATTTCGTTTGTAAGAGGAATTATGTTTTCGAATGTATCCAGGAGAAGTGGAAGAGAGGGCCACTTGGCCCTAACTTTCCCTGGTAAACTAAACAAACTAAACAAACAAATAAACTAATAACTAACAAATAAACTAATTGTTTAAACAAACAAACATCCGAGGGCGATTCTAGGGCAATTGTGCGAATTGAATGGGTTCTCATAATGTCCAACTATTCAATTTATTGTGTCAAACCTTAATAATAATTAACATTAATACTTTCAAAATTATTTTGAAAGTATCACAATGTTGTGAACCTTCAGTGATTGTCCTAATTTTTATGTTTGATTCACCAAGTACCTCCTTAAATATGGGTTCGTATTCATAATTACAGAATGATAGAAGCGCTATCCGCTAATGACAACGTCTTTGTTTAATAGCGAGGATGTGCTCCTAAAAACAATCCATTTTTATTTAAAAAACCGTATTCATGGCATTGATGACAAAATGTTTCAAAGTTTATCGGGGCGCAAGGAACGACAGCGCATAAAGACTCCATTCAAGATTGTATCCACTCATCACGGTGATTCATGAGCCCTGAAGACTAGTAGATCGTTAGCGCGATTAATGCTCCACTCATTATAAGAGTAAAAGTGACATCAAACAACCACGAGATCCCAACGTTCGCTCGACTAACGTTGTTTTAAAGAGTTAATTTAGCTCGATATTCGGTTAGTTAAGCTGCATCATCTTAGATATTCCAAATTATTTTACTTAAGATTCATTGCTTTTTCCCATGCATAAGTTATCATCACGGAATTTGTAAGCGGGACCACGCCGCGGCGTGAGCTTTTTTCTTCTGCCGATAAAAACAGAGAGATAAATCATTCATGTTCACCTGATGGTGGAGTTATTTCTTCTAGAAATTTCTTCTAGAGGATACATTCAATTATTTCACATCACTTCTTCTATTTCACTTCACTTTTGCAACCATTCTCCAAAAAAGTCCCTCTTCGAAAAATAAATGTTGTATAACACGTCTTATTATCAATAGGAAAGGTGCAGCTATTATATATAGAAAAATTAGCTCTGGTACAAAAGGGTACAAGTCATTATTGTCCCTTTAAAGTTATAAAACAAGGAAAAAATCATCCGTTCATCTTGAGTACGTTTTTTGAAAATATTGTTAGGTCATCAGTCAGAATGATTGATTGGATAATACCATTAATAATATTCCCCTCCAACAATTAATTCATATAAAATTAGGAGCACTTCGATTTGTATGTTAGAAATGATGTCTGGAATTCAACTGATTTATTCAATTTCGATACGGATACGTACCTTTGGTCCTTACTATTCACGAGGTGGACTGTTCCTGACGCAAACAAATACTATAGTGCAATGTTTTGGAGTATTGTTTACATTATTCCAATCCCAAATTTTGAATTCTGAACATGACTTTTATGTACCTAGCTTGTACAATCGAAACACTGTGGGACGGAAGGATATTGGTTTATTATCTTCGATCAAAGAAACATATTTTTTCCCCTTCCCCCACCCCCTAATGTTAGTGTTTACGTTTCAAGATACGTAGATTCAGAAAATAGAATAAAAAAAAAAATCCATCCGTACGCCGTCCGTGGTACAGTTAGCGTTGTGCTACAATTATGAAATTTGGAGAAACAAATTGAACTTGTTTCAAATTTCCTAGCCGTTATTGCGTAGGACAATTGAACAAACTTATTTAGTTTAGACCTTATTCCATCAACTCCTTCGTATCCAATTCAATACGTGAGCGAGAAAAGTCTTTTACAGTCGGATCTTCCGAGTCATTTCAGCGCCTCGTACTTTGACGAAAGAGGCGTCCAGGGGAACTGGGATGTAGGCGGACTGACGATGAATAAAGATGACCTCCATGCAACATGGATATCTTGTTCGGGAATGGGCGTAAAAGGGCGTTCGACGTACTGACCGAGGCCCGTTGAGAATGAATATCCACAGTAATGAATGATTCATTAGATTTTAAAACTAATGAAAAAGTCTCGCCGCCGTTCAGAGAGAACGGCGGGCGAGTAATTTATGGGATCGTATCACTGCTTACGACTGCATCCAATTGACAATTCCAATGAATCAATTCCGCTGACCGATGCCTATCCATCATTCATCTCTGACACCGTTTCCATCTTGCAGCGCCCCATAAACCCACTTTCCTAAATGGTTGAAGCGCCGATCATATTGGCAAGGTGAAGTTAGGGAGTGTATGAGTGGAATGCACTCATTGTTGTCCGATTATGCCCCTACAACAGTATACAATGCAAATCTTAGTGAAGGTCGATGGGAAATAACCTTAGGTCGATGGGAAGAGGTTCGAAAGCATTTTGAAATTTTGAAAAATTCATATCTATTTATTTATTTATTTATTACGGGCAAGCCCAATTACACAGAGTTACAATTTTGAGTCAGCACACAGATCAGAAGACTTCAAAAAGAATAAAAATAAAATAGGAAAGAAAATTATACTCTTCAAACGCTTTGAATAAACTGACAAATGTAGCTGGGAAAAAATAATTAAATACCGGCACATACCAACTTAAGTTTGAAAAGAGAGTCCGAATAAAAATCAAAATCTGGGCAGACACTAAGGAGATGGTTGGCTGCGCGAGGAAGACGATGGAGAGGCCGGTGGTATTGGTAAGTCGTTGGAGAAAATGGCACTCCATATCTCGAAAAATTCAAATGGAACGGTATACTTTTCGTAAATTTTCTAAGAAAATGAAGCTTTTGTTCTCGGTTCAACATTTTTGAAACTCAAATTTCCGAAATATGTTTATATAAATGTATATACTTACCAAAATCCTTTTTAGTCCATCCTGAGGCCACTGCCAAAAATTATATGTATATATGTAGGTATACTTATTCATATACCTATTTATATGTTTATGTTTGTGTTATTCCAGACGATAACTGTTAAAAACTTCAACTTTGCACAAAAATCTGGATGGGCAGAATCGGGCGACTCTAAGGGATGTTTAGGGGATTTAAGGGGGGAAATATTGGTAATCTTTTGGGCGATTCCAATGGTTCATTATCGAAGATAATAAACCAAAATGAAGTACGAGGTACGCGGTGTGGGTGTGGGAGGGGGCCCAGAGACATAAAAGGTCTCGTCGTATGACGCACTAGTTGGCCTCCTGCCAGCCGCATTACGTCGAACGCTCGTGCGTCATAGGCTCTGACGTACTTGTTGGCCTCCTGCCAGCCGTCTTACGTCATACGCTCGTGCGTCATAGGCTCTGACGCACTTGTTGGTCTCCTGCCAGCCGTCTTACGTCATACGCTCGTGCGTCATAGGCTCTGACGTACTTGTTGGCCACCTGCCAGCCGTCTTACGTCATACGCTCGTGCGTCATAGGCTCTGACGCACTAGTTAGCCTCCTGCCAGCCGTCTTACGTCATATGCTCGTGCGTCATAGGCTCTGACGTACTTGTTGGCCTCCTGCCAGCCGTCTTACGTCATACGCTCGTGCGTCATAGGCTCTGACGCACTAGTTAGCCTCCTGCCAGCCGTCTTACGTCATATGCCCGTGCGTCATAGGCTCTGACGTACTTGTTGGCCTCCTGCCAGCCGTCTTACGTCATACGCTCGTGCGTCATAGGCTCTGACGTACTTGTTGGCCTCCTGCCAGCCGTCTTACGTCATACGCTCGTGCGTCATAGGCTCTGACGTACTAGTTGGCCTCCTGCCAGCCGTCTTACGTCATACGCTCGTGCGTCATAGGCTCTGACGTAATGGCCCGCCGGTTGCTTGTGTTCTGACGTGATCTGAGGGAAAGGGTGAATCAAGGGAACAAATTTTTCCCGTTTCAGTTTATGTGCCAAAGCAAAGACATGAAATTGTCAAAAAAATGTGTAAATAGGTACCTAAGCCCAACTGTAATGTCAATTTTCTGACAATGAGTTTTCGACTATAGTTATCATACCTTTTTACTCAAGTACTTATTGCAATTTGAGACTGATAATGAGCTGTTTGCAAATAAAAAGTCTGATAACTACTTTATTACATCTTATTAATCTATTTTCAAGTTCCGATTCACAGCTGAATGTATTTTATTTAGATGTCGTAAAATTCGAAAACGATGGAATGACGAAACCTGTCGACTACTGACTCAAGTGATACTGTCGACTTCTAACACATGTAGGTCGACTACTAGTGCAAAACCATGTCGACTACTGAAGAAAATGTTGGTCACTGGTATCGACTACACCTAGAGCATTGGGATTTTTTACAAAACTTGTTTTTCCCTTTTCAAACCATGTTGAATAATATTTCCCGCTGCCAGGTCTTTTAGGGAAGGATCTTGGGTACACAATGAACAGGTTTGCAATGTGAAAAAAACCGAGTGAATATTGAAATGTCATCCATTTCTGACCTATATTTAAAATTTCAAGTATCTAGCTCATCATCAAAATTTAATTTGTTTAAACAAATAGGTATTATTCAAACAATTTTACAGACAAGAAACCGAGTGAATATTGCATTGTGATCCAGTTCTGACCTTTTTTTAAAATTTCAAGTCAATAGCTCAGCATCAAAATTCAATTTGTATTATTACAAAAAGGTATTATTTAAACAATTTTACAGATGAGAAACCGAGTGAATATTGCAATGGGGTCTATCCCCGACTGACGGTTAAAATTTCTAGACTGCAGTTTACCTGGAAGATGAAACACTAGGTCTAAATGTCTAGATCCTAAATGTTAGATTAATTATTATTATCAATTTTATCAAGTACCTAGTGAAAATTATTATAATTTATTGTTAGGTATTAATAATTTGTATTTATTATTAATAATTATTATTATTAATTATGATTAATTAATACGATATAATTCTGGGGTTTTAATTACTACATCGGTAATAATTTTTCTATAAAAGAAGTACCTACCAACAAACATTCGAAATTACTTTCATTTCCGTAGCACGAAACGCACGAAACATCACTTAAGCCATATGATGTTCCAAAGAGCTTGTTAGTATGAAAATGGACCTGTATTTCAACAGTTTGATTCACGATCGTGTTGTGAGGCACAATCTTTGAGCCGTCATTGTGAACGAACGGCTGGTCGTACAATGCTGCGGATGGTCTTAAAAAATTCTACGGAACAAACTCTATCTGAATATGAAATAAAAAACATACCGTTCTATATGAATTTTTCGAGATATGGAATTTTCAAAATTTCAAAATTCGTTTTGAACCCCTTCCCCTTGACCTAGGGTTATGAAAAGTTTCGAGGATCATTGTGGGGCTGGTCCAAACCCAGAAACCAAATTTCGTAATTTTAGCTCAACGCTAACTGGGCAAAGTGGCGCGGACGGCGGACGGCGATAACTTATTCCGTTCTCAAACTGGAGCATTTCGTAGGTGAAGAAACGTGGTTGTTACTTGAGATCCTCTTCGCGTTTCATCTGGTCTAATCTGATAACGGATTAAAACATCGCAATTCTGGCTTCACCATCGTGTACTGCGTTGAAAAATCCATAAACTGAGGTGTTCCTCGGCAAAAAAAGGAGACGAAATTTGTTATAAAACCCGTAAAATGAAGGCATTTCACATAAAAACAGTTATTCCTCCGACAATTCGCTCTTATAGCCGTGCTGCATGACTGTTTGGTCCCCCTTATTGTGCATGCACTGACTACAGTTACAGTTCGAGTTTGAGGAATTATCTCTCTTTCTTAAGTAGCTTAATGCGACGATCGAATGAAATGTCTTTAATACATGTATTGAATACATTCATTGAGGTTCACGAGTTAGTCCAACTTACTGGCCAACCTCAATGAATTCTTTCTCAAATAAATTTTAAGGTACGATACAACATTAAACGGCTCCTTAAAATTTGACATTTCAACTTTCAGACATTACCTATTTCTACTTACCTACTTTATTAATTTATCTTTTGTTTTATTTTGATTGACTTACATAAGGACCTTTTAGATTTTAAAATATTATATCAGACCTACTCATAAAGCACTACTCAAATCTTAGGGTACAATATTTTCTAGCCTTTCAACTGGTTTCGCTATTGCCGGGATTTCTATAATCGCTTTACCTAATGGTTGCAATTCGGGTGGGTATCGGTTAGACACTTGTTACTACCATCAATACCTACTCGAGCTGCTCTACAGTTTCGTATAATCTATCATTAATATTCCTCTGTGTCGTCCTCGGTTGGAATACCCTGTTGGAGGACGAACAATCCGACACCTTGTTATAATTAGAATTATCATGTTGGCAGCCATGTCATCACTGCTCAACTAGAGAACTCTCAATGTTTCCTTCTTCTTCCCGTGTCTTGCGACCATATATACTGTGTGCTCTTTTGCTAAAATATAATCGGTGCCTGCCTATTTAATTCTGCGGAGTTATATTCCTCACTACCAATTTACGGAGTCTTTGGATCATTCGGTGAGTGTATTTGTTAAGATTATTTCAGGGGATTACCCCCGTGAACCTTCATGCTAGCAATGGTTGGGTTCGCGAAATCGTCGGAGCCTAATGGCGGACGGAATGAATCGATTGGCTTTGTTACGGTGTTCGGGCTATCTGAATAAAAGATCGTAGTCGGGGTTATTTTTCTTCATCTATTGCGTTGTGTTGTACTGAGCACTTACAACATGGAATGAACCCTAGGAATTTTCCAACTAGAACAACGGTGTTTCAATACGGGCAGAGTTAATATTGCGAACTACGTTGACGAACGAAGTTGATTTAACCTGCCGAGTGGGTGGTTGGAAAATTTAGCGATCGGTGTTCGGTGGCGGAGTCTAGGGGCGCCCCAAAGTAAATCCCACGACATATCCACCCTGTATTTTTTTTGCGCTTGCGGCTGGGGTTCAGATGAAGAAATAACCAATTTACGGAGATAATTGACAAAGATGCGGTGTCAATTATGGGTCAGTACGTGGGCCGCTAGTTTTCTGCTGTCGTCCTTGGCGTTGCGGGATGGGATGGTTTCTGCGATGCCGACGACGACGCGAAAACGGCAAAGGGCCAAATTGGGTGGATTTTATTGATGAAAAGGACCCAGCCACGGGGAAACGGTGTTCGGGGAAGTCAACGGGTTGCGCTGCCTGTGACTTCCGTAAATAGGCCAACCAAATGATTTTTTCCCCGGGCTTATTTGTTGGTTGGCGATTTTCCCGATATGCAAAAGATTCTGAGGCGGATGAATCAAGTTGTCGGCAAATAACGGAGCCTGACAAACGCCTTTTTGTGACTGGGTTACCCTATGTGGCGCGATTTTATGCGATTTGCGGCGAGTATAAAATTCGGCCTGAGGGTTTAGCTTGACCTAACTGAACGTACTCTTGCGGAGGTTGGATTCAATGTTCATGAACCTTGTCACTGGAGGTAAGAACGACGGATAACGCTGCGAAAATGCGTGTTCGAAGTTTACTGTAATTTTAGTAACTGATTGCGGTGCGGTGATAATTTGAGTGATAACTGATGGCGATACAGTTATTCATTCTGTTTACAGTATCAGGCTCTGTGCTGATAACACTTTGCGTTTCTCTGTCAAAGGGAGCCGTGTGTATCTGCAGGAAGGCGGTGCAGACTAATCACCGGTATAGGACAGAGAGGAGATCTTCCATCCAGATCTCGCGGCGACTCGATCTTTCAGATAGCAAACAAAGCGTATAGTAAAAATCCATTGGTTTACGTTTCGGGGTACTGCCATCGTCTCGGGAATGTTTGTTGTTGCGGTGTAAACAAACATTACATGGTATCACAGTGCTACGGTGTTAAGCACTGTTTTATCAAACGGTGTTATGATAACGGTGTCATTAAACAGGGTCGTGTAAATGGTGTTTTGCGGCAAAAGACGGGAAGAAGCAAACCGAGGTTACGCTAAATATAGTACCTTACTGGCAATTTGGGAATAGCGAACCTTATGCGGCCTGAGACGATGACCTGCCCCGACTGGACTGCCTGATTTTCAGCATGTGCATTATTGTTTTAGTGCTGGATACATGCTGATTGCGGAGAGTGCTCATATAAATTATGCGGCGAATGTAAAACGTCAGTTCCGGACGATCAGGCGGTTCAGTATCAGTTTCTTTTTAAGTCTGGAACAGTACCGGAAGTAGACAGTACGGTATGACATTCCTGGTTAACGGCTACGGGGGAAATTTGCGCAATCCCGGCCGAGCGTTATCCATGGTTTTTCGCGTTTTTCCATGTTTGCGAATGGAAAATTCGTACACACAGAAACCCGATATGGAGATCGGAGGTCGGTTCTGTGCGAAAACGTTCTTTTGTACAATGCGGGGTAAAGTGGAGTGTACAAAATGGAGTAAAACGTTATGTACGATAACGGAGTAAGACGTTTTGTACAATGCGGGGTAAAGTGGAGTGTACAAAACGGATGAAAATGAACGATGTAGGTGGAGTACATGTAAACGGTTTGAAAAGTTAAAGGGGGGAAAGCGGGTGGAGATCGTATACCCCAGATACCCTTAAGTTCCTTTTCAACGTTACATACCTACAAATAAGTGAAATAACACAGAATTCAGTGATAATATGTGGAATGGTTATTATCAAACGGTGAAGTAATAATTTTCAGATCATGTTACAGAAAAAGAAAAACATGGATGCGGAAAGTCTGGCTCGTTTTGAGGAGAGGTTCATGGCCAAGGTCACCGAGCTAAACAGCAGATTTCTTAAAGAGGCGATAGAGGAGTTGACTCAACGCGGTGACGAGTTACTGGCGAGGGCTGAGGCCTTGGTGTCGATGCGGAGACACACGCCAGAGCGTATGGACTTCGCGGAGACTGGAGCGGTTGGCGGTGATTGCGGTGGCTCGGGGAATGGCGCGTCGTTGGATGAGGGGAGGTCGGACGCTAAGCCCCAAAGTGTCACTCAGTCCCGAAGGCGTTTCGCGGACATCACTCTTCCTCGCGCGCAGAATAGGTTATCCTCGGATTCCTGTCCTGTGTGGAGGCGGAGGGTGACATTGGATCTGAAAGCATGCGGAGTCGACTTTCTGATAGATCCATCTCGGGCGCCCCCCTCTGATTGCGACGCGTCGGACCTTACCCGAATCAAGGCTGCGGTGATGGCCTACTTGATGTCCAATGTCGGAGGTGACTTGGAGAACGCGATCAAGAGTATCGATGAACCTTGCGAGGCTCTGGACATGATAGAGAACGTCATTGATCCACCGTCCTTAGCCAAGGAACATCGGCTCCAGATCGCGATTATTAACATCAAGTTTGATTCGCGGAGGGAATCTGTGATTGAATTCCAAAACCGCTTCAGATCTCTAGTGGAGAACATACGTAAATGTCCGGACGCTGATCTGTCAGAAAAAGCTGTTAGAAGGCACTTGGTGAACGCCATTGCGGAGGAGTGTCCCAAGATTTCAGCTGATGCGCTCGAGGATCCGTCTCTCACAGCGGAGAGGATTTTCGAGAAAATGCACGCCTGGCACGACTTGTCCTCTGAAAACTCGAGGAGAACCGAGGCAGCTCAGCCTGGCAAGGCCCTTGTCGGGGGCAGGCGAGCGGAGGGCAGGTCAAAGAAGCGAAAGGCTTCATGGCGTCCGGACTTCGAACGGTCGAATAAAAAGGGTCCTGGACTGTGCTACAATTGCGGCCTGCTGGGACATCCTAGGAGTCTCTGTCCCAATCGTCCCGGGGAGAAGGTCTGCTACAACTGCGGAGACAGCGGACACTTGTCCCGGGAGTGCGGGAGACCCTGGACTAATGAGTCCACAAGGGTTAGAGGAGACAAGGGACAGTCCGACAGAAAGCGGGGTAGCGACAGTCGACCCAAGTCCAGCGGTGACAACAGGACACGACCAGCCTCTGAACCGAAAAGGCGCAATAAACGCGGTTCAAGAAAGTCTGCTCGCGGTGGTGCCGGTGGCCGTGGAAATGAACTGGGTACTCGACGACCAGACCAACCCTCCCAACGCAGGTTGACCGAGTTCCAGGCCAAATTGGCCCAAAGAGCTGCCGATCGAGGGGAAAACGAGAAGCGGACTGCGGCGCCTTCTCAACCAATGCGGTCCCCCAATCGGAGCGACGAAAGGGCTCTATTGTCGAGCTCACAAGAGTCTCTGCTTTTGGGAGGTAAGCAATTTCCACAACTGAAGTTTATTGCTGATTCTGGTGCAACCGATCACATGGTAAATGATCGTGCGGTGTTTGCTAAATTAACATGTCTCCCTAGCCCTGTAAGAATTGCATGTGCAAATGATGATCAAAATGCGGACTTGATCATACAGGAAGCGGGTGACATTGTTTATTACTGCGGAGAAACTAAACGTTATGGTGTACTTAAAGATGTGCTATATGCCCCCCAGTTGGGGGAAAACCTGTTTTCTCTCAGAAAGCAGACGGTGAAAGGTTTTCAAGCCATCTTTGATAGAGAACGTCTGAGAATTGTTGACTCTAATACGGGGCAGACTTTGAAAACTGGGCGTTTTGAAGGCAAGTTCTGGTGGTTGACGTTTCATCTCCCATTATTGAATGCGGACGCGCAGGTGGTAGAGAATTTCCTGGCTAAGATGAGTAGGAAAGCTTTGGTCACCCAGACTGATAACCAGTTAGAAAATTTGTCATTCGGTGCTAGACAAAATGTGGCGGGCCCTTCTCACATTGAAGAAGTGAGACAAGAGTCAACATGGCCTTTGCCAAATAATTCTCAAACGGAACCGGGGGAAATAACTCTTAATGCGGAGTCAAATGAGTTAAGAAATAGCGGTGTAAAATCAATCTCTCTAAAAAGAACGCTCGCATTAAATGATACGGTGCCTCCCCCAAAAATATCAAAAATTGCGACTAATTTGAGAGATGATAAAGGTTTACTGTGGCATTTGCGGTTGAACCATGCCTCGAAAACCTATTTGGAACATGCGGCGAGATCCCTTCCCGAATTAAAGGCGGTGAAATTTGGGTCGAATATTTTGGACTGTCCAGCCTGTTTGCAGTCGAAAGCCAGAAGCAAGCCATGCAACTCGGAAAGAACCCGTGCAGTGGAAGCTTTCTTAAGGCTTCATAGTGACTTGCTTGGACCCATCAAACCCTCAGCACTTAGGTCACAAGCGCGGTATATTGTGACGTTTACGGACGACATGAGTCGGTATGCTTTCGCCTATGAAATTAACAATAAATCACAAGTGCATTTGGCGTTGAAAATGTGTTTGGCGGAAATTAGGAGTCTTACTGGGAAACACACCAAAGTTGCGGAGATAAGGGTTGATGGGGGGCTGGAGTTCAAAACTGAAGGGATGCGTCTAGTACTGGAAAGCGAACGAATTTCTCTCGCAGTCTGTGAGCCTTATACTCCTCAGTTAAATGGTACTGCGGAAAGGCTGAATCGTGAAATGCTTGAGAAAATTAGGGTCAATCTGTTGTCGTCTGGCATTCCTGCTCATTTTTGGGCCTATGCGATGAGACATGTGATCCATGTACACAATAGGACTCCTAACAAATCAATCGGCTTTAAGTCTCCTTTTGAAATGGCTACAGGTAGGCTACCCTCCTTAAAATTTCTGCGGCGTTTCGGTTGTGAAGCCTACATTCTAGACAAGAAACCTACTGCCAAATTGGATCCAAAAGCTGCGGTCGGATTCCTCTTGCAGTGCGGTGAATCAGGTTATCATGTCTTACACGCCAAAAATCAAGTAGTAATTCGGTCGAAAGACGTTGATTTTGTAGAGAGTAGAACATATGCGGACTCTCTTCCTTTGAATTCAAGAGACACTGCGGAGAAGCCGGACATTGATTTTGGGTTGGAGGAAGTACATGATGAAAATGTCACACATGCAATAGATAGCTCTTCACAGGCGGAGTCTATAAGGGAGCAATCTGAGAATGTTGAGATGAATGACGACATTGAGCGAGATTTGAACCCTAACACTTCGCAATCTAGGAACGACCATAAGCGAAATCTCATTCATGAGAATGATCGATTTCAATTTTTCGATGAATCAGCAGATAAAACACTCATTGATGAAAATGATGAGTGTAAATTTTATGAAACAAGCGAGGACAGCGGTCATGCATGTTTCTTTAGCGGAGACACGACGGGGGTATGCGGAGACCCTCAAACATATGCGGAGGCAATTAAATCTGCTGATTCAGAAAAATGGCAAGAGGCCATTAAAACCGAATTTCAAGCTCTGGAACGCTGTGAAACCTGGAAACTCATATCCAGGAGCGCGGTGCCAGAGGGGGTCAAACTTCTAAAAACGCGGTGGGTACATAGGCGTAAGGTTGAGGCTGATGGGTCAATTAGGTACCGAAGTAGGTTGGTCGTTAGGGGTTTTGCTGACAACCATAATTATGAACTTGCGGAGATTTATGCACCGGTGGCACGTTTACCAGACGTCAAACTTCTCCTTGCTATGGCGGTGAAATTTGATCTGGATCTTGTTCAGTATGACGTTAAGACGGCTTTTCTGAACGGGCATCTGGAAAAATTTGTTTATTTAGAACTTCCGGATGGATATGCGGAGTACCTTGGTTGCGGTCCGGACTTGAAGCGGGGGAAAGTTTGTGAAGTCCACCGAGCGCTTTATGGTTTAAAAGTTTCTCCAAAGCGGTGGTTTGAACGATTCAGGGCTGCGGTGGATAAGATTGGCTTCAAGCCCTACCCTTTTCAACCCTGTTTGTTCATTTGGAGATCTGGGGGCACAGTGGCAATCATGCTACTCTATGTGGATGACATTCTGGTGGCCTCTAACAGCAAACCCATGATAGAGCAAATAACGACCATGCTGAAAAGTGAATTTTCGATAACGGTGCTAGGTGACCCACAAAAATATTTGGGTTTAGAAATTAATAGAAAACGGTCTGAAAGAATAATTGAAATTACCCAAAAGTCTCATATCTTGCATATGCTTAGGAAGTTCGACCCCAATTCGAATAAAACGGCGTCCACCCCTATGCTATCAGATGGGGAAAGCGGTGAAAATGACGCGGAAGAAGGAGATTTAAATAAAATTCCTTATAGGCAAGCTGTTGGGTCTCTCCTTTACCTACAGAGTGGGACTAGACCCGATATTTCATATGCGGTGAACGTTCTTAGTAGAAAGCAATCAAATTCTACGTGGGCGGATTGGAAGGCCATCATAAGGGTGTTGCGCTACTTGCGGGGGACAATCAATTTGGGGTTGGTATTTGCGGATAAGTCCGATTCCATTGATTGTTATGTAGATGCATCACTAGGAATGTCTGCGGAGGAAGGCCTTTCAACCACGGGCTTCGTGGTTCGGGTTTTTGGTAATCCAGTTACTTGGAAAACCAAGCGGCAGAACCACGTAGCACTTTCGTCGGCTGAAAGTGAATTTGTTGCAATGTCTCAAGCTTGCAGGGAATTAGCCTCAATCCGAACCTTATGTTACTGGTTCACCGGAGTAAGGCTGGTTCCCACCATTTATGAGGATTCTAGACCTGCTATAAGATTAGCGGAAGTGGATGATTCTTCAACCCTGAAACACCTAGTAAGGCTGAGTTATCTATATGTGCGGAGAGAATTTCAGCAAGGAAATATCAGGATTGAGTGGATCTCCACTGAGAATCAAATAGCAGACAGTCTCACGAAACCTCTAATACGTGCGAAATTTGTAAAATTTCGTGATTTTCTCCTAAAAGAATGCTGATACGTTTTATATGTTGATTTCAGAACCACTGTTCAGTGAAATCTCCTAAGAGACTCGAAAAGGAGAAAGACTGCGGAGAACATTTGCGGAGACTGCGGAGAACAACTGCGGAGAACAATTGCGGAGAATAACTGCGGAGAACAAATGCGGCGAACTACGACGGTGAACATGAAGATAATGTTGCGGTGAAATACATGCGGAGAAATTCAGAGCTACGTGGAAATCGAACGCTCAAGAAAAGAAGACTTCGCTAGAAATCTTCTGAGCAAACAACTTCCACGACATACATCGAATCTCAAGCCAACCTCTGAAGAAGCTCTGAAGAGATATCTACTAAGAACATGAAGACCCTAAGATGGAAGAATTCGTGCGGTATCGTCTTGAAGGGGGGTGTTGGAGGACGAACAATCCGACACCTTGTTATAATTAGAATTATCATGTTGGCAGCCATGTCATCACTGCTCAACTAGAGAACTCTCAATGTTTCCTTCTTCTTCCCGTGTCTTGCGACCATATATACTGTGTGCTCTTTTGCTAAAATATAATCGGTGCCTGCCTATTTAATTCTGCGGAGTTATATTCCTCACTACCAATTTACGGAGTCTTTGGATCATTCGGTGAGTGTATTTGTTAAGATTATTTCAGGGGATTACCCCCGTGAACCTTCATACCCCAAATGATTTCTGGCTATTAGAATTGTCGTAATTCGGCCGGTATAAGGGTGAGGTAGAGAGCCTTCGACCTCAATGGACGCCGTTTCCAATTCTCCATAAAACGGCCGAATCCATCAGTCAGTGAGTAAAGGGAACGAGGGATGCCGCTTTTACAGCTCGGAAGCCGTTCCGTCACCTGAATCCTTTCAATCCCAACAGGATTCAATGTCGGTTTCATTTCCCAGTCCGAAACCCCTGTACGCTGCAGCTCCTAGTATTGCAAGGTATACGTCGTATCGCTGGCCTAATAATTTGTTATTTACCCTGCTATCGACCAACCTCAATTTTTTTCTTTTTCCCCAATTACATTAAATGGAATTGGGAAAAAAAGAAAAGAAATACATTATATTAAGGAAAAAAAAACCTATGCATAAATGAATATTATATTGTTTCATTACATGCTGCTACCTACTAAGCTCTGAGCTTGTGCTGTGTGGAGCAGTTGCAGCTCTACAATGCAAAGTTCTTTTGGTTGGATTCAATTTCAGAATTGGTGATGTAGCAGAACAGTTTCGCACTAAAGTCCCACATTGTCTGTATTGTCTTGAGAAATTCGAAACATAATAGCGGAACATGAAACTCCAACATGGCCGTAAGAGGAAAAAGAAGGATCAGGCCGGTGGTTCCCCGGTCGGATTATACATTCATTGTAGATTCTTATATCTGCTCCAGTTACTGGTAGAAATTGGAGGATCTGCTCATTCCACCTCCTGCTGGGACAGAGAAGGAATGGTCTGGTGGACCTCTATAACTTTAATTAAAATTGGGTTCCAGCTCTCCAAAGAAAAATTTCAATCTCAATTGAGTCGAGCCATTTCCTTGGGAAGAGGAATTTGTTTGATACAACCTTGAATTCAAGTGTTGTGTTCACCAAGATGAATCGAGTAGTTCTACGATTTAAAATTGAAAACGTTTATTAGTTTTTTTCTTTCGTCTGACGATGATTTTATTCACCTTGAAGGGAAGTTCATATTTCAAGCAGGTAAGTAATGATTGTGGCTCACAAACAACTGCGTGTTGTGTCGGTAGGAATTTACGATGTAACGTGAACTGTACGAAATTGCATTATATATTCAGCAACCATGATGTAATTTCCTAACCGACAAAATAATACTCGGTTGGTTCGGGGGAATTAGTGAATACAAGTTCTTCAGGAACGCAATAGCACTTAGGTTGAAGCAATGTATCATCCCGGATTCAAGCAGTAATCCGATGGTAAGAAGGATTACTCGGTGGGATCAGCCTACGGCGGTGGAGGATAAATCACCGAGGGAATTAGAATGAACGGAGGTCGAATAAAAACCTACTTGACTAGATACGGAGTTCGACTAGCCATTGACCCCTCTCAAGTTACTCATTCAACTACTGATAAATGGGAGAGCGCAAGGTGAATCTCTGTTCAGGTTATATCCAAGTTTATTGCTGAACGTTCGTGTAGGACCAGACACCTTGTTTACTTCTTTTCCAGGAAGTGACACTCAAAGTAGCATGGTTATAAGAGCGCATTTTTCGAAGAAATAACTGGTTTTATGAAAAATGTCTCCATTTTACTGGTTTCAAACACATTTTGACTCCTTTTTTGCCGAGTAACCTCAGTTTAAAGATCACGCTGAACACGACGGTGAAGTCAGAATTGCCATACCTCATTTCGTTATCAGATTAGAGCAGTTGAACCGCGAAGAACATCTCACGTGACAACCACGTTTCTTCATCTTCAAAGTGCTCTACTTTGAGAACAGAATAAGATATCGTAATTATGACTCTACCATCGTGTTTAGCATTTAAAAAACCTTTAACATAATAGCTCACTTGTCAGACAGTTTCATTTTTGGAAATTATTGGAAATCCACCCACCCCCCTCCCAACAACCCAAAACCCTCCTGAGAGTGGACCGATTCTGCCCATCACGAACTTAGCCTTTTTATTGCCAAGATGGATTTTTTTTGTAAATTTGAACTTTTCATCTCAATTGTATCGAGAGTTCTCGTTTGAAATGACACATAGGTAGGTACATAATACTCGTATAAATTTCTTTTCGGAAATTCGATTTTTAAACATTTTAAACCGAGAAAAATAGCCTCCTTTTCCTCGAAAACTCGGTAATGAAAAATATAAATAAATAAATGAAAAATATAAAAAATAAATAAAATAGGATGACAGCTCGAAGGGCCACAGTCTTTAGTCTGATATTAAATTAAATGTTGCCTGACTAAATGTTGAGGGATGAGTGTGGCATGTGACAAGAAATAATCAAAATTGATTGAAAAATAAACAAATTAATTTTATTCTTTGAAAAATGGAAAATCAATAAACTTGACTAAATCTGTGGCCATCGAAAAAATAAAAATGAAGACTCGGGGTGGGGGATAATGATGGTAAATGATGATGAATGATAATGATGAGTTCTGGGAGACACGAGGCGTAGCTGTTAAAAAGGAGCCGTCGACGTTCGATAAATAATGGATCGCGGTTATGGTTTCTTCGTCAGAACTACGGATGCAGTCTTCAGAGAAACAGCAACTAAGGCAAGGAGATTTCCTCCGCCCGAGTTGAAGGTTCTACAATGTTAGAGGGACGGAGGAGATCAAACAGGGTTGAGAGTGGGTTAGTAATAATGGCAAGTTCTACGGACTTCACTACTAGAGTGGAAAATCCGGTAGCTGCCGTAATAATTGTCGGTAGATTTTTATTTTTTAGGAGCCGTAAATCAGATGACAAGGCCATTTTTGTTCAACTCTGATTGTCGCGAGTGTTTCCAGGCGAATATTTTTTCGAATTGGCAACGTGATTCTTGTAGTCCTATGGTAGGCTTGCCCTCTATACGAAAATCCTCACTTCGCTTCTCCACTGGTTTATTCATGTTGTACATCATGCCAGTAAAATGGTGGCTCCGTAAAATGGAGGGAAATTCGTTTATATATTTCACGAAGATATGTGAGATGATGTACCTCAACGATTCTCTTTTATTAGTTAGACACAAATGCTTCTACATTCACGAAAACAACACTCGAACGGCCTACAAACCATTTTACGGCCTGATGAAAAATCTGGTATGTCTACCCTTCTGAAGTGTTACTGCCATCGCAATGTCCAATCCAATCCAAAGAGCAGTCCACAGCGCCCGTGATGCCAAGAGGAAAAAAACGGATTGATTGCCTTCTCACCGACCACTAACCTGTTTCTCGGTCCGCCAACTCTCAGCTGCTCTAATCAATTTTCGAACCGCCAGTGGGAATACGCTCTTATTGCAACCTCCTCCCCTCAACGTTAGTGAAGCAGAGGTTACAAAGTGAGGGGACGGACGTCAGACATCAGTTTGTTGTTGGAACCTCTAAATGGGGTTTCCACCTCAGCCGAATAAAAGAACAATCATCGAGATATTTTATTGTTATTAAACCGCCATTCACTTTGCATTCATTCCCATTTTTAGAACCTGATTCAGTTATAAACATTCTTTTACTCCCTTCAAATACGAGTACATACAGTTTGCATAATAATTTTATTTCTGGTGACAACGTTTTCTGGTGTATCAATTGCAGAAAACGTTGTGCCAACAGAGTATACCCACAAAAAAATACTCCACGTAAAAATCACCCTGCCTCGCAAATATCATTCTACGGCGGCCAGAACAAGTTTTGATATCCACTTTCCTAAAGAGATGTCCTAACCACTTTACAAGTACCGTACCCATTTTGAAATCTTCCCTTGGCGCCATAGAGAGACGTTTTTATTACTACACATCTAAAACATAGATGTTTAGTAATAAATTTACACGGAGTGTTTTTTGGGATATCACATCTTTTGGTTATTGGAGTTGGAAAGACCATAATATAATTATAAATTAAATATTTATTAATAAATTATTTAATAATAGAGTTATAATCAATAAAATTAATTCATTAAGCAAAAATAAGGGGGAGGCCTAACTGAATAAGGAGAAGAACATGTTAAGGGTGAAGATCCGGGTTTTTAAAGTTATAAAACTCGGCACCAAGTGACTTGAATCTTATATCTTATAAAAGGCACTGGCTAAAGTTGATACGAAGCTCTGTGCAAAATTTCAAGTCAATCGGTGAAGGTGGAGAGGTTGTAGCCTTAGCTAACTGAAGAAGTAAAACATAATAAGGGGTTTTTGATGTTATATAACTCGGCTCCCTTGAGACCTAGCGACTCGAGGCTTTCAGGGCTTTCTATTATCCACACCAATTTTCCAAAATCCACAAAGATCCACACCAAATTTCAAGTTGATCGGTCTAATAGGACCCGAGATATGGATGCCTGAAAACGGGTTCCTTGACGTTCCTCGGTACCGTTCGTTCTTCTAAACTTGTTTGCTTGAATTATTCAAATTATCCAGATAGTTTCATTTTAGGGAAAAGAAATTTTGAATAGGTCATTTTATATACAAATTAAATGACCTTTTCATAATGTCTATATTATTCCTCCCAAATATGTTAAATGTACGTACTTTGGAGTACGGCCTAACATACAATACCAACTTTGCAATAGTTTGAACGAATACTTTTTGAATTTAGACGTACCTATCAGTGTTAGACCTAGTCTCAAAATATGCACATAATCATGATAATAATTCATTGTTAATCTTCTGTTCTCAGTAGCAAGATGTTAATAACACAACTGGCGGTTGTGTTCTTGGCCGCCTTCTCATTCTCAAGAGCAAATGACTCCCTGAAGGAAGCTTACCATGCGGTCCAAAAGAGGGCCGACCGCTTGTCTTCTTCCCCTGTCATCTACTATTCCCGCCCGTACATGTACGGTGAGTACATATTTTTACCCGTATAAATTTCGATTCGGCACTTATTTGGGATGAGTGGTACCTACAAAAAAGGAAACATAGTTGTATCACTCAGGTATTATCAGGATTCTTTTAAATAAAGGAGGAAATGAGCTTAAATATGTAAAGTACATCCTTGAACCTTCAGAAATTTGATTTCATCAAGAAATATCTTAAGAGCCAGGTAACCGATCGAAGAATAGAGGGCATTAGCTACTAAAGAAGAGAATTACTTGAAAAAATGTAGGGCCTTGTGCTGAAGAATCCGCTTTGTAATTGAATCAGAACGAGAATATATTCATCTCTTGCCGGTGCTGGAATAGAGAGATGCAGTACGATTCTACAATCTCATCGATTTCCTTTCGACCCGTGAAAATCACGAGAACGATCGGTGTGGAACGGAGAATCAATCAATTTAAGGAGTCTGTAGCTTGTGGGCGGTTTTCGAAATAAAGCAGTCGAGAAGAGCGAGTCGAATGACTGAGCGTCGAGGAAGGAAATGAGGTTTTCTGATGGAAATGAGAAGCAGGTCCTAAGCTCGCTTCGCCGGGGGAGCGTGAGCCCTCGTCAAAGTGCTTGACCTTATTCCAACTGGGAACAAAAGGCCTGTCAGGGTGAATATAGAGCTTCGTGTCGGCGGTGGAAAATTGGCGATGTGTCGGGGATGAAATAAACCGAGTGTGGGCTCATTCGTCGTAGTTCAGCTGCGTTCTTGTCTGGATGAAGTGGGTGATGTACTTCCCACAGATGAAACCGTAGACAATCGGAACACAGAGACGATTGGCAAAACATTTCATAAGTTATGTTATGGATAATAATGTTTGTCTTCTCTACACTTTGGTATACTAAAATGTGTGTATGTATATAGTTTTGAATGCCCATCAATGTACGTCAACTATTTACTTGTACAAACACTCTGATGTTCCCACTCCTAGAGTGACTTATATTTATAGAACTGTTTTGTATGTACATAAACATCTGCAGTTAATGACTGAGCAATCTGTGATAAACCGACGAGTCAATGCCAGACCTCGCAGAAGGCAGGTAAGTCCACCCGACACCTAAGTCATATGAAGATTTCTTCACTAGACGATTTCCGTGGCTTGCTCCATCCTTATTTGAATAGTTACCGCTCCTAATTAAGGAAAACGGGAAAATTTTAAAAAACTGGTTCTACAATATTTTTTACTAAGAAATTAAATTACGAAATTGATGAAATGAAGAAGGTATAAACAATCCCTCGAAAATTCAAAGTGGGCTCCAGGGAGAGTGAATGAACAATGCAACATAATGGACTATAGAGATACTTTTCCATTTAAATTCCTAGCAAATTTGCTATTATAGAAGATTATTTTTCTTTACCTGATGTTACACTGTTTTTTTTTTTGTTTTTTTTTTTTTTGCTCAGGTTTAAAACCCCGTACTCAAGTATAAAATAACAGGGAAGTATTGTGGAAAATACGAGCCTGGACGGGTCACAGGGCTTCAAGTTTATACACCACTATAAGTCAGAACTTATTACAAGTCATGTAACTGTGAAGTACATGTCAACCCAGTTTGATGAGTTTTGCGCTGTTCCAGTTTCATAACAGTCCTCTTGGTAATAATACCGAGAATAACTTCATTCCCAACGAGAAGTTGTAGATATTATTGGTAATTTGTGTGGTATTTTAGTATTTTAGTATGGATAACACAGTAGCAACTCTGTTGTGAGTTACAAAATGTTTCATCAGTCAACGACGCGGGGCCCCCAATACACTGTGGACCACATAATATGTGGTTTCCACAGTGTATTGGGTGGACCACATAAATATTATTTCCGTTTTCTCAGCGAACACAACAACAATGGGATAAGAAACTCTCCTTCAAGACCGATCGGTCTTGAGGGCACTGTATAAGCACAACGCCGTTCCCTAAGCGAGGGCGGGTGGATCAGACTGGTGAACATCATTGACGTTTATCTAGGACTGGAGTTACTCAATTTCGCTTGTAGGTCTATTGGATGATTAGAGTTGTACAAATAAAGAGCTCTTGTCTTGTAATCCAAGTTCGGCTAATCTCTTCATTGACTTGAAACCTTGAAACGCAGCAAATATTTCCACAACGGTTTTTCATTTTCTGTATAATCTTTTATAAAGATATTAAATATCTTTATAAATTTTATCTCTATAAATCTTTATAAATATCTTTAAAATATATACAGATTTTTTTTTTTCGCCCTTCTGTCTAGATTACTGTTCTGCGCACAATATTCTTGTGAATCCCATAGCTGTACGAAATGATTGGAGTAATGAGCGAGTAGTGAGCTAAAATATTGTAGGTACGTTTGAGGTGACCAGATGGTTATGGGAGGCGCGGAGGGGTGTTAACTAGTAGGTGCGCAAATCGATTATCGATTAATCGAATAATTTGACTGATTGATCGGTTTCGAATACATCAGAAGCAAGAGCAATGCGTGGACGTAGTATGCATAAGCATAAGGATAAGGAGCATAAGCATCCTTAACAACAACGATTTGTCTTCAACCATGTCTTTGTCATTTGTGTTCTATTTTCATACTTGATACTTTTATCGGTTCAACTTATACCTACAATTTATAATCAAATTTCTCCCTTACTGGGAAAAATATGTGATCATTGACATATCTGTTAGCTTAAGGAGCCTCTGAGCTGACCCTGGGCCTATTCTGCTTAAAGTGTATGTTCTAAGGAGGCTACATGCCAAATTACAACTTCATAGAGTGAATAGCATAGAATTTAGCTTTAGGAGCCACTCAGCTGATCCCTTATGCTGCTGAAAGCTTAATTCCTAAGGAGGCTACATACCAAGTTTCAAGTCACTACTACCATGGAAATCGCGCCGAAAAACGTCACATTTTTTGTATCACGCCACTTTCGGAATGACCCCCAGCCATGCAACATATCCATTTCAAAACTATTTTACGCAATTTTATTCGTTTAGGCATTCCCCTATCTTCACTAAAGGTAAAATTTGGCAACATGTCACCTACAGACGAAGAAAACCATCGGATTTTCAGATAGTGAGAAAGCGTTTGAAATAAATACTTGGAAAATTATTTGCTTTCGATTAATCGTATAACGATAAATTGGTCACATCGATATAATAATTATTAGAGTACGATTAAGTAATAATTTGGTGTTATAATCAATTATTTGGTTCCGATGTTGCATCCCTATGAACTAGCTCGGTGATGGGTGGGGGTCTCTTCAGTTTTCCAACTAAAGTCCAACATCGCTTAAACTAATTTATTGTATAAATGATGAATTTAAATGTAATAATAAAATATTTAATGATTTGGTTTGGGTTCCATACAGGTGAAACATTATGTACGGAAATTTAGATCATATTTAGATCATTGATTGAAAACTCGGTTGTAGGTACCACTTGTCCAGACTCCATGACAACTAACCTATTTACTGGCGAAGAAGGAATAATTCCTTCGTATTGTAGGCCTCTACATTCATCTCCTCAACAACCATTGGGATAATGAGATTGTCTTTATTCGACAGGTGACGGGCAACCGGAAGACATCGGTTACGGTTATCAGAAGAACTTAGCTCCTGAGGTGCAGTACGAAAACGCACCCATCAACTACGGTGATCTGGCTCGAGAAGAATTCGACGAGAGGGCGGCCAACACTTTGGAGAAACTTCTGTTGGACTACATCGAGGAGAGCAAAGGGCCACGCCCTCGTTACAACGACAGGTAACAGCATTCGCTGTTAGTTTCACTTGTTCTAACAAAAGGTAGACAAGAAACTAAGTGCCATTAAAAAATCTTTAATTTAATTGTATAAAATCGGTTGATTCCTCATCTTTTTTTACGTTCACACCGAATTTATCGCAATTTTCACCGCAATGTTTTTGGTCTTTGAAATTATCTATTCGTTCTGGAATGTTTTTTTTTTAAATTTTCCTTCTTATTACCGAATTTTCTTGTTCTCGGTCCGAAATATTTAAAACTCGAATTTCCAACAAAAAAATCCGAGTCATTTTACATAAAACCTGTTATTTTTTCGAAAATTCGCTCTTATAGCCATGCCGCATGACTGTGAATTTAATTTTAATGAATTACTGATGTTCGAACCCCCCCTTTTTTATGGTATTCCAGTACTGAGATTTGAGCGAAATTCAGAATTTTTCATTCTTTATTCAAGGTTATTTACAGGCCCAAAGCCCTAAACCGGAATTGACCGTTTCACGTTGCATCACCTGAGTCATGATATCTTGATAGAAGGCATGCAGGCGTTCTTGGATGCACATCTTGAAGCTGTGCCCTGGCAGACAAAAATTTTTTAACATTTAATGTTTGTTTTGCGCTTTTCTGTAAATTTGAAAGTACTGAAACAGATGGAGGTGTTATTGCTCATACGACAGAATAGATCACTACACCACCTCAATTCTTCATGTACGATATTGAGAAAGGTCACCTTCAATTATCACCCTTCCAGGTTGGAGATAGATACGAAAGTATATTGTTTCTAAATAAACAAACTCCTATTTATAGGGTCTTCTCCGCGATGACAAGGAAACGGGAGGTCAAAGATGGGGAGGAAAATAAAGTTTCGCCTTGTGACGTAATCCACTCTTGGATCAACTTAATCGAATCACGGTAAGGGCGACGGTAGTGTAATTATCCGTGGAGTCTTCGGGCCAGTCCTCGACTGTAAGAAAACGGATCGCGAAATCGATTTAACGTGAACTGATTAAGCCTGGGAACACTCGACCGTTATAATGATTGTTATTTCTTGTAGAAGTCTTCTCCTTTTTCTTTGCTTTCCGAAGTTTCCTCACAAACTTGGAATATTCTCAAGTTTTTCGTCGTTCAAGCCTTTTAGCCTTAAGTATATTGTTCTTGATCCCAACATTTCCCAGTTGCAGCGCGATTTCAATTTTGACCTTCATGAAATCCAGATTGTTATATTAATAATATAGTGTTGATTACATGTAGTTATTGTGTAATTCATGATGGATGGCTTCCACTTGCTTATGAAATATTCGAAAGAACGTAGTAATTAGAACTCGTTTGAAGGGTGGGTATCAAGACCTGGGAGTTCTGGGAAATGAAGGTAAATCACGTGGCCGTTATAACGAAAAACACATGTGGATCAGTACAGAGCGATGAGGGTAGTAACGAGTTGAAACACCCATCAGAACTTCAGCCCCGCGGTAGGCTGAGGAGGAAACGGCCAAAATTTTGCGATAAAAACTAAAAACAACTTATTTAGGAAGTTGTCATGCAATCTGTTGGAGCCTTCACTATGTTGCTCCATTTCAGTATGAGTAATGGGTAACTATATGAAAAACTCTGTGTCATTTCACCGGCATATTAACGTGAGATGATGCAATGGTATATTTCTGATTGAATTCACCGTTATTCAGCAACCAATCTATTGGATATCAAGGAGTGGAAATGGGCTTCACGCAGTCGTCTCCGATAAAACGCAGGATATTCGAGTTTAAATCAAAAGGAAGCAATATGAGCACTAAACGAACGCACGGTCGATTAGAAGCAGAATTAGTAAATGATGGGCGATCTGCGGAGCGAATCGTCCAACATCAAATTGAATATTATTATTCACAACCCTGTATTTAACATATATTTAACACATTTAACAGATCGCCCATCATTTACTAATATTATATCACATAGTTGAGAAGGTTTTCCTTTGAAGAACCCTCCATTTCTCAACACTCTGGAAATTCTTCCACAACGATTTATCATCTTCTGAACAGATCACATCGTTCTGCCTAGATCTCTGCATCTGATCAATCACCTTGTGATACCTATCACTATACGGAAAAAGTTGAGTAATGCGCGTAAGTTCAGTAGTTGATCTCTACACTATGTGTAATGACTGATCGGCGTAGAGTTAAAAAAAAGAAAACTATGTGGAAATTTCATGGCCCTAGTTCCGTTAGATTTCTTCTCGAGATTTGTTTTCCTATAGCAGTTTAGTAAGCGAAATGAACGTATATGTACGTAGTTTCGCCCCTTGGTATTATTCAGGATAAAAATCCGATGGTGCCAGGTCCGGGGAGTAGGGTGGGTGAGTCACAACATCCCACCAAAATGAAATAAGCAGGTCCTGAGTGAGTCGGGCGTTATGAGGTGCTTTTCCTATCGTTGTCATGAAGGAGTGACACACCACGAGTCAACATTCCTCTTCTTTTGTCCTTGATTGGTTTTTTCAACTTCTTGAGTGTCCCACAGTATGCAGCTGCATTTATGGTGGTTCCTTTAGGCGTAAAACTGACCAATAATATCCCTTTCCGCTCTCAAAAGACAGATGCCATGATCTTCCTCTCTCAAAAATGGAGTCTGAATTTGACAAACTGCCTTTTTGACTCAGGAGTAGAGTGACACACCCACGTTTCGATACCAGTCACAATTGAGTCAAGAAAAGTTTCATCCTCGCTTTCATACCGTTCATAGTGATTGGAGGACGAACTGTTTGACGCGTTTGGCTGCTGTGACGACATTTGGTAACGGACTGTGGCGTTTGATGATTTGGCTGCTAGGAATCTCTCTACATACCAGTGGCGGCAACTCTGAAAAACAAAATTCCTTCCGTCCTTTTGGAAGGAATTTTGTATACACAGCCCTTGTAACCTTACTTTCTGGACGTCCCTCGTAATTGTACGCCCCTGTATTTTAGTTTACTACCACAATGTACTTTGAAGCAGCCAGTAGGGATCATTCCTATCCATTCAATCACAACTGATTTCTTTAGGGTGAACGGCAACAGCAAGAGGTCTGTCTTCCGTGAGAGGGACCCCGAAACTGTTCAGAGGACTCTAGAGGAATCCGAACAGGCTCAACCGTCACCATTCAGAGAAAGAGGGAAACTTCGTCCGTCGACCAGATTCCACGGGCTGATCAGAGGAGGTGACTCGTCCAATCCGGGACCTTACGCTTTGCCTAGCGCCAGGGAGGCTCTTGAGGAAGAGGAATATCTGAACGCCATCAACCAAGTTCTGGAGAAGTACCGGGAGGAACAGGATCCTGAAGAACTAACTGAGGATGACCTTGAAGACGTTTTGGAATATTTAGGAGGTAACGTACCAATATATTCGACCGGATTTGTAAACTGAATTAGTACAAGTTAAACAGTATTTTATTCCAACTAAAAAATTAATTAATGTGCACTGGTAAAACGCTGCTGCCCTTTAGAACATCAACGTACTTCTAGACTTTAATTTACTTCGCATAAACCTCTAGCAAATTCTACGTGTCTGTAGGAAATTGAGACAAACAAAGCCGATGCGTTGCCGTTGGGGGTGTCTCGCCGCCAGTGGTTTGTGTTCATGATAGTACATTTATTGTAGAATGAAATCTGGGGGATCATAGCAAGGAAACATGGAACATGTTCTCGAATAGGTACATAATAGTACTAGAAGAACACTTATTACTGATTATTATATATAATAAACTCGCTTACTTTTAAAGCAGTAGGCATTATATTATAATACCTAACTATATATGAAACACTTATGTACTAACTACACTATCAATTTTGGTGAAAAGTAGGGCTAAATCCATAATGTCCACTCGTTCGTTATGGTTAAAGTTCAGTCTTGCTCTCTTTAGTTGTCGATATATTGTTGAAAGTCGAGTTAATTCTTAAATGTCGAGTTCATTCAAAATGACTAGGTATCTCCCTTTGATTTGAATTAAACTTCTTCCGAGATGAGTCAAGTTAATTCTTAAAAATCAAGTTGATGAATTCAAAATATCCTCTGGTTATCTAAAATTTAATTTTAAGAGCAAGAAACCTAATTATTGATGATTAGGTGAAAAAACGGTCTTCATCAACACCACATATCTACCAAAATGTTTGGACAACACCACATATCTACCAAAATGTTTGAGCAACACCACATATCTATCGGTTTTTTTTTTTGTTGTAATTTCGATGTCAGACTACTGAAACCTTTTACAAAATGTGTGGTACGTCCTAGACAATGAAAAATGGTAAGAAAAATGACAGAAGTGCCAAAAACATGTTAGACAAGAAATATGTTTTTTCATCCTCCTGAAAAGGTGGCAAAAGTTAGATACGTGGTGCTTCCTTTTAAGCAACAATATACTACACATACCATATAAGCATTATACTACACATATACGCCATGAGTGGTCAAGGGAGCGGGAGTAGGGGGTGGAGCCCGCGGGGAAACAAACCCCATGGGAGAGACTGGGATCTTGAAACTTTTTGAATCCTTCGAGAACAATAAGAGAAGGGCGGAACTCGTATACGCTCCAAGCAATATGGCCATGGGCTAGGACTTATGGGCTACCCTGTAATATACATACATACCACAAGAGGCCAACGGAGCGGGGGTAGGTTAGATGTGTTTATCTAACAATACAAGCACCCCCTATAAATCATTTCTCGTCGTGCTGGCGGCGGCCTCTTTGATGAACCCTTCGATAATGATAAGAAAAGGGTGGAAGTCGTTTTCATTAAAGCCCCCCCCCCCCAACCACTTATGCTTAACAGGTAACGGACGCGGACAGGAGGGGGGGGGGCTCACGTCCGTAAAAATAATATACATATTATGTTCCATGTTAAAATTGTAACAATTTGGATTTCAGGGAAGGATAATAAGAAGCGCCCGTACGGAAACAGCCACTCTTCACCTTACGAAGCGTTTAATGCTCCCATGACTTGGAAACGTGGCGGGCAGTCCGCCCATCACAAGCGTACTTACGATACTCTATTTGATGAACGCTATCCGTACAGAGGTGAGAATTCTATCAAAACTGTGGACTATCTGTAATTCACAGAAACGACCATTTGGCCCAGTGACTCTAATACTATTTTGGATTGTACATTTCATATATCGAGGGTCTCACGGAGACACCCCACATCGTCACTTTTGGCCAAAATTCGAAGGGTCTTCCCCCGGCGGATCGATCTAACTAAGTATAAGTTAGGTACCTAAGTTAGGTAACACTGAATCTCACGATTTATTTTACTGAATTACTCAGTAAACATAGTCATTGGCAGATCGTTTTCTGGCTCTGCTGAAAAGTCGCCCAAATGACGATGTGGGAAGTTGCCGTGAGACCTTTGATATGAAATTTGGCCTTCGATGCGTAACCCTACTGCATCCATCTCACACTGTTTCATTTTTTATTCCGTGTAATGATCCAAAATCTCCATTTCTGACTTATTCTCGATGAATTAATGGTGTTGAAGGTATTCAACATTTTATTTAACTAGGAGTAAAAATGCAGTATGCAGTTTCTAGTGTATTTATGATATTAACTTTTTGTAAAGTCTTTCATGTTGCCTAACTTCCAAATGAGTTCGTTCTAAAAGTAACGGGAGTTGGGCTGCGGTGGAGAGGGAGAGTATGCATACCTAATCATTGTTCATCAAGTGTCCGTTAGAAAGACGTCTCCTGAGTCGGTGTGAGAAGTTCTGTCGCTGTGAGTACATCGGTTCGTTCGTGTGAATTTTTTTTAGTGAATAACATTTTCCATTTCGCCGAAAACGTGATGGTCGATTGCCGAGAGCAACGGGCGGCTGTGAAATTTTGCTTCCTTTTGGGGAAATCGCCCTCAAAAACTATTGCAATGCTTAAGACTACTTATGCTGCCCTAAGTAAAACTAGAGTGTACAAGACTCAGCCAAAACAAAGCCAGTGGAAGTCTCCACGTCCCAAAAAAGTTCGCCAAGAGAAGCCTGACATCAAGACAATGCTCATTTTTTTCTTCGATTGTAGAGGTGTTGTTCGCAAGTAGTCAAACTGTTAACCAGAATTTTTGAAAATATTAAGGGGAAAAATCCAAAACAAAAGGGCAGATCTTTGGCGCGCCATCATGACATCACGCCGGCCCTCCGTAAAACATATTCACTTGATGTGCTAGAATAGAATACTTCCCCAAACAATGGAAGCATGCCTCCATTTGTATGATTCCGAAAACCTAATTAACCTTCCCACCTTGCGTCATCTTATCGCCCAATAAGCCTCCGTTCAGTGCTCTCCAAAACTGTTGAACGTCTTGTCTTACCACACCTCAAACTATACACAGGCCACCTTATCCCAAATAAACAGTTCGGGTTTTGTCAGTCACACACTCGTGCCCTCTTCAGTTACAGATGTACACAAACTTCATCAAAAATGCATTCCACAAGCGCCAATTTTGTCGATCAGCATACTTCGATGTAGAGCAAGCATTCGACCGAACTTGGCACGAATGTTGCTCACGAAACTCCAACCACAACCTGTACTCCATTGTTCGGCACTATCTGTCTGACCGAACGTTTGTAGTGAAAGTTCAAAATGAACATTCAACGAGACGAATGACGAAAGCGTCGGTTCCGCAAGGGCGTGTGTGGGCTCCGCTATTCATTGTATTGGCACGACGTCCCACTCCCAGCAGATCAAGACTTTGCAGGTTGTATGCTGATGACCTGGTTTATGCTGTGTGCCACGAAAATTTGACCGAAGCTACACGACGACTGCAGGAACTTCTTGAGGTATTGGGCCAGTGGTGCACAAGGTGGTAGGTGATAGTAAAGTCATTCAAGTCCTGTATTGTCTCGTACACTAACAACCTAATGTACGAAGAGCCACCTTTATTTTATGCTGGCCAGTCCATACCGAAAGCCACGGGACGAAAAATACCTTGGAGTTTATATTGACAAACGACTGACCTTCAACCAGCACATCACAGAGCTGATCAGTAGACTGCGAAACAGAGTATCCGATCTGAAACCGTTGTTAGACAGTCGGAATGTTTCAGTTCACAATAAAATAATTATGTACAAAACCCTTATTGTACCAATATGGATCTACGACATGAACATATGGGGCACATGTTCACGATCCCAGTTCAGAAGAGTTGAACAACAACAAAATGACATTTTACAAAAGAGAGTTGTTCACACGCCTGAATTTATCAGAAATGAAACTATCTATAAGGATTTCAGTTTGGAAACACCTACTGAAATTCTAAAACACCACATGTCGGAGTTTGTTCATCAAAATATAGAACATACCAACCCTGCAGTCACTGAAGGATTTAGACGACCTGAGGTACAACGTTTGGTAACGCCACATCATGGACTTGATCGATCTCCATACTTGAACCCATCAGTGCACACCGAAACTTTTATTCGACAAATAATCAAATAGTTGTTGTTCACCACCTGTATGACTATAAGTAGTATACCCTCCATGAAGGATATATCCTTCATGGAGGGTATACTATATGCTTACTAATATGTGCGAAACAAACAATGTGATTTACAAAATGTATCATTGAGAAATTTTCACTTATTGGGATGTTCTTTAGGCCTTCCAACGACTTTTGTTGTGGGAACAATCGATTTCATGCCGTTTTTGATCAAAAACTGTTTGAAAAAAAAAAATTTTTTTTTTGACCAAAAACGGCATAAGTGAATGTAAAAAATGTTTCGAACAAGGAAGGATCATTTACAGTGGTGCGTTGTAGTCAAGGGGAAATACTTTTGAAGGCGATCAAAATTTGGTGTGAAAATATTAAGAAATAAAGAAGTTATGACGACATTTCCGGTTTACCCCCTCCCCCCTCCCAAATAGATTTGTGTTGATTGATCATGATAGAGAGTCACGATTTTTAATTAATAGAAATGGTAATAATAAATAAACTAACACTGAATAATGACACTGACCAACTAATGATAATAAACTAACACTTCTGACGTATTAACGAAATCTTTCATAGTGGTTTGAGAAGGCTCACTTGTGTCTAGTGAGCTTAAGGTTTACCGTAGAAGCCAGTATAATGGTGAAACCAATCATTATTCACTCTCATACATCAGAAACAATACAGAGCAGGCTTAACTGAATCGAATTTGAAATGGTACTCATGGATGTTGAAATGCAATAGGCAGGTACCCAGTAATACGGTGCATCCAGAAGAAAATGCCAGTATCGTCTACATCTGTCGTGGTTATCGCTTGGCTTTATCATCCGGGTAGACCTAAAGAGCAAATATTCAAGTCAATCCTCGAGTGTAAGTTGGAGTTTTGAATTCGGTTTTCGTGACTGTCTGTCCGTGATAACGAGCACTTTTGTCTGAAAATTTCACTGATTTCACGAGGGTAAGAAAAACATCAATTCATTTCGTCCTACTATACTGTGCTCTGAACAAAAATGTTTCTTAATAAAAATTTAAAATAATCATTTCGTATGTACTATACCGAACGATTATTTGATATGCTAGTAAAACAGTTTACAGTGGGTGTTTGGACACAAGCGGGAGCATAGATAAAATAAAGTATAGGACTTCTATATTTATCCATAAACTCACAATGGTAATCTGTTAAGAATAGCACCCTCTGTGTCACTACGTCCAATCTATCGATGTCTCTCACCCAAATTTCAGTCCAGTATATAATCCAGTGACGCGTCCTTGTGTAAATTATTAGTTTATGAAAATGTTTACTGTGAGTGTTTGTATTAAGCACGTGTCGTTGAAAGTGTTGTTGGAATCTTGACTCTTGCCTAAAACATTCTTGAGAGGTTTCCCAAACTTTATCAATAGGCGAATATAATTCAACAACACTGAACATTTTATATTCTTCTTTCATTGCCTATTATTTCTCTAATATACTTGAAATATCTGTATTCTATTTTTGTGACTCGATAGTTGTCAATATGATTTTCTAAACGGAGCGAAAAGGTGAAAGTACGGTTAACAAATCAAGCAGTTCTGTACGCCCTTAAAGACAAGTTGCTTGCAATTCCCAAGTGCTTATCTGATTTTTCATTTTAAAATTTTAAACCGCCTGTTCTGTCGCCAACGCACTATTTCATTTTAGCGAATTTTCGAAGAAAAGGAAGCTGTTGTTCTCTGTCCAAAATGTTTAAACCTCGAATTTTCAAAATTAGTTTCAGATCATCCTGAATTCACTACCAAAAGACACAAAAAATCATATGTATCTGACGTCACCATCAGCTTAGAAAAATCTATAAACTGAGGTGTTACTCTTCAAAAAATGGAGACAAAATATGTCATAAAACCAGTAAAATGGAGACATTTTACATAAAACTAGTTATTTCTTCAAAAATTTGCTCTTAAAGCCATGCTGCATGACTATGGATTTTTTTTCTCTTTATCCTTTCAAATCTGCATAAATACGCTCAAATAGTACGACAATTGTATAAATGCCTTCTCTGTATAAATCTTAAATCTCATGAATCTCCTGGCCCGACATACCTACCTTCTCCCGTATAAATCGACCTCGAACGCATCAGTCGTGGGAGAATTTGAGCTGCTCGGGTATACTTTGAAATTAAACGATGATTTGTATTTACTTTTCTTTTTTCTTTCAAAATACCAGGTCTGCAGAAGAGGTTCCCGATATCCAAAAGGTCGCCCTCTTATTATCCTCTTCCTCTCGAACGTAAGAAGAAAAGCGAAGTGAAAACTGACGCCAAGACGGCCGCTGAATTGAACAATATTTTTGACACCACGCCCAACACCAGGTAACCTTTTTCCACATGGATTATGCAACATCAAATTTTTTGGACTCCTAAAACACCGCTCATCTAACTTTAATAGTATTTTTTATCAAAAGTTCGAGCGTACCAATCATTTTGTAGCCTTTGCCGTGGAGTCATTGGGTTCTTGGGCAAAGGAGGCCAGGGATTTGGTGGACGCTCTAGGCTCAAGATTGGCAGACAAGACAGGAGACCGAAGGGCGAAGCGGTACCTTGTTCAGCGTTTGTCGCTGGCCATCCAGCGAGGCAACTCCACGAGTGTCCTGGGGACACTGCCCACATCCATGTCCATGGAAGAAATATTCTACCTCTAAATTCCTGTATACCCTATTTACATAATTACTTCTGCCCCCCCCCCCCCCACATGTCCAGTCATCATTGTGCTTTTGGCCATTGTACTACTAATAAAAACCTATATCTTAAACCTAAAGTTCGAGTGTTAATTTTTAATATATATTTTTTAATATGATCGCCAAAGCATCTGATTCACAATAATGCTAAACTCGTCGGGTCAAATTCATCCAATGGTCATCATTGAGTATAAAAACATTTAAGGGATCATCATGTCCAGTAGGGAAGCCCCAGAAACAAGACTTTTTATTTACCGCGAAAACTTGGTATAAATATTTCGGGTGAAATTGCTCGCTTTTAACAAAAACGACGCTATTTCTAAAACGCCTGACAAGAAATGCCTTAAAAAGCTCGAAAAACAGTCTTACTTGTGGCCAACTCAATATCTGACTCTTTTCCAATATACAATGTATTTTGTTACAGAGTAACACTAAACTAACGTTTGCTCTGTGATTGTAATAGAGAGTATCAAGAAATTCAATTGGCTCAAATGCCTGACGATGGCTTTTTAATCGGAGTAATAATAATAAAATCATTATTATCTCGGTCGGTTAACGTTTATCAGATCAGGTTGAATGTTATTTGAAGGTCAATTCGGGGGAAGGGAAATTATTGAAATAATCTGGAAAACCCGAGGTTTTTGATGTCGCTGACTTCAAATACGACTTATGTTTGTGTCTACGAGGTCATGGCCAGGTAATCTCACGGTCAACTCGGTGGAAATGCTCGGAAAAATATGAAAAAAGCCTACATCGGCTTTTGAAGGTTATCTCAAGTTATAATTGGAGGAAATCATCGTAAAAATCTGGAAAAATGTGTACATATTTTTCTGAGATTCTCCCAAGGTGATTAGTATGTTAGACGTAATAGTAACCTCTTATCCGACCTTATTGACCTTATCCAGCCATTCAACTTTCAGATGAATTTGACAAGGACCTCGCTGAGGCAAACAAAGGTCATATTTATATTAAGCAACCCCAAAAACCTGTTGAAAACTAATTCAGATTTTTTCCAATCATTCAAGTGACCTTCAACCTGACCTGATGAAGATCAGCCGACCTCAGATTCAGAATCAGCGACCCCGCAAATATTAAGACATATGGGTTGCATAATGATTGCATAAACCTTTTGTTTTGTAAACCTGTGTAATTGAAGTTTTTCTATTTTAATGTGTTTTGTTTGATGTTTTTTTTTAAATTTAATGTGTGTCACTCCAATGCAGCAGCGCTTCAACCTCAAGGGAAGGGACTAAGGCACCGAAAACTGAAAAGCCTACGGTGAAGTCAACCGCCGTCACGACAACTTCTGGTTCAGGGCAGAAAGAACAAGCTTTGGTCGGCACTCTCGCTGGAAAACCTCTTGAAGTCAAAAAGAAGTAAGTCAGCGGACACCGTTTTGATCGGAATGGTTTCGATTTACTCGATATTACTCGCATTATAAAGTTGCATATTCAACTAGACAAAAAGGATCGCAAGTTGCCTTTGATGCGGTGAGATCAGCTTAAACAACTGGGAAATGATCAAACTCAACGATTTTTCAATGTGTCGACCTAAATTAATCGTAATATTTTTTAATGGTTTACAGTACGAACGTGAAAAACGTGGTATGAGCTCAGCTTCGGTGAGATTGAAAAGTTACAGTCGATTGACGATTTGTAAATCACACTAAATCATCTGCGATATGATTAGTGGAAAGATACTGACTTCCCACATTGTATTGGATTGCCTAGCAAACCTCATGAAAATAAAATAGGTTTCCCTAAGTTGCTGTATCGGTACCTACTCGTTTGAAATAAAAATAGTATCAGTAACACAGAAGTTCCATCAACGTACCTGAATCCAAGCTTAATTTTGAGGGTCACGCTGATGACTACAGTTTCTGAATACACTAAATGTGGGTTATGACTCAAGTCTTATTATTTATTTTGTAGGTTATTTGCCGAGCTAATGTATTTAAGAATGTGGATACAAATACTTTCATTTTGTGTGTGTTTTTATCGGTTTTCAATTAAAAAAACGACCTCCAATAATATACAGGGCGTCTACAGAAATTATGGGACAAACTGGAGGAATCGATTCTACAATAAATTTGCAACAAAAAGTGACTCGCAAAGTTTCTTCATTACTCAACTAAAAAACCGACTTTTTTTCAATTTTAAGATTTTTTTCGTGTTTTCGACCTTGTCTCAGTAAAACTGCTCTAACTTCCTTAAACTAATATTTAAAATAGAAGTTAAGGGTACCGTTGGAAAGAGCGTTAAATTTGCTATCTCCCTGATATAAAAATTTTTTAAATCAGTAGTTATTGATGAAAAAAGTCCAAAATTTGAAGAATCGTTCAAAATCACCGTTTTTATTTCGTATTTTGCGCATCAGTACGGAGTTAATTCGGCGTGCAATCCTCGAGAAAAACTTGGCCAGAAGCTCAGCTTTCCAACGGTATAAAAAAAATGTGTTTACAGTTAAATTGGTGGAGAAAATGACGTTTGAATTCTGAAAAACGTGGGTTTTTAGGTGAGAATCGACGTTGTAGTTGAAAATCAACGTATCGCAAATTATGCATTTTTTGACGCTGAATCGAATGGTGACACTTCCACGCCTGCGTTATAAGGAAAGGACTCGTTTATCAAAGAATTATTTATTTTTAAAAAAGGCTTAAGTTATTTTTTAAAGAATCAAGAATTTAATAAAAATGAGACGCCAAAAAACAAGTTTCTTCCTTATTAGGGAGGCATGGAAGTGTCATTATACGATTCAGCGCAAATTGCACAAATTGCGATACCGAACTCACTTCCACGAAGAAAGTGAATTTTTGTAGGAAAACGTTGATTTTCACCTAAAAACCCACGTTATTCAGAACTCAAACGTCATTTTCTCCACAAATATCACTGTTAACACATATTATTTTATATCGTTGGAAAGCTGGGATTCTGGCCAAGTTTTTCCCGAGGAGTGCACGTAGAAAGAACTCCGTACTGATGCGCGAAATACGAAAGAAAAAACGGTAATTGTTAAGAAATCTTCAAATTTTGGACTTTGGCCATTTCTTCATCAATAACCACTGAGTAAAAAAATCGGATTTTATATCAGGGAGACAGCAAATTCAACGTGCTTTCCAACGGTATTCTTAACGTTTATTTTACATACTAGTTTAAGGGAGTTAGAGCAGTTTTACTGAGACAAGGTCAAAAACACGATAAAATCTTAAAAGTGAACAAAGTCGGTTTTTTAGTTGAGTAATGAAAAAACTCTACGAGGCACTTTTCGTTGCAAATTAGCTGTAGAATTGATTCCTCGAGTTTGTCCCATAATTTCTGTAGACACCCTGTATAATGGTATTTTGGAGACCAATATTGAGCCAGGTGTACGGATTTATTAAAATCCTCAACTAGGTGTTTAAAATAAAATTCATTTCTTTGAGTTTGATTACTAGTTACATTGAGATTATTCAGTTAGCCGTTATGTTCTAAAATAATCAATTAAAGATATATTTTACTGTAGCCTCCCATTCCTGGCACTCGTGGACTATACCATAGATAACACCCGCCTGCTTGTGTTCCTAAACTTACTCCTTGTTGGTAATCCTCTGAGGCCATTAGTAGCTGGTGATGTAGTGAAGTATGTACATACAATAAATTTTCAATTTATTTAGTTTCATTAATTGTTACCCAACTGATAAAGAGGATTTTTTCTCCTAAAATGCTTCTTCAAATGCATGTTAAATAAAAGATTTTTCTATAGTTTCAATACCAATCACTTCGGTCCCTACAGGAAATTAAGCTCTATCATAGTTTCCTTCGTTTTTAAATCGCTTGTCTTGTTCAGGTAGACTGGTCAAATGGAACAAAACAAGTACAATCAAGTACTAACAAACTCCTAATAAAATTTCCTACATATCTTCCTATTTGAATGTGATTAGAGGAAAGAATAGATTATAGAAACAAGAAAAATCTTGATTATTGAAATTAGGACTATCCAGTTGGCCTTCTGGATATGTATGGCCTCCATACGTTTGGTAAACAAGGTATTTATCTCCCAATAATAATTATTTCATTCGTCTCTTGGGTATAATCCTGCTCTATGTACAAAGGCGTGTAGTCTCGCTGTAGTAAATTATTATCACACCATGCAACCCTCTTTGTGACCGGGTTTCGTATTGATTTGTATATTTAAAGATGACCTTATTTCAGTGTTATTATAAGCTTCGCACAGTGTGCATGGTATGAATAGCCTGAGATAAATAGTCTCATACATTATAGTGAATGCACTAACCAGTAACAGCGAATAACGTCTTATTGTTAAATTGTTTCTAAGATCCATAGATTGGTCGCAATACTTCGGGCTGGATCGGAAGAAGAAATCATCTGATTGGGTTGTGGATCAGTACTTGCGTCAGTATGGGCTCTCTCCCCTGGCGAAGCGGATGCCTCAGCAACAAACGGCCGACGATGTGGACAGCAAGATGCTCGCGATGGAAGACATGATCGTGGATCAGGCCATTAAACTGACTGGTGCTCATGAAGGTGCGATAAAAAAATATGTGATTTTACCGATTTTAGTTTCTAGATGAACGATGTCAGACCATCCGCACTTCGCTATCAACAATAAGCAAAGGGCATGAGTTAGCAGGTGTATTTTATAGCTATTGATCTTTAATAGCCCTCTAAATTAACTGTACCTATACCATTTTTGGTCACCGGTTCCATAATACCATCAAGATACCATCAAGATAAGTCTTTATGAAGTAGACCGGGGATGGTTGGCAAAACTTTTCGCGTTTGGATTTTCCAATGTTCTTATTGTCTCTCAATACCTACTATGTATACTGATGAGGCATTGCTATCATATCAGGATCGGCAAGCATCTTTCTGGTGTCGGGCGGAGGCTTCAGGGTCCTTCACATTGTATAGGGAGTTGGATCGTCAGAGCCTGTGCGGGAGCCTAACCAGAGATACGGGATTTCTTCTTCTTCTCCTCCTTGTATGTCGCCAGATGGGTATTTAGAGTGAGGACGGAAATGCTGAACCTGAATGCAAAACCTTATTCAACAAAGCAGGTGGAGCTATGCTCAATGTGCAATTTGCAGGAGAGATTTATGGCACTTCCTGTGATCTTGCCCCGTCCTTGCCGAGTTCCGATTGCCCATCTTCGGCACCTCAACTCTCTCCCGAGACCAAGCCATTGCAGAGATAAACAGTCCTTATTGGGTAAATTTGGTCGCTTATTGGAGACATGCGTGGCGCTATAGACTGGCACTGGTACGCGAATTCAATTGGTAATTCTTCCAGAAGAAAGAACATTATATGTCAACATTAAAAGTTCAGCCTCAGATGTTTAGCTTTTCTTTTTCTTTTTGTCAGTGCTTCCCAGCAGACGGTTAATAAAACCAAGCTGGTAAATTGTTTATTTCACTCTTATTGAGTTGTCTTTTTTATGTTTCATCTATATTCTCATTTCTTCTTCTTCTTCTTCTACTTCTTGATTTTCTTTGGTCTGTGGATTACAAGTGTCATTTATAAAGCACCCACTTTCAGCAACTCCATTTCACAAATCCGCTTTCAAACAAAAGTTGTGTTGACCCTAAGTGCTCTGAACTTCATTTGTTCACAATTAAATAAAATTAAAATGGAAAGAAATTATAGTAACTAGTTATAGTAACACTTATGCTAATTTAGTCACCAATTGAACACGCTCATATAGCAGTTTTATCGTAGCTTGTCAATTCAGAGCGCCATTCTATATGCCAACCTACCCGTAAACATCATGGTCAACCAGCCCCGAGCTGGATTTCTATACAAAAATGGCCGCCAAGGTCCAAGGGAACTAAAATTGAGACTGAGTTTTACATTATAATATAATTCTTCGTCACTATAATATTATGTGACACAGATTACAAAATTTGTAATTTAATGTTGGCTGACATATGCCGATTCTGGAGAAGAAAAAGAAAACTAATGGAAAAATTTACTTCCAAGCTGTGAAGCACAACACTGAAAGGTTAGTAACAACTACCTGTGGAGCAGAATGTCACTTGGTTAGAAGGTGGCTCTCCAGCGCCCCTGGTGGATGAAATTAAAAGCAGATCGCCATCCTACCCCTTACGCCAACCAGCCCCAGTCTCCCCTAGGGTATACAAAATGTAACAATCTTGGGGATTTTGGTTTTCTTGATACGAAATATGAGATGTGAGAAATGTGAAGTACGAAATTGATCGATACCTCTGAATCCCAAACGATCCTCCTAACCTTAACCTCTGAAACGAATAGATCGAATGAATTGATTAATTATTAATTCTAAGTAGTGAGGACCAACGGACGTATTAAGGAACTAGGTTCATTATGATCAAGTTAATGATGTTAGGCTCACTATGGACTGAAATCATTTAACATGGAACATGTTTTAGCCTTCACGTAACTGGATGAAGCCGAGCGTCCGTTACGCTGGTGCCATCCTTACCGACGCTTATTCCGGTGGTGGTCTTGAAATTTGGCATGTATCCTCCTTAGGACTTGCACTTTAAGCCACATAGGGCGGGATCAACTGAGTGGCTCCTAAAGCTAATTTCTATGCTATTCACATATCAAATTGAAATTTGGTATGTAGCCTCCTTAGGACTTTAACTTGACACTGCTTAGGCCCCGGATCAGCTGAGTGGATACTAATGCTAATTTCTATGCTAAATGTGGGTAAAACATGTTCCATGCTGGCTCCTAAAGCCGAAAGAAGAACGGGTGGTCCAGATACCAACTCGCAAAATCCACCAACCTTCTTGCTGATTTGTAGTAGAAGCGTATCTAAAAACTCGTGTAATTACCTGACGGAACTCCACCAGCAATTACTTACTTTTTTTGTGACTCTTAATTGTACCTTTGTGAACTCTACTCTTCGTAAGGGTAGGAAGACGAGAGGCTGAAAATGAAGAAATTATTTCTCTCGACTTGAACCATGTCAGACAATCTCATTTCAGGAATCCGAGTTCAGACTGGGTTGTTGTGCACTCGTTTTTATTCAAACCGTCACCCCATATAGGCGAGTAGTATGTACCTATACATCAAGCATCACAAAATAAGAGCACTTCCTTTCATCGTTAGAAATTAATTAAATTCAATAATTTAACAATTCATTCTCATATCTTCATTTAATACGCTCGAATCTCCCCAATCGAAATCAATACACGATTTTTTCCCCTTCAATTTGCACTCATCAATGGCTTATTGCATCATTGTAGTTGAATATCATTATAACCTAAAACGATATACAGATCGAACAGACAGTAAAATGTCATCGACTTGTGTTTATAAAATCGGAAACCTGTAATTTCAGGCACTAAAGACCCCAAAGAGTTGAAACGAGTCAAGGATAAGTTGGAGGCGGATCTACGCACAGCCTATAACCTCGAGAAAATGAGACTAGCTCTCGGAGAATTCAGGGAGAGCATCGCAGCGCAGAAAGCTGTAGCTCCCTCTTCCCATTCTAGCTCTTCCTCCAAATCAATAGGTACTAAATGCCTATTGTAGTGTATTAAACGTCTACTGTAATAAATCACTCGATCGGATGATCTTTTAATTACGTCTACTGCCAACAATTGCATAACCTATCCTATTTCCACCATTTCCCCCCTACATGTTTAGGTATTTGTTGTTGGAATGCCCCCAAGAGCATTTGAAGCATCATAATTCTACTTCGAGCATAAAATCTAAACGAAACCAAAAGCCCTGAAAAATGACATGTGTCACCTTTTGAATGACAATTAAATACATCTCTTAAAATACATCACGTTTGTTTCACACAGTGATCCAGTAGCTATTTAGAATGCATTGAAATGTTGTATGTTAGCTTACTCTCCAATTTTGTTCAGGTCATGGAATGAAGGCAAAAGAAGAAGAGAAGAAAGAGAAAATGGCAACTTCCCCAGTTCCAAAGATTGATAAGAAACTCAATTCAGAGCATAAATTTCGAAGTGGTTTACTAAGTGAGTAAAATATATTCCATATATTGGACGGACCATGTAAGTAAAAAACGTTTGCATCACGTATTAAATACATACACCAATCCTTGTTCCCATATAATTATACACGAAATGAGAGAGCTTAAGTTAGTTTTTTTGACTAGTTTTGAAAATACAACATGGTAATTCCTATACAGTGGATTATTATTTTATCAAAAATTTGATTGTTTATTGAATAAAGTCATACTAATCTCACCTACTTCAATAAAAACTTACTGTGCTACTGAATGAATACCTAATGCTCCATCACATTGAGTATGTAGATTAGGTACCTAAAGAGTAAGAATATTTAATGAAGACATTTTGCATAAAACCAATTATTTCTTCTAAAATTCGCTCTTATCGCCATGCTGCATGACAGAATTTTTTGGATTCAGCGGACTTTTTTTTCGAAAAATACCTATCCCGTGCCAAACATTTTCCCCCCCACGATTTGGGACTTTTTAGGTAAATTCAACTGGAATCATACAAATTCATGGTTATAACTAGGGCTTTCGGTCCGAGTCGGGGCAGAATCGAGTTCCCAGGTCAATTTTGTTTCAAACAAACCAAACCGCGACCGAATCCCACGACATTTGGCTTCGTTATAAGACATACTCAAAACCACTGTAATCATCCCTATCTTAAACTTCAGCAATCTTCATATTTTAATAACTCCGCCAATAATTTTCCCACTACCATGGTGGACAATTCGCAAAAAAAAAAAATTTCATGGAAATCCAGGGGGTCATGGTATCGGGTTGCTTTTCTTAAATATTCTTACTCAAAGCTCCACTGGCTTAAATCTTCATTTAGTATAAATGATACCTGCTATATTTTTATGACATGTGTACGATTAAAATATAATTTCCAGACATTGAAGAAACAAACGATGATTGCCCTGTAATTGATGCCATCACTGAGAGATGTGAAACTTTGTCGTCCTTCATGAGAGTTGGTAGGAAAGACAAGTTCTTGCAGGTCTGCGGCTTCCATCAACTTTGCTCCGCTTGTGTATGTATTACCATAAACACATTCATATTTTTGGTATTGAATCTGAAGGTAAAGAAGTAAAACGGACGTAAGTTTTGGAGGAATCCGTTGTCATTAGCGAGTTGAGTATTGTGGGCGAGCGGTTTTGCTGTTAGGACATCATCATCAGGGCCTGATGATGGTGTCCTTACATCAAAGCACTCGCCCCACTGAACGTGCTATTAATTGTATTTTATATTTTTGTTTCAAATCGACCAGGTAATATAAACGTCTGGTCTTGTCTAATACATGTCCTAACCACTTCACAAGCACCGTACCCGTTTCGAAATCTCCCTTCACGCCATGGCGAGCCGTTTTCATTACTACACTTGAACTGCTATTGGAAACGCACGATGTATCCTAAGTTGCTCCTATCCCAGGAGAAAATCGGTTTACTCCAAATCGAGATTGGATTTTGATTAGGACAAGTTCTTAATCTGGAGTATCTCATTCATTTAGTAGTGTAATTTCGGAGGTGTTGAGCTTGTACTCGTAGATGGGCTGAATCGGGCCATTTTAAGAGGGGTTTTGGGGAGTTTTGAAGGGGAAAAATAACCCATAAATTTCAAAAATGAAACTTTCTGACAAGTGACACCTCATTTTAAAATTATTTTTACGCTGAACACGATGGTGAAGTCAGGATTGCGATTTGTCATTTCATCCTCAAACTGGAGCACTTTGAAGACGAAGAAACGTTGTTGTTACTTGAGAGGTTCTTCACGGTTAATTTGCTCTAATCTGATGGCAGAAGGAGATATCGCGATACTGACTTCATCATCGTGTTCAGCGTTTAAAAATCTATAAACTGTGGTGTTACTCGGCAAAAAATGTTCGAAAATTCGCTCTTACATCCATGACTGTGGATTTATTTTTCTTAACTTAGTAATTCAATGTTAATCGGGTTATCAGTGATTCTTCGTCATGCGATTCAAGGAAATGGAAAAAAGGTTCTAAGAACAAACACAGAAGAGAGCAAACACAGAGTGTTTCAAGCATCTTAAACAAGCAATATTTAGATGCGAGGACTGTGGTATAATGAAATGATTATACAGTAAGGTGTAATTCGTTCTTAAACAATGACGTCACTTTATTCCAGGGTGTTATGCTGGGCGCTGTGGAAGAGAACCAATGCAACCAAGCTTATATTAACGAGAATATGGAAATCTGCGATGGGGATGAAGACTGTTTGAAACAAGCGCTTGAAGTCTTGATGATGCTCCAAGACAACAGCAGATTCGGTTCTTCTTACGGTTACAGGCTCATGAAAACACAACCCATCAATTGTGACTACTGGTCGAACCCCTGCCTCAACAACATCCTCCCTTCAGTCATAAGCAGACGACGATGAACGCCATCGCGATCTGTTCCCGTCCCGTTCCCTCTTTCCGACCCCCGCAGTAATTAGTATTTGAAATTTCAAAAAATCAGTTTAATACGGTATTTCAAATATCAAAGCAGTCCAATCTGAAGTGTAAGTTCAATCCAAATCCAAAACAAACGACTTACCAAAGACGTATTTCACGCCCCTTTCCCTTCATGAACCAAACAACATACCAAACTTGGTATGTGATTGGGGTCTAAATTTTCGTTTTTTTTTTTGTCCCCCAAACCCTGTTTAGTTACTCAACATGAATATTTCCTTGGCTACTGGAAATCCGAAAATGGACATTGAGTAAAAAACCTGGGCATTTGTGGAAGATATTAGAGGTTATTATTTATTCAAAAACCATCTATAACGTTGGGGCGTTGATAAAAATTTTAATTCTTCTAGCGCAGTTGATATACGTTGCTGTTCTAGAATTCCAAAAAATGAGTTTTGATATGGAAGAGCTCATATAAGCCCCACTCCGTATGTTTAAAATAATTGTATGTTATTTGTGCTATATTTATCTGGATAAATGTTCCCCAGACTTTTGTTTAGTGGTAATATAATTGTACATTTTGCTAATTAGCAAAATGATCATGTTCTTCTTGGAAGAGTGGAAAGTACGTGATCCAAAGATTGAAAAGGTTTTGGGTTCGATGAGGTACATTTCGGTGCCTTCACTATGTTCCTGCTGGAATGGAAATTATGGGCGAGTTTTGTTAAGGTGGATTTATCTCGAGTTTTATACGAAAAAAAATTTAAGTACCTCGAGTAAAATCATTTTGAAATACGATGTATTACCAAGTAACTCCACTATCGAAGGATAGTGTATGTAATAACAATGTACGAACAAGAAAGAGATCCATTCTGTTTTCTGAAAGGCTAGACGTGGGATTTATCCGTGGGAACGAAATGTAGTCCGTTTTTCTCACTAAATTCACTTTTCAAAGGGTTTGTTGGGTCGAAATCATCAGGAGTTTCAAGAAGTCGAAAAATAAAACCACCTGTAAATTCCTAATAAAATCTAGAAAAATTCGATGTTTCATAGCAGTAATAACGAAGGTCGTTATCAAATAATTCAGCTGGTATGGATGTCACCAAACTGACCAAACCGGTGGAAGAGATTCTTTCTGGATCGAATGGTAGTTTCATTGACGTTACGAGTGTAATAAATGGTCTTAAGTAGAATAATATTGTTACGCCCGAGACTAACTTAGTGTTAAGGTAAGTTAGGTGCCTTTCTCAGGGTTAGCGGCACCAATATCGACTTATAGCGTAAAAATGATGGAAAGAAAATTTTGTGACGAGTAGAAAGTTGAGGGACGGAATCGCCAACTCGAACTAACTTCTTCCAAATCGTTATATTGAAAATATTGAGGACCCGAAATTGGTGAACTGTTGAGTTAACAATCAAGAATCTCCCGTAAAGTTTCAAGTACAATTTTTCCACTCACCTGATTCAATGCGATTTGGAAGGCGAGAGAACGATCGATTCATGGTTGATTGATTAAACCTACATCGAAACCCTTTAAAACAAAAGTTGGGATGACAATAATGCAACGTTATCATCGATGTAATCTTGTGTTTCTAATTATTGGAAAAAAACTGGGAATAGTTACCGAACCGTTAATTTTAATGACTTAGATGATAAGATATTGTATTTTAGTTGTAGGCTGCTTATGTCCATCTGATTCGAAAGAACCCTCAATCGCTGTAACTATTGTATTCTGAATAGTACCTGTAACTGTAGATCGTAAGTAATCTAAACAGCAAAAATGCTTAACATTCCTCCAAAGAAATTATTGACACCCACCATTGAAATTCGTAGATTTAAGAGGTCGGAGATCGTTAAACTAACTAAACAGCACAATTAGCGGTAACTTTTAAATGTTAGTAATCGAGACCAAATTGTACAATTGGAAGAAGAATCCAGGAAGAGGGTATCAAAAGGTAGACACATTTGTTACTTCAAGAACGTTGGTTGTTATTCATTCGAATAGTTACTTACTGTGATGACGTTTAGACATTGATTCGTATCATTATGTAGGAAGTATTTTAGGATTCATGATCTAATCGCGGAGGGAAATTACACTAGAGCACCGTAATTTCTTTGTGTGATTTGAACACATGGTAGTTTGTAGGAATTCGAAACCATGTCTATACGCCATAATGGTGTGTAACTTATTTTGAATGCAATAATCTTCGTTCTAGGAAAACAACAACGACCGTGTTTTCTCCACGTAAGGAAAAAACTAAAATAAGGAAAACAACGCACACCTCATAATGTTCCGTAAACTTTTAAATTATGAGGATATTATTGCACAAATGAAGAGACCTGTATGAATGTATATTCAGTGAAATTCAAGTTTAAATTTCGTTGTTTCAATAATTTTTCGATTTTACATTCTCGAAAATACAGCTATCGCTCCTGTCTGCATGGAGATTTAAATGTGAGTAACTATATGACGTGAACGTTGGCCCATTCAACCATAGAGACTTGAAACAGTAATTTTCAATGATTTTGGGGATGACAGTCCAATGATGTGAAATGTTTATAATTTTCGTACAAATGGATATATTGTTAGGCAACTAAAACCGCCAAATTTTAAAAGCACAAGTAAGTACACAATGCAAGCCCACAAACTTGGTGTTGCCTACCAGTAGTGTTTGTAATCCATTTCTCCCCCAATTGTTCCATTTAGTTGCTTACAATTGTAAACTGATTATTAAGCTAAAGATTCAAACCAAAGTGAAAGAATAAATAAGTTTCTAAGTTAACCTCACCAGTCATTAGTTATAACAAACTTTAGTTACGTAGTTAGGAGTATTTTTAACAAAAACATACTTTTAAATTTAGAGAGGGTAATTGGGATTAATCTATTACCAAACTAGTTTTAAGAAAAAACCGGTGCTGAAAGCTTCAGAATTTTTACTTGTAACATTAGATTCTGTAGGTGTAATTTACAATATGATTAAATCTATACCATCATCAACCAGTAATCGTCAAGTAAGTACTCAACTGGGTACCTACTGAATTTTCATTTACACTATTTGTATAAGAAACTCAGCACAATAATAACAACAATTTTTTTTTTTCGACTTCAAATAACTGGTGTCTCAGTGGTTTTATCTTTACGATTTAATTAAGGTTAGTCTTAATGTTAATAATCTGTAAGTTTTGTCCAAGCCGGGAAATCACACCAAGATCTGCATTCAACCTGTGATTGTGCCATTCGACCCAACAAGAGCTCGTAATACGTATTTGAATTGTCCAGAGAAGCAAACTAAATGTGTGAATTCTCTGAGATTCTTGATAATTTCGACCCAAACGTTGGATTTCATCATAAAGACAATAACTTGACCTGTAGTAGATTTTGCTCCCTCGAATTTGAATTCCTCGTCTCAGGATCAGTAAAAAAAACTTTACAGATCACAGGTATATTTCTCTTTCTACAACATCGAAAACACAATTTGTCCCAAAGTAAAGTGTATTCGAACGGGATGGTTTTGAATTTGTGCCATCTTCTAACATGAGCTTGCTGCCATGTCAGTCGATTTGTTATTTCAGACTGTGAGTACACTTTATGGAGGTTTAAATGAGAATTTACAATTCCAGCAGGGTGGATAGATAGAGAACGTCTTTGGATCATCAAAGTGATCAATGTTGATTGATTTTAATTTAAGAAGCAGGACAAATTTGCGTATAATTATTAACAAAGTTGGTTCTAGTTTGATGTGTGAATACTTTTGACATTTATCTCATTGTACTAGCTCTTTGTGTATCTATCTATATGACTTTTCTGGAATATGAAAATATGTGGTTATTATTATTATTATCATTATTGTCTATCATTACATATAATTGCATGTTATTTCAATATTACAATTTTATCTTTATGACTATATTATTGGACTTCATGTTAATGTACTTTTGTGTATAAATAAACAAAAATTAATATATTTTCGGATGACATTTCGATGTCACTTGTGAATTTTATCAACCCAGTCTACTTATCAACTAAAATTATGGATAGCTGTCGGGCCCGTCGCTGACGGGTAGAACTCGGGGTGTGTCCATCTACCTCTGTTTCCTGTCCTGGACGGGCAGAACTAGGGATGGATGTCGCTTTACAAATAATACCTCTTACATGTCCCTTTACAAACCCATCCAATCTTAAATAACAAAAATAATATTCATCTGTCTCATGGGAAGGAAGATTTTAAAATGTTTATACTTCGGCTACCCTATAAACCCCCACCCCTATGCATCGGATCCGGAAGTGAACCCCCCTACGTCCTTCCCCGATCACAGAAACATTTAAATACGGGAGAAAAGTTCGATCCGTTGAGCCGTTTTTGCGTGATTGAAGAACAGACAGACAGTCACCAAATTCAAAATCGACATGGTTCGACTCCATTTCACGCAGTGAAATGTTTCGAAAATACCTAAGGAACACGAAAATCGTCTTTAAATTTAGTTATATAGATAAAAGGTTTCATAATTGATTCCTGATGAATTACTTGATTTTTCATCATGTGCTCTCTGGCTACATACGTCCCATAACACACGTCAACACTGATTTAGTAACATAGAAGAGATTTTTGGGGGTTTCGGATGCGCTGAATCCGAATCTGACATCAGTTTCTCCTTGACACATCTAGTTTTCAAGATATTATGCTTCGCACTATTTTTTAATTATGCTGAAGCTTAACATTTTCTGTGCCAACGTAAAGTTTTTCGGCGTTCCGGTTTCCATAATTTTTACTGCTTTTTAGGGTGGAGAATACGAATGTGAAGTTGTATTTGTGATAGGTTGCTTAATTTTGGTAAAAAAATGTGATAGTTTTTATGGTGGAAGCGCTGAGTTTGTGGAACTCCATTATCATGTGAGTAGGTTGAAAAAGGACTTCAGTTCCACAATCTTTGTACTTTAAATCACAATATATATTTCAGGCACTTTATGCCCATCATCAGGTGTTATTATTATAGTTCTTAAAACTATGTTTTATGTTTATGTTTTCCCTTATAATAACACCTGATGATGGGCATAAAGTGCCTGAAATATATATTGTGATTTAAAGTACAAAGATTGTGGAACTGAAGTCCTTTTTCAACCTACTCACATGATAAAAAAATGTCTTTTTTTCTTCTGGAAATGAATTTGTTTGAATGCTCAAATTCTATATAAAAACATGTGGTTTCCTGTGATCAATCGCTACTTATGTGATGAATTCTACGAGAGAAGAAAAACCATTGAAATACTGAACACTTGAAATACACTAGGTATTTAGGACAAATATAAAATGATGATATGAAGACAAGTCCCCAAATCACAAATAAAAACCTAAAAACATTAAAAATTAGTTGAAATTGAAAGAAATCGTTCGTCTTGAAAACAGGAGTTTTAAAGGACTGAACTAGGTGTTGAACATTTTAGCTCTTTCAATTATTTATTTATTTATTTATTTATTGTATTCACACAGCATAGGACCAAGGCCCCCCCTAGCGCCATGTACATATGTATTAGTAAGATTTAAGTAATTTATGGCCGTCAAAATACAATTGAAATAAAATTTACTTGATTATAAAAAAATAACACAAAATTTACTCAAAGAAGAGATGTGCTGGAGAGAAACCAGAAGGAAAGAGAAGAACAAGAGAAGAGAGAGAAGAAAATGAAAATGGTGTAGTCATAAATCAGCAAAATGTGCTTTAAGTTCTGTGCTGAATTGCCGGAAAGAGGAGATAGAGCGTAAACGAAGAGGGAGACCATTCCAAAGTCGCGCTCCTTCTACAGCAAAGGAATTTTTATAAAGGGTTGAGTGGAATCGATGCTGAGAGATAAGATGCAGTCTGGTGGATGTGGTTAGGCTGAACATATTTTCCAAGTAGGAAGGGAGTACATTGCTGGGGGTGGTGTGAAGGATCTTGTGAACTAAGATAAGGCGCCTAAAGGCATAAAAGTGTTCCAGAGTCATACCCAACAACTCCTTACTTCTGTGAGATACGTGTCCACGAGATTTCAAATTGAAAACATATCTCAAACATGCATTATGCGCCACAGTCAGCTTCCTAATATTTTCAGCAGAAAGGGAGCCCGAAAATACTCTGTCGCCAAAGGAAAAATGTGGGAGGACAAGTGATTTTATTAAACGCAATTTCAAATATTGGGGGGTGTAATATTTTAAGCTTTTGAGGGAATAAAGCGCTCCATAGATTTTTCTGCACATGGCACTCACTTGAGAGTCCCATGACAGATCATTTTGTATAATCATGCCTAAATTCCTCACTTCATCACAATATTCAATACTACTATTATTTATACAGAGTGGTAATTTGTTCTTTTCTAATGGCGTTTTATACAGAACTATAGCTTTAGTTTTGGTGGCGTTAATTTTTAATTTATTAGCTTCGGAATACCTATTTATTTGTTCAAGTTCATTGTTGATTAGTGGCAGAGTTGAAGGGAGATCATCTGGTTTGCATTGAAAGTAAATCTGGTAGTCGTCAGCAAATATATGTTGTTTGGCTAGTGTGACCGACGAAGGGATGTCATTAATAAATAGACTAAAAAGGAGGGGGCCGAGGATAGATCCCTGAGGAACCCCACTCTTTAGCTTGACCACCCTAGATCTGAGATCATCGATCACAACACACTGATTCCTATCGCATAAATATGATTTAATCAGATTGCGAGCAGATGAAGAGAATTTAAAATTAACCGTTAACTTGTCTAAAAGAATGTCATGATTTACTGATCCAAATGCATCCGAAAAATCAAGCAAAATTAAAACTGTGCATAAATTCTGATCACACCCACCCCTCACGTCCTCCATCAGCGAAAGAAGAGCAGTGTATCAACAATCCTAGTAAGATCTTCCTCACCGTCAGATGGTACTAAAAGATCATCAAAGTTCTCAATAACCCCTCCTTAATCACCATAGTATCTCATGTACGTCTCGGCGGCCGTACTCACCAAAAAGCAAGTCTGAGAAATCTGAAATCTCCATGAGTACAAATTGCTAAAGTGCTGAATCAGGATTGAGCTCTAACGTACAAGCATCATAGAATGTGGGTTACGGTTACGAGCCTTTAAAGCATTGAACAAACTAAAACGGAACAAAATAAATAAAATACTATTTTCTGTAGAATACTGGGGGTTGGCTTCTCATAACTCCAATAACCCAAACAACAGACACTTTTGGTTTATTATCTTCGATAATGAACCATTGGAATCGCCCAAAGAAAAAAATTTTTTAACCCCCCCTCAAAATTTGTTGGTTTACGTTTCAAGATACGTAGATTCAGAAAATCGAATAAAAAAAAATCCGTCCGTCCGCCGTACGCCGTACGCCGTACGCCGTACGCCGTACGCCGTCCGCCGTCCGCCGTCCGCCGTCCGCGCCACTTTGCCCAGTTAGCGTTGAGTTAAAATTACGAAATTTTTTTTATGGGTTTCGACCAACCCCACAATGGTCCTCGAAACTTTTCATAACCCTAGGTCAAGGGGAAGGGGTTCAAAACGAATTTTGAAAATTTGAAAATCTCATATCTCGAAAAATTCATATAGAACGGTATGTTTTTTATTTCATATTTAGATAGAGTTTGTTCCGTAGAATTTTTTAAGATCATCCGCAGCTTTGTACGACCAGCCGTTCGTTCACAATGAGGGCTCAAAGATTGTGCCTCACAACACGATCGTGTATCAAACTGTTGAAATACAGGTCCATTTTCATACTAACAAGCTCTTTGGAACATCATATGGCTTAAGTGATGTCGAGTTTGTTGTTCTGAGGTGCGTTTCGTGCTACGGAAATGAAGTTAATTTCGAATGTTTGTTGGTAGGTACTTCTTTTATAAAAAAATTATTACCGACGTAGTATTAAAAACCCCAGAATTATATCGTATTAATTAATCATAATTAATAATAATTATTATTAATAATAAATACGAATTATTAATACCTAACAATAAATTATAATAATTTTCACTAGGTACTTGATAAAATTGTTAATAATTAGTGATAATTGATAATAATAATTAATCTAACATTTAGGATCTAGACATTTAGACCTAGTGATCGAGACAGAAGGGTGATCTGTACAAAGAAGATAATGAACCGTTGTGTCAAGAATTTGCAGAGTTTTTGGTTTATTATCTTCGATAATGAACCATTGGAATCGCCCAAAGAAAAAAATTTTTTAACCCCCCTCAAAATTTGTTGGTTTACGTTTCAAGATACGTAGATTCAGAAAATCGAATAAAAAAAAATCCGTCCGTCCGCCGTACGCCGTACGCCGTACACCGTACGCCGTCCACGTTTTTCATCTTCCCGGTAAACTACAGTCTAGAAATTTTAACCGTGAGTCGGGGATAGACCACATTGCAATATTCACTCGGTTTCTCATCTGTAAAATTGTTTAAATAATACCTTTTTGTAATAATACAAATTAAATTTTGATGATGAGCTGTTGACTTGAAATTTTAAAAATAGTTCAGAACTGGATCACAATGCAATATTCACTCGTTTTCTTGTCTGTAAAATTGTTTAAATAATACCTATTTGTTTAAACAAATTAAATTTTGATGATGAGCTAGATACTTGAAATTTTAAATATAGGTCAGAAATGGATGACATTTCAATATTCACTCGGTTTGTATGACATGGTATGAGTATGGTATGGTATATTATTGTATGTATGATTTGGTATAGTACAGTATGGTATGATAGGAAAGAAATTCGTATGGTATGGTATGAGTACGGTGAGAATATGGTATGGTGCCGATTTGCAATACAGTCTGGTGTAGACAGAAGGGTGATCTGCACAAGGAAGATAATAAACCGTTGTGTCAAGAATTTGCAGAGTTTTTTGTCAATTCAAATGGTTTGTTTTTGAAAAAGAACTCGGCGCTTCGCGCCTCGCCAGGGGGGCAAGCCCCCCTGGACCCCCCGGATGCTTACCGTTTGGAGCCTGCGGCTAAAAATCGAGAAACATGGAACATGCTTCTAATTAGCTTCCCTGGTAATGAAGCTTCGACCCTCGCACATAAGATTGTTTACTAACCATTTATAACATCGCATTGTTGGATTAATATCTCGTAGATAAATATAAAACTGCGACATAAATGCGTGATAAATCGAGAGCTTTCCAACGAGTGGTGAACGATTTCTGTCCGATGAAAACTAAAGAAGTTTCATTTCCCCAGCAACGGCTCCGTTGTAAGCGGAAATCATTAGAAAATTTCGTCACCCATCCCGCGTCACCCATTCCGCGTAACGTTTTTCGGTTAGTTAGTCCAAGGCTAAAGCATGTTCCATGCTAAAAACCAAAAGTTCTTCTACAACAATCATTCGTTGGATTGATGAGCTCCAGACCCTCGGTGATAGCCTTGCAAAATGGTTATGAAAAGAATAAATAACCACGATGTTTTGATGTGTGGAACCAATTTAGAAGTCACTCAATAACATAAATAATATTACCGGCCCACTGGAGTGTGATTGATGACATTTATTACTAAATCTAACATCCGCTACTTGTCGAATTTCATCGCAACTTCTATCAAATTGCAGTCACCACTCTTGCTCTTCTGACGTGGGTTACAGATGACCTACCATTAGGCTAAATTAAGGTCCAGCGGTTTGTTGACAGCCGAGATAAATCGTTTCCATTCGAGACATTACCTGCCACCTACGGGTTGATGCCCACCACTCTCGGTGCCCTCGAAGTGGGAGACCAAGTGGGTCGATTTTGATTTTAATGAGATTTTTCTTCCCTTCTTCATAAATAACCAGTTTCTGACAGTCTATTAAAATTCATGGTATTAAAAGTAAATTAATTGTACTGATTTAAAGAAGTTGCTTTGAAATGAAGATCGAACACTTTTAGTGATCTATTCAGTAGGTAATTTATTTATTCAGATTAAAACAATAAGGTTACTCACTTTAGGTAAGTAGGTACTTACTTACCTTCAGTACTTACTGCTACGATTTCACCCTACGAAAATGATTTACTTTAGCTTCCACAGCATCATTCAGCAGCGAACCTCGTAGGTACTTCTTCAAGTATTCATAGTAAAGGCTTAGGCCGAGAAAGAGTATCGCAGTGTGATAAGTCAAGACAGTACTCGTGTGAGTGATTGTAGCGAGTCAGTGGATAGATATATCGCACCTCAAGAATAGAAGTGTGACAAGTCGAAAAATTCGATTTTCGAGTGATACCCATAGGCAGACAGACTTTGACGAGCCCTACAAGGATAATAAATTATATTATAATATATTCACCATCGAGTTCAGCATTAAAAAAAGAGGGTCACTCGTCAAAATGATTCATTTTGGGAATTTAAGGGTAATGTTTCCCCCTAAAACTCCCCAAAACCCGTCCTTGGAGTGGCCCGATTCTGCCCATTTATTCCCAAAGTTCCCTACGGTAATTTAAGATGAATTAATGCTACGATCAAAAAATTGTGAGGGTTAGGTGATGTTGGCTTAGAAAATGGTGGGATCGGTGGAGTTCAAGAGTTGTTTGTTCATCTAAATTTGTTTGTTGAAATTATAGTGAAGTGATTATGATTGTTAGAGTTTCCTACTGGTACAGGTCCTTACTTGAAAAATTAATGTAGAAAATACTGCAAAATGGTCTCAATAATCACAACACGAGAAATGAAGTAGGAAAAAGAAAAGAAAATGTTATTAAGAACAAACAGACTCAAATGTTTACAAGACAGTTGGAAATATTAATCATATATTAAGAATTTATTATTTATAAGAGAAACTATAATATTATAATCCAATATCATGGTAACGTTATTGGCATATTGGCGATTAATAATGGCTGTTGAAAATTGCTGTAGTCTAGTATGGAACAAAAGGGAAAGGGCGAATTCATTGGAGACTATTCGTGTATTTGAAGATGTAGGTACATTGAAGAAGGAGGGATTGAAACTTAATACGGGTTGAAGCACCATGACGTGACAGGATTTTTCGGTAGTTAGGTACGTTGTAAATAATTGTTGTTTCCTTGATCGTATCAGCTTCATGGGGAATGAAATACCACTTCAAAATGATGTTGATTTATGAGAGAGAGACGGTGACGTAGTACAAATAACTTGTCTCCCGATGTTTGAATTGGGGCCTAATTCCTTACGGGCTTTCTCCGAAAAACGGGTCTGTACAATTTGTTCGGGTTCCCAGGACAAGATTATTGCGCACCAAATGATTCACTGGATGCTATTAAGAGTTGAATTCTCTCTCTCGGTGAGCCTGCGGTGAGGAAGAATAAAGGGAATGGGGAAATGAGTTAAAAGGAAGTGGTCTTTGGATGGTTGAAAACAACCAGTGAGGGTGGAGTGAGTTTGGAGGGGGAGGGGGGAGGCTGAGGAAGGTTTTAGTTAATACAGAAGGGTTTTGAATTAATGGCGGTTTCTACTGCAATTATTCCTTGTCGTATTAGACGACTCGTTTCTTCCGACCATCTCCAAGGTTTACAAAGGAGAGCAGGAGCCCCAGGTGGAGGGAGAAACTAAAATTACCCTCACTCCTTCCCTTTTCGCCGCCAATCGTGAAAGCTCCCTGTTCTGAATTCCCCCTGAGGATGGAGTGAGGGAGGGGCTTTGCCCCCATTGGTACTTCCTTTTCTTCTGGAAGGCCAAACTAGAGGTGCAGTGGAGGGTGAGGACGGATATAAATGCCCTCTCATCAGTTTCGTCTACCTCTGGGGAGCTACATTAGCTGCTCGAGGTTTTCCCGGTGAGTGGAGGAGTTCGACTGTAGTGAGTTTGGCCTAGTTTCTGAAGCAGGTATTTCAAAGGAAATGAATTCACGGGTTAGCGGTGATAGAGAGTCAGCCACCTAATTGAACACTCAACCGAAACGTTGAAAAAAGTTGAGTTTTTTTTTGTGTGGGCATAGCCAACGTTCCCCATAACTTTGTTTTTTAGTGAATTGGTTTTTACGATTTCATCACGAGTGATTCTGTTTGTAACGGGAATTCTTTCACAAATATTTTTTTATTATTTTTTGTACAGATGTGGGGTGTTTTTAATAGGGATTTTTTGTCACCCTTCCGTTTAGATCAGTGTTCTGTACACAATATCAAGTCCCATAACTGTACGAAATAACTGTCGCTCTCTGTAAAATCGAGATATCGTGCCAAAAAGTTGAAATTGAAAATTTTTTATTGTACATAGGACAAGTTCCTCATAGTTTACATATCTTAAGTCACTCTATGTATAGAATGACTTAAGATTAGTTAGGTTATAAAAATACAATAAAAATGTTAAAGTTAGTGGCCATCGTGCAATAAGCCAGGGCTACGGCAAGACTACTACTGTCATATAGCAAATTTTTGGCTCACGGGGAGGGGGAGGGGGTTATGACGCCATGAACCCCCCACCCACCCATTGAATCCGCCACTGTATAGGTGTTGACCAATGCTCAAGTCATTTTGTTTTTCTAAATATCTCAGTATATACGTAACTTTTCAAGGAATTTCACCACGAAATTCAATTTTTTTATAATATAGAGGGCTACTAAGGTCCTCAAATGAAAATGACCCAGTTTTGGGCTAAACAATTTAGCACAACTTCATTTAATTCAGGTGAACAATATGTTCGTCAATCTTAACACTTACATAACGAGAAGGGTTGCTACCTAATTCCGGTGCTGAGGTTAGCAAACTGCGGCTAACATTGTTCTCCTACAGTTGAAATCATTAGCAGTTCAGAAATATCGTAGGGCTTCGTAGGGATGCCCAGTTCGTTTATATTGCTTAGGCCGACCTTCGCCCTTTAGTCCTGTGAGTGGCGCTTTGGTTTCAGCTCGCTACGCTGATTGGATCAGGAGATGTTGCCTGAGAGCCATATCGGCTGAATTTCTAAATACAGTGTTATCTCGTTTGAAAAAAAAAAACCGTTGCTTTTATCGAGAAAAGCCAGAAAGCCAGAGGAAATGAAAAAGAGAGAGAGCGAAAAATATAAATTCTATGAAAACACGCCCCTGAACAGTCGGACTTCCAGGAACTGTATTTGTTTGTATTCGTTCTACATAAATGTAGGTACCCAACATGTAAAGTATTTTCCGTTAACGAACTACGTGATTTGCAAGATAGTTTGTCGACCTTCAGATTCTCAAGTTTCAAAAGAACGCTGATAACAATCCTCGGATTGCCATCCTATTAGTTCAACTCACACGTTGATCAAGGTAGCTGTAGAATTAACAATAATTTGACTGGTAGTAAGCAAAACGTATACCTAGTCGGGCAGAGTCTGTAATTAGAATGAATCCCAGACCCAATGCATTTTAAAGAAAAAAACGCTGCAAATTCTTGACGCAACGGTTTATTACCTTCTTAGGACCGATCAAGCTTCTGTCTAGGTAAGTAAGTGATAGATTGATCATTATTATGAATTATTAAGTGACAAGAAACCGAGTGAATGCATTGTTCTGAATCCATCCTCGACCCACGTTTAAAATTTCAAAAAAGATTTTTTAAAGGTTTTTTTTCTCAGAAAACCCCGTTTTTCGCCATAATAACTCTCGTTTCTTCACTTTGAAACAACTGTTTTCCACTTTTGACGACACTTTCGGATTCAGGGTTATTTCCTACGTACACCTAATACAGTCAAAAAGCCACCCTCGAGCAGTCCTTAACGTAAGTTAAGGTCGATTAGGGCCTACTGCGAGTAGGGATGGCAATCATACATCGATGTTTTTGAAACATCGATGTTTTCGCGGGACACATCGATGTTTTTCCATCGATGTTTTCTGTGTCGATGTTTTTGGAACATCGATGTCGGGGTTTCGATGCATCGATACATCGATGTTTCAATTTTTTTTGACATAGGCTGCTGAATGTTTTATTCTAACGTTTTTCTCACATACCTAGGAATATTATTTCTGAATTTTTATTTCCTTTAAATGAAAATATCGAGGCGTGTTGGCTGAAAAGTATCGATACTTCCAATATTTCGCCTTTGGGTAAGCAGCTAAAACAGGCTCTAATGTCAGGATTTCACTCGAGATTTAAGGGGCGGGAAAACTGTCACTTGCTGACCCTACCCATGTTTTTGGACCCCGTTTCAAAAATATTCACTTTTCCGATTCCATCGCATCGTCAAAAGCCCTCACTCAAATTAAAAAACTGGTGGCGTCTGTTGATACTTCTAATTCCCCGTCATCTCAGTCATCTTCAGAATCGGACCGTGGAAGTCCCGTTGACATAATATGGGCCCATCATAAATCGTTGGCGTTCAAAACCAACAAGAAAATGTCATCTTCTCAGAGCTTATCGGTGAACTTAGACACGGAGATATCAATGTATCTCTCAACTCCAGTGGCATCAAACATACGTTCAAATCCCCTTGAATTTTGGGAAAGACAGTCTAACCCAAGCTGTACACGTTATCAAGAGAATACTTGGGGAGGGTAGCCACCTCTGTACCGGCAGAAAGATTATTCTCCAAGGCTGGTGCAGCTCTTACGCAGCAGAGAAATCGACTGGGGGGCAAATTGCTTTCAAAATTACTTTTCTTGAATGGACTACCTGCCAAATACTGGGTGATAGCCCAGCCTTCATTTATACGATTTTTTTTCTTGGAACTGAATTATAATGGTAACAAATAAAATAAATTTATAGCTTATAAATTAAATAAAATAAAAAATTGATTGAAAACCATCGATACATCGATGTTTTTTTAAAAACATCGATGTTTTTTTCCCATCGATGTTTTTGGGGTCCGATGTTTTTGGAGCATCGATGCCGGCCTGTCGATGTATCGATGCATCGATACATCGATGTTTTCATTTTTTTTGCCATCCCTAACTGCGAGAGGAACGGAATACTCCCTCAAAGGTCCTTAATGGACCCCATACACCTATCCCCCCCCCCTGCGTCCCTGCATCGGCCACCGGCCTCAGTTTACTATTGAAAACCTACAAGACTTTAACCCTAGAACGACACTTGGGGTCCTGAGGACCCCAGTGTTTTGGTGCTCAAGTGAGCGGCACGTTTCTTGTGAGCTCTGACCGCTCTCCCTCCTCAACAACTGTATCATCAACAACGGCTCATCATCCAATTGTATTGTTTAACCAATTTTACAGACAAGGAGCCGAGTGAACATTGCATAAACATTTTCAAGGATCATTGTGGGTGTCGTCTGAATTTGTAAACCGATTTGTATCTCAACGCTAACTGGGCAAAGTGCCACGGACTTGTTCAAACTTGAACCGACATTTAAGTTTTTAAAGTTTCAAAATTCATTTTGAACCCCTTCCAACTGACCTAGGGTTTTGAAAAATTTCAAGGATCATCGTGAGACTTGTCCCAACCCGTGAGCCAAATTTCGTAATTTCAGCACAACGCTAACTTGGCAAAGCGTACGGCGTGTGGATCTATTTATTCGATTTTCTGAATCTACGTACCTTGAAACGTAAACCAGCAGATTTAGGGGTAGGGGGGGGGGGTTTCTTGGGCAATTTCAAAGGTTCATTATCGAAGATAATAAACCAAAATGAAGTTATGTATTTGTCAACATCAAACACTAGAAAAAATGAGATGTATTCTGAGTGTCCATTGAGTTTGCTATCTCCATTTCTCCATTCTCGGATTTCTCCATTTTTTTATGGGTATTTCTTCTGAACTCGCGAATCCTGCAAACGTGGATCTTGAAAATTCCGTTATTATGCCACAAACGTCCTGGTAATTAATTAGAAGGACGTGGCCTATTACACACAGTCAGTTGTTTGCATATTTTTCCAGTCCATGTAGCTGGAGAAATCCGACTGTTACATTACATTATGTAGTGTAGTGTTGATAAATCGCTCTTAAATACTGTACCATAGAACAGTCAACAAATATTTTCCCACCTTGTTTAGTTATAGACCAGGTCTAGGGACGACGAGTCGCAAAGATTTAACACTCAGAAAACTCCACACCTACTTGCACTCTCTATAAGTCCTTTGTTGAGGGAACTACGGATATGATCATACGGGAAAGATGACATTGTGTTGTTTCCAATTTAAATCTAATTCGTCGCAGGCGGAATACAATAAGGTCAGATTATTAAAGGTCAACACAACAATATAGTTATATTTTTCTCCTATGATTACGAATACACTTAGAATTGTGGTAACCAAATTTTAGGTAATAATACGATTAGTACATAGTATAGACAAAATTTGATCCTAAGTTCTAGGACTTCCTTCCATATAACCATGATTTTACTCTTGTTATACTTCAATTTCTTCTTATCCGGTACTTTTTCATTAGTTTTAATATTGTACATACATATATTCAACATTTACCTATTTCGTACCTGCCGTTGGGTCATTAAGTTACGAACTTGACTTTAAACACCTACAAGTTATTTCCAATTAGATAATTGAAATTATAAGCATTTTTCACCAAAATATATTCTCTTCGTACTTCATCCGCACCTTGAAACGAAATCGTTCACATTCTTTCAAATATTAAAATCATAATTTAGGTTTGATTTTGATGTTATTCATTATACATTTCAAATCCACATTGAAAATTCGAATCATTCTGAATATCATTGAACATCGATAATGTACATCAGGTAGAGTTAATAAAAGTTTGGAGGTAGGTTCGCTCGATTATACACATATTTTAAACATTTTATAAACAGTTTTGAACAGTTTATGAAAATATCGTCAACGAAACAATCTCCAAATCAGATGTTATTTGTAATTTAATTACACCATATTATTAATAACTACAAATTGCTGATTGAATTATTGAACATCAAAATGGCATAACATAATTTCAACAGAGTAAATAACGATGCCAGGATTCACACTATGGACATGATCATGATCAGCAGTTCATTCATTGAACAATCGCTTATAACAATATTGACAACTGTAATGACAAGTTTATAACAACTGTGATGAGTGAATTATCACCCCGATTCACAATTGAGAAATTAAAGAGTAGGGATAAAGAAAGCGTGGTTATTCAAGCTGAAATTAACAAAATGGCATTTGTACCAGTAATCGTTTAGTCAATCACTCAATCAAAATGTATCACTTTTCATGAAAAGGGCAGATCATCTACGTACTATGTACAGTGGGACCGTTCGAATTAATCAATTTGAATGCCAATCTCAGATAGTAGACCAAGAATCTACTATCCGATAAATTATTTTTAGGTAAGAATATGTACAGTATGAATACATCGACCATAGAAATCTTTTTACAAGTATATTTGACAGAGAACCGATATTTTTAAACATCTATGAGTAAATGCAGTTCTATTTTTTTCGACTTTATTATATATATATTTTTTTTATTCAAAAGAACGCCGCTTTTTCCTCATCGCAGAAGATTCCTCGCCTGTCGCCGCGTTCGTCGTTGTATGTACAAGAATTCCGACGCGTCGTCTCCACAGCCAATAACATATTTCTCTCCATGTCAGTCCGGTCGAATAAAAAGTTCAATTGCATTTTCCTCGGTGTGCGAGATTAAATCAAAATTGAATTACAAAATAGTCTAGAAGGTAGGTGGTTGTCGTGAGCTTTCTGTTTACTCCTACAGCGAAAGAAATGTAAAAGACATCTAAGGACAATCTTAAGGACATTTCTCCATAGATATAAAATTCGATGAAATTCACCGTTTCACACGATCGAGATGAATGATACACCTCCCTATCACACTTTGAATGATACATCATATTATCGGTCACAATGAGCCAATCTTGAATTTCAGTACATGCAACCGTATGATCTAATTATTATTTGGTTATCGCATCGTTGTATCACTCATACAAATCTTGCTAGTGGGATTGCGATCAGTAGTGTCGATCTGTACCAAGGACAAAGTCACTTCATGAAAAATCATCGGTGTTTAAAATATACGAACGACAACAAAATAGATTCAAGTGCCAATACGATTTGGAAATAGACGTGTCCAGTTGAACGCATGAACCCATCCAACCAACTGACGGTGGAAATATACGTAGGGGCGGATTTTGGTGCCTACCAGCCAATTAGATAGGTAAATGAGCTGTTCCTGTTTATGGAACATTACTAGTCTAGGAGTCCATAGTACGGCTGTATTCCCGAGTTTGTGCAATCCGAATCCAATTTGAACGATTTAATCACATTCCCTACATCCGACGAAAACAGAGTAATTTACACTTTACTTCCCAAGTATTTCGTAACAAAGGACGTTTCTGTATACTCTATATCGACATCTGTACAGGTTATTGGATAAACGTATACTTCCACTTCGCCTGATATTACAAATAATCGGTTAACGGTTGACGAAATAATTCTGGGACAAGGGGTAAGACGAGCTAAGCTTCGGTGATCGATTCTACAATTAATTTCTTACAATAAATTACATTGAAAATACCTTGTAATTTATTTCACGATTTATGGAATATGTTGTGTTAGAAACAATATCATGAACCATGAATACCATAGCTATAAATAAATTGAATTGACCAAAATAGAATTTCAGGCGTGGAAAATGAGTAATTATTACATCAATAGAGATTAGAGTGAGAGCAATTTCAATACAAAATCCACTCCTTCATTTTTACGTTTCTTAGGTGAACCCATTTGTATAATTGGGTGTAATCAAAAGTCCGTCATACCGTACAAATCAAACTTACAAGTTCTTGACTTCAATACCATCGACCAAACTCTGAAAGAGCTCCTTCTCGTGAGCAAACACGCCGGTGTACTACAATAATTTACCCCTGACAAATTCCCTCTAGAGGAGAAGGGAAGTTCGAAGTTTTCCAACATATTTTGACATCTGAGTAGTGCATTTTACGTCAGCCTTCACAAAGTGGAACGCCCTTCTATTTCGCAAAGAAAAACCAATTTTTTTTATTGTTAAGAATAATGCCCCGTTGTACCTATGGAGGGGTAACTTTGGGTTCCAATACGTCTACCTATTCAAAATCAACCAAGTAACAGACGTTTGACCCCTAATAAAATTTATTTTGTGAATCCACCAAATTTATGTTTTTTGGTACATAAAATTAGACGAAAATCAACCCAAAACATTAATAAACCGAAATTGTATAAATGATCACCGTCAAGATTTGAATACTTGTAAGACAAAATTTTGTTCGAAAGCTTGAGTAAAAACTCATGAAATCAATGCAATGTGCATCTTTATTAGGTAACATTAACCTAACTTTTTTTGTATCTTGAGGTCAAAAAACCTCGCAATTTCATAAAGGAAGGAATTGAAAATTGAGTAGGTACTGGTATCAGCACCAGCCTCTGCAATTCGGTTGATCCTTTGAAAATGAATAGACAGGGAAACTTGGACTCACGGAGCATCGCAAAAGGAATACGACTTTTCACCACCTTCCACACCATTGAAAATCTCATTTCGACTGTTAAGTTCATAAAATGAAGTGAATTTGAGCTGGATGTTTTCTAATGTCGCACAAACCGGGAGCACGTAAAGCCGTTGCACTGTGAACACTGTATCCTTACAATTACGAACTTTTTTGTACCTATACATACGTTTCAATATTTTTTAAATTTTATTCAAATACAGCATATACAAAAATATTTTTGGTTCAAATAAACGCACTATAAGTTAAAATTGCAAGGGGAGCGGGGGAGGAGGAAAGGTTAGGGTTGTCTATCCCTAGGAAAGTAAGGATTCCAAACATTTAACAGTATTTACAGACGAGGGCCTATAATATTTAATCTCTTTTGTTTTCTCTTTATAGTTCATTAGAGAAATGTACCTAATATTTACAATCGGTGGCTAGGGAAGACTGAGAGGCGTTTGGTGGAGAATGGCTACCGCCTGTAGGCCAGTGAGAGCAAAGCAGCTGTGGCGACGACTAAAACCGATTGGCTTGTCCTGTCGGAACCGCTTCCTGAAACATGATAAATAGTAATGAAATATTCAATTTTGTTGATTAGACTTGTAGTATGTTTTATGAAAGATTTGTATATTTAAATATTTTATTTCCTGAATCAAAATTAGTAAATCGCCGAATGAAAATTTCGAAATTGTAAATGTATCCACAACTCATGCTGATACATCGTTCATGAATATGTCTGAATTTAGCCTTCAGACAGAAATGAGTGAACTTTACTGTTCACCTTGTACACAGTAATTTAACACCGTGCTCTATATCGATGGATTGATGATTTTCGCTTACATCCACTTCGTTGCTACGTTACTACGTTCAACTCTCTTCGTTATTTTTCATCGAAAAAATCGTTCACCATTTATCTGACAAATCACTACATCTCGCGCTGCCAATTTCTCCGTCTATACGAGACTGTTACATATACCTATAGCGTGACGGCAAATTTGTCGAAATTCTCCCCTTGGAATTTAATTTGTTAGTTGATTGTTTTGGCATGGTTGAGGGCTTCATACAGGCTCATAATTGACTGTATGACAGGTGAGTTTTGACAAGGTTTATCTTATGCTGTTAATCAAAGCTATACAGCTGACATGAGGTATGTGGCTATTGAAATTATAGTTGGTTCGTGTCTACAGCGAGACCGACTTGCTTTTTCCTAGTGAGCACATTATTACTTTTACTGGTCATCCTAAACATTCTCTGGATAATCACCCATGTCGATTATACTAATATTTTAGTTGGAACCCATAAACGTTTCCCATTCTAAAATATATGCAGAGTTGCTCAAGTTTCTCACATTAAGAATATGATGTATGTATAATATACTATATAATATATTATAGTATGTTCTAATAAAATACCTACTCCAATAAAATGAAAAGTGTGCGGACCGCAAAGTCGCAAAATCAAAAGAATTATTTATGGAAACTGAAATATTAACGTTTAACAACTATTAGAAAAAACTACCATATCCATTATTTATGAACAATTACTGGCAGGAAAAATTTAAATAAATAAAAGTATTACTAGAGCAACGGATAAAGTAGAAGTGGAGATTCCTAGACGGATGACAACACCTGCTGCAGGACTTAGGGGTTTTGACTATTGGGGAACAACTATATTCAATGAACAAAGGTTTGTAGACCAGGTACCACCAATGAGTTGGCAGAGGTTAACATTTGAATTAAAAAGAAAAGTGAAATAATATTAGAATCAACAAAATTGTATTATTTCACTTATAAGTTATATTATAAAGTTATATTATAACTTTATAATATAAGTTATATTATAAAGTTATATTATAACTTTATTGTTCTGTTGTGAATATTTCAGTTGTGATTATCATGGGACCAGAGAGTTAAGGGAGCTTCTCAATGGCTGACGATTCTTCCAACAGCTGCAGATGGACATGATCTGTCGGCAGACCAGTTTCGGGATGCAATATTGCTCAGGTACGGACACATGCCAGAAGGACTGCCAAGATTTTGTGACGGCTGCGGAGCTGCTTTTGACATCAATCATGCACTGAACTGCAAAAAGGGGGGCCTGGTTTCGAGATATGAGATTTTCAAATTTTCAAAATTCGTTTTGAACCCCTTCCCCTTGACCTAGGGTTATGAAAAGTTTCGAGGACCATTGTGGGGTTGGTCGAAACCCATAAAAAAAAATTCGTAATTTTAACTCAACGCTAACTGGGCAAAGTGCCGCGGACGGCGTACGGCGGACGGACGGATTTTTTTTATTCGATTTTCTGAATCTACGAATCTGCCAGACGTATTACGTCATACGCTCGTGCGTCATAGGCTCTGACGTACTTGTTGGCCTCCTGCTAGCCGTCTTACGTCATACGCTCGTGCGTCATAGGCTCTGACGCACTTGTTGGTCTCTTGCCAGCCGTCTTACGTCATACGCTCGTGCGTCATAGGCTCTGACGTACTTGTTGGCAACCTGCCAGCCGTCTTACGTCATACGCTTGTGCGTCATAGGCTCTAACGCACTAGTTATCCTGCCAGCCGTCTTACGTCATACGCTCGTGCGTCATAGGCTCTGACGCACTAGTTATCTTGCCAGCCGTCTTACGTCATACGCTCGTGCGTCATAGGCTCTGACGTACTTGATGGCCTCCTGCCAACCGTCTTAAGTCATACGCTCGTGCGTCATAGGCTCTGACGTACTTGTTGGCCTCCTGCCAGCCGTCTTACGTCATATGCTCGTGCGTCATAGGCTCTGACGTACTTGTTGGCCTCCTGCCAGCCGTCTTACGTCATACGCTTGCCCGTAAATAAATAAATAAATAAATACGCTCGTGCGTCATAGGCTCTGACGTACTTGTTGGCCTCCTGCCAGCTGTCTTACGTCATACGCTCGTGCGTCATAGGCTCTGACGTACTAGTTGGCCTCCTGCCAGCCGTCTTACGTCATAGGCTCTGACGTAATGGCCCGCCGGTCGCTTGTGTTCTGACGTGATCTGAGGGAAAGGGTGAATCAAGGGAACAAATTTTTCCCGTTTCAGTTTATGTGCCAAAGCAAAGACATGAAAATGTCAAAAAAATGTGTAAATAGGTACCTAAGCCCAACTGTAATGTCAATTTTCTGACAATGAGTTTTCGACTATAGTTTTCATACCTTTTTACTTAAGTACTTATTGCAATTTTTTTTTTTTTTTTTTTTAATTTTTATTTCCAAAATATACACAATAATACAATGAAAAATCCAGCACAGGCCATTAATGGCCTGTCACAATTATGGAAATTAATCCCCTATATAGGCAAAAGCCCGTGGCAGGGGATGAGCAGTCACTATGGCTCCTATCAAGCAAGACTGAGACTGATAATGAGCTGTTTGCAAATAAAAAGTCTGATAACTACTTTATTACATCTTATTAATCTATTTTCAAGTTCCGATTCACAGTTGAATGTATTTTATTTAGATGTCGTAAAATTCGAAAACGATGGAATGACGAAACCTGTCGACTACTGACTCAAGTGATACTGTCGACTTCTAACACATGTAGGTCGACTACTAGTGCAAAACCATGTCGACTACTGAAGAAAATGTTGGTCACTGGTATCGACTACTACCTAGAGCATTGGAATTTTTTACAAAAGTGGGCAAAGTGGCGCGGACGGCGGACGGCGTACGGCGGACGGACGGATTTTTTTTAATTCGATTTTCTGATTATCTTGAAACGTAAACCAACAAATTTTGAGGGGGGGTTAAATTTTTTTTTTCTTTGGGCGATTCCAATGGTTCATTATCGAAGATAATAAACCGAAAGTTACCTACACAGTTTTGCCATGTAGAATTTCGTCAGCGTTGGAACTTGGATTCTGAATTGTCAAGTGAACTGAGTGAGAAGTGAATTTCTCCAAGTGTTCGCGGGGGCGTTCCTATACCAAACGTTTTTAATACCAGCCGAGCATTTTGCAGAAGTCTCCAGCACTAGTAGGGGCTCTCCAACTTGGTCTCAACTTCTTCATTCACCTTCTTAGAGGTTGTCTAAATGAGCATCCTAATTGGAGCGCCAGATGGCCCTAAAGTTCCTCTAGTTCCCGAGCCCTCGCACTCCGGACCGTAGCCCATCCCTCTTTTCCTTCGGCTTTCAACAAAACCAACTTGCAAGGCCTTGGGGGGAATGAACTGTTTTTCTAGGCTGTTAATCCCAGAATCGTCTCTCCGGTGTTTTCAAGCCTCAGTCCGTTTTGCCTCCTCTCAATTAGAAGTCCCGAGGGAACAACCACTTCTCTCCCACCAGCCTCCTCTCAAACTGTGTAACTCGTGAAAGGGCAGTTTAATGATGAGCATGCTGAGGGTTTTCTAAAGTTGGATGCTTATCTTTTCGCATTTCGTGGATGAGCCTATTAAACACAGTAACCGACCTGTGAACGACCCAATGAGGTCTCAAGCACCATTAAGAGTTGACCTCCCCCTATCAACGTGACAGTGATTCTCGACAGTTCTCACATCCTTCCTGGAATGTTTGTGATATACAAAACGGAGCCAAAATAAATAGAAACCACTCAAATTTTACCTTCCTATGGATTTCGATATGAAGATAAGCAAATTAAAGTTTGTCTTGAAAGGAAATTGCAAAATACATGTAAGATTGAGAAGGAGAATGGTCTGTAAATAGGTATTTGTATTAGATATTTGTATGAATCTAGTTCTATGTCCCCTATCAACCATCATTATGTTTGCAGTACCTAAGTGAAGCTCAAAGGCATTTGGAAGGCTACGTTCGAAAATGAGGAGGGCAATGAATTGATATAAATCCACGTCATTATTATGATTATAATAATTATTATTATTATTCTACAACATAATCGAGCTCCATCCACTTGGTCCAATTTCGTATACTTCACAGTGCAGTTGTCGTTTGATACTAGACATTTACTTTAATAATCGCACTTCTTTTGGTTTACTTGATATCGTAAGGCCCTCCCTGGGCTCTACCAGCCCATACTGACCAGGTCTTCTTCAACGTCATCCAGCAAACTCTTTCGTGGCTTTCTCATTTTGATTTTTACTTTTTGCTGGTACAGGCTCCGAGCCATACAAAATAAATATTATATTACTTTCATAGTGGTACAAATCCAATAAATACAATTCCGAATTCTTCAAACTAATCACGTAGCTATCAATACGGAACGCCAGTGTCTCTGAGAATAATTCTTTGAGGGTCAAAAATCGAAAATTGGTGACTCAAAAGACATGTAAAACGAGTAATTTCAAACGAGAAGATTTTTTTGTTAACTATCAGATCGAACTGAAGAATGGCGAATTTGAACTTTTCCCTCTTAACCTGGTCGGACAGGGTTGACTTTCATGCGCCGCTTTCGGGAGCCAATCAGAGAGCGGTTTACGGAACCGGTCTAAGTAGTGCTCTCTGGTTGGTCTGGGAGGTAGATGACGTACATTGCTTCCCTCTTCCCGCTCAATACGACTTGAAACCTCTCCAGAAAAATAAGTACTTACTTCCTTAAAATTTTTTTACCACTGTATTAATTATTCTGAAGGTGAGTTCTGCTCAGGAAAAAAATTTAAAAGAAATCACTGTTATTCCCTATTGGATCTTAGACATAATTTTCGATTGAAACAGCAGAGAAGAACTGTTTTCTTGCATTGCTGTAGTGGCAGTTGAAAAGGACATTTCGAGTGTTTCTATATCTTTAGAGCTGGCTCGTCATCCAGAGCTTGGGGCTCTTCTTATCATAGTATAGGAGCTGTGACTCAGAAGGGGCACTGACAGTGCCCCTGAGACCTTGAAACGTCGTTGATGAGGTTTTGGAATTACCACGACTTCCATCCATGACTAGTTTAAAAATGCAACTACACATTCCTGACTCTCAAATCACCAACGTAGACCGAATGTTTATTTACTTAATTCTGTATTAGTTCGATTTCTGTATAACAACAAATAACAAATCGTGTCCCACGAGCCACCTTATGTCTTCGATGACGTACATAATTTATATGTGGCTTTGACCCCCGGGCGAATTGCTTTGGATCATGGGAAATGTTGATTTCATTAAACAATTGAAGAAGCGAAATCGAGGGAACATAAACAGGGGTACCTTTGATTTGTTTGAACTACGTGTATTTCAATTCTGTTCATATAACGGTAGTCGGTAAACTCTTGGTAAATGATATTCCTTTGAGATATATTTATAGTAGGTACCTACTAGTAGAATTGTTGGACGCATATTCAACTCATCATGTCAGTCCCCTCATATTTCTCTGGAATTGAAGGCAAAAGTGACGTCTCAACCCCACAACGTCTGGACAAGTTAGCGATATTGCTCCTCCACGGATATGAACTACTTCCCTCATCAGCTCCAACTCGGCTTAGACGAAACTCCGGCTCTGTTGAGAGATAACCCGCAGCATTTCGGAAACCGCAACTTATCAAATTTTCAGGCCCCTTGGCTCACAATTCACCGAGTCAAATAGTATTAGGTATGTATTTCAATACGTCACAACCTCGGTGAGTGGATTGTTCGTTTTCGTAAACATAAAAGAAATGAGAATGAATGCCATTGCATCACTTAGACCAATAGTATATGCATAGTCTATGAGATTGGGGATACACCCGAGGGTTAGATATTACCCTCTATGACGTATTCAGCAAACGGTTTTCAACAGATGGATACTTCAAGAAAGACTAGAACTTCGTAGTAGAAATAATAAGTTTTCTCAAGCCCTACAGTTCTGACCTTTTTTTGGGACATTATTTTTTGAATCCATACTTTATTCCGTAGAATAAAATCTTCTATAAATAACCGAAAAGAGACGCTATAATATTCGTCAGAGACAGTCCCGACTCGCCTGAAAATACTCATCTATATTTCAATAGAGATGTTTTTGTTATTATGTTACATTTATAGTTTAGAATTTTTCTATTATTCATATAATACCAACAGAAGAGAGTAATAATTCAAGATTCGAGTTTTGGTTTTTACTTAGGTACTGCATACGTTTTGTAAGAAGTGAAATTTATTGAGGTGTTTTCTGTTTAACGTTTTCGGGTGACGACGATGTGTCACGAAATTTTGTATAATGATATTATACAAAATTCGTGACACATCGTCGTCACCCGAAAACGTGATATTATCTTATGTATTATATTATAATACAACACCTTGATATAATACAACACCATATTATGACTCTTTCTGCCAGTTAGCTCAATGCTAAAGCATGTTCCATGCTAGAATAGTTGTAGGTATATAAGGTAAATTTACGTTACGGCCTTCTTTCATTCCTGGTGGTAACTCAAACTTTAAGAATTGTTTCTGGGGAAAAGTTGTACTTGTAAACTCAGAATTCATTTCGTTTTTGAAGATGTTTTGATATTTTGTTCGATTTTGGAGATTTTCGACTAACTAAAACTCAAACTTCACTGGCTTATTGTGTTATGATGGATGTGGTAAATAAGCTGCCTATACGCTTAGCTCGAACGAAAGTGGAAAGGAGTGTGACTGCAAACCTCAAGGGAATTAAGAAGGAACTTTTTCGCCCAGCTTGGAACGGATAACGGGCCCATTTCAGTAGAACCGTCCCAATCCCAAGTCGTTCTATATTTAAAAACAAAGTCAATATTTTAATCCGAAGTAGCTCGTCTTCGAACTCTTTTGCCCACAGATACAGAGATACAGGCAAAATATGGGGTTTTCAATGATTTAGTCAGGGTCAGACATTATTCGTACGTTAAAATCCAGACACATAATACGGGGGAATCGCTCAAAACGAGATGTAATTGGAACAGCGTATTTGTTGGAACATTTCGAGCACATATTCCTCACATCTACAATTGAAAAGCGGAGTGTTGAAGAGTGATGGGAGGTACCAAACAGAGTTTGGAAATAGATTATTACGCTAGTAATCAATTGCAAGTACAATTACTTATTGTAACTACTGATTTCTCTTTGTTTTTCATGCCAGCCAAAAGTGAAGATCTTTCTAAATCTTCAGTGGCTGCAATGGTATTTTGTTCAACTCCCTAATGAAATTAAGGAAATTAGGAATAATAAACGCAACCTGGTTCCTAACCTATCGGAACATCACACACCTCGTACATATTGGAGTTCGGTATCGATACACAATATACCTACGAGTATTATACTAGCAGTAGGCTGTCTTTGATATCGGGGAAAGCACAGCTTAGCAAGGAATTGAAGCCCGCTTTCACCCTTCACGTGTTTACGCAAGTTCGACCGAAAGTAGAACAGGGTGAGGCAGCGGGGCGCATAATTTTCCCTAATACTTGTCACCTCACCTTTGCCGCACCTGGCGGAGGGTTTGTGCTCTAAATTGGAAATAACTCCTTTCCCACCAGCTCTCAATGCTCGGATGGGATGGGATGGGATGGGATACCCTCAGTTTTCCTACAGCCTGAAACACCTCCAGGAAACCTTTTGGGGCAAGAGGAGTATTCAAATAAGGTGCCCCAGGAATTAATGCGCGTACACCATTTCCCGTTTGAACAAACACTCATCGCTCCAAACCTCCCGGTATAACTCAAAACCTAGACGGTGAAGGGCAGCTTTTCCCTCCTTTCCAACCAGAATTTCCCGCTAACGAGGAGAAGGTTTCATCAAAAACGAAGTTACTTCCCGTCGTTAATGCCAGTGCGTGGGAATTAGGGAGCTCGTAAATCAATCCTACGAGCCTCGCCCGCAGTTTCCGAGTTACCATTCCCGTCGCTACCTCTCCCCCTCGTTTTGCTTCTGATCCTGCAAAACAAGGAAACGGTTTCGTCGAGTTTTATAGTTTGCTTAGTCCATCATGTCGTGGATAGCGGCAAAGTGCAGAGGCGATCACGAGTTCTCACGGTTTGGGAAAACTTCAAGGGCTCAGTGTGAACTGCGGTTGGTCAAAAGTTCCAGACATTACCTGCTAAACATGTTCTTCCCAACTTTTTTTAACATTCGACGTTGACCTGAAATTTACGAACGTTTCTCACGTGTTCTTACACCGTAAATGATGATGGCACCACTTGTATTATCATTTTTTGTGTTGAGTACAATTTTCAAAGTAATACAAATTTGTAATGATAAATCCACGTAAAGTAAGCCCACGTAAATCCACGTTGCCCATAAGCGTTCTCCAACTAGGTCCTTCGATGTTATCACCCCCAGAATAACTTACATCCATAGAACTGTATTGTATGTACATAAACATTTGGATTCATTTACCAAGCATTCGGTGGTTAAGCCGACGCGAGCAAATGCCAATTATGTCCTCCAAATACCACAATCTCAGAATGATTTCTTCACTCGACAAATTCCGTGGCTGGCTCCATCCCTACTTGAACAGTTACCGCTCTTAACTAACACTAAATCAACAACAGGGAAATTAAAAAAATTGTTCTTGAATATTTCGAACTTGGAAATAATGAAAGTAAAATTATAGACAGGCTCAATTTAGGATAATTAGAGTGTAGGTAGTTTTGGGGTAACTACGATTATTAGAGTACTTCAAGGTAAACGTCGTACCTATATTTTTTGCACTGAACACCTAATACCAATTAAAATAAGCGTTTCAGATGCATTAATTGTACTACATACTAAAACGCAGGGAAGAGACGAGCGTGGACGGGTCACAGGACCTTAGTCTCAGAAATCCACCTTAATTTTGGAACTATCATTATGTACTTAGACTAAAAACGTTTGAGATATGTATTGTCTACTGTTTTCTTGAATAAATTGAATAATTAAGTAACTAAATAACGTTTGATATTGTTCAGGCGACATCGCAGGCCACTTTGCCTATGAGGTTACGTTTGATTCGAAACTCAGATCTGAAATCGAAAAATAAAAATTTCAAGGTAGAACTTGTTTGTAAGTAGTAGTAAAGTACTATTTTGTTTGTACTTTTCCATTAAAGGCCTACAGGACCTAGGTTGGAAGGGTTCTGAAGGATATCTCAGGCTGTGATTGGCTTGGAGTTTTGAAATAATTTCTAAATTCACTAAGTACATTAATAATAAGAAAAGCCCCTGCGTTGTCTAATTTTTGAAATTCATAAAAAAAAATTTTTAATTGTGGATACATTTTGTTATTAAAAACTCTGCAAATTCTTGACACAACGGTTTATTATCTTCCTTGTGCAGATCACCCTTCTGTCTATACCAGACTGTGTTGCAAATCGGCACCATACCATATTCTCACCGTACTCATACCATACCATACGAATTTCTTTCCTATCATACCATACTGTACTATACCAAATCATACATACAATATTATACCATACCATACTCATACCATGTCATACAAACCGAGTGAATATTGAAATGTCATCCATTTCTGACCTATATTTAAAATTTCAAGTATCTAGCTCATCATCAAAATTTAATTTGTTTAAACAAATAGGTATTATTTTAAACAATTTTACAGACAAGAAACCGGGTGAATATTGCATTTTGATCCAGTTCTGACCTATTTTTAAAATTTCAAGTCAATACCTCATCATGAAAATTTAATTTGTATTATTACAAAAAGGTATTATTTAAACAATTCTACAGATGAGAAACCGAGTGAATATTGCAATGTGGTCTATCCCCGACTCACGGTTAAAATTTCTAGACTGTAGTTTACCGGGAAGATGAAAACTCTGCAAATTCTTGACACAACGGTTCATTATCTTCTTTGTACAGATCACCCTTCTGTCTAGATCACTAGGTCTAAATGTATAGATCCTAAATGTTAGATTAATTATTATTATCAATTATCACTAATTATTAACAATTTTATCAAGTACCTAGTGAAAATTATTATAATTTATTGTTAGGTAATAATAATTCGTATTTATTATTAATAATAATTATTATTAATTATGATTAAGTAATACGATATAATTCTGGGGTTTTTAATACTACGTCGGTAATAATTTTTTTATAAAACAAATACCTACCAACATACATTCGAAATTACCCTCATTTCAGTAGCACGAAACGCACCTCAGAACAACAAACTCGACATATGATGTTTCAAAGAGCTCGTTAGTATGAAAATGGACCTGTATTTCAACAGTTTGAGTCACGATCGTGTTGTGAGGCACAATCTTTGAGCCGTCATTGTGAACGAACGGCTGGTCGTACAAAGCTGCGGATGGTCTTAAAGAATTCTACGGAACAAACTCTATCTAAATATGAAATAAAAAACATATCGTTCTACATGAATTTTTCGAGATATGGAATTTTCAAAATTTCAAAATTCGTTTTGAACCCCTTCCCCTTGACCTAGGGTTATGAAAAGTTTCGAGGATCATTGTGGGGCTAATCCAAACCCAGAAACCAAATTTCGTAATTTTAGCTCAACGCTAACTGGGCAAAGTGGCGCGGACGGCGGACGGCGTACGGCGGACGGACGGATTTTGGTTTATTATCTTCGATAATGAACCATTGGAATCGCCCAAAGAAAAAAAATTTTTAACCCCCCCTCAAAATTTGTTGGTTTACGTTTCAAGACACGTAGATTCAGAAAATCGAATAAAAAAAAAATCCGTCCGTCCGCCGTACGCCGTACGCCGTACACCGTACGCCGTCCCCCGTACGCCGTACGCCGTCCGCCGTCCACGCCGTTTTGCCCAGTTAGCGTTGAGCTAAAATTACGAAATTTGGTTTCTGGGTTTGGACCAGCCCCACAATGATCCTCGAAACTTTTCATAACCCTAGGTCAAGGGGAAGGGGTTCAAAACGAAATTTAAAATTTCGACAATGTCATATCTCCAAATATTTAACTGAACCGTGTAATGTTTAGTTCACTTTTGAATGACCTGAAAAATTACGAATCTTTTAAGACCAATTGGATTTTTGTGCGACCAGCTGTTCGTTCACAGTGAGCGCGCAAAGGTTTAGGAAAAACACTAAACATTCGCGCCGAAAACGGCCGTTATGTGACCCAACCACCAGACGCCCAGAATAAAACTACCTTTTTTCATCTTCCCGGTAAACTACAGTCTAGAAATTTTAACCGTGAGTCGGGGATAGACCACATTGCAATATTTACTCGGTTTCTCATCTGTAAAATTGTTTAAATAATACCTTTTTGTAATAATACAAATTAAATTTTGATGATGAGCTATTGACTTGAAATTTTAAAAATAGGTCAGAACTGGATCACAATGCAATATTCACTCGGTTTCTTGTCTGTAAAATTGTTTAAATAATACCTATTTGTTTAAACAAATTAAATGTTGATGATGAGCTAGATACTTGAAATTTTAAATATAGGTCTGAAATGGATGACATTTCATTATTCACTCGGTTTGTATGACATGGTATGAGTATGGTATGGTATATTATTGTATGTATGATTTGGTATAATACAGTATGGTATGATAGGAAAGAAATTCGTATGGTATAGTATGAGTACGGTGAGAATATGGTATGGTGCCGATTTGCAATACAGTCTGGTATAGACAGAAGGGTGATCTGCACAAGGAAGATAATAAACCGTTGTGTCAAGAATTTGCAGAGTTTTTGGTTTATTATCTTCGATAATGAACCATTGGAATCGCCCAAAGAAAAAAAAATTTTAACCCCCCCTCAAAATTTGTTGGTTTACGTTTCAAGATACGTAGATTCAGAAAATCGAATAAAAAAAAATCCGTCCGTCCGCCGTACGCCGTCCGCCGTACGCCGTACGCCGTCCGCCGTCCGCCGTACGCCGTCCGCCGTCCGCGCCACTTTGCCCAGTTAGCGTTGAGTTAAAATTACGAAATTTGGTTTCTGGGTTTGGACCAGCCCCACAATGGTCCTCGAAACTTTTCATAACCCTAGGTCAAGGGGAAGGGGTTCAAAACGAATTTTGAAAATTTGAAAATCTCATATCTCGAAAAATTCATATAGAACGGTATGTTTTTTATTTCATATTTAGATAGAGTTTGTTCCGTAGAATTTTTTAAGACCATCCGCAGCTTTGTACGACCAGCCGTTCGTTCACAATGACGGCTCAAAGATTGTGCCTCACAACACGATCGTGACTCAAACTGTTGAAATACAGGTCCATTTTCATACTAACAAGCTCTTTGGAACATCATATGGCTTATGTGATGTGGAGTTTGTTGTTCTGAGGTGCGTTTCGTGCTACTGAAATGAAGGTAATTTCGAATGTTTGTTGGTAGGTACTTCTTTTATAGAAAAATTATTACCGACGTAGTATTAAAAACCCCAGAATTATATCGTATTAATTAATCATAATTAATAATAATTATTATTAATAATAAATACGAATTAATAATACCTAACAATAAATTATAATAATTTTCACTAGGTACTTGATAAAATTGTTAATAATTAGTGATAATTGATAATAATAATTAATCTAACATTTCGGATCTAGAAATTTAGACCTAGTGATCTAGACAGAAGTGTGATCTGTACAAAGAAGATAATGAACCGTTGTGTCAAGAATTTGCAGAGTTTTTTTATTCGATTTTCTGAATCTACGTATCTTGAAACGTAAACCAACAAATTTTGAGGGGGGTTAAAAAAATTTTTTCTTTGGGCGATTCCAATGGTTCATTATCGAAGATAATAAACCAAAAATGAGACGAGAAGGCCTTTGTTGAAGGCTAATAGACGGCAAAATTTAAACATCGCAGTTGAAACATGAAAAATGAGCGAGCAGGATCTCAAATAAATTTCGATTTACCGATACCTACATTTCTCATAACCTCCTTCTTATTGGATTTATTGGTGCTTCTATAGTGGAAAACAAACCCCCGCATTTCAAAACTTCAACGTCAATCACATGTTCAAAATAGGGATGGGACATCGGACCCTCACAATCGATTATGCCATCGATTGTAACATCGGAAGCCCACAATCGATGTCACCGATTAATCGCGCCTCCACAATCGATCATCGACGATTTTAGTCGATTTTTTTATTCAGTCTCAACCCAATTTTCTTTTAATGGAAAATTGGCCGAAATCGTTTGAAACCGCAGAATACCCAAATGTGCAACAAACATTGAAAGATTCATGGTAAAAAGAAAAGAAGTACTACAGAACATGAAAAACAAACTGAAACTCGGAGATCCTTTAGGAAATTTCACGGTGATCACGAAAGTAGTGGGGAAGAAATGGGGGTTTCAGATATCTGCCTCCCTCTGACGTCATCACCACCTCCCTTCGTTACCACCGGATCACCTAGCCATCCAGCCCTCTGACGTCATACGCTCATGCGTCATAGGCTCTGACGTACTAGTTGGCCTCCTACCAGCCGTCTGACGTCATAGGCTCTTACGGCGTACGCTTTGACGTACTAGTTGGCCTCCTGACATCCGTCTGACGTTATACGTTTTAGCGTCATAGGCTCTGACGTACTAGTTGGCCTCCTGCCAGCCGTCTGACGTCATAGGCTCTCACGGCATACGCTCTGACGTACTAGTTGGCCTCCTGGCAGCCGTCTGACGTCATACGCTCGTGCGTCATAGGCTCTGACGTAGTGGCCCGCCGGTCGCTTGTGTTCTCAAGGGAACAAATTTTTCCCGTTTCAGTTTATGTGCCAAAGACATGAAAATGTCAAAAACTAAATGCTTGCATTCGATTCTGCAACATATTGGGACATTTTATGTCTTTGCAGAAACTTATGTGAAGCTTGCATTCGTGTTGACAATATAAATTATTGAGAATGATCACCTGTGTGTAAACAATTATTTAAACAATCACGCTCATACCGCAGCTTGTCGGCCACACACGCCGCAGTGGTTAACGTAATATGGTTAGGTAATTAGGTTAACGTAATTAGGTAAATTGAGAGCTATCCAACGAGTGGTGAACGATTTTTGTACGATGATAACTGGCGAAGATAAAGTTCCGTAGCTTCCGTCGATCTCATTCTTGTCCTCTGCAGTTACAGCGGTTCACAACATTCATCAAGAATGCATTCCACAAGCGTCAAATCTGCAGAGCTGCTTATTTTGACGTGGAACAAGCGTTTGATAGGACATGGCATGAAGGATTGCTGGCAAAGCTTCGACCACATCTTCCTAATAATATGCAACTACTAATGGCTCACTATCTGAACGAACGTTCTTTCGTCGTAACAGTTCAAAATGATCAATCCACGGTGAGATTTATGAGAGCTGGAGTGCTCAAGGAAGCGTGCTGGGGCCATATCTTTACTCCATTTATTGTCATGAGTACTACCGAAATTACTACCGAAATTCGTCGTATCAATCAGTAATATAACCCAATCAATTCATTTCCTTGAGAAATAGGAAGTTACCACGTTGTGACCGGTTTAGTTGAGAAAGGCTGTCGTGCCTTCAACCACTTCCTTATTTCCGCTCTCATTCATTGACAGCAATGAATTTCCAAATCGTTGAACCGAAAGTGACAATGTGGAACGAAAGACGTTAAAATCATCTAACGAAAACATCGTGTCCCGGGCCTCACCGATACTTTGAAAGCAGGAAAATAAGAGCATACCTTCAAAGTGGCAGCCAAAGGGAAACTTGGTAAAGTTTAAAGCGCTAAAAGCTCATTCCACTCCTCTACCCCCTTTAAGTAGATTACAATATTTTCTCATAAGGACCCTCGCTGTAATGTGATAAGGAAAAAAACGTTTCATCCTGATCCTTATTCCGGCCTTTCCCGAGTTTCAACTTTCTTTCCGACCAAACTCGGTTTTTTTCTCCGTTTTTCAAACTAATATCGCCACCGCTCACTAGCTTTCTGGCTTCCGCTTTTCTAGGGGCGATAATTACAAAATATAGGCGCCCTATTTTCCTTCCAACTCCGGCTGCTAAATATTGGAGGGCAGTAAACTATGAATTATGTTCCAGAGTTGAACCAGAGTTACGTCGTTTCATAAGTATGAATTCTAATGGCACTCGTTCTATAGGTGAGCCAGGTGAATCGACTTCAAGTACTATTAACACTGATGTCGCTCATGAGGGTCCAGAAATAATTGGTTAGTGATTTCAAGTCAGTAGTGTCATATCAGTGTCTTGAATTGGGGTGAAACCAAAGTGTAGGACCAATTGTAATATTTTACATTTTAAACGTCCAATTCCGTAAGTTGCACCCCACTTCGCATGAGCGTTACTTGATGAATGAATGTCTTTTGATTAAAACTGAAACGCTTGCGCTAACGCAGAGACCCGAAACCTTGCTGTAATCAACGAGTGTTGATTACACGTATTGATTAATATTACAGACCTGTATTGATTAATGATTTATGTCGTTACCTCTCCTTTTCATGCCTCATCGAGTGTACCACAAGGTCCTCATCTCGGCCCTCTTATGTTTTCGGTTTTTATTAATGATATTGCCGGCACCTTCAAAAATAATGTAAAGTGCTCTACGCTGACGATCTTAACATTTATTCTGCTATTACAAACATTGGGGATTGTCTGGCGTTGCAGAAATGCCTGTTGAGCTTCGATTATGCCTTGGAGGGCAAAGTGTTGCCGCGCCCACTAACGATCTGTGATTGACACTGAACTAACGTTTTGTTGTCTTATGGGTTTGGTTTTGTTATGGGATCTTCTCGCGATTTCACCGATTCGGAGAGAATTCAGCCAATTGGATGTGGACCTGTTTGGTTCGGCTCTTCTTCCCTTCCGTCGCAAGATACTGGCGGCTCTGAACCCCCCTTGATTATCTTGTTTAAAAAAATTTCAATCATTGCCTACGTACAGTATCATTTATAATTTTACTACGCCACCCTTTTAAATACCCTTTGATATTATTATTTTTCTTCTTTCATTATACTTAAATACTGATACTTATATTTTTCTTGTAAATTAGGCATCTGCCCGTTAAATCTTGTAAATAAATGAATAAACTAATAAACCATTCTCTGACGATTTTCCAGTAGAGGTTGGAGTAGTTAGTAACTGGTCTTTGGGGAATGACCCCCACCACATTATAACCATTTCAAGGCGAAATATTTATAGAGATTTATACAGTTGGGAATATTATATCGGGCACTGTGGGGCTATAATCAACTTTGTGAATTTGAAAATCGCCCGAAACGAAAATATTCACTTCTTTCTATCGTGTCCCCAGCTTCCTGAACGAATTCGGTTCCGTGGCGGTCAGTAATCTAATCCTTGCCACAGGATCAGAAACTATTCCTGCGAACAGTATCTTCTGTTTGATCGGATCGTGTTCCAATTTTCAAATTTGAGAAATGATCTTACGAGGGTCCTGTAACTGTCCTATATAAATTCCTACGACTAATTATCATACCTACTCTTCGATTAATTTTTCTGTCACGTTCAAAATATTATGTAGTCGATTTTAGTTGGATTGATGCTTTGGTCTATTTTGTGGCTATTTTGTCCTTCCACTTGGCAGACATCTATGATGATTTGCCATTGGTTAAACGTATTTTTTTCTCTCGCGTAATTGAGTATTTCCACAAAACAAACGCCAAATGCTTGTTTGGAAATACAAAGATATTGAAACGTCAGTTCCGCTAAAAACGATCAAACCATTTCAATAACGATTGTTATATTGTTATAACTGGATGTACTCGTACATCGGAGACGGATGAGCTTATATAGTGGAAAAGTGACCCAACCTAGATAGATGTTTGAATGGTGTCATTTCTCATAGTCTTTCTCCATTATTGGGTTCATTTTTATAACAGCTTGGTTCTCTCTAATACGTCGTTTTCCTGAATGGGTCCCTTCCTCACACTTCGACGACCCATTTACTTCAAACAACCAACCACCATCGAAATCTTTTCACATCCCCGTCACTCTAGCCATTTAAAAATCACTCAGTTACTGACGATGGTTTGACGACCAAAGTAAAAGTATAACACTGTATTTGTCTTTACTTCGTCTTTGTCTTTTGGTTTATTATCTTCGATAATGAACCATTGGAATCGCCCAAAGAAAAAATTTTTTAACCCCCCCTCAAAATTTGTTGGTTTACCTTTCAAGACACGTAGATTCAAAAATCGAATAAAAAAAAATCCGTCCGTCCGCCGTACGCCGTCTCCCGTCCGCGCCACTTTGCCCAGTTAGCGTTGAGCTAAAATTACGACATTTGATTTCTGGGTTTGGACCAGCCCGACAATGATCCTCGAAACTTTTCATAACCCTAGGTCAAGGGGAAGGGGTTCAAAACGAACTTTGAAATTTCGGCAATGTCATATCTCTAAACATTCTCAAGAAACGGTGTAATTTTTAGTTCACTTTTGAATGACCTGAAAAATTAAGAATCTTTTAAGACCAATTGGATTTTTGTGCGACGAGCCGTTCGTTCACAGTGAGCGCGCAAAGGTTTAGGAAAAACACTAAACTTCGCGTCGAAAACGGCCGTTAGGTGGGTCCCGGGTAGCCGCCCAGAATAAAACTGCCTTTTTTCATCTTCCAGGTAAACTACAGTCTAGAAATTTTAACCGTCAGTCGGGGATAGACCACATTGCAATATTCACTCGGTTTCTCATCTGTAAAATTGTTTAAATAATACCTTTTTGTAATAATACAAATTAAATTTTGATGCTGAGCTATTGACTTGAAATTTTAAAAATAGGTCAGAACTGGATCACAATGCAATATTCACTCGGTTTCTTGTCTGTAAAATTGTTTAAATAATACCTATTTGTTTAAACAAATTAAATTTTGATGATGAGCTAGATACTTGAAATTTTAAATATAGGTCAGAAATGGATGACATTTCAATATTCACTCGGTTTTTTTCTCATTGCAAACCTGTTCATTGTGTACCCAAGATCCTTCCCTATAAGACCTGGCAGCGGGGAATTCACTCGTATTATTCAACATGGTTTGAAAAGGGAAAAACAAGTTTTGTAAAAAATCCCAATGCTCTAGGTAGTAGTCGATACCAGTGACCAACATTTTCTTCAGTAGTCGACATGGTTTTGCACTAGTAGTCGACCTACATGTGTTAGAAGTCGACAGTATCACTTGAGTCAGTAGTCGACAGGTTTCGTCATTCCATCGTTTTCGAATTTTACGACATCTAAATAAAATACATTCAACTGTGAATCGGAACTTGAAAATAGATAAATAAGATGTAATAAAGTAGTTATCGGACTTTTTATTTGCAAACAGCTCATTATCAGTCTCAAATTGCAATAAGTACTTAAGTAAAAAGGTATGAAAACTATAGTCGAAAACTCATTGTCAGAAAATTGACATTACAGTTGGGCTTAGGTACCTATTTACATATTTTTTTGACATTTTCATGTCTTTGCTTTGGCACATAGACTGAAACGGGAAAAATCTGTTCCCTTGATTCACCCTTTCCCTCAGATCACGTCAGAACACAAGCGACCGGCAGGCCATTACGTCAGAGCCTATGACGCACGAGCGTATGACGTAAGACGGCTAGCAGGAGGCCAACTAGTACGTCAGAGCCTATGACGCACGAGCGTATGACGTAAGACGGCTGGCAGGAGGCCAACAAGTACGTCAGAGCCTATGACGCACGAGCGTATGACGTAAGACGGCTGGCAGGAGGCCAACAAGTACGTCAGAGCCTATGACGCACGAGCGTATGACGTAAGGCGGCTGGCGGGAGGCCAACAAGTACGTCAGAGCCTATGACGCACGAGCGTATGACGTAAGACGGCTGGCAGAGGCTAACTAGTGCGTCAGAGCCTATGACGCACGAGCGTATGACGTAAGACGGCTGGCAGGTGGCCAACAAGTACGTCAGAGCCTATGACGGACGAGCGTATGACGTAAGACGGCTGGCAGGAGGCTAACTAGTGCGTCAGAGCCTATGACGCACGAGCGTATGACGTAAGACGGCTGGCATGAGGCCATCAAGTACGTCAGAGCCTATGACGCACGAGCGTATGACGTAATACGGCTGGCAGGAGGGCTACTAGTGCGTCATACGACGAGACCTTTTATGTCTCTGCGCCCCCTCCCACACCCACACCGCGTACCTCTTACTTCATTTTGGTTTATTATCTTCGATAATGAACCATTGGAATCGCCCAAAGAAAAAAAAATTTTAACCCCCCTCAAAATTTGTTGGTTTACGTTTCAAGATACGTAGATTCAGAAAATCGAATACAAAAAAATCCGTCCGTCCGCCGTACGCCGTCCGCGGCACTTTGCCCAGTTAGCGTTGAGTTAAAATTACGAAATTTTTTTATGGGTTTCGACCAACCCCACAATGGTCCTCGAAACTTTTCATAACCCTAGGTCAAGGGGAAGGGGTTCAAAACGAATTTTGTCACGACATGGTATGAGTATGGTATGGTATATTATTGTATGTATGATTTAGTATAGTACAGTACGGTATGATAGGAAAGAAATGGTATGAGTACGGTGAGAATATGGTATGGTGCCGATTTGTAACACAGTCTGGTATAGACAGAAGGGTGATCTGCACAAGGAAGATAATAAACCGTTGTGTCAAGAATTTGCAGAGTTTTTAATTTAAAATGGTTCACACGTTTCATCGCAAGTTATTTAATTGAATTTCGCAAGTGATTATTTGTTAAATGTTTAAAAAACAGGTCGTTCCCTTGTGAGTTGTATGTGAGGGCGAAAATGAAAGGATCATCTTGATTTCAAAATCAATTCATAGAATTAAACGACAGACGAATCAAAAGCGAGTGTCTCGTTATAGCCGCAGGAAATTAACTAATGGTGTAAAGGCCTTTCAATCCGCTCTTTTCACTTGCGCCTCAGTGATTTTATCCCACCAGTGAGCACAGCGCGGATCCGTTTCCTGCGGGAAGGGAACGATATTCATTAGGAAAGACTGGAAGAGGGAAAACCCACCATAAGAAATTATGAGGTGTTGAACTGTGTTCAACTGATTGTGCTGGCCTGATGGGGCCCGTCATTAATCAAGTGGCGGCAATGGCCATCTTCCCCCCCCCCCCCCCACCACTTTCTCGCCCTGCCTCTAATACCACCCTTGAAAACCCCTACAGGGATGAGGCACCGCTAAGAACACTTGCTGGCACATTTATCACCCTTGATTTCTCTTTGGCTTTATTTTGATTTATTACTCCGCGCCCCATCCTTGGAACTAACACATTGATATGACCCAAACCAAACACAACTTTCTTCTAATAACCATTTCGTTGCTCGAAAATTTTGAAACTTTTGAACCTGGATGGTTTATTGATTTATATTTATACTCGCAATTAACTCCAAGCTAACAGGGCGGTCAGGGGTTATTAATTACAACGTGACTATCCAACATTCGTTTAGTCAGGAAAACCGAGCATAAGCCAACATATGACCCACATAATATAAATCACATCCTATAAGTGTGGATGTGCTCAGTTATAACCTTTCAGATCCCCCTTGTTCTAACTTTTGAAGAGTTTCGAGTTAATATACGGAGGTAATGTAATAATTACGTGATTACTGATGTGACCAAAGAAGCCATTTGAAAAAACTCAGGATAGACCCAAAATAGCAAGACACATGTTGGCATTCCCTACTTTATAACGATATGGCAAACTGCCTGTTAGTTTCCCACGATATATGAATGTACTTGATGCGCAACTTCCTGAAGTAGGTACGAGTATGTTATCTAACATACTCGTATCATACCGTTTTTAACAAATGGAGAATGGAGAACCCAAATCCTACCGTGCAGAATACATCAGTTATTACTTGTACCTACCCACATAATCGATATTTACTTAGAAATACCGTCAAACAAATATTCGAGGTTACCGCAGACACAAAAAGTATATTACCAAATCATGATTGAGTGGTTTGAACTACCAGTTCCTCATTATGGAACCGCCTGAAGGCTTACTGTTTGATTTACACTCATGTTGCTGATGCCTTTTAAGCTCTTGGTCAATATTAGAATTGCAAAATGCCGCGAACGGTAGACGACGTACGCTTGGAGTTTTTTAATTAGATAAATTCAGATTCTACGCATCTTATAACATCTATGGAACCTCTATACCAGGGGTAGGCAACCCCGCGCCAACAGGTGCGCTCTGGCGAGGCTTTAGCTGCTCCTGCAAACCGTTCTGAACATTTTGAAAAAATATTAATATTCTAAAAAAATAAAAACAAAACTCATAGAAATCTCAAACTAAACCATTAATCTCGGATTGCATTAAATGAAACCTATACGTTATTTTGCTTTTTAAAAATACCAGTATCTAATAATAAAATACCGTTACCCATCAGCAATTCATGATGACCTTTGATTTTCGACTTTTCTATCAACAATAGATTCCTTCGCAGCTCTCAGTAGTTCCAGTGTTTCCGCGTCGAGCTGAGATAATATATTATATTTTCTGAAACTTTCAGTGACAGCCTGCTATACAACACACCCACAATTATCATTCTGAAAACTTGTTGACAACACACAGCCATACAAATAAAATCGTTCTTTGGGTGTACGTATTTGTGTGAGTCGTTGTTTTCCAACGTGAAATTTTTGAAACTACTACAGAGCTCGTTTGCTGGACAACAACCTTAACGACTGTTTGCAACCTGCAGCCTTGAACTATGAACCCGACTTCAAGCAAATAGTAACCAGCGAAATCCAGTGCCGAATGTCACACTGATTCAACATAATATTTTCTCGAATTTTGTTCAATTTTAGTGTCACCTGAAGTCTTCAAAGTAATTTTTGTTTTTTATTTATTTAGGTATTTAAATTTTACACGGGCTTCACATGCCCAATTACAAGAAATTCTATTAAAAATAAAAATAAAGACAAGCTGGTACAGTAGGTACCTAAATGGAACATAAAGCTTAAATAGTAAAAGTACCATTTTTTAAATGAAGGTGCACCCGTCAACTTGATCTTGACTGTCTTCAGCACCCCTATCAAGCACAAGGCCTCCTCTATACACAAGGCAGTAATCATGCCACACAACTTTGTCCTAATTTTCCGAAATAATACCATTTTGAAACTATAGGCAGCTCACCAGGTTCAGTTTTATTTATATTCGGCGGGGGAGCGGCAATTCCTATACAGATTTCTAAAGGTTCAAGATGAAGGCAAGTTTTGTGAATTACATAAGGAAGGGGTGAGCTTCAGAGACGGATTGAGTTAGTCCCGTTGCCTAAAATGTTGTATATATATTTCATTAATAATGATTGTATATTTGCTGTGATAAATGTAGATAATTCTTTAGAGAACCTCATTATTTTCTCAAGCTTAAGGTTAAATATCCACCCAGATAGAACAGGATTAGCAAGTCTTGAAGAATCAGTAGCATTATTTCAGCTCAACTGTAATGCTTGCGGTTAAATCGAGTGAGAGCAACAAAACGATGTTGTAATTCATCGCCCGTCCCTGGCCGCCACAGCCTGACACGGATGAAGAAAAGAATTCCCGTTATTATGAAACAAAGAGAAGTTTTGATATATTTTTCTCGTGGCCGAGATTGTTGTAAGGAAAAACTGAAGGTGGATGGAAGGAGGAGGGGATAGAGAAAAAAGGCCCCCTCATGCATAATGTAGGAACTTTTAGCCCGCGAGAAGGAGAGAAGGATCAAGTGCGACAAATGAGTGTGGTCATCTTTTCGGGTGGACGGCTATGAAATATTTACTCGCAGGCCGTCGGCCGGTTTGGAGCCCGGCGAACGCCCAAACAAGCTCCCGGGTTTCCACCTTCAACCTATTTATCATCACTTAACAACCCCAGGGACTTTTTCTTGACGATCCTGCGGGAGATTCGCCTCCTTTTCTTTTATGCAGGACTTATCACTCGGAGGGTTTTCGCGGTAAAACCGCTTCCAGCTCAGAAGGTCTGGGCTCCCGGCTCATAGTGGAAACGGAGCACGTTTTCGGGCTTTGTTTGCTCCTGATTTCATTGACTTTCATACATGAAATATATCAAACCTCCAAATAGTACAATGTTGTTGTACACACATGCACAATGAAACATCATTGTACTTACTGTACCGGTATTGATTCACCCAACTGATTGACGAAACCTTCGTCGTATCTACGAATATCTTATAGAAGTTGACTTTAATTGAATTATTCCATACAACTTTGTTTCAAATAAAATTACAATATAAAACAGAGTAGATTTGAGGCACCGAAGAGACGATGGTCTTGAAGTCAAAAGAGGGTCGATTATAATAATTATTCTAAACAGTAATTTACTTTTGCATCAAGTGTGAGAGTCATTTGCCTGTAGAGGAGCAATTGGTTATGCACTGATAGTTCAGAATACCTCCCCAGCAACCAGTACAATTTTTTGAATTTTATATTTAGTTGTTCTTTTTTTTTTTTTTTTAATAACATGTTATGTATGCTCCTTCCATCTTAATTTCCCAAGATGTTTTACGTTGCGTAGAGCGATCTCATCTGATGGGGAATTCATCCGATAATTTTACTTGTTTTACTCGTTGGTTACTATAATATAGTCATTAGCCTATTTGCATTTTGTCCCTTAAGATCCCACACGGTCTAACTCAGTTTTTTGGCATGGATTTAATAATTCCGATGTGTTCCTCCCTCACAACTACGTTCAGATGACTGCAAGAAAGAAACCCATGCCGAATGGTGCTACCCTATCCGTGTGATGCGACCACACTTTCTCTAAGGGCTTCAGCCAAGAATCGATGATGGCCTATCCTTCCATTCGTGCGGGAAAGCGAGCTGGATATCCAGTAGTGAATGACACTAGAATGGTCCAGTATAACCCAGATGGGAGAATTTCGTACAAGATTGACTTGTACCTGTTTCCAGTTTAATTACCGCCTTTCACCCTCTTCTTAAACATAGCAAAATTTGTCCTTGGGGATCTTCGGCCTATCTTTAAGAAGAGGGGGGGAAGTCGGTTATTAATCTGGAAACAGGTACAAGTCAATCTTGTACGGAGCATGGTCTTCAACCATTGTATGAAATTATGTTTAATATAATGACATACAATGGTTGAAGGCCATGCTCCCACCAGATCCTCATGATTTTTACGACAACCGTCCTTGTGAAACTGAGAGCAGGCGTGAAAATAAACGGCTGGGAAAGAAAATTGTGAAGGCTAAGACTGAAATATTTTGCTAGTCGACTTTCAAATGTTTAAAAGAGTTTTTTCAACTTTCAGTGTTTATTTATGTTATTCTTCAATAAAGGCATTAGTTAAATTGTTACTTCTTTTTGTTTTATTTTCAAAAAACCACAGGGCATCAAACATCTACAAAAAACCACAAGAGTTAACTACCCGATTTGCCGTACTTTTCGACTACAAAACTTTATTGCAATGCAGGAAAAGGGTTCTTCAACGTAGAAAAGCCGCGATAACCATGGAAATGACTACAGTACGTTGGAAAATCCGTTTTTTGTCTCTCCTGAAAATTTGAGGAAACTAAGTTAGACTTAGTGGGATCTTGAGGGGTGATTTGTAAAATGATGATGAAGAGATTTTTGTCGGGACTAAGTACGTTGTTTTGTCGTGGCTTCCATATTTGTAGTACATCATATAATTATGATACGTGGTACGGCTTTTTATATAGTTTATTCGATATATAAAACGTTGAATTGTCATGTGCGAGTGTTAGCTTCTAGGATTGGAATGATCGAGAAAAATCTCAGAAAAATGATTACCTCAGCAAATATCGTTCGAAAATTAGCCAAAACCTAATGCTTAATGATAGTGGTTAATTAGAAGTTTCCTCGCATAAAGACTGGTTTGACTCAACGTCTAACATGTACACATGAATATAATATATATTATGTACATGATGCATGTACATGTACGTGTGTATGTATACGTGTGGCTTCAATGCTGTGGGATGATGCATGGGAGTATACGATTTCATAACATCCTGTTTCCAAAGGAGTTGAAGTACTGAGAACGAATAGTCAGTACTTCATTTCTACTGGAGATCATCATTTATGTTTACACGAGCAGAATGTCTAGAGCTGGTCGAGACAGGAGATCAAAAGCTCGTACGTGGGAAACTCAATAGGAAGAGAGGAGTGAGAGTGGTATGGGTAGCTCATTACGACTGCTTACACCTCCCTCGTCCGGTTCAAAGTAGGAAAGATGAAGGTGAAACCTTCGCATCAAGATGCGTGCTTCATTTACTTGCAAATCCCAGGAGTTGGTAAAAGGCAAATGAGCTGGAGGGACGGAAGGAAGGAAAGGGACAGGGGTGTACCAATTTACGACCTAAAGTTCACACTAGAGCAGGAACGACGATGCAGAAGCTCTTAGCAACGAGGGCTTTTTCAAATGTCGTTCCAAAAGCAAGTTGAGGTGACAGGAGGTAAACCTGTGATGCTTCCTACTACCAATTCAATTTGTGGTACGGCTTAACGCGTCTTACACTTGATGTGCCTCTCAATCGCAAAAACAACCCTCATTCCATTTCCATTCTTATTCTACGTAAAGAAGTGGTTATGACGGAAAATCAAATCAAATTGAGTTGTAGTTTCCAAATTTAAAAATTACCAGGCTAAAGGAAAGCAAGAAACTAACAAATAAAAATTAATTGTGCCTATTCTTCGATACAAAACGAATTAAATGAAAATACAAGATTACTCAGATATACTAGCAACCTTAGTCTGTAACTTCCGTCTTGAAGTTCAAGTGATATCACAAATCACGCTTGAAATTCCTCGTCATTTTCAAAATTTGCAGCAATTTGGTGCTAAGATTGCCAGCTCACAATTGAACAAAGGCTATTTACCCAAGTTCCGTGAAAAAAAATGAAAGTTTAATATGCATATAGACGTATATATTACATGCATGTGGTGTTTTTCATTTCATACTGTCATCCTGTCATTCGGCCAGTCAATACTGTCAGAGCCCCGGGACGCGTTCCATCCAAATAGTTAATTAATTATGGTGATTGTTTGTCAAAGGACCTTAACACATGAATTGCTGATCGCTCACTCAGTAAAATTTAGAAATTACTATATGAATCACAGATTTATAATTAGTGTGTTTTCTATGGTATTGGCACACTGATGTCACAGCGTGGACGGTGGAGAGGGTAGTAATGATACTGCGGGGAATGGAAGGGATGGCGAGAGGTGAGGTGGATGACGTCAGAGGGTGATGGGTGGTAAGTGTCAGCAAGGGGATGAGCGAGGGTCGGGATTTGAGCTGGATTTTGATGACGTCACACGATGGTGAGGAGGGTGGAAGTGTAGATGAGGGGTGAAGCGTTGATCTGAGAGGGGCGGTGTGGAGAGAGTGGGAATCCAATCAAAAAGTAATTGATAAAGAGTGGAGGAACGTAGGTACGTCCATTAGGAGAGGGAATGGTGACGTGTATAGTGAGGGTGCGGGGGGAATGACGTAGAACGACATTGCGGGGGTCGAGTAGGTTGCACCATGGTGTTCCTTTTACCATGATCCACCTCACATCTCGCTATCCCTCCACCGTCCACGCTGTGACCAGTGAGTATAGAAGTGACCAGTGACCAGTGAAGTGAGTATAGAAGTGACCAGTGACCAGTGAAGTGAGCATAGACGTGACCAGTGAGTCCTAGAGCGGCCTTGAGGAGACGCCCGGTATGACGCCTCCCCCCCTTCCAACTCACTGGCAATCAACCCGTTCACTCTCCCATCCCTCCCGCTACGACCCCGCTCCTGGATTTCATGTACTTTCCTGCACAGCAAATCAGTTTGTATTGTGCGATCGATGATTTTCGTTCTTCGAATTTTTTACTCAGTGCTTCCTACTGTTGCAAAAATGGGAAACTGGTGCTCAACGGATCCCGAAAAACAGGCTTCATGGGTTTTCTTATTTGCATCAACAGTATGAGAACTTTGTACCACAGATTGGTAAAGCTTGGGAAAGTTTTAAAATATATACCCACGTATAAATTTAGCCATGACCATTTGGAGAGGTTTTTTGGGTACATCAGAATGAGAGGAGGAACCAATGACAGTCCTAGTGCTTACGAATTTTGTCATTTGTTCAGAAAACTAATTTTTCATGAACAATTACATGATAGTGATGCTAGCAGTGGTAATAATATACCTTTGGGCCAAATTGATCTCCTAGGACTTGGTTTTGGAAGACAAATCGCAAGCGCAGATAATATAAATTTATCCACTTCTAAATCAAGTTACTGGATTCTGGAGTTTCACGAGAAAATGACGACGACGAAGAATGTCCCTAGCTGCAAGAAACAGTTTTTTCCAATTTGTTATTAGACGTTGTTGATTATATTGCTGGATATCTTGTGCGCGGCTATTGTGAGGACTATTTATCCGCAATTTCGAAGGATAACGAAAACATCCCTTTGAATTTAACCGTCAATTTGATCTCAATCAAAAACCGAGGAGGATTGATTCAGCCATCTTCAGATGTCAATCGTGTATGTAACATTTGCGAGAAAATTTTCAAAAGCAACGTCAAAAGCAACCTCAACCACTACATAAACAAGTTACTGTCCCATTGTTTAAATATGAATTTCTTCGTCGAATCAGCACATTTGGCGACTATTGGAGAAGATAATCACAAGAATTGGCTAATTGAGAGCATTGCAAAAGTTTATTTCACCATCAGGGTGAAAAAATATATCAGAGACCGCAACCAAGAGATAGAAGAACTGAAAGTAAGACAAAAGCTCAAAAAATCATTCATTTTAAAAGACAGTAATATTGAATACCTTGTTGAATTGAACGAACCCACCTAAAGAACTTAAATGAATGTGTTTTTAGTCATAAAGGGATATTGCAATGCGTTACCAAAAATTGTAATAATTTCTGTTATCTGATGTTGTATTATCTGATCCCGTAAATATGTTGTTTAAAGTTAATTTTCTGTCTTGTAAATGTTTAATCTGTTTAATGTCTGTTAAAGTTTTGCATATTGTGCATTTTTAGCTCCACAAGTTTACACAGTTAATAACCTCGTTTAAAAGTAATTTTAAACCCGCAAAATGTGAACATTTTGATATTATTAATAAAGTACAAGATCGTATTTTTCCCGCACTGTTTTGTCGTTTGAATTAAATTGTTTAGTTGAGTACCGATAAGATATCAACATCAACGCAATAATCGAAAAAAAGTGGAAAGTAAAAAATCCTAAGGCCTGGGTTGCTGGGATTGGGGGGTTGATCGCCAGTTAGTTCTATACTCAATGGCTGTGACTTAATTTTGCCAATATCATAGAAAACTCACTACTTTTATATACTGAATGAATTGCATGGGATTGTTAATGTCTATCGAGGCCTACAATATACCTAATGAAAATAATTAGTTGAAAACGGCGTGCCCGAACTACCCCTCCTTCAAGACCTTTCAGCCGTCAAAGTTAGTATCAGATCTCTGTATGTTTCATGTAGGAACATACTTCCTCCTGTACAAGCGTTGCATGGTTCTTGCGGCCAACAGTTGGTTGAACCTATAATTCATTGAAAGAGCTCAATTTCCCTCTGATATTGATTGGACTTCCGACGTTCGATATGCTGATGTTGGATCAGAACAAGACCATCATGAAAAACCAAAGCAGGAAAACATTTTCCACGCCAATCATTTATTCGTATTGATGAGAAATCTTTCTTTGAACTGGTAGAATGAGCTGGATAAGTAGTGGGAGAATGTGATAAATGTTTGAACCTCTCTCTTTTGAAAACAAAGGCTGTTGCCACCGCGTATAACCAAATGTGAGATGAAAAAATAATAATGTTTTTCCTTGGTCAACTCTAATGGTTCATTATTGAAGATAATAAATCAAAAGCACTAATTGTCGACGTATAGGCCATTCATGAACCAGTTAGGTATTAAATGTTAAAGTGGAAGTAAATTTTTTAAACAAAACACCTGGTAATCTACAGTCCGTCCCACCATTTGGCAATTGAGATCTCTCCTTAATGAACGTTCCTTGGAAAAAAATGAGAGGCCCCCTTATTAGAGGAGAGCTTTTCTCCCTGTAAGTCTCGGTTATACGTTTTACAAGTGGAGGGAAGCCTTTTATGTTCATTTTTTCGGTAATAAAGAGAATGATAGTCGTGTTTCTCCAATATTGTGCCAAAAAAAGTCAGCAGGAAAGACACTCTTTTTAGCTTGAAAGGGAGTGGATGGGCATCTGAATATCCTCATAACCCGCCAACGGGGTAAGAAAGAATTTGAGAGGAAATCACCCTTTCAACCTCGTTATGTTATCCCTCTCGAGAGGTAAACCGTACTCCCGTAGAGGACAGAATGGCAATAATAAATTGATTGTTCTTTGTCTACTTATAACAAGTTTTCAGAAGAAAGCTAGAAACTGAATTACTTGGAAAAATAAACACTGAAAATTGTCTTTTGGAAAAAGTCGCATCAGAATTTTTTAAATTTTGACAGAAACAGGCCGAACGATTAAAATGTAGGTACGGAGTAGTAGAATGACTGGTAAAAATTCCAGCGTTCTACCTTTTATGGTTGAGGAGATAATGGATCATATGTGAGATAAGAATTAACACAGATGTCCGACCCCCGTTGTGATGTGTGATTGGAGCATCGATATCGCTACAATATTTTTTTAGGAGTGTGCAGAATCGGAGATTTGTTGAATGTGAAGGACTTTGTAAAGAGACAAGGTTTGTGTGTTAATGGGTAGTGGTGTGTCAGTGTGCAGTGTGTCACTGTGTTAGGGGAACGTACGCCTAAAGCTCTGGACTGGATCAGTATATCGATTCAGCCCTCTCGCAGTTTCCGGCCCTCTTTCCTTTTCCACTTCCTCACCCTCGCACAGCAAGCTAATTAGACCAGCTGATGGCGGAAGTGAATAGGCGGCTAATGTCTTGTGGCTCTGGTACCGACCAGTGGGCGGGAAAATGCCTTAAAAGGGTTACGGGCCAGCGGGGGAGGTCGGAGGATCACGTCAGTGGGTTGGGAGTTGACTTCAGTAGTTCAATCCATGAATGGCTCGGCCCGAATGAGAAGAGATTCCCTGACTTTCAAATAGAACGGGTTGGCATGCATTGTCTCTTCTGTTCAGGGTGAAAGAGAGAAAACCCCGCCACAGTCCGAGTTTTCATCCTCGAACCACACCGATCCCTCCTCGACCACTCTGATACCCACTTGGTAATGATATCCCCCCAAAAAATGTATTATGGTATAATTTTATTAGTTGCTCGTGAAAGTAACTAACTTTCACAAGCGACTAATAAAATAGTACGTAGATGTGTTGTTTTAAAAACGTTTCGCCGTTGCACCAAGGGGAGATTTCGAAACGGGTAATGTGCTTGTGAAGTGGTTAGGACATCTTTTTAGTTGGATGGAAAAGGGTGGGAGGGGACAGTGGATATCATGAGTTTTTCCGGCTGCTGAAGCAATAATAATTATTGTTTATTAAATTATTTATTAAATTCATAAATTAGGTAAATTAATACATTTATAAATTAATTATCTATAAATAAATTGTCAACTTATTCATTCATTTATAATCTGTCAAAAGGCACTGGCTTAAGTTGAAACGAAGCTCTGTGAAAAATTTCAAATCATTCGGTGAAGGTAGGGAGGCTGTAGCCTTCCCTGTCTGAATAAGGCGAATGAGAAGAACAAGGTTAGGGCGAAAAAAAGGGTTTTCAAATAACACGGCTCCCTTTAGACCTAGCGACTTGAAACTTCCAGGGGTTTCTATTATCCACACAAAAAAGATCTACACCAACTTGCAAGTTGATCGGCTGTATACCCGTCAAAATTAACCAAATTTAGCCTAAATTCCAGTTTTTTGTTCCTAAAATTTTCTTGGGATCGTATATTGGGTTGAATATTGCAAATAGCTCTGGTTCGTGTTATAAAAAAGGTTTTTGTCAATTTGTCAAAGTGGACAATATTAGCCTTAAATGTATGTTTGTTGTTTCTAAAAATTTTTTGGGTTGAGATAATGAGGTAAATCTTTTGAAAGGCACTTTGTGAAGTTGAAACGAAGCTCTGTGAAAATTTTAAGTCAGTCGGTGAAGGTGGAGAAGCTGTCTAATTAAATAAGGAGAAGGAGAAGAATAAGGTAAGGGCGAAAAACAGGGTTTTTAAGTTATATAACTCCGCTTCCTTTAGACCTGGCAACTTGAAACTTTCAGGGCTTTTTATTATCCATACCAAGAAGGCCCACACCAAATTCAAGTTGATCGATCGAATAGGAGCCGAGGTATGGATACAAAAAACCATGCCAATGTAGAGCAATCTTCCTGTATGTTTGGTTGTGATAGGCCATAAATATGGTAGGGAACTTATGGACAGCATTCTCAATGGTTTCAGAAGAACCCTTCGAAATACTTTGGGATCTGGATCATTAGTATTATCTAATAATCATCAATATTGGTTTTATCAGCACTGTTGAGGGCCACAATTATCGAGTAGTTTGTTTGAAAGAGTTCTTATGTGTGGTTTCCCGTATCAATACTGACAGATGGCACTCGAAAGGCATTAATTTTTTTCGAGACAGTTTCCCAATTTGAATTTCAGAAAATCGGTTTATGGCGAATCAAGGGCAAGCTTGTTAGATTGACAGCAATCATTCATGGAGAATTCAGTTCTCTCTACGAAAATCTTCAATTGATCATCAGGGAAGTGGTTAATAATATTTTTCACGTATAAGAATAAGAGTCATTGAGGGTTCTAGTCATATCGCTGTTGAATATTTTAAACAGGAGTAGCCACGTAACGGACCCCTGTCAAATTATAGTAGTAAGCATTTTTGATGTCCAGACAAACTATCAACCAACACCAATCAAGTACAGATCTTTTTTAATGCTATCTGATTTGTAGACTGCCAGAAGGTGTAAAAATACCACGAGAACAAGTCCGAGGTTAAGATCTTGCAGTTACCATTGGCGTCATAATCAACTCCTTCAAATGACAATACAATCGGAGTTTTGAAATCCAGGAAACACGATACAAAACTCGTACAAGTACACACTGAGGGCTATTGGTGGAACTAGTCAACAAGTTTGTTGACTAGTTCCACCAATGGCCCTCAGTGTGTTTATAGAGAATATCGATTCCTAGGATGACGTAGAAGACATTTTGAAGTCCTCAAAAGTAATTCCTTCATCAATTTGCAAATATACCTCCGAAGGAAGGTTCGATTTCGAAAATTTCTGAGCTGTGGGGCATGTAATCTGGAAAGATCATTATAAGGGTGAAAATGAGAGGGACGGGGTCCTTCAAAACTTCCAAACCAAGGAGCGGATTTTCAATTAAAATGTAGATTCGGATTAATGAAATTGCAAAACGTCTGTTGAGGTCGAAATCCAGTCGACGAGGGTTTTAGTTTTAGAGCGTATACATTCCTAAATTATATGTAGGAAAGAGGTGAATAGGAGGATGGGAGGGGAGTGACTTCTGAATGGCTGGAACCATTTGTATGTAGATTTTCAACTCTGTAAGTCTCCCATGGACCCACCTCCGTGTTTATAGTCCTCTTTTTCCAAGGCTGTAATGTAATCAAACTTTTTTTCAGTTTTTTTTCTCAGCGCCTTTCCGAGGGGGTCTTTTCCGTCTTTTTACAGACAAGTTTAATTTTTCTCCGGGAACATTTGTCGGCGGGAATGGTCGTTTCGGTAACTCCTAACTCCAGTCTGGTTCTCTTCATCTGTCAGTCTTTTCTTCAAACTAGGCCATTTCAAGTCAGGAGGACTACAGTGGCATGTAATTTAATATTACCTCGTTCGGCCAAACATTTGTGGTAGAATCCCCTCAAGTTTGAAAAGGGCATTGATGGAAAATAAGCGGCGGCAAAAGGTTTCACCTCACCATCTATTCAGTGAGAGCATCAACAATTTTATTATTGTTCAATTTCCCAAGACTTTCATTACAATAATCCCTTGCGCTTGTCGAATAAATTAGGTTTTGGAGCGAAACTCAAGTCATCCACGCTCCCCTTCTTTTCAATAATAAGTCATTATTATTTTTCAAGAACAAGCACTTGTAATGAACGGATGTCATTCAGTTTCAAATATGAGCTATACCAGAACACATTTCTGATAATGAACCATTTGCAATTATCATCTAGTTTCGGATGACTTCATATAGAAAACCACATACTCTACATTCGATCAAGTGTAATCCATTCGTATCAGACATGGTCTGAAATACACCTGTGAGTCAAACCCCATCTTCCTATTACACATGTTCTTGAAATGTGGGACACGCCCAGTTTCTGGTTTCTGGTTCAGGTTGATATAAATTAATACTTAGAGTACGTAATTTTGGTGTCATACCTACGTGTAAAGCTTGTGTAAGTACAAAATCAAAAAACATGAAAACTGCGTCCTCTTTGAGAAACCAAAATACCTTCACCATAGTCTCAAGAGCTGTTGTTGACAGGATTGCTGACAGTAAACCTTGTGAGAAGACCGATACAAAGGGAGCTAAATGCATTCTGAGGTTGTCAGATGAGTGAAATACAGTAGCGCAGTATCAGAGAGGACCCATTTCTCAGATATATGCACGGGCAACCCGTTGAAATTGTTTGTCAGCGACAGGTGGATTGGAGGAACTCCATTTTCAGTAACGAGATAGATCTCTGTCGAACCACATGGATGGCTTCATTTGTTCTAGATACGATTGAATAACTAGAATGAAGCGCTGAAGAAAACGCATTAACGCCTGTGCTCGATTTTCCCTTGAAATGACGAAGCATTTCATAGAGCATCCGGGATATTTATTAATGTTTTGAAATCTGTATCTGGTCAAATTTGTTATCTAATTTGAATGACAACCTTCATGATTTCACACAAAAAAGTCCAGGGATCTTCACCGGATTTTGTGAACACAAAAAATTTGTGATAACTTTCATTGGGTTGCGAGATGCCTAAACGGACGAAAAATAATTCAGAAAATATAATTGTATATAGAGTTGTATTCTGTATACTCGATATTTTTCAGCATACATCCTTATCATTCAAGTTGTTTTCGTAAAGGATGTATGCTGAAAAATATCGAGTATACAGAATACAACACTCTAATTATATTTTCTTAATTATTTTTCGTCCGCTCGGCACCTCGCACCCCAACGAAAGTTACGTTTTAGCTTTCTGCTCGAAGAGCTGTGGAAAACCACATTTACCCCCTTGACTCCACTATTATCTTCTCGAAATTTATTAAAACTTGCCGACAGTTCATGGAAAGTGAGTTAGCCCGGGTAGGAAGGGTCTCACCCAATGGATTAGAATAAGAGTTGGGCTGAGGTTGAAACTGGCTCGAAAACCTCTTCCCCACGGGAGCTCTTCGATAAACATTCTTCTTCTTAATAATTTGATAACGATGAAAAGTTTCCGACGTCGGTTTCACCCCGAAAACAACTCCGGGGAAATTACTGGAGTTTTCCGCCTGACCAATAGAGAAATGGTTCCCCCCATTTTCGTAGATTTCTAGATGACAATCATGACTTGCCTCCGAACCTCCCAGGAATGCTAATAATTTACTTTACAAATTTCTAATTTAGGGTTTTAGAAACGCACGCTCGCTCAAGCTTCATTCAGGCACCGATTTATTCCCCTCAGACTGTATTCATATTTTATAACGCTTCTGGATACATTCCTTAGATGATCCGTCTAGTTCGCCTGAACATTTTGAACCCCATCAAATTTCTCGTCAATCAGGTTTAACGTCATTAAATTGAGACCATTTTACGGTAAAGCAATAATTAGTTAACAACAAAATATATTAACAACATAGATATATCTATCATGTTCTGTATAGATCCCCCTCCTGTCAAGATCTGAGTTCTGTCCAATATGAGTCGGAGAATATTTAACGTAACCTATTACTATCTAGTAACCTAATACCAGATAATCTATTACCAAAAAACCTACTACTGGAATAACTGTTTTGAGAACTAGGGGGAAAGGCCTTTGGGGGTCTCTTTGTCGCCGGCCATTCGGGATTCCGTGATAATAGGTTGGCTGGGACTATTCCAGGTGATACCAGGTAATAGGTTACGGAAAACGAATGCGTGAAAGGCGTGCGATCATAACGGTCGACAAGTTATTTGAGTGAGTATTGAGTTAGTTTCGAGTAACGGCGACCGTCTGGTAATAGGTTATTTTGGTAATAGCTTACCGGCGATTCGAGAAGCTTTCCAGCGCCCAGCGCGGACTGTGTTTCCGAACGCGGAAAGGTTCTCGAATCGCCGGTAACATATTACCAAAATAACCGAATACCACAACCTATTGCCAGACGGTCGCTGTTACTGGATAACCTATTACCAAGAAGTAACCATATCAGCCATGCCTACCCACAACTACAAAAAATAATATAAATCTATTTCAGTCTGTATTCAAATCTATGTGTTCGTATCATGTACAGGTATATCTATGGCGAGGTAGAAAGGTTCAACTTCTTTGCTTGAAAATAATTCTTCGTGGTAATTTCCAAAGATTGATTAGGTATTTGAAATGATAATCGAAAATTATTGTGACCAATATTGAAGTTGGAATAATTTGATTGAATTCAGAGTAGGGGAAATGAGAGACTTGAGGCAAATTGACTCGACCCGAGATATGACAGCGTAGATTATTTTGTTACACCACATTTCTTTCAATTCTCATATTGTGCCACCACCGGAATCACCATCATATTCACAATTAAACAGCTGTCACATGACTAATTTTATACCCACTGATATAAAGCCACACACGTCTTTTTTTATCAGACACAGTAGAGAGTTCCAGGTTACCAAGGTGGCTGTTAGCACGGTACCGTGGTGGGCGTTCCAGTAGTGTCAACTGATCCGAAGTGGGCGTACCAGTAGTGTCAACTGATCCGAAGTGGGCGTACCAGTAGTGTCAACTGATCCGAAGTGGGCGTTCCCGTAATGTCACCTGATCCGAAGACGGTTGAAACTTCACGAATTTTAACGGAGATCATGGGTGTGAAGAACAACCGCGGTACCGTGCTAACAACCACCGTGGTAACCTGGAACTCCCTATTCTCTATGACTTGCATTAGTCTGGTTTTCAGGGGGAGGGATAGGGACTAGGGGGGAGTGCGGCCTATCGGTCGGGGCCGCACTTACGTTCAGTGCGAGGTGAACCCTCAGCACTTGATACTGGAGACGCGGATGGCGGGCCACAGCAGGAGGTGCGTGGCACCATCACTAACACCAGCTGAGTGGTTCACGCGCCACTTCATTCCCGCATCGGGTAGGAATATTATCCAATGTTTATTCAACACCCCAACCACCAACGTTTGCGGGCGTGGATTTCGAGGGGCGGCTGATGTTTGTGTCCGACGGGCGTGTCTACGTCCAGTGTGACGTAGACACCTCCCACTTCATACTGCTGAAGCGGTTCACACGTCACGCCAGACGCTGCCGATGGGGGCCTGCCGACGTGCCCGACCACACCGTCGAGGACTGGGGGTGCGACGAGGACTGGGGGTAACTCCGACCACCACCTTCGAGGACTGGGGGTGCGACGAGGACTGGGGGTAACTCCCCAACGCTACCTACACCACCCTCCACTACCCGTCGACCAGCCATAGATGGTTATCCATACTGCCAGACCACCACCACCATTCTAGACACCATCATCAGCACCATTATCATCACGAAATAATAATAATAATAATAATAATAATAAACGTAGTATTAGCAGTAGGTAGTAATGTTTTCTCCTCGCTGTTTTTCTTTCTACTGACTCCCCCTCGTTTGATGTTGCCAAATACATGGGTCATTTCAAAATTATGGGTTATTTAAGCATCAATTTTCCGACGAAGAAAATTGCTGTATATTTGGGTTTTTTGTTCTGCTAGTTCATCTATGCAGGTTCCTTGACGACCACCCTAACAAGTCATACAGTTCCATACATAGTTTCTTAAATATAGCATTTTGAAGAATTTAAGAACATTTTCAGTTTTTAGGTAGAGAGAAAATCCAAGTCAATACAAATTATAAACTTTATTAGGACTACAGAAAAATAGATAATTATATCTATAGTGAGCATTTTATATCCTCCAGCCTTTGAATAACCTGATTTTCAGTCTTAGGATCAGTTGACTAAGAACAAGATTCTAACAACAATAGTGAAAAATTCGAATAAAGTGAAAAATTTAAGGAACTAAAAAACCTTTATCAAATAACTGGAGACCTCCAAGCACTAGAATACAAAAGAGGGACGACTAGATAAGGTAAGGTACTTTTATGAACTCGAGGGAGAGAGGTTTTGAGGTTATTCGACGTTTTGGTCTAGACAGATGATGATATTCGAGAAAACTGAAAGTGTAATGCTATTACATCTCCAAGGCACACCTAAAAGGCACATCTCCTGGTGCAATATATGATTTGAGAAATTAAAAAACGTATATATGCTTGCCATAAAATTATCTGGACCGAGTAACCTACAGCTTGTGACATGCCTAGGGAGAGAGAATTGGGGTAATTAATTCATTCTAATCATCCAACTAATCAACATATCTTCCACAAATTAATAGATCATGTAGGAGGCACTCAGACGCGTCACACGTGAAAAACGGGAAATCTCTACTACCATTTGAAATGACCGTATAAGATAGGTGTACACTGTACACACACCGATACGGGGCTGCCTCGGGCCGAGGCAATTTGCCTCAAGTCTCTCATTGGGTAGGGGCACACACACGAACACACCAATACGGGGGTTGCCTCGAGTCGAGGAAATTTGCCTCAAGTCTCTCATTTCCCCTACTATTCAGTGAGTTTCCTGGAGAACTGTCAATGCTCAGCTGAATATTAGGTGTAAAATAGGATTAGGTGTAACCACCGCTAAGTACACTTTTCTCGAAATCTAGCCTCAATATTCAAAGAACATCAATAGCATCCGCTTCTGAACGTAATCTCAAGTTTGGATAACGAGCAGGTAGTCGAATCGTCAGTATTCATAATTCACTGATAAATTATAAATCCATTTATTCCAATTATAGATTTCCTGTCGAATAGGTTCGTTTTCTTAATGTCTGAGGTTCAATATTGACCCTGAGATACTCCTTTCTTCGTTCATTCTCGATGTGTTTGCTTTTCATTTTGCTGATTCAGTTTCGTAAAGATTGACCGGTAAAATGAAGAGTTCAAGTGCGTGAGCTATTCCAAAGGTTTGCCGAGACGAAAATCTCATTTTGTGGTTGGTCAATAACATTGAGTGAGTTTTTCTTCTCGGTCGACGATCCCACGTTATATTTTCAAGTGAACACAAATTACACCAGGAGGGGAATTATTAATTTGATGGAAAGGCCAAAAAAGGTATTTTTGTTTGCGTTTTGGTAGGTATTTCTGGAAGTAGAGTTGGGCTCGACGTTAGCGCCGAAAAAACATCATCACAATGAGGTCAATTTTCATAATTGAGAACAGCTTATTCGAACAACATTTCTGTGGTATGGCGTTTAATTTTCCGAGATACTTTTGTTTCTACGGAAATAAGGTAACTTCGGATATAATTGTTGGTAGGTAGTGTGAGATAAATAATTGCCAATGTATACAAATAGTAGGTAGTACATGGGTTATGTGGTTGAGCCTGGAGTGTAATTGGAACATCGAGAAGACCATCATAGAAATAGTTACTGAAGCCCACCCCTCACCACCTCCACAATTCACCCTTCTACTCGAAGAGGACTATGGATTATTTTAACTAATTTTACCTCGTTACTCTAATTATTTTGTACAGAAGTACGACTTAACCGTAATCTAGAAGAGAATTCTCTTGGTTATTTTCAGAATAGTTACTATAATCTACAACCGAACCCCCAGCGTGGTCAGAAGTTGATAAAGCACAAAGATGAACTTTGATGTGATCATTCCGTTAGATGATGAACTGAGTAGCTGAAAGCACATATTCCTCTTTCCAGTGGATTCAGCGCTTTTGGCCCTTAAACTTGAGATGTCTGCTCATGCAGGTGAAAGCCGAATATAATATTCGGCTTTCACCTGCATGAGCTCACTCAGATATATAATATAACTATAATATTATATATCACTCAGATATATAATATAATATACCTATTCGGCTTTCATCTGAGTGAGCAGACATCTCAAGTTTTTCATAAGTTTAATCACTGTCCAAGAAGCTCCTCATTATGCACTTGTTACTAAACATCACGTTTTTTCAGACCATGCCAATGAACTTCATCCAGGATTGACTGATTTCCGAAGTGAAATAATTATTCAATTATTTAATTATTATGATAATCACATCGTCTCTAGGCTTTTTCAATAGGTACCTTAGGGGTTTTTTTTTAAATAATAACCGGACAGGAGGCCCACGTAAAACTTTCAGACGGCGATTCGATTACCCATTCTCTCCTCCTCGCCCTGTACCTCCCTAATGAGTAAGTTATTATCCACGAAAGAGAGAGAAGGGTCAACCTGGACCCGGCCATAACCATAAACGATGTCACCATAAATATGAAATACGGCCTTGCATCCAGCTTTCCAACGTTAATACACTTTTAATAAACCCATATTCTAGGGTTTCGGGGATTCCTTCCGCCGGCGGCAACGGGAACATAATTTCGGTCCGTTCCTCGTTTTTCAACAGTTTCTTCTTCTCATATCTTAGCCTGAGGGTCTTTCCTTAATTTATTATTCGTTCTATAAAGCGAAGGAAGCCCTGTTCAAGAGCCGACAAATAGTGATTATTTTGCCGAAAAGAATAAAAATAACAAAAGAGCCAGTCATGAAGTAATAGTATGGAGCGAAACGTTTAAATCATACAATAAAAATGGTCTTAATAAATTCTATCTAGGAAACCTTGTTGATTTCCAACTAATTTGCTGTGTAGAGACGTAAATGTATGCAATGAATCCATCATGATCATGATTAACAACTGGTATTCACCTTAGCCATTTGGCTAATCTCCAATCCACCGGAAATGCAATACATAACACGTTAGGTAGCGTTCCTCCCCGCCAAGCAGAAAAGTTGAGAAAAACGAACTGTACCAAGTGATTCAAGTCTTTTTCAGTTATCCATATCTCGGCTCCTTTTTGACCGATCAACTTGAGATTTGGTGTGTATCTTTTTGGTGTAGGTAATAGAAAGCCCTGAAGGTTTCAAGTCTCTAGGTCTAAAGGGAGCCTAGTTACATAACTTCAAAAATCCTGTTTTTTCACCCTTACCACGTCTCCTTCTTCTCCTTCTACTCATTCAGTTAGGCCAGGCTACAGCCTCTCCACCTTCACCGATTGACTTGAAATTTTGCACAGAGCTTCGTTTCAACTTAAGCCAGTGCATTTCGAAAGATTTAACCCATCACCTCAACCAAAAAAATTTTAGAAACGAAAAAAAAAAAAAAATGTTTAGGCTAATTTTTGCCACTGACGAGGCTACAGCCTGGTTAACTAGAACAATCTATCTAAAAGTTTGCTTAAATCTTTCAAACTGCACTGTGTAACATTTTCCGGCTGCTGTAGAATGGCATTTGCGAGGGAAGGTGATTTTTACACGGAGTGTTTTTTTGGGGGTATTTATTTTCCCAGAGCAAACTGTGAATATCATAAACTCAATGCTTATGTCTTGGCGTTCTTTTTACTCTGGAAATATGAAATATGGTTTCCAATTCTGCATTGTTGGACTCTTCAAATTACACCTGGTCAAAATAGTATACTGGGTCGTTGTTGTTTTCATGTACTCGTATTATCTACTATATTTGGCTCAACCTGTACGTTTTCTTTCAGTCCTCTTCTACAACACAAGTCTATTGATAAAATTTGGTTAAAAATTAAGTTTATTCATTGTACAGTAGATATCGGGCTCAGAAATAGTTTCAAGTTTTCTATGATTGCGATCCAATTACCTAATAGTGGACTAGAAGTTTTTCAAAACTGGGAAACATATTTTTTTTTCTCCATTTAATGACTTTTCATTAACTTATTGTATAAACTCATTTTCTCCGAAGAAAAATAACGTATTAGGTACTTCCGTATATGATCATGATGTGACGCAAACTTTTGGTGAAAATGCCACTTTATCGATACATGACGATTTCTCCTGGAATATCCGACATAGAAACCTTGTATGAAAATTAATTGACGGTCTGTGTTTTATTCAGTTTACTCAATTATTTAGTTACCGAACAGATTTCATACTCAGCATGAGGGGCGGGGATAATGTAGCACTCGTAGGCAAGCGAACCTGAACAGTAAGCTGCTCTTGGAGTTCCAAGGTTAACAGCATGATATGATTACCGTCAGTTCTTCAATGCTGGCGAGGAAGTTCATCACGTTCACTCATGACCAATAAAGCCGGCGAAGAGCGGAATGCGGGGCAGTGTTGCAACATAACCCCGATCCATTAGGGCGAGTGCCGGACGTATCAGTCTTCCGTAGTTACACAGACATGTTGGCAATACCATAAACTCAATAAGATTTACGGGCGAGGCTTTATGCCTAATTCCCTTTATGCCCTGACCAATACTCCAGTGGGTCAACCAACTACGATCGCAATACTGAGGGAGTATACAATTCGTATAATACTGTACTGACCCTAGTGAATATAACAACAGCGAGGGGCGGATCGGCCGTAGGAAAGCAAAAACAAGTTGAAATCGCTTCATCATTTGAGTGCTATCAACTTCATGTAGAGAAAGCATCGATTTGTCTCCGTTTTGGTTTATTATCTTCGATAATGAACCATTGGAATCGCCCAAAGAAAAAAATTTTTTAACCCCCCCTCAAAATTTGTTGGTTTACGTTTCAAGATACGTAGATTCAGAAAATCGAATAAAAAAACTCTGCAAATTCTTGACACAACGGTTCATTATCTTCTTTGTACAGATCACCCTTCTGTCTAGATCACTAGGTCTAAATGTCTAGATCCTAAATGTTAGATGAATAATTAATTATTAATCATTAATAATAATTTGTTATTATTATAAATTATCACTAATTATTAACAATTGTATCAAGTACCTAGTGAAAATTATTATAATTTATTGTTAGGTATTAATAATTCATATTTATTACCTATTAATAATAATTATTATTAATTATGATTAATTAATACGATATAATTCTTTGGTTTTTAATACTACGTCGGTAATAATTTTTCTATAAAAGAAGTACTTACCTACCAACAAACATTCGAAATTACCTTCATTTCCGTAGCACGAAACGCACCTCAGAACAACAAACTCGACATCACTTAAGCCATATGATGTTCAAAAGAGCTTGTTAGTATGAAAATGGACCAGTATTTCAACATTTTGATTTACGATCGTGTTGTGAGGCACAATCTTTGAGCCGTCATTGTGAACGAACGGCTGGTCGTACAAAGCTGCGGATGGTCTTAAAAAATTCTACGGAACAAACTCCATCTAAATATGAAATAAAAAACATACCGTTTGATGGGAATTTTTCGAGATATGAAATTTTCAAAATTTCAAAATTCGTTTTGAACCCCTTCCCCTTGACCTAGGGTTATGAAAAGTTTCGAGGACCATTGTGGGGTTGGTCGAAACCCATAAAAAAAATTTCGTAATTTTAACTCAACGCTAACTGGGCAAAGTGCCACGGACGGCGGACGGCGGACGGCGGACGGCGGACGGCGGACGGCGGACGGCGTACGGCGGACGGACGGATTTTTTTTTATTCGATTTTCTGAATCTACGTATCTTGAAACGTAAACCAACAAATTTTGAGGGGGGGTTAAAATTTTTTTTTCTTTGGGCGATTCCAATGGTTCATTATCGAAGATAATAAACCAAAAAATCCGTCCGTCCGCCGTACGCCGTCCGCCGTCCGCGCCACTTTGCCCAGTTAACGTTGAGCTAAAATTACGAAATTTGGTTTCTGGGTTCGGACCAGCCCCACAATGGTCCTCGAAACTTTTCATAACCCTAGGTCAAGGGGAAGGGGTTCAAAACGAATTTTGAAATTTTGAAAATTTCATATCTCGAAAAATTCATATAGAACGGTATGTTTTTAATTTCATATTTAGATAGAGTTTGTCCCGTAGAATTTTTTAAGACCATCCGCAGCTTTGTACGACCAGCCGTTCGTTCACAATGACGGCTCAAAGATTGTGCCTCACTACAGGATCGTGAACCAAACTGTTGAAATACAGGTCCATTTTCATACTAACAAGCTCTTTGGAACATCATATGGCTTAAGTGATGTCGAGTTTGTTGTTAGACCTAGTGATCTAGACAGAAGGGTGATCTGTACAAAGAAGATAATGAACCGTTGTGTCAAGAATTTGCAGAGTTTTTTTATTATTTCACGCGTGACCTTTACAGCCTGGAAAGAAGGTAAAATTTATCACAGCCACACCAAAGCTTACGATTTCTAAAGCCCCAGTAGTTCAAATCTAAGCTAAGCAAGAATCAATATACCTACAAAGTAATGGCCGTAGACAGTTTATTGCCATTCACCTTTAACTTCTGCTTATAATGTTCTGATATTCTTACTAACGAGCATTGATACATTTCGAAAGTTAAATTCTGAAAAATACAATAGAGCTTACCTCTAACGGAGGCCAGTCTGGGTTTTTCTTCATCTAAAACTAATTCAGTCTGAGTTGTGTATACACCATAGACGTCAGCTATACACGTCACGCGCATTTTCCCTTGGGTGAAAGTGTTCACTTCAAACTCAAGTCCCGCTTGTGAGACGACTTTGTTGAGGGCGACCGGCGTTCTCGAGATGTAGCTGGCATTTATCTGAAACATAAAGAATAGTGGGTAAGTATTTTGTCATTCTATAACAGGAATAAATTATTACCATGTCCGAGAAATGCCTCGCATTAGTGGATTCGATGTTTTGGGTTAAAAAGTTGCTATAAAAATATTCGTAAAACATCCGTATCAAACATGTAAAACAGGCATCACATTAATTTTGAATACAAATATTACATTTGGGAAAGATTCGCCTATTATATCGCTGAAACTATCGAATGTAAAAACTCTGCAAATTCTTGACACAACGGTTTATTATCTTCCTTGTGCAGATCACCCTTCTGTCTATACCAGACTGTGTTGCAAATCGGCACCATACCATATTCTCACCGTACTCATACCATTTCTTTCCTATCATACCGTACTGTACTATACTAAATCATACATACAATAATATACCATACCATAGTCATACCATGTCGTACCAAAATTCGTTTTGAACCCCTTCCCCTTGACCTAGGGTTATGAAAAGTTTCGAGGACCATTGTGGGGTTGGTCGAAACCCATAAAAAAAATTTCGTAATTTTAACTCAACGCTAACTGGGCAAAGTGCCGCGGACGGCGGACGGCGTTTGGCGTACGGCGGACGGACGGATTTTTTTTATTCGATTTTCTGAATCTACGTATCTTGAAACGTAAACCAACAAATTTTAAGGGGGGGGGGGGGGGGGGGTTAAAATCTTTTTTTCTTTGGGCGATTCCAATGGTTCATTATCGAAGATAATAAACCAAAATGAAGTACGAGGTACGCGGTGTGGGTGTGGGAGGGGGCGCAGAGACTTAAAAGGTCTCGTCGTATGACGCACTAGTTGGCCTCCTGCCAGCCGTATTATGTCATACGCTCGTGCGTCATAGGCTCTGACGTACTTGTTGGCCTCCTGCCATCCGTCTTACGTCATACGCTCGTGCGTCATAGGCTCTGACGCACCAGTTGGTCTTCTGCCAGCCGTCTAACGTCATACGCTCGTGCGTCATAGGCTCTGACGTACTTGTTGGCCACCTGCCAGCCGTCTTACGTCATACGCTCGTGCGTCATAGGCTCTGACGCACGAGTTAGCCTCCTGCCAGCCGTCTTACGTCATACGCTCGTGCGTCATAGGCTCTGACGTACTTGTTGGCCTCCTGCCAGCCGTCTTACGTCATACGCTCGTGCGTCATAGGCTCTGACGTACTTGTTGGCCTCCTGCCAGCCGTCTTACGTCATACGCTCGTGCGTCATAGGCTCTGACGTACTTGTTGGCCTCCTGCCAGCCGCCTTACGTCATACGCTCGTGCGTCATAGGCTCTGACGTACTTGTTGGCCTCCTGCCAGCCGTCTTACGTCATACGCTCGTGCGTCATAGGCTCTGACGTACTTGTTGGCCTCCTGCCAGCCGTCTTACGTCATACGCTCGTGCGTCATAGGCTCTGACGTACTTGTTGGCCTCCTGCCAGCCGTCTTACGTCATAGGCTCTGACGTACTTGTTGGCCTCCTGCCAGCCGTCTTACGTCATACGCTCGTGCGTCATAGGCTCTGACGTACTAGTTAGCCTCCTGCCAGCCGTCTTACGTCATAGGCTCTGACGTACTTGTTGGCCTCCTGCCAGCCGTCTTACGTCATAGGCTCTGACGTACTTGTTGGCCTCCTGCCAGCCGTCTTACGTCATACGCTCGTGCGTCATAGGCTCTGACGTAATGGCCCGCCGGTCGTTTGTGTTCTGACGTGATCTAAAGGAAAGGGTGAATCAAGGGAACAAATTTTTCCCGTTTCAGTTTATGTGCCAAAGCAAAGACATGAAAATGTCTAAAAAAATATGTAAATAGGTACCTAAGCCCAACTGTAATGTCAATTTTCTGACAATGAGTTTTCGACTATAGTTTTCATACCTTTTTACTTAAGTACTTATTGCAATTTGAGACTGATAATGAGCTGTTTGCAAATAAAAAGTCTGATAACTACTTTATTACATCTTATTAATCTATTTTCAAGTTCCGATTCACAGTTGAATGTATTTTATTTAGATGTCGTAAAATTCGAAAACGATGGAATGACGAAACCTGTCGACTACTGACTCAAGTGATACTGTCGACTACTAACACATGTAGGTCGACTACTAGTGCAAAACCATGTCGACTACTGAAGAAAATGTTGGTCACTGGTATCGACTACTACCTAGAGCATTGGGATTTTTTACAAAACTTGTTTTTCCCTTTTCAAACCATGTTGAATAATATTTCCCGCTGCCAGGTCTTTTAGGGAAGGATCTTGGGTACACAATGAACAGGTTTGCAATGAGAAATAGTTGATAATAATAATTAATCTAACATTTAGGATCTAGACATTTAGACCTAGTGATCTAGACTGAAGGGTGATCTGTACAAAGAAGATAATGAACCGTTGTGTCAAGAATTTGCAAATTCTTGATTAATTATTATTATTAATTATCACTAATTATTAATAAGTTTATAAGATTAATAAGATTAATTATTATTATGAATTATCACTAATTATTAATAAGTTTATCAAGTAGATACCTAGTAAAAACTATTATAATTTATTGTTAAATATTAATAATTTGTATTTAATTAATACGATATAATTCTAGGGTTTTTAATACTTTTTAATTTTTCTATAAAAGAAGTTCCTACCTACCAACAAACATTCGAAATTACCTTCATTTCCGTAGCACGAAACGTACCTCAGAACAACAAACTCGACATCACTAAAACCATATGATGTTCTAAACAGCTAGTTAGTATGAAAATCGAGTCGACCTGTATTTAATCGACCTGTATTTCAACCGTTTGATTCAAGATCGCGTCGACAGGCTCAACCTTTGAGCCATCATTGTGAACGAACGGCTTGTCGTACAAAGCTGCGGATGGTCTTAAAAAATTCTACGGAACAAACTCTATCGAAATATGAAATAAAAAACATACCGTTCTATATGACTTTTCGAGATATGAGATTTTCAAATTTTCAAAATTCGTTTAGAACCCCTTCCCCTTGACCTAGGGTTATGAAAAGTTTCGAGGACCATTGTGAGGTTGGTCGAAACCCATAAAAAAAATTTCGTAATTTTAACTCAACGCTAACTGGGCAAAGTGGCGCGGACGGCGTACGGCGTACGGACGGATTTTTGGTTTATTATCTTCGATAATGAACCATTGGAATCGCCCAAAGAAAAAATTTTTTTAACCCCCCCTCAAAATTTGTTGGTTTACGTTTCAAGATACGTAGATTCAGAAAATCGAATAAAAAAAAAATCCGTCCGTCCGCCGTACGCCGTCCGCGCCACTTTGCCCAGTTAGCGTTGAGTTAAAATTACGAAATTTTTTTTATGGGTTTCGACCAACCCCACAATGGTCCTCGAAACTTTTCATAACCCTAGGTCAAGGGGAAGGGGTTCAAAACGAATTTTGAAATTTTGAAAATTTCATATCTCGAAAAGTTCATATAGAACGGTATGTTTTTTATTTCATATTTAGATAGAGTTTGTTCCGTAGAATTTTTTAAGACCATCCGCAGCTTTGTACGACCAGCCGTTCGTTCACAATGACGGCTCAAAGATTGTGCCTCACAACACGATCTTGACTCAAACTGTTGAAATACAGGTCCATTTTCATACTAACAAGCTCTTTGGAACATCATATGGCTTAAGTGATGTCGAGTTTGTTGTTCTGAGGTGCGTTTCGTGCTACGGAAATGAAGGTAATTTCGAATGTTTGTTGGTAGGTAGGTACTTCTTTTATACAAAAATTATTACCGACGTAGTATTAAAAACCCCAGAATTATATCGTATTAATTAATCATAATTAATAATAATTGTTATTAATAATAAATACGAATTATTAATACCTAACAATAAATTATAATAATTTTCACTAGGTACTTGATAAAATTGTTGATAATTAGTGATAATTGATAATAATAATTAATCTAACATTTAGGATCTAGACATTTAGACCTAGTGATCTAGACAGAAGGGTGATATGTACAAAGAAGATAATGAACCGTTGTGTCAAGAATTTGCAGAGTTTGTTTTTATTCGATTTTCTGAATCTACGAATCTTGAAACGTAAACCAACAAATTTTGAGGGGGGATTAAAAAAAAATTTTCTTTGGGCGATTCCAATGGTTCATTATCGAAGATAATAAACCAAAAAATTTTTCTTTGGGCGATTCCAATGGTTCATTATCGAAGATAATAAACCAAAATCACTACTTTTCAGGAGAGCAAAAAAACTCTTTGACAGCAACTCCAAAATCAGCGCCATAACGAAGGGACAAGTTTTATATGTCTCATTTAAATATTTATATGTTTTATATGTTTAATATGTTTTATATATTTAAATATTTATATGTTTTATATGTTTTATATGTCTCATTTAAATGTTTTACATGTTTTATATGTCTCATGTGCATTTTTCAACGCTTGTTAGAATGATATTAAGATTCATCTGTTTACTGTATTTTACATACCAAAAAATCACATTCGTCACTTTGTATCTTAGTGCTAATCAGCGTTTTTCCTTTTTACACCTATTCAAAACTGCGGATATGGCACTGAAAAGATGAAAGAATAAAATGATGCTTACCACAAGAACTATTTATTAATTTGTAAGAATGAGAGGTTACAATAAAAGTTTAGAAATGAATAATTTCGAGAAAAAGTTCATTAAAAAATATTGAAAACAGCATAACTATCTATTATTTAAAAAGATTTTATAAAAATGAATAAAAAATATTTGATTTGACTGGAAAAGAAAATAAAAACCTTAAAAATAGTAGAAAAACGAAGGTCAAATTGTATATAGGTACCTGTAGTACTCATGATAAAAATAATGTGAACGTTTGAGTTTAAATTAATTCATTGAAAAAGATTATTATTTTTTATCACCTTTGTCTTCAGTGCCATCAGGTTCCGGAATCTCTCACATCACTACTTGAGATGGTAGAGACTCGTAATACTGATGGTACGGCCTAGGTATTAGGTTTTGTGAGCATAATGTTAAGAGAACTATTTTTTGCATCCTTGATTGGTAATATTTCCCTGTATGGCTCTACAGAGTATGTATTTTGTTTACCCTCTTTTTTGCTCGGCTAAAAGTGCTACAAAATTTCCCTGAATTCTCGTCTCCATGAACATTTTTTTATGTTCCTTCTTGCGGTATTGATACTGTCATAATATAAACAAGTCCAGAGTGTACAACTAATCAACCATGCACTATCACGAATAAACGGCAGTCCATCTCGAGCTCTCGTTGATATATGACCTATACCTATACCTAAATAAACATTACAGATACCATACACCATCACTATATTCAAAAACTGGATATCTTTGCTCTTCAGCCACTTCGCCTTCATTGTTGCTGACTCAAAAGTCAGAGATTCACAGAGAAAGAGAACGCAATAGCAACGTATCGAAACTGAAAAACGACATTTGTTTTTGAAAAAATGACGTTCGATAGTTTGCAATTGTAGGGACGATAGTAACATGGAACATAGTTTGATTTAAATTTGCTACACATTTCTCCCATTTTGACAATTTCTTAATTGTATTATGGATTTTACTAATTTTTGTTCTTAATTTTTGTCAAGGGTAATTAGAGAGGCTTTGATAGACAATATGTCTACTCATAAATTAACCTCAGGTATTTCAATGAGGAGATTTAATGGCCAACGACTGAATGAGTCTGCTAGGACGTCATAAGTGAATACTATTTTGGGGTTGTTTCAACATTTGAGCTGAGGTCCTTTTTGTGTGTCATTAAACTATTAGAGAAACTAGGCAAATTACTGGTCCATTACACTCCGATTACTTCCAAAACTAGATATTCTCAATGTTAGGTTGTTTCTAAGACACAGTTCGTGATATCGCCCTTTCCCATTTCCACAAAGAGAGTTGTTACTGACGTGCCTCACAACTTTGTTCGTTTCGTGACCATAACTTTACAGTTCTCGCTCTTAATAACTACTGTGGGGGTTCAGTATTGAGATTTAACTTTGGGAACTTCGTCATAGTTTTCAATAGTAAGCGAAGAAATCAGAGGTTCACCGCGGAAGAGGTTATTTAGAATTGTGACCGTCTCAACTGAAAACTTGGTGTTCCGAGCTTCAGACAAGGTTAAGTATGTTTATTACAACCAAATAGACGAACGGGGTGCTCCGTGGAAGCGGAGGAGTTTTTGGCGTGGATTTAGGGTACAGTCGAAGAGTTTGGGTGCAAGGAACGAACGGGGTAATGTGAAAACTTGTACACTCCTGGGAAAACTCGGCGACTTGGCAGAGGCTACTGTGCCATCCGAACAAAGGGGATTTCTCAGGCTGGGGATATAGCAACTGCGCTTGGGAGGGAATGTTGAGAAATAGCTCTCTTAACTCAGGGTCCGTCCAACAGTAGGTTCGTTTGTTTGAGGCTCTCTGCGAGAGGGGGTTCGGGATCTTTGTTGTTGCCAACCGTTTCCCCAGTTTCGTTACTTACAGTTTTCCGATTATTATGGCCCGGCCCACCGCCTCCCCGTGACCTTGTTTATTTCGTAAGGTTAGGAGCCTCCTTGTAAATACGAGAATTTTGAAATAGGCTGAAATTTCAAAAACAAAATAAATGAAGAAGACGGGGCAGTGGAAATACGAACTAAATCACTCGCGACGCAATCGTGGAAACCCATGTTAAGGAAAACACGTTCATTTGAAAAAATCGTCTATTTCCACCAAAGATCCAGAAATATTTCAGTGGCAATGGACAATTTTTTCAAATACTCTTGTTCCTTAACAGTGGAAATAAGTAAGAGAATCAAACAATTTTTAAAGTTGCAAAATCTCAGATGATATGTGTATAAGAATTCACATGCATATCTCTGCTCTCAAACCAGTTCACTTCAACTTTGTTAAGCCTTCCTTGACCGAATGCATCAAGTTGAGCCAATAAATTATTTCACATGTTATGTTTTCATATATATTTTCCCCCTAGCTACAAGGACGAAATGGTCCAACACCAATTGTTTCGTGAAATTGAGATAAAATAATAATAAGTAATCACTCCAATGTAACGGCCATTCCGTTTGGCGAGTTTTTGAAATAAATATAATAGTTCCCCATTATAGAGATGATAGGGGAACTTGGTGTTTAGTACTATGAAAAACATCAGCTGATGAACATTGGTAAAAGTATAGTATAACGTTCCTACTCAGCCCCGATTTTTTCACTATTTTAGTATGCTACTATTAAGGCCTTAAGTAAAGCAGAATAACCTAAATTACCTAATGCCGGCAAAGACGCATCAACTTAACGAGCATCGATAATGGCATTCGTTATGGCATTAAGTATGGTGGCCCAGTCAAGTCCATTTGGTCTATTGGTTCAACTAATCTATATGGTACTAATCAGTTGGCTGGGGGATGTTTTTATTCCGCAACCCCGTCCACTTCATCTATATTGCCTAACTAATACTAGAGGATGGGGCGACAGGATAGACAGGTCCCCGCTGTATTAGTTGGACATAATTCGTACAACTATATTATAGATCAATATCTAGATCTATATTATCGATCAAGTGGACGGGGTTGCTGAATAAAAATATACCCTAATCCACTGATTAGTTAGACATATAGATAAAATGGACTTCACTGGGCCACCATCTTAATGCCATATTGAACAATACCCATGTTGTGTCTACTGCTGCACTAATCGCCCACTCTAGTGAAGGTTCAGACTCTGATTAATAAGGTACCTAAGGTAGTCTTTGCGGACAATAATTTAGATTGTTCTGCTTCACTTAAGGTCGTAATAGTAACATGCTACGAGAACTAAGTGAACAAATCAGGGCTGAGTACATTATACTATACTTTTACCAAATGAATTTTTTTGATGAATTCTAAGACAATCACTGCGATAGTTCCTACCTATCCTAAATGCTTTGGTATGAAGTGCAAGTTTTCCAACAAAAACGCATGTGTAGATCTGAAGACCAAATTTGAGACGTTCCAAAATGAGCACCTAGTACCATGCACTTGTTCACTTGTTGGTTGTTAATCAGTGCCATCCCCATTTGAATGTTTTCAAATTTGGTATTTGTGATTGAAATAGAGAAATAAACTGAACGAGAATGTTTTATTATGTATGAATTAAACGTCCCATCTCGTTAAGTCCATTTATAAGAATAATAGCAAATCCCTCTCGAATCCGATAAAGCCAATCGCACAGAAACAAAGCATTTTGTAAGCTGTCCATTTGGGTCAACTAATCGTGAAAACAGCAGGGAGCGGAGACATCTATCGAAATTCGATGTGAATAAATAATCGAGGTCAATCGAGGTCGCAGTAAAAATCCGACTCATATTTCATTCATTGACGTAGGTAGGTTATAAATACGTAGGACTTCTAGCTGTAGCGGTACGAAGAATTTAGTCGTGAATTATTAAACAACATTTCTTCGGATCTTAGCTGTGGGATTAAACCTATGAAAAATAAACTGGCCCAAGTAAGTAGACTTTGAGTTCCCGTTAAGTAGTCAAGAAGAACGCACGTGTTCTACTGGGCTCCGTAACATCAGTCATTCGTATTATCAACTGTTTTAACTGAGGATTTCAACAAATATTAAGGACCAGACAACACGAAGACGAAATAAATATTCCTGTAGAGAATTATAGAGAAAGGGATCTATAAATTGAAGCCTAGAGAGAACACAAAACTGATTGTAATGAGTGTGTGTGTGATTTAGTTGACCGTCAGTAAGACCCTCAACATCACTGATTGTAATGTTAGCAACAACAAGTTTATATGATAAATACATTATCACTCCGAACGGAGTATACGAAAAGTGTAGCAATTAGTGCGCGTAGTTGACACAGAGTTGAACGGAGGAAATACTTCGAAGTAAAACAATGAAAATACCTGGAAATGTGATTGTTCACTATTCCAACATCAAGTTAAAACGCCGGTAATACGCTGGTGGAAGATAAATATGGACAAATCGGGAATTGTCAACAGTCTCAACGGACGCCCTTGTTATCCACCCATATTGACTATTCGATGACTGTCTCTGGTACCTAGTAATGCCGTAGGGCAATCTCTAATTAGTAGAACGATTCTAACTATAATTTTAGTCGGCCATGCAAAACAACCCATGAAATCGTATTTTCACATGTCAGTTCGTAATTAATTACGGTTACGAATTTTCACATTATCTTCTTCACATATGTGTCCATACGTTTGAACGTTCACAAAATATACATGTATCAGATGAATCTAGGAGGACATTTCCAGGGGAAACTCTCGATAGCATAGAGGAAAAATGTTTAAATTTGCACAAAAATCCGTTCTGGCAAACGAAAGGCTAAGTTCGTAGATGGCCAGAATCGGGCCACTCTAACGGGGGTTTCGGGGAATTTTAGGGGGGATAATTACCCATAAATTGACCCCTCAACTTAAAGGGGTTTTTTATGCTGAGCACGGTGGTGACTTCAGAATTGCGACATCTCATTCCGTTCTCAAACTGGAGCACTTTGTAGATGAAGAAACGTGGTTGTTACTGGAGATGTTCTTCATGGTTCATTTGCTTCAATCTGATCACGGTATGAGATATCGCCATTCTGACTTCACCGTCGTGTTTGTAACTACATACAATAATAATTGCACTGTCAACATTATTGCTTATGATAATTTAACGTAAATTTCAACCTGTTGGGTGATTGAGTCTCACATACTGAAATGGATACGAAGAGGATAAAGACCTGTCGCTACGAACTCTGTGTCATTGGTCATTGGTAGAGGCAATCAACTAGAGGTAAAACAGCACACCATGACTCGCTCCTCCCTGTGTCAACCTGATCGCCGCTGCTCAACGGTTCCTCCAATCAACCTTCACCAAATTAAACCAGCTTCACCGAAGCCTCTTTCTAGGTTTCTGGAATTGTCGGAATCTCATTTGATACACCGCACGAACCCCCGTCCCCGCAGTGCTTGCTGCTGAGGGCTATAGCGGTCGTGCTCCCCCATCCCGTCCTTGCATTTCCCGGGTTTTGCTGTGAACTTTGTGGCCTGGCTTAATCAGTCCGAGTCCCACTCTCGGGCGTTGGGTGGAAAAGGGGATTGCGGAAAATTGAAACGGGTGCGAAATCTTGAGCGAACTCAGACCTTTATTTGGGTATGGGTTAAGGCGCTTCGCCCTGAAAATTAACGTTCTTTGAATGTTTTTTGTTCTTCCAATATGTTTCTACAAGCATCGAGCAAAAATCCTACAGCATAATTTGCATGATTGCATATTCCAGTAACACTGAGTTGGGAACTCCAGAGTAATTCAGGGAGGAATAATAATAATATATGAGTCACCCCTCTCGGATGATGTGTTATTTATGGTTACGGAATAGGTCGAAGATGTGGTCTTCGACTGTTCAGTACCGGAGAATGCGCAGATAATAGTTATATTCGAATGATATCCTTAAAAGATCCCGCACCCACCTTGATATTTCAGTTCCATTTGGCACAAACATGGTCGTATCAAGGATATTGTGAACAGGCACATGCACACACATTGACCTGGGAACTAAAATTACAATCGAAGCCCAAGAGAAGGCTTTCCGTTCTTTTACAGCGAACGCTACTCGTGGCATTGGGGATGATAGCGTTCTTAACAATGGTTCGAGCATTTTTCCTCTCGTTTCTGTCTTTTATCCACGGGATAGAAAGCATAGACACTTTATATTTCTACAGGAGGAATCTCTAGATCCATTAATTTCATCCTCTACGGATGGCTTGAAGAGCTTTACTGGGATACTTCACGTAAACTACTCTCTAGATCCTCCAAAACCACCAGGGACATAGCATCTAGGCGTTGTACAATTTTTGTTGTTATGTTATATCTTGTTTAAGAAGTTTTGTTTAAAAATAACTTTATTATAAGTTATTCACAAATTTATGATTGAGCGAGAGAACTAACGCTCGCCAGAGCATTCTAGGGCGTCAGTTATTCCGTTTACATTTTACAATAATAAAATAATACATTTTACTCGACGTAACTCTTCCACCCTCAGATTTTTGTATCACATGGAAGATGGATGTCAATAACAGTTTTCTGATCCCTTAATGGTGAAGAATTAAAATATTTAGATTTGGAATTCTTAACAAATTTTACGTTTTCGTCAGTTTTGAAAATGTCTAGGTACTGATTAATTTCTGGGATATATTCAATTTCAAGTACATTCCTTTGGAGTAGGTATCACCCTGAAGAACTCTCTTTTCACAAGTACTGTTACGACTTGATATTAGTTGAGTTGGGCATATATAAGTGCTTCCTATAACGTACATTCCTTTAAAGGTTTCCACTGCCGTATTGTCTGTTGCTTTTAGCAGGTACCTATGAGGTTTCGGGGAAAATAGACACAAAGCCATTTTCAATTTTCAATTTGTGTAGGAATAGGTCTCATGTACCAGTAATAAAGATCGAATTCTTTGGGATCCGTTAAAGGCAAGGTTAAGAAATAGATGACCTCGACAGGGTGTACTTTACCATAACTGGTAAATGATAAATTTACTCTTATATTTTATTCAAATTCCAAGATAATTTCGTATTTTGCTTCCCAGGATAATTTCCGTACATAGTGTTTTCGATTTTCTTTGTTTCGTTATACAATTGCATACAATTTAATGCTAGATTTAATGCTAGGAGGGAGTGGAGTGTTCCTATTTTACAAAAGCTCAGTGACTTGGCTCAAGACTGTGGGTAACATCAGGTTGAAGATGATTTGCAAATGATTAACTAATCCCTTCCCTGCCACTGTCTTTATTTTGTGTGAGTTATCTCTGATCAGATCGTTTATCATAATAAATTTGTCTTGTATCTCGTTGAGGTTAAACTGTATGATTTTAATATTTTGATTAAAGTCCTTAATAATTTCATTACTCATAGTGAACTGAGCGTCCGTCTGATCTTGAAGGGAAACTTGATTATCATTGAGCTGGTCGTATTTTTCTGCGTCTGTTACACCTAAATTTCCTGTTATGGCTTCAATGATGCTGCCCAACCCATTTAATTCACCTTTTATTCCGTGGACTTATAATAATTATAATAAGCTAACTTTTCCTTAATTAAGTAATTCATTACTTAATTTAGTAATTCATAACTTTGACATATTCGTCCAGTTCATTAATTAGTGTGTTGTCTTCGCTTAGTTTCCTCATTAACTGTTCACTTTTCGGTTAGTGTTTGTAAAATTCTGTCACTAGTCAGTCTATTTTGTAGTAGTAGATAAAGGTGTTCTGTGTAAGTCAGTTTGGCAGTCCCCAATTTGAAAGGCAATATCCCTGGGTTATGGCTCATTTCCTTCACGTCGGCTACTCTTGCCGTTGTAAACCCGAGGGCCCTGGAATATTATCTGAATTGTCAGTATTTTTGTCGTTTTTCTTTTTAGTCAGTTTTAGCCAGACAGTAAAGGATAAACTCCCCCAAGTTCCATTCCAGAAACAGTGAAGAAGAACCGTCAGGACACACAGAAATGGAGAATCAGTGATCAGAGTCAACCGAAGAATTCTCACAAGGGAACTAAACTTCCCAGAAAAATGTTTTGAATAGGTAAAATAAACTTCAAGGGTCTGGCAGTAGGATTGTAGAAGATTTTAGAAACAATTTTTATCTTTATATAAATTCTTCATCGTTTTGAAGAAATCCTACGTAATTCTGCATCCTCCTTGAGTGTAACATTACGGTAGGTAACTATGTAAAATGAAAGACGCATGAAACGTTACAGTGGCAGAAACACATGAAATAAGACCGTTCCGGTGGGGGATATTTTATGAGGAACTTCACTTAATAGCAGTAAAAGCTCTTCCATACATAAATTCCTTTCCTTTCGAGAACAGGTGCGATCCGCTGAAACTTGCCGAGCTGAGCAATTGTCTTGATGTACAGAGCTGCTCCTACCTAGAACCAGGGCCTCGTAGTTTTCCGCGATGAATATGATATTGTGTGCGGTCGGAAATATCACTATCGTTCGAGGTATTACTCGTAGAGTGGGGGAAGGCATTCAAAAGGCAACTCTATTCTCACGGAAAACGTGAATACGGCCTTCAAGCGCTGAAACTCATCCTTTCCTTCTCATTATTCGTTGAGAATAGTTTTCTACGAGTAGCTTGGCCGGATCGTTCAGAAAGCGAACAAAGTTTGGTTTGAGCGCTGTGGAAATTCAGTCGAAACTTTTAACAATGAATTATTTGAGTCGAACGCTATTTTCAGTGAGATTGTAATGCTTTTTACAAACAACTACCACATTTACTCAACCGTTATGTGGTTATATTCGCTGAATATTTAATAAATTTCTCGCATTCTAACATTTAAAAAAATAATAACAATCATATTCTAAACGAATTCCTCTGTGGACATATTGTTGTATAGTAGTCCAACTGAAGCTGTATACTCCAATGTGTCTACCAACAGGATTTTAGAGTAGATGCTATAACATACTACTATTCGGAATGCGATTGGAATGTTACAATTTGAAGAACCCATAGAATGCTTTGGTTTATTGAACTAATAATAATATAATCCTAGATTGTTTCTTTGTCTTAAGAGTTAAACACACTGAAAACTAAACAAGCAATTATTTGATATTATATAATAATATGTATAAATAGCATAATAATTTTGAAGCGAATAAAATAATATTGATGTCGCTTAAAATTATCAGGCTTATTATTAATATATTATATTATTATGTATCTCGCTTAAAACCAATTACGCTGACCACTTACCGACTAGTTGTATGGTAATTTTTTACACCCTTTATATAGGTGATGTGTAGGTATATCATTCCAAACGATAACTCTCGATAGAATTGTGATAAAAACTTCCAATTTGAACAAATAATGTGTCTTGGCAAGTTCAAAGACGGGCAGAATCGGGTCACTCTAAGGGGGTTTTGGGGAGTTTTAGGGGAAAAAATCACCCACAAATTCCAAAAAATGATAGTCTGACATGTGTCACCACATTTTAAAGATTTTTTTCACGCTGAACACGATGGTGCATTCCGTTATTAAACTGGAGCACTTTGAAGATGAAGAAACGTGGTGGTTATTTGAGATGTTCTTCACTGTTCATCTGCTCTAATCTGATAACGGAATAAGATATTTCGATTCTGACTTCACCATCGTGATCAACGTTGAAAAATGCATTAACTGAGGTGTTCCTCGACAAGAAATGAGACAAAATTTGTGATAAAATCAGTAAAATGGAGACATTTTACATAAAACCAGTTATTGCATGAACGCATGAATGTGGATTTTATACCTGATGATCAGCGGATAACTGGAATACTAGTGACATCAGTAATAATCATTGAACTTCAATGTACCTACATGACCAATGTGATGTCTTTCGTCCTTCTTTCGTTGTTTCATTACAAGCTCACTGTACTTTTTTATCTCAAGATTGAAACATAAAGAAACAAACAACAAGAAGGACTGGAGCACCTACCATGGACATTTATCATCAGCACTTCAAAAACTAGGATAAGTTTGAGGTCCTCAATTATGATTATAGTTGTTTTTACAACGGGCCAAATCTAATTCTGCAACTTCAAGAAAGCTGTTTACTTTCGGTTAGTTTATGACGGTCGAGCGGAAGGCTTTCCCGCCCCAGTTCCAATTAAGTAAAGCTCTATAAATAATGCCGGAGCATCCTCCTACCTTTGCTCCAAGCGGATTTATTAGGGTCCGCTTCCAGCTTGGACCCAACCCGTTCAGATCGCTCTTCTTCGCCCCTGGGACGGTATTTTCCCCCACGACCGCCCTCAGAGGAAACTCTCGGACCGCTACGAGGTAGAGTAAGCCGATCGAACGGTAACAGAAACGAATACCAGGGTTTGGAAGAGGCTTTTTTTGGGGTCATTGAAGTGGCCCAACTTCTGAAGCGAAGACCTCGCCCCACAAATCCACCACCTGTACACCCTTTGGCCGACATCTCTTCGCCTTTTGGGCCATCGAGAAAGAGCGCTTTACAAGACTTCCGAAGGGTCAAAGATCTCTCGCAGTATTCCCAACTTCCGGTCCATATGCACTGACCTACAACCGCCGCTTTTTTCACTTCACACACCCCCCTCCACATCACCCAAACCCTTTTCACGGTCCTATAATTCACTGTAAGGGTTTTTTTCTGTCCTCCCTTTAGCACTCAATACGAACCACTTTGTACTACGACCAATCTCATAATGGAAACGAAGCCGGTGGTAATAAAACATACTCAGGAACCTGAAAAAACTTGGCTTATATTGAAACTGTCAACTTTTACCTTCTACTTTGACCTTTTACCCTCCTCGTACTTCACGCCCCAAGTTGGGAGGTGTGGAAACTTTTTTGTAGCGCCTACATACGGAGGCATCAATAGACTCCTCATACATGATTAACTGCAACAACTTTTTTGCACCTCTCATACCAAACCGTGCAAAGCTATTACTTCTCCTAACTCACTAATAAAAAAAAAATAAAAAAGCAGCAGGGCTGTAAGAGCGAATTTGCGAAGAAATAATTGGCTTTATAAAGCCAATTATTTCTTCGAAAATTCGCTCTTATAGCCCGGCTGCTTTTTTTTTTTTTTTTTTTTTTTTTACATAAATGTAAAATTTGATGTTTGGATCTCATTCAACCGTTCATTTGCCTAGTAACACCTCAGTTTATAGATTTTTTAACGCTGAACACGGTGGTGAAGTCAGAATTGCGATATCTCACTCCGTTATCAGATTAGAGCAGTGGAACTGTCAAGAACATCTCAAGTAACAACCACGTTTCTTCATCTTCAAAGTGCTCCAGTCGGAATGAGATATCGCAATTTCAATTTCACCAACGCGTTCAGCGTAAAAATCCCATTAAAATGATGTGTCACTTGTCAGACTGTTTCATTTTAGGAATTTATGAGTCATTTCCCCGTAAAAACTCCCCAAAAACCCTAATTAGAGTGGCCGGATTCTACTCATCTACGAACTTTGCCTTTTTATCCCAATTATATAGAGAGTTATTGTCTCATATAACTGTTGGTATAGAGATCTCTAGGCAGTGAATTCAGGATGGTCTGAAACTCTGAAACGGATTTTGGTGTAAACATTTTTCGGACATTCGAGTTTTAACCCGCTCGGCCACATCCTGGTTTATGAGACCGTGAGGGTAATTTGAGTAATTTGGCACTGCGCGTATCCCACTCCTCCCCTGCAAAGGACGGAGGGGTTACAGTCTGGAAAAGTCACTAGTAATAAACTCATTTTCCTAGGAGTTAGCTGGTCTGGCAGCCAACCTCTTCAGATAATGTATTTTTGTATTTTGAATAGTCTAATGATTTTATTTGTGCCAAAGTAAATACCTACATTTAATGCTATTTTTGTATTTTGAATACTATAGTCCAATGATGTTTGTGCCAAAATAAATATGTTCCCAACATGAACTAATTGCTTCCCCCCCCCCCACATATTCTATAGTAGGTACAAACCACATAATATGTAGGTATTATTACACTTTATTGCATCTGATCATGGTGTGGCTATAACTACAGCGAAAGGAGGTGTGGCGGGGCGGGTTAAAAATTATAGCGAAAATTCGCTAAAAGAAAACAGCTGATAAAATTTATTAGCTGTATTTATAAGAGTATTTAATACTCTTCACACAACTCCCCTTACATAGGAAAAAATTCAAAGTAATAGTGTATGCAAGGGGACTATGTTGCCTATTTCTTTCAAGTATTAGATTATTTTCCCACCATCAACGCATAGAGACACGAACTTACTGAAGTAGGTAACGAGACGAAAATGCGTTTCTCAATTGATTTGCTTTAATCCAAATTCAAGTGGAGCTGCATAATATTTGGGCAGAATTTTCATGTCATATTGTTGATGAAACAATCAGAAAGGAATCAATATACCATATTAATTCAACTTCGTAAAAGTAGTTATGTAGGAACAACGATTGGGAATCAAACAGGAACAAGTAAGTGTATGTAGTGGCCAATGCTATAGAATATGACATATTCGAAATAGTCAATAGTCAATAGTGTGGTTAAGAATAGTGAATGGCAGTTTCAATAGTCTGAGTGACACGTTCGAGGAGAGTAACACATTGGAGTAGCGGCGAGGAATTGAACGGGAGAACACAACTGTCAAACGTTTTGGTCCATTGCGTGCAGCCTGTAAATCACCGGAGTCCGTTGTTACAAGCTCACTTCTGTTATGAAGGTCTCCATCCCCCACCCATGCCGGGCGGCTCCTACAACTAAACAATCACCCTTCAACCGGCACCCAGAACTCCCATGTTCTACAATGAAGGATATTGTAATAGATCACAAAAGGGCAGGAGGGCTGGTGGGAGTGTCGACCTCCTAAACCATAAGGGTGATTTCAGGGGACGGAATTAGGCTTCTCGCTAATCGCCAACTGTTTGAGTTACGGTCGGACGTGATCGGGCAGAGGGTTTCGGAGTGTTTTATTCGCGCCCTGCGTGAATCCATAATTGTTACTTCCTCCATCCTTTAGGGCACATGTTTCAAAATACCTCTAAATTATGTTTTCTCCCGCCGGGTTCTCACGACAGATACGCAGATGGCGACTTACTGTAATTCAACACGTGCCGATTCAGCTTTTAAAACAGTTGACTGTTATAAATCCTCATGAATTATGTATGTGAACTAGGTCAAAAGGGATAAGGTGGATTTGGTCTATGAAACACCACAAACTGATAGAAGAATCATTATTCATGACCTTCAGATGAATCCACGAGTTATTAATTGGAAAGGGCGGTATAATTACATTTTAATTCATTTGGCGGATTAAGGAAGTTTTTTTTAATCACTTAAATTAAAATGTACCTAATTATAGGTACCGTTGAAAAAAAAAACGGTAAAAAAAACGTTAAATTTTCGGAAAATCTCAAAGTTTTCACTTTGGTCTCGTTTTGTACGCATCACACCATATTTAATTGCCCATCAGGGAGATGAGAAATCCAACGCCCTTTTCAACGGTATAATTGCATTTGAATTCATTTGACGGATCAAGGAAGTTATTGCCATTTTGACGACTTAAGGTCGAAACCACGAAAAAATCTTAAAAGTGGAAAAAGTCTAGGAATATAAGGAAAAATTTCGAGTGGATTAAAGAAAAAGTCTAGGAAACACTATTTGTTGCATATTAGTTGTATAATTGATCCCTGAAGTCTTTCAGATTTATGTTGAGACACCATGCACATGTAAATATAATATATATTATGATGTTTGGTGCCTTTCGGCAGTGAATCACTGCAGAGATCACTGCTCCGTTTACAATTGAGAGACCTATAACGATTTAAAAAAAAAAAAAAAAAAAAAAAAAAAAAAAAAAAAAAAAAAAAACTGGCGTAGGTACGGACAGTATGTTTTAAATTCGATTTTCTGAATCTAAGTATCTTGACGTAAATCCTAAAATTTTGAGAGCGGCTTATACTTTTTTTTCCTTGGTAGATTCCAATGATTCATTATCGAAGATTATAAAACAATTAGGTACTTCATTTTCGCTGTAGTGAATTTATTAGTATTACATACTAACAGATGGCGACCTATTATACCTATTATTATTATTATTATTATGCATAATACCTTCCTGTTAGTAATACTAATCAATAATTGATAACAGACTTTTAGGTATAGTTTACCACATGAATAAACATGACTTAAACAATGGTTTATTATTGTATTTCCTCTCTCTCTCAACATCATAATGATTGACCCATTTCGGGTCTACGTGACCTGCACCCCAATTTATCATCATTTTCCACCTCCCAACCTCTTATATCCAGAGGGAAGAAAAAAAGTCTTTAGGAGAGCTAATATTCGGCACTGATCGATCATTTGAATGATGAATCATCTCAACTTAAGGTAGTTAGCCTAAATAATAAAAACGAATCCCGGTGAGTTTACTGGAAAATTAATGTGGGCGAGGGTGAAAGGAGACGCTGCGGTCACATTTTTCATCCCCCAAACGTCTCGACACTCACCCTCGTCTTCTATTAGATATAGTGTAACTGCTATGGCAGAGAACTTGGTGAGGTCCTGCGATGGTGGGAGGTCGTTCCCCAAACCTTCTTCATCCCTCCGGTACCTCTCGCAATGCCCTCAGGGCGAGTTCTAGTCGCCTCTTCTCTTAGAGGTTGATCGATGAACTCGCGTCCCAAGGGTGGGCTCCGAACGAGAACTGATGGCACCTCGACGCTCATAAGTGTACATGAAGGTCCGGGCTGAGTCTCTCTCTGTCGGATTTATGTATTGTCGTTCAAGACACTTTCGGAGACCAGAAGGATTCACGAGTAAAACTTGGAGGCGTGAAAAAATGAAAGCTGTTTAGGAAAACCCTGTCCCTGAATAACGTAGAAATTACGATCAACCTAACGTGAAAGGATTGAATGAAAATAACTGAAAGAACATCCTACTAAATCCTTTGTACCTACTAAGAATTCCCAGTACAACAGCCTTCACTATTCAGCCACGTTTTCGTTTTTCATAACGCTGCACAGTTTCACCCACTGTTACTCAGGATTACAATTATTGTGCACAACGCATCAACTTACCAACTAAGGACTCCTGTCGATGTTTTTAGCGAATTTTCGAAGAAAAGGAAGCTATTGTTCTCGGTATAAAAATGTTAAAACTTAAAACTTGAAACTTTTTTGTAATCAGGCCACTTCAAGGGGGGAGGGGGTGTTCGGAAGTTTTAAAAATTACCCATAAATTCCCAAAATTTACAGGTTTTTCCTCACTTTACAGGTTTTTTTAAAATGCTGAACACGATAGTGAAATCAGAATCGCGATATCTTATGCCGTTCTCAAACTGGAGCACTTTGAAGATGAAGAAATATTCGAGATGTTGTTCATGTTTAGTCTGCTCTAATCTTATAACGGAATGAGATATTGCTATTCTGACTTCACCATCGTATTCGGTGTCGAAAAATCTATAAACGGAGGTGTTAGTCGGCCAAATATGGAAACGAAATCGGGTATAAACCCAGTAAAATAGAGACATTTTACATAAAACTAGTCATTTCTTCGAAAATTTGCTCTTATAGCCATGCTGCGTGACTGTACCGAATCCACCACGGTCCTAACATTACGTCTATTAAAGCCCGAACTGACGATCCTTTCCGGTGAATTGTGGTAGGTAGGGGTCAAAATCCCAATATCCTTTAAAGGACCATACCCGCTTGCAACTAATTTGCTCTAGAGGCCATCCGTAGATCATATCCGTAGAATAAGTATTATTCGATGAAACAATTAGTCCGGAGTCCAACCTTATCCGAGATTCAGCTCCTAAACTCTGTTGGCATTTTCAAGAGCCAAAAATACCATAACACCCAACACTACGTTGTTCTATGTACTTTATGTTCTATAAACGAATGTTTTTCATAGGGAGCAATTTCAACAAGCACTGGAAAAGATTTGATAAAAGGATATTTGATATCAAATATCCTTTTATCAAATGATATATTATATCATTTGATATCATATAGCAATTAATATTTTAGATCTCATGAATGTCAGCGTTGTACCTAGTGCACATGGAATGTGTTTTCTGGAATATGAGGTCTTCAGAATCGAAATTCACTGATATCCTAACTGGATGTTGGTTTTGTGATCAAGGGGAAAGACTTTATTAGGGAAGTGAACAATAAGATGAATTTATAAATGATGATTAAAAAGTTTTTCAATCCGGAACGGCGCTGCCGCACTTCAATCTCGTTTTCGCTCTCCAAGAGGCACTCAGAAGCTAGACTCCTTCATTAAAATGAATCGGTTGTGTAAACAGAAAAGTTTCGGGAGGAAAAAAGGGGGAGGGTCTGATAAAGGCGAAAGTGGGGGGTAGTAGTGAAGGGTTTCGCGATAGCAAAGATGTGAAATTTCAGGCATTGTTTGACAAAAAAATAAATAAACCACTGGTGAGTTTCGTCAGTTCCAATGATTCCAAGGTGAAAATTTTATGTACCCAAATTCTTTATTTATCAAAGGTTAAGATCTGAGCCATCAGGTGACCCAATTTCGCCATCGGACTGTTCATGGTCCTCAATTTAGCAAAATACATAAGTCGAGTGGTTTCGTCCGATCCAAATGCCACACCGTTACACTGTTGTCTAAGTTTCGGATCATTTCCAGATCTAGGAACGCGGTAGCGTTCCGCCCCGCCAAGCAAAGAAGTTGAGAAAACGAACGCTGTCGAGTGTATGTTTACCGGACGTCACGAAACGCGTTTTCGAGGTATCCATATCTCGGCTCCTATTTGACCGATCAACTTGAAAATTAGTGTGAGTCTTCTTTGAGTGTATATTAGAAAGCCCTGAAAGTTTCAAATCGATAGGTCTAAAGGGAGCCGAGCTACATAACGTCAAAAACCCGGTTTTTCGGCCTTAGATTGTTCTTCTCCTTCTTCTCCTCCTTGTTCAGACAGGCAAGGCTGGAGCCTCTCCACGTTGACCGATTGACTTGAAATTTTGCACAGAGCTTCATTTAACCTTTAGTCAGAGCCTTATATAAGATTTAACCCATTATCTCAACCCAAAAAAGTTTTAGAAACAAAAGAACAGAAACCTTACGAAAATTCTGTCCACTTTGACGAGTCTACAGCCTGGGTAAAAGGACCAATCGACTAGAATTTTTTTACATATCTTCTTTATAGCATGGCTCAGTGCCATTTGAACGAAATAAGCAATTATCTCAACCCAAAAAAAAAAAATTAGGGACAAGAAAACTGAAATTAAGGGTAATTAAGGCTAATTATGGCCATATCTCGGCTCCTAGTTGACCGATCAACTTAAAATTTGGTATGGATCTTTTTGGTGTGGATAATAGAAAGCCCTGAAAGTTTCAAGTCGCTAGGTCTAAAGGGAGCCGAGTTATATAACTTCAAAAACCAATAACCATGTTTTTCTACTTTTTTCAGTCGGTCAAGGCTACAGCCTCTCCACCTTCGCCGATTGACTTGAAATTTTGCACGGACCTTCGTTTCAAGTGTAGCAAGTGCCTTTTGAAAGATTCAAGTCGATATCTTTAAAGGGAGCCGAGTTATATAACTTCAAAAACCCGGTTTTTCACCCTTACCGGTTCTTCTTCTCCTTAATCAGTTAGGCATTTCCACCTTCACGGATTGACTTGAAATTTTGCACAGAGCTTCGTTTCAACATCAGACAGTGCCTTTTGAAAGGTTTAACCCATTATCTCAACCCAAAAACTTTTAGAAACAAAAAACTGAAATTTAGGCTAATTTTGGCAACTTTGACGAGTCTACAGCCTGGGTAACCGGACCAATCGACTTGAAAATTTGCATAGACCTTCTTTATAAAATGACCCACTTCAACAACAAAAAGATGTGATATCCCCCTAAAAAACACTCCGTGTAAAAATCACCCCGCCTCGCAAATATCATTCTTCAGAGGCCGGAAAAAGGAATGATATCCACTTTCCCCGCCCGCCCTTTTCCTCAATAAGGAGCTAAGTATAATGAAAAGCTTAACCACTTCACAAGCACCGTACCCCTTTCGAAATCTCCCCTTGGCGCTATTGCGAGACGTTTTTATTACTTCCACAAGCAACTAATACTTGTATAAAACGTTAACCACCATCAAGTATTAGTTGCTTGTGGAAGTAATAAAAACGTCTCGCAATAGCGCCAAGGGGAGATTTCGAAAGGGGTACGGTGCTTGTGAAGTGGTTAAGCTTTTCATTATACTTAGCTCCTTAATGAGGAAAAGGGCGGGCGGGGAAAGTGGATATCATAACTTTTTCCGGCCTCTGAAGAATGATATTTGCGAGGCGGGGTGATTTTTACACGGAGTGTTTTTTGGGGGGTTTATATGTCTTCATGGCTCACTGCATATTTCTTGATGGCTTCAGTGACGGTTTCCAGTTTCTCGATGGCTTCGGTGACGGTTTCCAGTTTCAGGTCATGTACCACGTGGCATCGACTATCTCCCTAAGTGCTTTGTTATGGAAATTTTGAATGTGTTTGATGTTGAAATTTTTTGAGCAGCCCCAAATCGGTATGCCATACGTCCAGAATGGATTTTGAATTTACTCGTACAGTAGTAACTTGTTATGAGCCTTTAGTTCTAAGCGCCTTCCCAGTAACCAGCTCATATTTCAATATTTAATGTTGAGCTCGGTTTTTAAATTATGGTGTACTCTTTCCATTTAGTTTAGCATCTAGCGTCAATCCTAGATATTTAGGTGTGTTTACTGTGGGTATGATTTTGGAGTTGATCATGGCCAAGGTCCATCTTTCTTATACGTAAAATTGGCGTACGCAGATTTGGATCCGTTGAGTTGGATTCTCCACTGTTGAATCTATCAAAGTGATTTTGTAGTTAGTGAGCAGCTTCTTCTCCTGCCTCTCCCTCGGCTGTGAATGCTGTATCATCAGCGAATGTTGCTGTAACTCCACTTTCAGCCGATGGCAAATCCCTTGTGTACATTACAAAGGACAGGACAAAGGAGACTACCTTGTGGGACCCCTGCGCAGATATTCTTGAGCCCAGAATACTCTTCTTCATACGTTACTGCTGCTGATGTAGAATCAATGCATTTCAAAGTATCTACTGGGCAAAATACATTGCAGTTTGCACATTACGCCAGACATTATCAAACGCTTGTGAAACATCCAAGAACATACAGGCGCATGCTTTCTGATTTTGGAAAGCTTTGAAGGGTACATACCCTATAATTTCCGGCGGTTTCTGGGAACACATATGCCTTTTGTGGTAACCTGAGTTCCTTCGGAGAGCGAAAATAATTTTAAGCTCCGTGCGAAATCGCCTCGAATTGGCTATAACTTGCATACTCTGATTTCTGGAATAATGATGTATTAATTTGATTCACTGAGTATCGATTCCTTTTTGTCTTGTCTGTCCGATTTCTAGAATAATTGCGTCTGAATTTCACTAAAATTCGAATCAGTTGAAAGAACGTAGGTACCTATCGAAATTATTTTAAGGTTTTTTATTTTTTTAATAAACGTGGATGTATCGAAATATGCATATTTCAGGAGAAAAACACATCGATGTTTTATTCATCGATACCCATCCCCAATGAGAGGTATTCGGGTGGAGCTAGTAATTGATTAGAAATCGTGTATGCGGCAACACGGGCTTATAAAACGACAAAACTATCGGGATTCATTCGATGACCTCCGTATATTTTTCCTAACCCCTAGATAAAGTCCATATAATCTGTGCATAGGTTACTACTATTATAGTAGACTTCTAAAATAGACTTTTATCGCTTACTCAAGTTGTAATTTTGCGTGTATCATTGGCTCTCAATGTTTCCATTAGCCAAAGTAATCTACATAAGTAACAAGTCAAATTAATGTACGCAAATCATCAGGTGCATTGACAGCAAATGCATTAGCAACGGATCCAGTTTTGCATGCGAAACCACTAACTAAATTGAAAATGAGGTCAATTTGAGCTTCATTACTGGGAATTCGTGATCCTATTACAATCAAGTGAGTCACATCGTTAACTCAATCCAAGAAAAGTGTGAAAATTCATGAACGGGATTGAAGCTCTTGAAATGAGCTCTACCGTTCATTAGGATCAAAGGGAGGTCTGATACGATGATATGCCGGTGGTGGAGGGAGTCTTCACGGGGGCCCTCGCCTGATCCTAATCAAGCGTTGTTCAATAATCGAGTTATGAGAATATAGCCGCAGTTGTTAGCGTATAGGCTCACCTACGTGGTAACTCACCTCTTACTTTCCCTTTATTATTACAACCCGGGAGCACCGGATGTTTCACGGAGAGGATGTGAGCAATATTAATTAGCGCCCACTACGAACCCGCTCGAGGGCTTTCATTGCATGTTGCCCTTAACAATGTACGAGGCGCAAGGGAAAATTCGCCGAGTGGGTTTGGAAAGAGTATTCCTATTCCAATGGGGATCAATTATTTGTCGAACTTTTGAATCTACTGCAGTAGCTGTAGAGGGACAATAATATTATACAAGTACATATATTAATTGGACGATAATATAATTTTATATGATTATAACGTCGCCTTACAATGAAATAATAACTTTCCAGGGGAAGGAAAAAACTTTGCATTTGCTTCATATCTGCTTCATATCTGTTGCAGCGGTTTTCGTAGGACGTATTCATATTTTATGACGGTGAATTACTGGAGATGGCAATATTTATAAGGCTTGGGTTGACAAACAAGTTGGAGGAGCCAAATATAAAAAAATTCAACAATCGGAGAAATTGAGAGTAAGGAGGATATCATTCTGAGTATTGATCGTTATGAAAGTATATCGACATGAAATTTTAGTGCCTTGGATGAAATCATAAAAACATGATGTCGATATTCATACTAGCATATTCATAATATTACTGGCGCTATACTTCACTAAAGAAGTAACGGTTAAGTAGTAATCGGTTATAATGATGGTTTTTGACATGGATAATTCCTTATGGTTGGGAGTTGCCTACTCTAATGCTAATTGTGACCACAGAAAAACGTACCTACCTCGGCTCCCGGATTTTGAAATCGGGTTTATTGTCATTCCTGAGAGACGAGAAGCTTTCTGAACAGGATGCCGTTTTCAGATTTTCTATATCTTAATCCGCTGAAAAGTTGTAATTTTTTTAACCTCTGAATTGCAAAAAAAAGCTGTTTTTGAAAAAAAAAAATGTAATCAAAGTTTTAGAAACTGTTTTGATGTAGTTTTCTCACCTTTTCAACCTGGTTTTGATTTTTCTCCTTTTTATTAGCACAAGTGCTACTGTGAGTCATGTATTAGAGTAGATTTGCATCTAAAAGATTTTTTTGAGACTTGGACAATCGCAGAAATCCGTATTGAATGTTGTCACAGTCGTTTTTGCGATGTATCGATGATTTCCAGTAATTGATTCGTAAAACGGCTTACAGATTTAGAAACTACGTTAGATTTCCCATAGGGATCGATAATAACCCGAAATGTCGATTTTTCGACCCTGACTTCTTTTTTTCGTTCTGTTGAAAAGTTTGCTTCCGGAAGCTAACGTAAGATTTCCTGTGGACGGTAACAATTTCCATGCTATTCACTCTATGAAGCTGTAATTTCGTACGAAGTCTCCTTAGGACTTGACGCTGCCCAGGCCCCGGATCATGTGAGTGGCTTTTAAAGCTTAATTCCTATGTTATTCACTTTATGAAGCTGTAATTTGGTACTGGATCTGTAGCCTCCTTAGGACTAACACTTTAAACACCATAGCCCCAGGATTAGCTGGGTGGCTCCTAAAGCTATGAGACATATCCAAGATCAGAGGTTTTCCCCAGTACGGGAGAAATTGAGTGATTTTCATTCTCCTGGGCCACGAAGCTTCTACCAAATATGAAAGTGCGATGCCTGGGGATCAGTAGAACTTTGTTTATGCTACGGGTCTCACGCCTGTTGCGGAAGTCGAATTCATAGAGATGATGTGGACGGTTGTCCTTTAAGATTAATAAAAAAACCAAAGTGGTAGTCAGGCGTCGCGTCGTCTCCTCTGTGTGATTTTTAACCAGCCCAGGCGACAAAGATGAGGCGTAACATGCTGGTCGAGACGAAGTCTCAGTCAATTCTCAAACTGGTTATAACGACCAATCCATAGAGAATACCTCGATATCTCGTCGATGCAGCGGGCGGTATACGTACGGTTGATTACCTGGTTATCGATAATACGAAAAGGGAGTTCCACATCATTTGACGACTGGTCCTTCCCGATTCCGCTTTATGAACCACTGGAACTTACGAAGGGGAAACCTTTTTGATCCCTTCTTCAAATGGTGGTTTCACGTTTCATTACAGGTAGCATCTAGAAATCAACACAGAAAGGGCGGACGAACAGATTGTTTTTAAATTTGATATTCGGGTTCTACGTACCGAAACCCACAAGTTGTCGGGAAGAGGGGATAAACAATTATTTTCGACTCTAATGGTTCATTAATCAACATCGAAAAATGTTCCACAGCGGTTTATCATTCTCTGTACCCATCTGTCTAGATCATTATTCTGTATGCAAGATAGCTGGAGTAATGAGTTCAAATATTTGTGCTCATTCCAGAAGATCTTGGCATTTATAGAAAGCCAATTACACGGATTCAACGGGGTTAAGTCAACAAAATTATCGAGTAAGTTAAATGAGAGGGTGAAATCTACTGAATACTCCTCAGGATTCAAGGTTATGTCCTAATTACATTTCAGCCCTTATTTATCTATTTTCAGCCTCTCAATCTCTTGCTTTGGAGGAAAAAGGGAATGGTAGTGAGATAAGAATGTTTGCCGGTTAACTGTAACATAGTGATGTTGAGTGATTGAAAGGCAGGAAACTACCATGGAGTGTTAGGCCACTAAAGGTAAAGCGATGATGAGAACTTAGAAGATTTAGGGCTGAGTTATGGCCTGGCGACCAAGTTACGATCTGCCTTATAGGGTCGGGATAACTCCACAGTCATAAAGTAACTACTTTTATCAGTATTTTTATGCGATCATAAGCTCGTTAAGTTAGGGTCGAATCTTAGGAGTCCTCCAAAGCTTGTGCCACTAGTAATAGTTTTGATACAGACACAAAGATTGTGGAATAATTCCAAAAATAGCACAACAGTATGAAAGTTCAAGTACTTTTTCAGCAAACTGATTATAGAAAAAGATACGACCTTGGCTTTGATGAGAAGACGTTTACTATCCCTCCCTTTCCGTGCTGAACGCCCATACCGGTTCCAATATCAATCATCCGAATACCAAAAGAACACTCACTTGAGCACATCAAGTCAGTTTTTGTCAAGTGCCCAAGTAGCAATATGATATCCAAGATCGATGATGACCCAAATAGTGATTTCGGGCTTGACCGAAAAATTAACAAATTTTTAATGTTCTATTGAGCCTCCTTCACATTGCTTGCCACAATGCAATTTCTAAATGAAAACAGTTAAGTAGCCTTTTCCACAATTGCGATTTGAGAAAAGAGTTAATTAATGAAACTAATAAAATGGGTTTTAATGAATTCACACTCTATAGGTAACTGAGGATGTTCCATTCAGCAAATTCTTACCTATTCACCAGTTCACCAGCATTTCTTACCTATTCCAGTAGTTTGCGAAGCATTTTAGAGCTATTGTTAATTTTAAAACAATTTCCATAGTCTTTAAATAATTTTTCCAATATTAACATACTGAAATGATAATTTTCAACATCAAGGTGTATTACATTTATACAGGGAATTCCCCATGATAATTGTGGGCATTACAGTAAGGAGCAAATATGAATATTCATGTTAGAATCACAATAATGTAGAAATTCATAGTATTTCTGTTTCATTTTTGAAATGAATATTGAACAGATCATACCTTATTTCCGTTGATGAGCCAAGTGACGTTTGCGGGAGGATTGGACGCTGGGGACGTGCAGTTGCCTCTGAGAACGTCTCCTACAGAGTAACGCGACTTTTCTAGTCTCACCACTGGATCACTCTCTAGCATATCTGAAAACAAGGGGAGGAAAATTATTATTATTATGATTATTATTATCATATAGTCAGGTACGAAGATAATAATAAAATATTCGATACCCTCATTCTAATATCACGTATCATCAATTATGGCCAAATTCTGTTTTTAATGGACCCTACAGTATTTCTAACGCCCGATCGAATGGCGCTGTCGCCAAGTCTCTAGAAAAATCGCTTATGGGAGAAATAGCCAGTTTTGTAATAATCGTTTTGTTTGTTTACGGCTTCCAATACCTCGTATCACCTCTCGTCAAGGGATCCAATACCGCGTATCAGCATTAAGATCATATTGACGTTCGAATCATATTGACTCAGAAAAAGAGAAGGGGGAGAAAATAATGAATGTACACAAGGGCACACTGTCTTCAAGTTTAATTTCAATTTACTCAGACTATTCAGTTTCATTGGAATTTTTCATTTTATTCACATTGTGAGTACACCACTATTATTTTACGGTGGTGATTCGGGAATAAATTAATTACTTCAGTAATAAATTAATTTCAAAAGAAACATTTTTTTCATTTGAATTTCGTTGCAATGATCTCAAATGAGCTACCTACTAATCGCACCATTCTTGTGCTGACAATACCACGTATCAGAGTTAGTTTTGGTTTCCAATCCGGTGTTGGTTTCCGGCCCTTATGAGGGTTGCCGCATTCACAAAGACATTTAAGGGATTTTTTTTTATATTCCCATTATTAAAGAGGGTTGTAAAGGCAAATATCGATTTTAAAACATTCAGAAACATCAGAAAGAAAACATTAACCCGGACAACAATAACGTTTTTTTTTTTTTTGCTCTTCTGAAAAGTTGAATATTTTCTGATACGTGGTATTCGAATGTCAGTCCAGAGTGGAGGTCGAATACTGCTGTAGATAAGGGTATTTTCGTAGCTCTGCGAGTGTCAAGTTTCATTCCGCCTTATTGAAGTTCATTACGCCAGCCAAGTTTGGTATTCTAGTGTGCCAATTTTCACCACGAAGTATTCCGAGTGTTCATCCCTCTATTCACCTGGTATAGTAACTCAAAGAATAAATTTAGAAAAATCTTAATCTGTACCATAGATTTCACTTTGAATAATAATTACCTATTTCCAAGCAGCCAAATCCCACTGAATACAAAGCGTGTTATGTACATAACCCTCTTGAAGCCCATTTGGCATTACGCCTGCGCCACCTGGGGTTCAGCAAGCGACACCCAAATCCAACGTACTTCCACTCAGCAAAACAAAATTCTCCGAATTCTCACAGGAGCACCCTGGTACGTGCGAAATACGACTCTGCATTCAGATCTCAATATGCCAACACTTCCAGAAACTATCTCTACAGCATATAACAGCATGGTTTCCCGTATGATCAACCTAACCCTACCATTGCGGCTATACCTCACGAACCTCGCCCACCCCGACATCAAAGACGGAAATGGCATTCAGACCTACTAGTTCCTGAATCCTGATATTTATCTCCTACTTCTAGTTACCATTATTCTTGTTCCTGTTCAATCTTGTATGTATGTATTTTTTCTGTTGAACCATTAGTACCTGGTTATATTATTCTGTGATATCTGGGCCATGGGCTAATACCATCAGACATTAACCCATAGTACTAGTACCTATATAACAACCACTGGGTTGCAAATATATCACAAGTGTCATACGATATAGTGTATAAGTCTGAAATGTGCATACTTGATAGTGTATACCACAATAAAGTTAATAAAGAAGAAGAAAAAATAATAATAATAATGCTGAACTAGGCAATGCTGTGTTGTTGAGCATGAGTCTCTAGCCTACTAAATGACTAGTATTAGGTTAAATAAATTGTTATTTTTAGAAACAGAACAGAACTTTTTCTTCTACACAACTCGTATCTCGTATTTAAATTCGCTACCATATATTATATTTCCTTTCTAAATTGAATATATTATATTCAATTTAGGAAGGAAATTGATAAAATATACCTATGTGCTTATCAACTACAAATTTTGAAAAGAATATAACAGACACTGGTAGTATGTGCTAATATAGTGGATCTCCCCTCCCTCACAAGCCAGGACAAGATTTGCTTCTTGTATTAGGACCTCAAGAATGAAGAAGGATACTACATCAAGAGAGGCAAGTTCCTATGCAGCATGTGAAGGATATAGAGTGGACTTCGAGTGGACATGGCAATACGCGGTCGGGGATTAAGAGCTAAGCCCGAATCCGCCAGCCTCGTACGGTAATGATGAGCTGTCCCGATATCGACCAGGGAGGATGCTTAGGAAGCAATCCTTTGGCAAACAGTTTTTTCAGTGTAAAAATCGTAGCCTTATCGTACAAATCGGATGATGGGAATCTACGATGCTTTCCCAATAAGACCTTCAACAAACCCCTCTGCAAAATGTCAAGTTTTCTCAGTCTCGATGCGACACAGCCTCCCCATACGACTATGGCATATTGGAGAACAGACTGAACTAATGTTAAATACAACATCTTTAATCGAGGAAAGTCAATAACTGATCTCAGATTATAAAAAAAAATGAATAAATATTTCTCAAGTTTACACTGAATATACCTAAGTAACATGATCATCCCAATTCAGCCTGTCATCGATCATGACTCCTAAATAATTATAGGTTTTGATTCGTGATAGAGTGGGATAGGAACAGCTGAAGACAGGACAATCTCCACTATGCATTCTTAGTGGAGATAGAGATGGATCACTCGAATCATAACCTTTGGAACTAGGTATGGTAATATAATAACACTTGCTAGATCTACTTTCTACAACTACTTCAACGTACAAGATACGTTTTTGTAATTCCCGACATTCAGGATTGCACACTAATCTAAAAGTACCTATGAATGTTTTGAGAGTTTCAACACTTGCTGAGCTTTATACATAAAATTCTCAATCTTATGTATAAATGCAAAGTTAAACTGGGAGAAACTAATGAGGAAAGAAGTGAAATTGTTTCATTCAAACACTATTCTGTTAACAATTATTGTGCATAAAAATGACATCGTATCTGTGGTCAAGTCAAAGTGAATGGAACACGTGGATCACACCACTCCAAACCCATCTCAAGGTAAAGCCTGGTCTTTCTATTAGATCGAACGGCTTCGCATGCACCAAAGAAAATCCTTTCATCTTTTAGCCGTTGTGGTAAAATTGTGTAACATCAAAGACACAAGTGAACTCAACAAAGGAATCCAGGCCCAGTAATGTTCTTATTTTAAACCTCCCCAAGAGGGTTCTTTTTACTCACAGCTTCGCACATGCCTTCAGTGATACGGCTTCACCTGGGACCGAAAGGTGGTTTTCCTTGGTCTTTTTCAGCCCTTGGAAGCCATTAAAACGGTTTCGAGTTCTTTATTGTTCGCCTTCATCTACCTCCCGAAGAACTTCACCAGGAGATTCCGGGCAGAGTGTTTTGAAAGCGCGAAAAAAGAGTCGGAGAACACGCGAACGGGCGTCTATTCCTTTGAACGACATTCGTCGGAAAGTTGCTCATCACGGTGATGGTTTGATATAATGGTTCGGCCTGAAAAAAAAAGAACTTCCCCGCGGGGCCAGTGGTATGGGTGGAGCTTTTACCTCACGGTACAAGTAGCTCGCTGAACAATGCTCTACCCTCCTCCTCTTGCACCTCTGCAGTCTTATATTGCTAGACGCAGGGCTAAGTGAAGGAACCTCAAGCACCCTCCTTCATTGCCATTACCAAGGACAGCACGTTCGTACCACTCCATTTCAACAACCCATCTCAGTCTTTGCAGGGACTCTTGCCCATTCAGACCTGAGAAACCAAATCACTTCACCTCCTTCCAGTGTAGAGTTGATGATCCCAACACAATTTTTATACCGTATTAGAGTGAAGGTATTGCATTCAAATTACCTTATTCGTGTGCTGAGTAGTAAAGTAGAGGCTCAGTTGGTTGAGAAACTTCTTGGTTTCCAATTGGTGCTCGCACAACTACACAAACATCTCTATCCCGAGGTTCTTTTCTTCGAGAATCGTTTACGAGAAAGTCTACAGGTTAGGCACACTGGACATCAACTTGCTATTTCCCAACCGGTTATGAAATCGACAAGTATACCGGGTTCTAAATCTTATTAAGTAGGTCTGATTTCAGCCAAATTGGCAATGAAAATATCAGTCCAACAGGCTGAGAAAAATTAGAAGTGTCGCTCACCTCCCAAATCAAGCTACGAGCTGACCGCCACTTTCAGTCGGCGGTCCGTATTTGAAGCTTGCCGGGCTATGATACGAGTACATACGATTTAATGATGATTTATTGATGTTTCCAATTGAATATCTCAGTCGGATAATACCGCAAATACCGCGACCGATTTCACTTGCTCACCCTCTCCACTTTAGAGCTGGCGACGGAAGGCTTTTGAACATGGACGAAACCCACTTAGAAACCACGAATTTGTGAACAACAGAATTCAATTAATTATCCCATTCTAGCTATGTGTGAGCGATTCACAAATCTTCATCTAACTTTGGTTTCGTTCTCCCTAACAGCAGAGAAAGAGGCGCTTGGAAAGGAGGGTTTCGCTCAAGTATTTAATTGGGAAGGGAGTTTTCAAAGTTTAGAGGTTAAGTTTCTATTGCTGCAGCGAGAATCCAGAGCGAGTTGGCAGGCTGAGAAAGAACCCCAAAGCACTGAATGGGGATTAAGCGAGAGAAACCACGGCCTGATAAGGACTTTGTACGAGGGACTGAATGGTCGGAGAAGTGATAATGAAATACTAACAATTAACCGGCATCTCCTTTGGAGAATTAGCCCATTGTGATGCAAATAGGCTGAAGGGACGATTTGATTAAATTATCAATGAACGGACGTATCCGTATTCGATTAAAGCAAGAGACTCCGAACTAGAAGTTACGTATTGTCTGATGTAGTGGTTATTATTGCGACTTTACTACGTGTTTTGTCAGTGTACTGAGGTGGTTCTGATTCTCAGAGACATCAAACGTGAATTTGTAACAATACCTTCTACCTCAACCACTGGTATATAAATTCGGCTCACCACGGTGATATAATATTATTGTATCTTCTCAATTCTATTTACATTCATACATACGTTTGCTTGTCAGTATATTATTAATTAACGTCTCCGCTAACAAGACACGTGTTTCTGTATCGTGAGAGTTCAACCGATCCATTTGACAAACGTGTTGTACAACAACCAAAACGAACAAACCAATATTCATCAGTTTAATTGGCATTGAACCAAATTTCAAAACTCTCAGTTCAAACAACTATTAATAATTAATAGTTGTTTGAACTGAGAGTTTAAAAAAAAAAATCAATTGTATCTGCAAAACTGCGCCTCAATTATTGAGGCGCAGTTTTGCAGATACAATTGATTTTTTTTAAAGATGTATGCAGAAAGTATAATCTTTTTCTTGATTCCTGAAAATAATTGTACCCCCAATTCCATAAATGTAAGTAAAATTTAAGTAAAATGTCTTCATCAAAGAATATGATGTCCATGAAGTACATTTCAAGTATCAACCACGTTTCTCCATCTTCAAAGTACTAAAGTTTGAGAGCGGAATAAGATATCGCAATTCTGACTTCACCATCTTATTCAGAGTGTAAAAACCTTTAAAATGAGGTGTCACTTGACAGACTGTTTAATTTTTGGAATTCCGTGGGTGAACCCCCCCCCCCCTCCAACACCACTAAACCCCCCCTCAGCTCTTGGACATTTCAACTCTAAACATGACGGTGAAGTCAGAATTGTGATATCGTATTCCGTTATCCGATTAGAGCAGACTTCACATGAAGAATATATCAAGGTAAAAATACAAGTTTTACTTCAGGCAAGAAATTCGAAGTTGTCAACAGGTGTAGAGTACACTTGTCGATGGATGAATCCCCTCACGTAAATATCCATTGGTGTAATGTGGGGTGATCTTGTGGGCCATGAAACCCTCATCATCTCTAGCCACCGCTTCCACGGCCCCCTAGTCGCCCCCTAGCCGCCGCTTCCACGCCCCCTAGTCGCCCCCTATCCGCCGCTTCCACGCCCCCTAGTCGCCGCTTCCACGGCCCCCTAGTCACCTCCTAGTTAGCCCGATATGAACGTAATGGGACAAGAAACTGAAGTACCTGCTGAACATGTTAGCTAATAATCGATGTGACCGACTAATCGGTATTGAATAATCGAAGTTCGATTAATCGGAAGGAAAGAATCGTTTTTTTTTTCAAGTAGGTACTTATTTCAAACGCATAATTATTAGCTTTCCGATGGGTTTCTTCGTCTATAGGTGACGACCTACTGTTAAATTACAAGGCTAATGAAGATAAAGAAATGCCAAAACGAATAAAATTGCATAACATAGTTGTTTATTATAAATAGAGGGTACGATAAACTGAACAGAACGAAGTGCTGGATGTACAAAAAAATTCCAAAAATTAAACACTTCAAAAATGTGAACTGAAAATTAAACCGTTCCATTTGAATGTTTCCCTACCACAAGGGGGGGGGGGGGTCTAGGGTTCACAAAACATTAATTTTTCAAATCGCATCGTCAATAACTTTCATTAAATGAAATTTTGAAACGGTAGATTATAATCGTAAAATCTAGACACCCCCCCCCCATCAGGGGTAGTTGTAGGGGGGGGGGGGGGTACCCCGGGGTTGGAGAAAAATGGTCGTTTTTTAGCTAGCGATTATTTCCATTAATCGATTATTATTACTGATTATTTGGTTTTCGAATACTTCAGGATTTGATGCATTCTAATATGCTTAAAAAATGCTTTCAAATCCTGATGTGTTCGAAAACCGATTAATCAGTAGCTAATAATATCGATTAATCAGTAATAATAATCAATTAATAAAAATAATCGGCAGATAAACATCGATCAAAATTAATCGATTAATCGGAGTCAAATAATCGATTATTTGATTATTTATTTGCATCCCTATTGGCAACCCTAATTTTATCCGACGCGTACATGTCGATGATTCGATGCCCTTACACGCGATTCAATGACCGAAAACGTACATGGAAGACGGTATACCGTATAGGGTTGGTCCATGTACATTGTCGGTGTACACATTTTTGTTCTTACATGGAAATCTGAGTACAAATCTTGGGTTTAGGAGGGCAGATAATTGAACGAAAACACCCTCAACAACAACCTGTTCTGGCCCTAATACGTAGCGGCCCCCTTATATTTGATCCTTTGGAACAATGACGTCATGAATGTGAAATGAAGGCTCTGCAAGGGCTTCTGACTAGGAAGAATAATTATTGAGCTTCCCTTTACACACCCCCAACGTTCCGGACTCCGGATGGTTAGTCTCTTCCAAAGAAAATCTTTTATTCCCAGTTTTGACGAAAGAGGGAACCCTCCCCACTGAATAGCCGACTACTAAGTAATATAAAGTAACGAGCTAATGCAACTTTTCTCTTCCTCTATCCTCCCGTTTTCCCCGTAGTCCCGCGCCATGGAAAAGGCCTTCATTTAATTACCAACTCATCCCGAGGACTCCCGTCACCACGCTACTTTTTACATTAATGAATAAATTCATGTAATTATTGTTGTAAATCTCGCCTTCCATCTCTTCGCACTGTCTAGAGTTTCTACAGCGGGGAAATTTTTTCCCAATTCTTACCTTTTCCACTTTTTATAACAGATGGGTGGGAGCAGTTCATTTATCACAGTTCTCTTTCTTCTTTGTTTTGTAGCAACTGTTCAAAAACAAATCCCCCTAAATCCCTCATGTAAATTACGAAAGACACCGGAAGCTTCGCCAGTAATAAAAAATAATTCGTGAAATAAATAGGTAAATTCTGGTTATTCAATTAATTGAAGTATGATAATCGGAAAAGTGATGAATACATGTATGATAATAGTATAACTTCACAAAATCGAGTATCTAAGTCTTTGGAAATTGTAGGCGTTATTAACACGAGTAATTGTGATCTTCAACGTCCTCAATTTACGATCTTCATAGAGAAATACATAATAATATGTGTGATAATATAATGATATATCATTATATCATTTGTATATATACAAAATAATAAATAAAAATAATGATAATATAATGATATACAAAATACATAATTATTGTACTTCGTACTTCTCTCAAATGGAGTTTATAGTGGGAGGAGCTATATTTGGTGCTACAGGGAAAAAACCAGCTTTTTGAGCTTTGCTGGTACATGTAATAGAAAAGAAAAACCCGGTCTTTATTAGCATTGTTGGTATTCACGGAAAAGCCGCCTCATTGAGCTTTGCCAGTTGAATTAATAAAACTGTTATCTCTTATTATACGAATAAATCCGCCTTTTTGAGCTTTGACGTTTATATTTGGAAGAAGAAATTCGTCTTTTCTGATTTTGATGTGTAGACTTGGATGATCTAGGAAGAGGCCTGTACAACCGTCGATTGAGCCTTTATAGCATAGTTAAATCAACACTGAGATTTGGAAAGAAAGAAGAATCAACTAATAAGAAATCGGTTTGGAGCAGAAAACTTCTCAGATGGTCTGTGTTTGGCCATGATTTGAATTATTAAACCGCCTTCGTTACTGTTAGTTTTCACGAATGTATCCCGTTCCTACCTCCGGCACCAACGGCGAAACCGAGGCTGGAGGAAGGAACGCGGTAACGCGGCTGAATGCTAACGAACTCGGCCGAGAAAGTCCAAATCAGCCCGACCAGCTCGAAGGGAAACAGAACGTAAGCTTCGTGAATACCAAGCAGAAAACGGGATTTTAGTAATTTGGATACAGCGGTATATCGCATATTCTGTTCCAATCGGGTTCCAACAACTAGCATAATTCCATGTACAGATTTCTCGTTTTAGTGTTGATGTAGAAGTAGTTTAATAGGTCTTATATTCCTGTCCACTTGTACCCGTTTAAACACAAATGAAACTTTTTTGTTTGTATTTTTGTTTTACAAGTCCATTGTAAATACAATAGAAATACAATACTGACTATTATGGATCACGTTCTTATGTGGGTCGTTTCAAAATTATGGGTCATTTCCTGTCACAGCTAAATGAACCAATTAATTTGAGGTCAAAAAGTGTATTAGTTCCATAATTAAAATGAGTTAATTACCCCATTTTCTCTCTCCCTACTCATGTCACAAGGGGTAGGTAAGGAATTTTTCAGATTTTCATGTTCCCACCAACCCATGTTTTATTACTGACGAAAACCTTTTTAGCTGCGGGATACTCTCTTCTACAATAATATCTTAGGGAAAAAGGAAAATGTATTTACCTACCAGGTTTTATGTCTGTCACACATTTTTTTTCTTTTGAATCACCCTCCCAGAACCCCTAGAATAGTGTTGAGTGTTGAGAAAAATCCAAGGCAATACTGCTTCACCACGTGTCGTTTTCATCCAAAGCCAGTAGTACCTTTCAAGAAGTCAACAAGTGAGGATTTTGCAACAGTATTTTAATACTTTCCCTCTCCCTACAACCACCTCATCAATTAAGGTACATATTTAATTAGTTAAATAATAAACAATTATTGTGAATAATGCTGTCATGATGTAGTGTTTATTATTTTTATAACAAAAATCTCCAACCTCTGTGCTGCATGACATGATAACCTCCAAAACCTCTCTCCCTACAAATAATCGAAACATTTGGATTCGTGGGGAGAGAGAATGGATTGTAGAGAGATACTAAGGCTTACGTTTTGTACGGATGGGTCATTGGATATCAGACTTTTTGACTCGGATGAATTTTCTGTGTATCTTCCTGAATGCGAGATTCGACAAGATTCGGCAGCCTTGGCAGAACCACCGAACCAAAACTCAACCTCAGGGCGAACCAAAACCATTGAGGGCTCAACCTCAGCTCAACCGCCTACACCGTAGTTCTACTGTGGAGATCGTTTTCTTGTTCTCAAATATAATTTTAAAGTTCGAATTTCCTTTGATTTCTCTCACCCTACAAACTTGAAATTTTCAAAATTCATATTTCCCAAACTATCCAATAAAGTGTGTGCGAATATGGGGGGAAAAACGCCAAAAAACTAGGTACGTTTTGTTCACAAAAAAAGTTGAGCTGGAAATGACCTATAATTTTGAAAAGACCCCTATCTACGTTAGCTTCGCACATTTCAGGCATAACTATGTGACATTTGCATGACGCATACGCGAGACAATAATTATTGATCCATTACACGAACATGGAAGGTTCTACCAGATAGGTAACATTTTAGCAGCTGAAGAAGGTTGTTAGGAAAGTATGGAGTGATTTTATTGATTAGTCCCTCGTGCCAAATTCGATCAATGAAGAATGCAGCCCGGCAAATTTTCTTATTATGAAAAGCATATTCGATGTAGGAAGTTAGGTGTTAGAGTTGCATTGGGCTCGAGTTTGATATTCGAAAGCCAAAATTCACACTCGTGCCCAATGCAACTCCAACGCCTAACTTCCTACATCGAAAATGCTTTTCATAATAAGAAAATTTGCAGGACTGTATTCTTCATTGATCAAATATGGCACGAGGGAGTAATCAATAAAAATGAGACTGATGCACGATAGATCAGGTTGAATAGGGTTAATATGAACACGGAACAGTTTGCAAGCAATCAGCTACAGCGGGGTGATGAATGGAGCTGAGCGGTGCTGATAGAGTTCAATAGCTACCGCCAGCCTAGCAATATTGCTATTTATCATGAGGACGACCTGGTGCCGAGATCATTTGCCGTGAAATCATCAGGTGGACCGCGTTACTGATAAGGGTGTTAGATTGAATTAAATGTGAACGGAAAGGGATGTATGCAGGAGGATGAGGAGCGATAATGGGCATTACACGATAAGCTACGAATTCTCAAAGCCAAATGTTGCAGACCTTCATGTCGATTCCCTCGACTGAATCCGAGTAGAGTACTCTTGGAGGATCTACTTGATGAAGTGATTAAATACCGTCAGGAGCGAATCCAGAGGGGGAGGGGGATACAGAACAGTTGAACGGGTATGTGGGATTTCACCCTTCATAATACGATAACATCTCATAGTCCCTTATTAGATAGTCCAGGGATCCTAATAAATCGGCCTATTTTGATATACATATTCCACGAGTTCAATTGGAAGTGGGCTATTGAGATAAGTGATGATATTGCCTAATTTCTGGTCCGATTATGGAAATTTAAGGGGTTCGAGGTTTCAAGATGGACCACAACCCGCACTGGTCTCATTCCAATCGAACGATTCAGGGATAGTTCCTTTCAATGTAATCTTGCAACTAAAGCAGTCTTTCTATCCCCCAATTCACAAAGGATAATAATGTGTGTATTACGAATTATTTTTGTAATATTATCTTAAGGCAGATTCAAATTACGTCAACCTCATGTTTGCTAATTGATAATAATACGCCAGAGTGATATCGCTCCATGTTCCAATGCCTGAAGATTATTATCACAAGATTATAGAATAGCTCAGAAAAATTTCCATTGCTCCTGGGGGCGCACCGCGGAGTAACCCCCCCCCCCCCCATCTAACCATCTATCAAACTAACACCCATGTAATCATGTCTACTTCAACACCCACCGATCAGTTAATATTCGACAGGTAGCCGGTAAAGTCCTAAAAAGACGACCTGGCGTATGTCGTACGCCAATCTGGCCACTATGTCCCGCCGCATCGTCCCCCGCTTCAGAGCACCAGTCGGTTCTACAAGAGCTCAGCGAAGAGGAAAACACTTCCAACAATGATGCCTCAGATATTATTTGTGAACAGGATTACGTGATCTTAAGTGACCATCAATCTCATTCAGAAATTGATGGTGATGAACAGAGGAAGTTGACAATTTTGATCCTCGGCGGCGGACGACGATGACGAATCCATTTTTGCACTTTTATGGTGCTAAACCAGATTTTTAACACTAATTCTCATGTGACTGATTCATACTCATTTCATGGCTGAGAAAGTTTTTTGAATTTTATTTTTTTCTTAAAACTAAACGGTTGTTAAAATTTATTGAAATTATTCCTCCCGTAATAATTGTTACGCAATAATAAATTATCATAATATATAACAATTATTAATATATAATATATCAATACATATACAACATTAAATTATTACATATAGAACATATTATAAATATATAACATGTATTTATTAATGATATACCTACAACAACATATTATTATAATATACAACAATTATTGTTACGAGAAAAACGTCTGGGATTCTTCTAAGAAAGAGAATAAAGTTGGACAATGCATTAAGGTTCGTAATTGAACAGTCGGGGGACGCAAAAAGAGGGTGGGTGGCCTAAGTGTGACGCCCACACCACCTGGCCGTGGAGGGTTAAAGTTACTTTAAATTTTCAGTTTCTTCCTCATTTTAGGCATGGTTTTTTGACAAATTCTTATATATGATGAAAAAGTTGTCAAAAAGACAATGCATGGGGACTGAATTTATTAGATTCGGTCCAGTTAGACCGAATCGAACAGTTTGTTGATTCATTAGATTGACAATGAATAAACATTTTGTCCGTTTTGGCGCTCACATTTGGTTCAAGTTGTAAATGTGCGGTTTTAGAGGCATAGCAAGGGTCTGGGGAAATTCAAATACTACCCCGGGAGTGCACTGAAGAGCTCCACAGTAGGAGGGGGATGGTTATGACGTAATATCGCGTCGTATATAACCCACTGGAGACGTTCCCTAAGTCTTGGAGAGAGACTTTGCTGACTCAGGAATTAACAGGCCTTTGGCGGACGGAGAGGCCCAGGATTGCTTGGTGAGGGTTAAACGGAGTACGGGAGAGGCCAAGGATTTAAATTAAATGATTTGCATTCACAGATTAGGCCGACAATCTGCTCCGTGGAATTATTATACCCTCTCCTATTCTCTTCCGCTGGTTTCTACCACTCCATTCCCCAAACGCTGCTCCTAACTTCGATCTAACCAAATTGCATTAATTTCTCAGCAATTCTCACCTCTTCATAATTGAGTATCGTTGCATAGATTTGTGTTTGGTTAGGATTTTGAGCAAAGGGACTGAGGTTAATTCATTCGACGGAGTCACCACAAGAAACGGTATTGAAATACTCGTAAGTCAGTATAATAATATTATGTAAGTACCTAGCGATATTGACGGGTATGATTACAATTTTGCTTTCCCATTCCCTCCAGGTATTAATGAAAAAAAAACAACGTTTGCTGATACATACTACTACTATTTATATCTTGTCTCTGAGTATCGAATTCCTTTCACCTCTTTTTCTTCATTATAATAAAGAGGATGTGAAAGAACTGGTTCTAGGATCGTAATATTTGGGCAAGTGACAACCTACATCTCCAGTTTTTGCCCAAATGCGTTTTTTTCGTCAAGGAACTCCTTAAGGAGCATTTCCAAGCGATTCTGACGTTCGTAGCGGCGAAAAGTGAACTAAAAATGTGTTTTCTTTTTTTTTAGCGTGTAGTGATCTCCCGAATCTGAAAACGTTGAAGAAGAAAAAGTGAAGATGTTTTTTGGGTCTCCTGTAAAGTTGAGTTTTTGGAGTTACGGGTTATCTCTCGCCCACCGTCGACATGTGAATATAATATGATTTCAACCGTAACTTCCGTTATATTCCCGACACCTTCGTAAATAATTCGATTTCAATGACATTTCCGAGATACTTGAGTATCTTGATCATGTGCAAAATTGAAATGATTCTAACGGCCATGTCCCAGATTTCATCGCCTGATTTTCATGAAATATCAAGCGGTTAGGAGTGGTGGTTCTTAGTAGTCGGATATGAATACAGTATGCGAAATTGTCTTCTTGAACAACAATTTCTTGCCATACAGTGGCAAGAAATGTTTTCTTCAATTAGGACTGTCTTGAAAAATTGGATTTTATATCAGGGAGATAGCTAATTTAACGCTCTTTCCAACGACATCGTCAACTTTTACTTTAAATATTAATTCAAGGGAGTTGGAGCCGTGTGACTGAGACAACGTCGCAAACACGAAAAAAATCTTGCAAGTCAAAAAAGTTTGTTTTTAGTTGAGTAATGAAAAAACTCTATGAGGCACTTTTTGTTGCAAAGTAGCTGTTGTCCCATGATTACTGTAGACACCCTGTATATTATGTTGTATTATATTAAGAGTAACTGTATTTTCAAGCATCATAAATCAAATTCGAGGCAAACATACGAAGGCGCTTTGATTTTAAAGAGTAAATTCAATTCATCCTCCTCAATGAATTCAATGCATATAAGCTCAGAACATCTCAGGCTTTTGGAATGAAAGCGGTTCGTCAGCCAAGTATATTTATAAACTGTATGAGTCTATATATCCTCTTATCAATATCAACAGTTAGCGCAAACGGGATATTCTGAACAGCCAATCCAATTAATCCACGCAGCTAATCAAAGGTCAAAGGGAATTAGATGAGTTAATTGATTAGGTGATATACCGAATCGCTTCAAAGCAGAGGACGTTCTGGATTGCATACACCCCAATCAGGTGTGACATGACTAATAAATTGATATCACACGATGATTACAAAATTGTATCTGATAGAGGCCCCATGAGCAGCATCCCTTGAATACGATGGCGTAATACCACTGACAGAGATTATAATTCGTATTTCGTTTGTATCTCATTTTTTAGCTACTCCTTTCGTGATATTCTTTCTGACTGATCGTGGGTTTCTGTACGGATGTGTATAGCAGCGTGATTTTACTTGTCATCCCCCCCACCCCTCCGAAAAGCCAGAAATCGGCAATATTGTAGTTGTCTGGGTGAAGCCCGGCCTTATTGCCCAAAGGCCACAAACGCAGGATATTAAGGATGGGGAATATTTAACGTAACCGCTTCACATAACCTAATACTGTCCACTAATCTAATACCAGATATTCTATTACCAGAAAACCCCCATTACTGGAATAACTGTTTTGAGAACTGGGGGGGGGGGGGGAGGCCTTTGAGGGCCTCTTTGTCACCGCCCATTCGGGATTCCGTGATAATAGGTTGGCTGGGGCTATTCCAGGTAATACCAGGTAATAGGTTACGAAAAACGAATGCGTGAAAGGAGTGCGATCATAACTGTAGGGCATTTACTCAGAATTTATCTTTTTCGATTTTAGTTCGTTTCTTAGTTGATTCTTTTTTTGGCTGAACTTTCTGAAAAATATAACTAAGAAGCCATGTAGGTACATACGATATTGAATAGGTAGGTACCACAATAGTTGAGTGATCTGGCTTCTGAAGTAGAAAAAATCACAGCTTGATATTAAATTCACAATAGGTAAGCATAATATGACCTAAATATAATCGTACTTCATTGTCAATACTAAATAAAGAACCAATATAAAAGAATGCATAAACAACAACAAAATGTTCTCAAATATTAACTAGAACTGAATAGTCAGAATAAAATGAAGACTGAAAAGCGAGGGAACAGCTCAACCTGTCGGAGATAAAAAATAACTTTGTTTAAGTTATGTATTTATAGTCTTTAATATTCATGAGGCGGGTAGACTGAGACAGAAGGACTTTTCAATGTACAACGGAACCCATCCATTGGAATTATCTGCGGTATACTGCTGTTGCATTCACACATCTCATCTTAGCGATCGCTCCACCTCTACGGTCCATTCATCTTGGAAACACTGTCAACCAGTTGTCGATGTACTGTATCTGCCGTGAAGAGCCTTTTCTTCAAAATTTGCCTTCCTTCAGGCGTGGTGCTGCTTTGGTGTTTGGACTGAGAAATCCTTCCTGTTGAAATCCTTTGCAACTTTTTCAAAACTCGATTGTACTTGGACAATGCTGCAGCCAATTTTTTATTTTCTCCCTTTTTTTGCCGAATCTCGGGAAGTTTCCGATCGATATACATACCTATATATCTTGCTACTTCACTGTTATAGATGTAAAATAGTGAAGTAGCAAGATTTCTTTGAAAATGAAATGTCTTCATTATGAAAAGACTTTGTGTTAAAATGAGTCTATAACCTATTTATTACCCTATTTGTCAAAATCCCCCCCCCCCCTAACTTTTTTTTGACATCGAAAGATTTCAAGAACACATCTCTTAGATCGTCTAGGAGTAGTGTTGTGTGTGTTGTGATGGCGAACAAAGATTATTTAAAATCTTGTCTCAGAATGGTGATGGAGGGGTACGTTGACCGAACGAATGTATTTCAATAAACGATTAGTGTAGATACGTAGGTACATCAATTGAATGAAGGTAGAGCAAAAACTGGCGAGGATGAGTAGCAGACAAATGCTTGATAATCTGTATTTAATGAGAAAAGAAGCGGAACGAATGAATCAAAAGAAGGCCGTGCGAGGGAGGAGATAAATGAAGGAAAGGCCAGAAATACGGAGGAGGAGGACATTGCAATGAGATTAGGACGGGAGGTTGATGAATGGGACAAGCTATTGGGCCAATCCACTGAGGTGAACCTAGCCTGATTGAGAATCCTTCTTCACCCCCTTACCAGTACTTGAAACGGACCATTAATAAGCAAGCAGTCAGGCTTTGCCTTCCCAGGCCCGGAAGGCGCTTACAATTACAGAAGCGGAAAACGCAGAAATTTCAAACCCTGTTCCTCTCGCTCTACCTTGTTTTCGAGGCTGAATGAGTTTACCGGCAATGGATCTTCATAACATTTCCACCTCAATTTACCTGTCACGATTACATTTTCACCGTTTCGTGTGGGAGACGGAGGGCGCCAGATGCGATTTTCTTTGGGACGGAAACAAATCCTTTCGCCGCTTTTCGTTTCTCATTTTATCCGAAAATCCAATTACGGACTCCTCAAATTACCGGACTGTTGCTGGCACCGTTGACGTTCCTTCAATCGTTCAATGAAAATACGTCTTTAAACGACACAACAATAATCAAATTGGGTGCATGCGAAACTGAGCATTCCTTAAGATCACCTATTCACATTGTCTCCCCGTTATTTTTGGTGCCATGGGGAGGCGAAAGAGAACCATTGACTTTTCATTCCATCCCTAGTGAAATCCTGACATGGAAGTCCTAATTGAGTCGAATCTTGGCCATGTCGACGGTTCTTTCCATTCCAAAATCATAACTCCAATTGATTCGAAGTCCAAATTTTTCTTTCATTTCTTCTTCGAGTCGAAATTTTCATCCTACATGAATAGATCTGTTTGAAATAAACGCTTTTATGATGATGATGAATGTTTGATAGAAGTTTAGATGATAGAAGTTTGGTTGGAAAACTGAAGCGGCGATCATTGAGCTAGTTCCCGGCATCCCCCTAGAAGACTAATGCGTACAATGTTTCAGCTCGTTGTTCCAACTATTTCGTATTGTTATGATATTCAGAGATATTATATACAGGATAGTGATCGAGACAGGAGCGTGACCTCAACAGAAAATAATAATAAGGCGTTTTGGATAAATTTAAAGCGTTTTATTCCCCATTCGTTCAGGCGCCCTTTTCTGATATTATCGTGAAAGTTGTAAGAAGCTTGTGTGTTCAAAGGAAAGTAGTGCTGCATAGTGAGACGAATTCGGAGAATACTGTATATAAGTATTCAGTATAGAAGACACCTGGAAACGGAGTTGAATGATGTGCTAGTCTCTTTTGGAATGGCTGTGGGAGCGATATTCCTTCGCCCCTTGGAATTTTTCTGTTTGGCAGTAAAATATTCATCCACTCACTTCAAGCATCACTTTAAGTCGCCTGTATCGCCGAACCCCTTTCTCTCCCGGCATGGCCTCGGCATATTTATTCAAAGGATCTGACGTCTATGAGCTAACGAAAACACACGGTAACATCGGCTCAAGGGAATACCATATCATGACTTAGTTAGTATTCCTTCCTGACACAACATGAACTCCAGAATCTGATCCAAATGATTCAATATTTGAAATTACAGATACAAAAAAATGAACCCAATATTCAACATTTTTTACGATTGAGAAATTCGCAGTAAGCCTTAGGATATTCATCAACTCCTGGTTGATATTTTTAGAATCAATGTTGAAAGAGTTCCTTCCTAGGTGGTTCATGAATAACAAAAACTACGCTGACGAAAATATATTATAAGGATATGCTTCGGACTGTGCTCATTAATGATGTTGTGTCCAAGGGCACCTACAACGAAGGGGCCTTTCTCGCCGCACTTGGAACATTTTTATACAAGAAGCTTTTTACCAGAGATCGAAAGAATTGCATACGGAGTGCTAGCTAGAAGTCGGCCTCCTTCAGCCCCAGTTAGTTCAGCTAAGGACTGTAACTGCACTAGGATCGGTAATAGTGGTGATAAATCTGATAACTAACTGCAAAAGGATTATGCCAGTTTAACATCATTAAGTCCGATAGCTTACCAGAAAACTTGGGTAAGTGATGGTTGGGAACTGCGGCATGGAAAATAAAATTTAATTTACACTTAAATATTAAAGTCGAGAATCAAAAAGTATAATGAATTAATATGACGAGTGCAATAAGTGGTCATAAGTGTTCTGAATAACGGAAGGAATCCTAGTTTCTATGTGAGTAGTAGCGTCTTCGAAGCTCGAATCAGTATTGGGACGTAACTGTGATATTCCGAAGAACCAATAATGTAAGGCATCTTTACAACGCGGGTTTCTCAACACTTGAAGTCAGGAAGCACGAAGACCAGAACATGCCGAAGATAGATGTGCACTCGAGGCTGTCACATGCGAAAGGGAAGTTGAGCTGGAATGAGAATGGAGAGAGGGTTTCCACACACAGACCTGTCTCGAAGATCATCTTCCCGCTAGAATTCTCACAAGGGGACGAATGATGGAGTGAGGAAATAACGGGGTGGGAAACGAGGAAATTCTCGCTAGCGTATGTCCGTAATGACCGTCGGAACATCACTCACCATTACAGCATTGCACTAGAAATAAAATGAACGGACTTGAGCCTTACTGAAGTGAAAATGTTCATTCTTGATCAGTATTTTCTAATTTATCTTGTCTCAACAACCAACAACATTGTGTGGCACGGAGAGGCAGAAAATTAAAAAAAGTTTCATATACAGGGTGTTTCATTTCGGGACCTATTAGCACTAGTGAAAAGATGTCCGACACGGAGGATGGCAGGGTAACACTTTTCATCCGATGAGATATTTTTTTGGTTTATTATCTTCGATAATGAACCATTGGAATCGCCCAAAGAAAAAAAATTTTTAACCCCCCCTCAAAATTTGTTAGTTTACGTTTCAAGATACGTAGATTCAGAAAATCTTTGCCCAGTTAACGTTGAGCTAAAATTACAAAATTTGGTTTCTGGGTTTGGACCAGCCCCACAATGATCCTCGAAACTTTTCATAACCCTAGGTCAAGGGGAAGGGGTTCAAAATGAATTTTGAAAATTTGAAAATCTCATATCTCGAAAAATTCATATAGAACGGTATGTTTTTTATTTCATATTTAGATAGAATTTGTTCCGTAGAATTTTTTAAGACCATCCGCAGCTTTGTACGACCAGCCGTTCGTTCACAATGACGGCTCAAAGATTGTGCCTCACAACACGATCGTGAATCAAACTGTTGAAATACAGGTCCATTTTCATACTAACAAGCTCTTAGGAACATCATATGGCTTAAGTGATGTCGAGTTTGTTGTTCTGAGGTGCGTTTCGTGCTACGGAAATGAAGGTAATTTCGAATGTTAGTTGGTAGGTACTTCTTTTATAGAAAAATTATTACCGACGTAGTATTAAAAACCCCAGAATTATATCGTATTAATTAATCATAATTAATAATAATTATTATTAATAATAAATACGATTTATTAATACCTAACAATAAATTATAATAATTTTCACTAGGTACTTGATAAAATTGTTAATAATTAGTGATAATTGATAATAATAATTAATCTAACATTTAGGATCTAGACATTTAGACCTAGTGATCTAGACAGAAGGGTGATCTGTACAAAGAAGATAATGAACCGTTGTGTCAAGAATTTCGTTTTCACGATGTATTTGAGTCGACAATTGCTCTTCTTGAAGGTCCATTCGAACTCAAATCAACACCTCGAGTCGATATGAAGTCAACTTTTTTTCGTTTTCACGAAGTATTTGAGTCGACAATTGCTCTTCTTGAAGGTCCATTCGAACTCAAAGAAACACGTCGAGTCGATATGAAGTCAACTTTTTTTCGTTTTCACGAAGTATTTGAGTCGACAATTGCTCTTCTTGAAGGTCCATTCGAACTCAAATAAACACGTCGAGTCGATATGAAGTCAACTTTTTTTCGTTTTCACGAAGTATTTGAGTCGACAATTGCTCTTCTTGAAGGTCCGTTCGAACTCAAATCAACACCTCGAGTCGATATGAAGTCAACTTTTTTCGTTTTCACGAAGTATTTGAGTCGACAATTGCTCTTCTTGAAGGTCCATTCGATATCAAATAAACACCTCGTGTCGATATGAAGTCAACTTTTTTTCGTTTTCACGAAGTATTTGAGTCGACAATTGCTCTTCTTGAAGGTCCATTCGAACTCAAATCAACACCTCGAGTCGATATGAAGTCAACATTTTTTCGTTTTCACGAAGTATTTGAGTCGACAATTGCTCTTCTTGAAGGTCCACTCGAACTGAAATCAACACCTCGAGTCGATATGAAGTCAACTTTTTTTCGTTTTCACGAAGTATTTGAGTCGTCAATTGCTCTTCTTGAAGGTCCATTCGAACTCAAAGAAACACGTCGAGTCGATATGAAGTCAACTTTTTTTCGTTTTCACGAAGTATTTGAGTCGACAATTGCTCTTCTTGAAGGTCCATTCGAACTCAAATCAACACCTCGAGTCGATATGAAGTCACCTTTTTTTCGTTTTCACGAAGTATTTGAGTCGACAATTGCTCTTCTTGAAGGTCCATTCGAACTCAAATAAACACCTCGAGTCGATATGAAGTCAACTTTTTTTCGTTTTCACGAAGTATTTGAGTCGACAATTGCTCTTCTTGAAGGTCCATTCGAACTCAAATAAACACCTCGAGTCGATATGAAGTCAACTTTTTTTCGTTTTCACGAAGTATTTGAGTCGACAATTGCTCTTCATGAAGGTCCATTCGAACTCAAATAAACACGTCGAGTCGATATGAAGTCAACTTTTTTTCGTTTTCACGAAGTATTTGAGTCGACAATTGCTCTTCTTGAAGGTCCATTCGAACTCAAATCAACACCTCGAGTCGATATGAAGTCAACTTTTTTTCGTTTTCACGAAGTATTTGAGTCGACAATTGCTCTTCTTGAAGGTCCATTCGAACTCAAATCAACACCTCGAGTCGATATGAAGTCAACTTTTTTTCGTTTTCACGAAGTATTTGAGTCGTCAATTGCTCTTCTTGAAGGTCCATTCGAACTCAAAGAAACACGTCGAGTCGATATGAAGTCAACTTTTTTTCGTTTTCACGAAGTATTTGAGTCGACAATTGCTCTTCTTGAAGGTCCATTCGAACTCAAATAAACACGTCGAGTCGATATGAAGTCAACTTTTTTCCGTTTTCACGAAGTATTTGAGTCGACAATTGCTCTTCTTGAAGGTCCATTCGAACTCAAATAAACACGTCGAGTCGATATGAAGTCAACTTTTTTTCGTTTTCACGAAGTATTTGAGTCGACAATTGCTCTTCTTGAAGGTCCATTCGAACTCAAATCAACACCTCGAGTCGGTATGAAGTCAACATTTTTTCGTTTTCACGAAGTATTTGAGTCGACAATTGCTCTTCTTGAAGGTCCATTCGACATCAAATAAACACCTCGAGTCGATATGAAGTCAACATTTTTTCGTTTTCACGAAGTATTTGAGTCGACAATTGCTCTTCTTGAAGGTCCATTCGAACTCAAATCAACACCTCGAGTCGATATGAAGTCAACATTTTTTCGTTTTCACGAAGTATTTGAGTCGACAATTGCTCTTCTTGAAGGTCCACTCGAACTGAAATCAACACCTCGAGTCGATATGAAGTCAACTTTTTTTCGTTTTCACGAAGTATTTGAGTCGACAATTGCTCTTCTTGAAGGTCCATTCGACATCAAATAAACACCTCGTGTCGATATGAAGTCAACATTTTTTCGTTTTCACGAAGTATTTGAGTCGACAATTGCTCTTCTTGAAGGTCCATTCGACATCAAATAAACACCTCGAGTCGATATGAAGTCAACATTTTTTCGTTTTCACGAAGTATTTGAGTCGACAATTGCTCTTCTTGAAGGTCCATTCGAACTCAAATCAACACCTCGAGTCGATATGAAGTCAACATTTTTTCGTTTTCACGAAGTATTTGAGTCGACAATTGCTCTTCTTGAAGGTCCACTCGAACTGAAATCAACACCTCGAGTCGATATGAAGTCAACTTTTTTTCGTTTTCACGAAGTATTTGAGTCGACAATTGCTCTTCTTGAAGGTCCACTCGAACTCAAATCAACACCTCGAGTCGATATGAAGTCAACTTTTTTTCGTTTTCACGAAGTATTTGAGTCGACAATTGCTCTTCTTGAAGGTCCATTCGACATCAAATAAACACCTCGTGTCGATATGAAGTCAACATTTTTTCGTTTTCACGAAGTATTTGAGTCGACAATTGCTCTTCTTGAAGGTCCATTCGAACTCAAATCAACACCTCGAGTCGATATGAAGTCAACATTTTTTCGTTTTCACGAAGTATTTGAGTCGACAATTGCTCTTCTTGAAGGTCCATTCGAACTCAAATCAACACCTCGAGTCGATATGAAGTCAACTTTTTTTCGTTTTCACGAAGTATTTGAGTCGACAATTGCTCTTCTTGAAGGTCCATTCGACATCAAATAAACACCTCGAGTCGATATGAAGTCAACATTTTTTCGTTTTCACGAAGTATTTGAGTCGACAATTGCTCTTCTTGAAGGTCCACTCGAACTGAAATCAACACCTCGAGTCGATATGAAGTCAACTTTTTTTCGTTTTCACGAAGTATTTGAGTCGACAATTGCTCTTCTTGAAGGTCCATTCGAACTCAAATCAACACCTCGAGTCGATATGAAGTCAACTTTTTTTCGTTTTCACGAAGTATTTGAGTCGACAATTGCTCTTCTTGAAGGTCCATTCGACATCAAATAAACACCTCGTGTCGATATGAAGTCAACATTTTGGTTTATTATCTTCGATTATGAACCATTGGAATCGCCCAAAGAAAAAAGTTTTTTAACCCCCCCTCAAAATTGGTTGGTTTACGTTTCAAGATACGTAGATTCAGAAAATCGAATAAAAAAAAATCCGTCAGTCCGCCGTACGCCGTCCCCCGTCCGCCGTCCGTGCCACAATTTGGTGCAAAATTTGGTTTCTGGGTTTGGACCAGCCCCACAATGATCCTCGAAACTTTTCATAACCCTAGGTCAAGGGGAAGGGGTTCAAAACGAAATTTAAAATTTCGTCAATGTCATATCTCCAAATATTTAACTGAACCGTGTAATTGTTAGTTCACTTTTGAATGACCTGAAAAATTACGAATCTTTTAAGACCAATTGGATTTTTTTGCGACCAGCCGTTCGTTCACAGTGACCGCGCAAAGGTTTAGGAAAAACACTAAACTTTCGCGTCGAAAACGGCCGTTATGTGACCCAACCCCCAGACGCCCAGAATAAAACTACCTTTTTTCATCTTCCCGGTAAACTACAGTCTAGAAATTTTGACCGTGAGTCGGGGATAGACCACATTGCAATATTCACTCGGTTTCTTGTCTGTAAAATTGTTTAAATAATACCTATTTGTTTAAACAAATTAAATTTTGATGAAGAGCTAGATACATACTTGAAATTTTAAATATAGGTCAGAAATGGATGACATTTCAATATTCACTCGGTTTGTATGACATGGTATGAGTATGGTATGGTATATTATTGTATGTATGATTTGGTATAATACAGTATGGTATGATAGGAAAGAAATTCGTATGGTATGGTATGAGTACGGTGAGAATATGGTATGGTGCCGATTTGCAATACAGTCTGGTATAGACAGAAGGGTGATCTGCACAAGGAAGATTATAAACCGTTGTGTCAAGAATTTGCAGAGTTTTTAAGATTAGTCACATAAAATAATTCTTAAAATTCTGAATTTCTGTAGTGACCTCTCCTTGCACAAATTTGCATCGCTTATTAATAGAACCGGGTCACAGTTCAAAGACAAACGGACATTTTGAACACGTACAATGAGAATTGTGATAATAAAAAAGATTTAACTAGAAGAATAACATGAAATCCGATTTCAAACTCATTTTTTACCTGACGAGTCAATGATTGGTGAAACCCAGACTTTCCTCTGAAAAACCACGTCTTTCTTGTTTCAATCGTCATTTTCTACCTCGAAACTGCATTGCAACATTATTCTGCTTATAGCATTGGGAAGCTGACATTTGGCGCAAAATTTAGGACTACAGGTTGAAATTATCATGCCGGATTGTAGGGGTCTACGAGCGTTTGAAAAAAGTGGCAATTTCTACGATTTGACAAATTTTCTTTTGACATTTTATGTCTGTGCTTTGGCACATTAAAATAAAAACTCTGCAAATTCTTGACACAACGGTTCATTATCTTCTTTGTACAGATCACCCTTCTGTCTAGATCACTAGGTCTAAATATCTAGATCCTAAATGTTAGATTAATTATTATTATCAATTATCACTAGGTAATTATTAACAATTTTATCAAGTACCTAGTGAAAATTATTATAATTTATTGTTAGGTATTAATAATTCGTATTTACTATTAATAATAATTATGATTAATTATGATTAATTAATACGATATAATTCTGGGGTTTTTAATACTACGTCGGTAATAATTTTTCTATAAAAGAAGTACCTACCAACAAACATTCGAAATTACCTTCATTTCCGTAGCACGAACAACAAACAACAAACTCGACATCACTTAAGCCATATGATGTTCCAAAGAGCTTGTTAGTATGAAAATGGACCTGTATTTCAACAGTTTGATTCACGATCTTGTTGTGAGGCACAATCTTTGAGCCGTCATTGTGAGCGAACGGCTGGTCGTACAAAGCTGCGGATGGTCTTAAAAAATTCTACGGAACAAACTCTATCTAAATATGAAATAAAAAACATACCGTTTGATGGGAATTTTTCGAGATATGGAATTTTCAAAATTTCAAAATTCGTTTTGAACCCCTTCCCCTTGACCTAGGGTTATGAAAAGTTTCGAGGACCATTGTGGGGTTGGTCGAAACCCATAAAAAAAATTTCGTAATTTTAACTCATTGCTAACTGGGCAAAGTGGCGCGGACGGCCTACGGCGTACGGCGTACGGCGGACGGCGTACGGCGGACGGCGTACGGCGGACGGACGGATTTTTTTTTATTCGATTTTCTGAATCTACGTATCTTGAAACGTAAACCAACAAATTTTGAGGGGGGGTTACAAAATTTTTTTCTTTGGGCGATTCCAATGGTTCATTATCGAAGATAATAAACCAAAACTCTGCAAATTCTTGACACAACGGTTCATTATCTTCTTTGTACAGATCACCCTTCTGTCTAGATCACTAGGTCTAAATGTCTAGATCCTAAATGTTAGATCAATTATTATTATCAATTATCACTAATTATTAACAATTTTATCAAGTACCTAGTGAAAATTATTATAATTTATTGTTAGGTATTAATAATTCGTATTTATTATTAATAATAATTATTATCAATTATGATCAATTAATACGATATAATTCTGGGGTTCTTAATACTACGTCGGTAATAATTTTTCTATAAAAGAAGTACCTACCAACAAACATTCGAAATTACCTTCATTTCCGTAGCACGAAACGCACATCAGAACAACAAACTCGACATCACTTAAGCCATATGATGTTCCAAAGAGCTTGTTAGTATGAAAATGGACCTGTATTTCAACAATTTGATTCACGATCGTGTTGTGAGGCACAATCTTTGAGCCGTCATTGTGAACGAACGGCTGGTCGTACAAAGCTGCGGATGGTCTTAAACAATTCTACGGAACAAACTCTATCTAAATATGAAATAAAAAACATACCGTTTGATGGGAATTTTTCGAGATATGGAATTTTCAAAATTTCAAAATTCGTTTTGATCCCCTTCCCCTTGACCTAGGGTTATGAAAAGTTTCGAGGACCATTGTGGGGCTGGTTCAAACCCAGAAACCAAATTTCGTAATTTTAACTCAACGCTAACTGGGCAAAGTGCCGCGGACGGCGTACGGCGGACGGACGGATTTTTTTTTATTCGATTTTCTGAATCTACGTATCTTGAAACGTAAACCAACAAATTTTGAGGGGGGGGTTAAAATTTTTTTTTCTTTGGGCGATTCCAATGGTTCATTATCGAAGATAATAAACCAAAACTGTCACGCAAAGTGTCCTCGAAAAGCGTTACCTACATTTTACGATAATTTTCACTTACAACCAAGCCGTTGCTAAGGAAATGAAACTTCTGTAGTTTTCATCGGACAAAAATCGTTCTCCATTCGATCGAAAGCTCTCGAATTATAACGCATTTCTTGCGTATCAAATTTTGTTCTTGGTATTTATGTCAGACTTATTATGTACGCACTAGGTTTGACGTACATAGTTCAGGTGCTCAAGCGTTAATTTAACACACTAGGTTTGACGTACATAGTTCAGGCGCTCAGGAGTCGATTTGACGCACTAGGTCTGACGTACATAGATCAGGCGCTCAAGCGTCGTTTTGACGCACTAGGTTTGACGTACATAGATCAGGCGCTCACGCTTCGTTTTGAAGCACTAGGTTTGACGTACATAGATCAGGCGCTCAAGCGTCGTTTTGACGCACTAGGTTTGACGTACATAGATCAGGCGCTCAAGCGTCGTTTTGACGCACTAGGTTTGACGTACATAGAGCAGGCGCTCACGCGTCGATTTGACGCACTAGGTTTGACGTACATAGATTAGACGCTTGGTCGTATAGGAAACTGGGATTCGTTGTTGTGTTATTGTTAGTTTTGATTTAGCCATCAGAGTGAATACGTGTGTGCTCCGAATCTTGCATATTTTATTTGTGTAATTGGTTTGAAAGTGATTAATCGACCATATCAATGTGATCAAAGATAAATTTGTTACTGAACGGTTTATTAAGATTGGATATGATTAATATTGACATAAAATGTCCCAATGTGTTGCAGACTCGTATGCAAGCATTTCATTACCTTCCTGAAAACTGCGATTTTATTTGTGTTTCAAGTAGATTTTTCACCCATTTTAGCGAATCAAAAAATTTTTGTTTTTTATTAGAGGGATAGGAAATTTTGTGTTCTTTCTAATAGCGTAATTAGATTTGAATTTTCATGTAAATTAGGCGAGTTATGGCCATTTTAGTGTGATAAAGTCGAAAACACGAAAACGATCTTAAAATTGGAAAAAAACTCCATTTTTTAGCTGAGTAAAAAAAAATTGCTATGAGACATTGTCGACCTAAAATTAGCTGTAGAATCGATTCCTACCCTGTGACCGTCACGAAATGAAACACTCTGTATATTTGACGCTCCGACGCTTTATTTCGTCATTGTCAAGAAATCAAGAAACGAAATTTGTTTAACAATCTTAATTTAATTTAAAATGAAATTTCAATTTCAAAATCTTGGAAAAACCTTAATTGTTGAGGGAGGTTACAATTTTTTTCGTGTTTAATTCCAATGGATGATTATTGAAGATAATAAATCGAAATATGCCATTCTCAGTCTAAAGCTGGATAGTGTTCAAGTTGGATAGTATTCACAAAATTGGTCTACAAATTATGAATTTGAAATGGAATCATGTGATGGCCCAATTAGAATTGACGTAAGAATGAATGAAATGAGAGTTGCTCTCTTTCTTCCAACAAGGCCTATTGCAGTGTCTTCTCTTTTACTCTTTTGGTTGGGTGAGGCACGTAAAAAAGCAGTGTAACAGTTGAGATGAGGAGATTCGGAGCCGGCAGAGGACGTGATAACGCTTGGAGAATTATTCATACAACTGGCGAGGTGTCAGATGGCAGTAGTGTGGACACAGATGTAGGAGACACCCCAACTCATCCCACTCACCTCGGCGTCTGAATTGCTAAATACCTTTCCTAACCCCCTTTCCTGACCCCTCGGTCCACTAGTACGTCAAATTGTAAATGGTCCACCCTCGAGAAGAGGTTAGCTGTGTGTAATAGCGGGCAAGGGGTTTTGTTTGTTCGCCGCCACTCTGCCCCTCCGGTTTCATCTCGCTCTCATCCTCACTCAGCGCGTGTTTCTCTCACAAACCGCAGCTCTCAGCGGAGTGGTAGGCAACACTTGGAGGTCCCTCTACACGACCCATCGCTGGCCCTTCACCGCATTTTCGAGCAGCTGCCAGATTCCACATACCGCAAAACAGATTCCTGTCCTTATCCCCAATTTACACGGGATGTCCTCTTTCCTTGGAATTGGTGAATTGCTTTTGACCTAAAAAGTTACGTCTAAAACTCATCTTATCCTTGAAGACTCGAATGTTACGAGCACCAAGGATTTAGCTAAAACATACCTACTCGTCATTTATACTTCATCATTCGAAAGGTTCGAAAGGTATCGAAAGAGTTCTTGCAATCCGAACCAAAAATATGTGTCAAACAACTGGGAAAAATACAGTCATGCAGCATGGCTATAAGAGCAAATTTTCGAAGAAATAACCGGTTGTATGTAAAATGTGATGATTGGAACATCTCATCCAAATATGGGCAAACTTAAACTTATTCAAGTATGAAGATATTCGGTTCCTCATATCACGCCTGTGATGAATATCCATATTCTGGAAGAATGAGCATTCTTAAGGTTATAAATGCGAATAATTTGATAATACTTGAAAACAAAGAGTAGAACACCCAATAATTTCATATTAATTGATTGGGTTGGTAGATTAAGACATTTTTCCTCCAAAAACCGATTTTCATACTTAAAAATTTACTTCTTCTTCTTTCTTCATTTCGTTTATATCATTCGTATGTTTCACTAGTCACGTTTTCTTACTAAACCTGAAACCTTGTATAGAAGCAGTGTATTTCTTCGATAGTCAGTACCGGATTTCATTCAAGGCCTTATGTACTCATGTGTTGCTGTAAGTTCATACATTTTACATGCTTAGAAGAGGGGAAAGAAGATTTTTCCCGTGGAAGGAAACCTTACAAGAAAACCGATTAGTGAGTCTATAGAAGCGCTAAGCTCATTTATAAAGGGTAGGAAAGAACCTGTGAATAGGATAAGAGATGCGATTTAGTGGGTGGTATGGGAGGGGGGGGGGGGGTGTATCAGAAGAGTTGAAGAAGGTAGAAACGAGTCGGTGATGTACGAATTCAGCCAGCGGAGCGTCTTTGAATAGAAAGTTTCGTATTAAAGTCACACCGCCCTCATCCTGCCGGTCGCAAAAACACACGTACCACGTACAACCGGTGAACGCGACTACCCGATCCTGGTTAACCAACATCACAAAACCTTCCTTAACGGACAGGTGGGAGGAGGAAAGAAAACTTTCGACTCTCTCGCTACTCTCTTCATTTCTGGTATGATAAGTTCGGATATCAGCAACTTCGGGAAACAAAAGTTCTATCAAACTTAGATTTTTACGTGCTAAAAATCGTGAATTTATTTGGTGATTCCACAAAACGTGACTCCACAAATAAGGTCTTGGGATTTGAGAGAGTACACGTCAAAATTTACTGTATGGATTTTTACTCTCCCTGGGTAAGCGGCATGCTAATTATAGCTACTTTTGGCCTTGTAGCAATATTCATTGGTCAAAATTCTGAAGTTTGCCTAAAAAGTTGGATACGGCAGCATCCGAAGCACCAAACCAACATTGAAATGTATTGAATCATTCTTTATGAATTGCTTATCAAATCTTTATCAAAATAGTAAATCAATTTTGAAGCACAAAAAAAAAAAAAAATAATAATAATAAAAAATAAAAAAAATAAAATAGCGCTGTTAATTGTACCATGTAATAAAATCAACGCTAATACTGTGGTTCCGACTCCAATGTATGTAAACAAGTGTTTAATAACTCGGGTACTGAGGGCAATAAGTCGGTTTCGGTGGGCAGCTCGAAGGTTGAAGATTGGTGAATTTTGTAATCGAAAACGTCGAGGCAAATAAACTCCAGTCTTGCGCTGACTTCGTCATCCAAATGCGCATTGATAAATCTATACAATCTGCCATGACCTCTTATTTCAGTAAGCAGTGTATGTATGTATGTTTTAATTGAAATGTATAATATCAAACTAATTTTTTTAATATTTCAAATATTTAGTATTATGTTTATTTGAGCAAATTCTGTTGACTTTGACGCGAAATACATACCTCTGTATGTACATACATGACGCTGTTTTCTAAATATTTCAATTTTTCTCCCATTTCGCTTAAAGTGGGCAAATGGGAGGTCCCGAGGTCAAGTGGATTCGCCTGTAATAATAAGCTAAATAAACATGAGACGTGAGAGGGAGAGGATTCGGGGCGAGTAGGGGTAGTCCCCACGCCACAAACAGGGCGGCCCTTCAGACCGCTCTCCCTACCCTAACTGAGCGATAGCGAAGCAGAGGAGAGTGTCATATAAACCCTGATTCCTTAGGAAAAACCACACAATATTCCCGGCCCTCAAACAGTCCGGAACCTTCTCTCTCCACATCACGAGTTCAACCACACAGTGTTGTTATCATTCCTTCTACCTTCGTAAATCAGAAAGCCTCACGGTTTTATTTGTGAAAAGAATCTACCGATGGTATGTTCTTTTCGGGGTTATCAACCTTAGGGAAACCGAGGTATAGAGCGCCTGCATCGGGATGTAGGTTACATATCGATGAGCGCCTGTCAGGGTTTCTTTACCTAGCGACTGGCTCTACATAACGGATTTACCAAATTGAAGCGCGTCGTATCGATGCCTCAATTAATAAGGGAGGTTTTAGCGCGTCGTGACTGATGAGAACCACCGCTATGCAATCTGAGGGGATTATTTTCGAATAGTGCGCTAGGAAACTCGGTAGCGAATGCAACTAAACCCGACAGGCTCACAAAACCTAGGAGTCAGAACATACCTCAATGGTTTATTTGGGTAATGAGGTAAAACATGGTATGAGTCAGTGGGTTACCCACTAGACATACTCGTACCTTCAAGCAGATATTGGTTCGTTTCACACAGTATAGTTCCACAGAAACTGAACCCCCCCACAACCTTACAGCCTCGCTTGACGTTAACGTACAAAAAGTCGAGAGTTAAAATTTAACTTAATACTTTAATACTTTTATAAAATTTAATACTTTTTCCATAACTTCACCCGTCGTTTTCATTCCCTCGATAACATTCATTGTCTGTAGGTAGTTTCTATTTGAAAGAAAAATACTCGTAGAAGGGTCGAGGATCGAAGTCACTAGCCAACAGGGTATTTTGTCAAAAGGGCGACAGAATCGACCCTTTCGTCAAGGTTCGTCGAGTTGACAAAAGGTTTCAGGGTAGTAATGTTATCGGGGATTTACTCCTTATTACTCGTAAAAACGCAGTCTACCCTTTTCTCCCCGAAGATAAGAAAAACTGACGGTAAAATCAACAGACAAATCGAACAAACACACTTCTTTCTCTTTTAGTGAATTTTGAATTAAAGCCGCTCGAAAAGGCTTTAGAATTGTTTGTACCTCTTCTGAACTTTTCAATAGTTATTTCATTTTAGCAATAGGTACGAGTACATGTTGATGAAATGCATCGATTCTATAGCGATCGATTGGGACATTCTGAATCTTTTTTATGGGCAAGTTTCTAAAATCGAATTCCAAGGTCCACTCGTAGCGTAATCAGACTTCGAGATATTTATTTACTTACTTCAAATTACTTGCAAATCTAGTTTCAGGATCAACTTGAAATTTGGTGAGGACCTTCTTCGTGTGGATAATAACGTTTTCCTGAAAGTTTCAAGTCGCTAGGTCTAAAGAGAGCTGAGTTACTTATTTAACATAAAGAATCCGGGTTTTCGCCCTTACTTTGTTCTTCCCCTTGTTCAGACAGTCAAGGGTACAGCCTCTCCACCTTCACTGATTGACTTGATTCGTTTCTACTTCAGACAGAGCTTTTCAAGATATTTAACCCATTATCTCAACCCAAAACATTTTAGAAAAAAAAGAACAGAATTTTTTGGCTAATATTACACCATGACGAGACTACAGCCTGGGTAACAGGACCAATCGAGTTGAAATTTGGCACATACCTTCATTATAATAATATTATGTCCCAGTGCCATTCGAAAGATTTGATCCATTTTCTCAACCCAAGAAAACTTTAGGAACGAAAAACTGAAATGTAGGGTACTTTTGGCCACATTAACGGGACCACATCTGATCTACTTGAAATTTGGTTAGGATCTTCATGGTGTGGATAATAGGAAAAATATCTGAAAGGTTCACGTCGCTACGTCTACAGGAAGCCGACTTATATCACTTCAAAAACTCCTTACCATGTTTTTCTTCTTATTCAGACGGCCAAGACCAGACTTGAAATTTAAGGTAAGACGTTTTTATTACTACACATATAATACTATATGTGTAGTAATAAAAACGTGGCGCCAAGGGAAGATTTAGAAATGGGTTCGGTGCTTCTGAGACGGTTAGGACATCAAATGATTCTCTTTAGATTCTCTTCAGTTGTAAGGAAAAGAGCTGGATGCCATAACTTTTTCTGGCTGCTGAAGAATGATATAAATATACGAGGATGATTTCTACATGGAGTGTTCAGAGAATTTAGAGAAGCTGGTCGCGTTTGAAAACGACCGCGGCAGCGAGAAACCCGTATGACGTCACGCGGTGACACCCACTTGCACCCGTCCGGCGATGTGAGCTCCCCAAGCGGAGGTTTCGTCCTGTTTGTGACGTCAAACTGTCACCTCGATTTTCGCGGCTTCATTCAATCTGCCCGCGGCGTTTTTGAAGTTTTCTCCTAAAGTTAATTTTTTTAAATGAATATCGCTGGGAATATACGTTACTCTTTGGCTGCACTATACAACAGGAGGATGATATTCGGAATCGATAATTGACGCAAATTCCCCATTGCTTCCAAACGTTGTCATAAACATAATATGTAGTATAATATCACCCCTACGTGCCGCTCTCTGTGAAGCTTGAATGTTGCTTTGAAGTAAAGTTAGCTTCTCTACCGACATTTTCGTATTGCGATGAGCAAACTTTGTGCGATTACTATGTTCTGAATATCGGGTTGTCGAGAGTGGATTTCCACAGAACCCGGTTGTCAAATAATAATCCTACTTTACCATTGAGTATAGTTCATAACACACTCATTATACTTTCACCTTGATTCTCCATCAAAGTACTGGAAACTCATTGCTGAAAATTAGTACACTTCTTCAAATGACGGGTAATGAGCGTAATGTGATCCTGAAAAAAACGTATTGAACGTATTGAACCAGCGCATATTCTACTTTTTATTCATATTGGCAAAAGTCGTCGTTTGATACACATTCTGGAATTAAATGAATAATACAATACAATATGGTTTATTCAAACTATTATTAATATTCGTTGTATTCAAGATGACAATTCATCATAGAACCCATTTTCTTCTAACAAATGATTCAAGGTACTAGTATTATAACAAAGCACTCAAGTTCGTGTGACTGAGACGTGAACCTTAAGGGCCAGTCTTGAGATATGGAGCTGTTTGCAGAAGTAACACCTTACCTCCCAACCTCGCCCTTGCCGACGCGATCTCGTAGCCCTTTCAGAACATTCATATAAGATGAGTGTACCCAAGAGAAATTAAGGAGCCCGTTCTGTTATGATATGCATTTCGAGAAAGATAGGATTAGGGTGCTCGCGTGGGCCTCCAGACGCACTGGAATTAGGTATACCTGAAGATAAATAGGTTCTGGCTGCCACCAACTGCAATTTTCAGCAACGAACTGCTCGAACTGTTCTCATGGAGCAGTATTCCGAATGCAATAGTCGCTTTGAAGGACAGTCTTGAAAATTAGGACGTTATCAAGTTTTACAATTTGTGCGTTTCTTTTATAAATACAAAAACTAATGCACGCGATGATTGTTAACGCAAAATAATAGTTCATATTTCAAGCGTAATAGAACGGTATTACAGTTACATTACTTAAAAGTGATTTAATACTTTGATGCAGGTGAACTAAGAATGGGAAGGATGAGGGGATTACCGCAACAATCGCATTCTATACAGAGGGCTACGGGCGAACCTATCAAGCCTCGTCACTTCCCTCTGCTATCCATAAACCTATACGTAGCAATTGCGAAGCAAAAGTCGAAAAAATGATTGTAACAGGCCTACAGGCAAGTTTCAAACAAAATTGCAGACTAGTTCCACAGGACGCGAGACACAGCTCGGGGATATTTTATCTATATGTGGAGAGGTTTATGGGTATAGTTGGTCAACAACCATCGACTTATGTCATACCGCTGGGTGTGGGCTAACTTTGTACATTCAATGGGCTGCAAAGCCCTATGCCTCGGATATATGAGGGGTGGGAACATAAACTAGCGAGCATTGTGACGAGCTATTCGTAGAGGGAATGGGGTTTGAAAAAGAGTATACCCTGCGAGCTGCACGAGTCGTACGTTCACATGTAAAGGAAGATTGGTGTATATTGTGTAGATTCAAAGCATCAAAATTGATTGGTAACTGCCTGAAATGTCCACTTTCCTTCGATATGGTAGTACTCTTTTAAGACACTTTCTCCTTGAAAAGCTGTAGAGATCATCGCTTCAATTCCTTCGAAAGCACTTCACAACTAATTAACGACAACAGAAGTGGAAGGGGAAGACGACCATCAAGTTGGGTAAAGTAGTTTTAATTAAAAAACTTACTTAGACCTGCCCCTCTCCAGATTGGAACCTCCCTACCACACTGACACTTTACCGTCTAGAGACTCTCCAGAGCACCTACGAATACTCTCGCAAGTGGTCATTCTACTTCTTTCAAAACGACTTTACTTCTCAATGAGTACCCAGTTTCTAACCCAGAAATGATTTCGTTTGGGTGGTACGCAAAGTTCCATCTGCAGAGGTCTTTGCTAGATTTCTGAGCCAGAATACTACCGAGAGGTAAAACCGAGAGATGCCGAGGTACAACTAGAATTGTGCAGTTTCTTCTGCGCTGCTCAACAATTTCTCTTATTTTTACTCGTATGATAGGGAATTCCATTTATTGATCCTAAATTGGAGCTGCTGGTAGAGAGGGCTCCACCATGAATTATTTTGTTTTTATTAAGTGGAACTAGCAGAATGCGGTACACCACTGTAGAGATAATTTCATTCTCAATTTGTGATTCATACGGACTAAAAATAGTTACTTAGGGTCCGTGTGAACGGCTGGTGACTGGGATTGGGATGGCAGCTGAAGTCGCCTGTTTGAATACCAGCACCGCTCATCCCGACCAGAGCGGTACAACAATAAGAAATCTTGAACGAATTTATTACAATAAAGAACTCCACCCCCATGAGAGAAGAACCAATACCATTCGCTACACCGGAACGCAGTCGGATACTCCACTTTTAATTACTGTGTTTATGATCCATTACTTTCAGTAAATAATTACAGTAAATAATTTTTTGCGGGTAACTTCTGTACTTGATTTTGGTTCTGAATAACTAATTTTTCATTTTTCCGCAGACTCGAAAAGGAACAAAAAACTCGTTATGACGAAGCCATGAGACGTTTCAATGAGTTTTCGCCTTTAGTGAAAACTGGGTTTTACCGTTCAATTTACGCTCATGTTGATGTTTTATTCAGAACTTGAAATTCGGGCGGGTTCGTTGAAACAGACCGTTATTAAATAACACTCTGTTTCAACGAACCTTTATCGAACTTTATAGCCCTACTTGAAATAAATTTTATTTCAAGTTGGGCGATAAAGTTCCTTCTCGGGGAGGAGACCCTCGCGGTCCACTGTCACACTCCTCTACTTGCGTGCGGGGAGGCGGTAAAGGTTTCACCTGTTTCACAGGTTACTTGTTGAAGTCTTGAAAAACACTCTTAACTCGATTGAGATTAGTATAAAAATCAATATCGCGCCATCTCAACTTTTTCTGTATTACTATTAGAAAACGTAATACCTATGTATCTCAGAATCTCCCTATTTAACATGATGATTTTACAACAACTCAATTATTTAGATAGTAAGCCGTCGCGAAACAAAAATAATAGCCTATCTAAAAAAAGGATTGTTGAAATATTTTGTTCGTCAAGATTACGTGGGACAGATGCAAAACAGCCTGAAATCGGCCGCTTGGAGCGCTGCGGTTCTCAAGAAGTTTCATTATGTTGGTAGTACCAACTTGTTACTCCTAAAAGCGTCAGCCAACCACCTTGCCGAATAATTTCATCGTCATACATCCTCTTTTACCTGACAATAATTATTCACAAACTGCCTTTTTTGTTTATTTTTTATAAATTCGGGTATGAGGTCAATTTCTGCCATTTTTGAAGCATCTTCCTTCGAAAAAAAAAAATTATAAAAACCCATTTATTGTACAAAGGTCTAATATTTTATCATTATAATAATTTTCTCTAGGTACTTGATAAAATTGTTAATAATTAGTGATAATTGATAATAATAATTAATCTAACATTTAGGATCTAGACATTTAGACCTAGTGATCTAGACAGAAGGGTGATCTGTACAAAGAAGATAATGAACCGTTGTGTCAAGAATTTGCAGAGTTTTTTCTTTGATTTGAAAAAGTTCTCCAAAATTCTCCATTTTTAATTATAGTGAGAAATGTTCCTCAGAGATCAGAAAAGAATAGATGAACAACTATTTGAGTGTACACGCTTTGGATAGCTACCTACTATGGGCTACCTACTCGTAATAGGAGAACATGGTAGATTAAGTTAACAATGTCGTCAGTGGGAGAATGGAAACAAAATAATGACTCAGAAAATCCGAGAAGTAAAAATAAGAGGTCCAATTAGGGGGAAGACTTATGTACTTCAGTACTTCCAAACTTATTTCAGCTCAACAGCGGAGCAATAGATACCAGCGCCATAAAAGGATTAGAAGTAATGAGGAAAGAAAGGGTCAGTAAAAGATCAGGGTGAGAAGGGGGTAGCACTGAAAAGAGAAGAATTAGGGTCAGTCGTCAATTCGAAGGGGGCAGAGAACGGCACCCTGGGGAACACCTAAAGGCCTTCTACGCTCCAGCCATTCTTTAATTACCCCACAACAATACCTTTTCCTCCAGTCAATTCCATCCTCTGCCTCGCCGTGTCCTTTAACCGGGTAATTTTGTTCTTCCCACGGGATCACCGCGAGATTTTCTAACCTTATCTTTTATTAAAGAGTTATCAAGAACACATTACCTACTCGGGAGTTGTGTTGACTTCGGACCGTTTGATACCTTTCTGGGGTTGTCGATTCCAGTCTTGTATAGTCTTAGTTCAAAGTTACGCTACTCACTGTATTCCTTGCGGATTGATAAAGTCCATTTGCTAATTGATTATATTATATCGCCGGGTTGTAGGTAAAAGTGATCAAGTGCATTTTTCGACATTTTACAGGAGAGCCTGTCAAATGTTTCGATCAGCTTGACTACTAGGAAAGTGTGGAATGCTTACTTAATATTTATTCAAACCCAAATGTTTGTCATGTATTGAACTCTGAAATACCATACCTGAATAACACTTGGTGAATACAGTGGATACAACGCCACATAACTGATATTTTTCAAGTTTTTGATGAATATGGTAATTTGACTACTTTTACCTGAATGGAAGTAGTGATGATTCAAACATGATCATTATGTATACACTCATTTGTTTATACTAAATTAGATCTAATAAATAATAATTTTCCAGTCTAAAGCCATTTTATGGTGTTCCCCAAGGAACAGTCACCAAAATAACAGTGTAAATATCTATTGGATAGTTTCACAATCTCCGCTGAAACATTTGATCATGTTTACCTGAAACACCTTATTACAAACCCTGCAGTAAAATGAACATCACAAAGTTGATCGAATTGAATTGAAAAAAACTTAATTAAATAATTGTATTATTTGAAAAATAATTCTATTATTTCCAGCTATAAGCAAAAGCCTCATTTTGTGAAAAAAGTGCACTTGATCACTTTTACCACTAACCCTACGATATTATATTATTTCAGTTTAAAAATCTAGCCCAATTTTTCTATGGTCTCCCGTAGGCATGGATACTCGCTGTGCTTCACCCAGGCTGTTTTACGGTAAATGTCAACCAATACAGCACACAGTTGGCTTGTCAGACCACTGTTCAACGAGAACTATTATCTTTGGGAACGGACATTTGGTAAACGAATGTATTATTGTAATGTGTTAATTGCAGTAGCGAGTCAATATAAACGTTGTTGTAATTTTAATTGAATTGCCGTCGGCGTTCCGATTATTGTGTTTATTTCAGTCTTACTCCGGTTTAATGAGAAAACCTCTCAATGTCTATTATTACTGATCATTGGCAGTATGTTTGCGATTGCATTCATAATCATGTCACGGTATATCCACCACCAGTCGAGTAGCTCATTAATTCAATATACCTACCTAATTAGTATAACTATCACTTACGGTATGACAATGCCCGATTTTCCCTAATTGTTGCTGAGTAACAGCTAATAACTAAGATAGGTAGCAGTTCATCTCCCATAACAACCAAAAAACCTTATAACAATAATAATAATAATTATTATTATTATTATTACATTACAATAATAATAATAACCGACTTTTGGTTGTGATAACACTGGCCAACAAAAAAAGGTGTTGTTTGGTGCTGAGGGTTGGTGTTGGCGTTTTCAGTGTGCTGAATCCAAATCTGAAACCCGCTTTTCGCCGTTAGGTCCAGTTTATGAGATACATTTCATATACTTCTTTTCTACGTTTTTTACGCTTGATACGTTTGTGTGTTAGAAATTGTACTTCAAAAAATCTCAGTTAATGTTTCATTTTTAATCTCTCTTTCTATGGGTTTTGAGGTGCAGAATCCGAATTTGAAATCCCCAAAATTCTTTTTCCATTCCACGGATAACAGCGATAAAGTTGACAAAGTACACACAAAAATCCCCAAAACCACGGTTTTATACTTTTTTAATTGCATTTTTGAAAAAAACTACGGCAGATAGAAAAATCTAGTTCCAAATTTCGATTCAACATGAAAAACCTTGGAAGGATATTTCTCTATTATTTGCCAAATCTATAAAATAAGCCACAAGTACATTTTCATGTGATACGTTCACTTTGTCCATTTGCGTGATGATTGAGGAACACAAAAGCTGGACATTGGTTCAACATGTTGATTTAATTAAATTAATTAGAAGATAATATATTTATGTTCATCATAATATGTTATATGTCATAATATATTATATTGATCAATATAATTGAGAATTTGTTTAAGCTAACTACCAAGTAGAAGGCAAATAATCTGCATTTATATATTAAATGACAATTAAATTGAACTAAAAACGGACTTAAAATTCGGATTCTGCACCTCAGAAACCATAGAAACATTGATTGAAAGTGAAAAACTAACTAGGTAGCATTTTTAGAAGTACAATTTTTAACACACAAACGTAGTTAGACATTAAGTATATGAGCTATATCTCACAAACTAGATCTGATGGCGAAAAAAGGGTTTCAGATTTGGATTCAGCACACCGAAAAACCCCAACACCAACCCTTTTCTCTCTGCACCAAACAAAACCTTTTTGTTGTTGGCCAGTGTAATCGTTGAACAACTTCGAATCGTTTGAGTTCGTATCGTCCGAATAGGAATAACTTTGACAACTAATTAAATCCAGTCTTCAAGGCGTGATTACTAATTGAGGAACAGATCCTACCAAGTAGGCCTCAGTTAAACCTAAGTATATGTACGCAGTTTTTTTTAGAATGATCAGTGAGTTCCTGGTAAGGGAATATTAATAATTTGGCACCTTTGCAGTCCTATAATCATCATATCCTCTCAATCAAAACGCAGCGGAATTTTGATACCCTAATCAGGGGCATTTTCTCTTTTCACGTCAATGTTTGTGAGGTTTATTGGCTCGTATAAAGAACTTGGTGACTCCTACAGCACCAGAACTCGTAAATTGTTAGTAGGATGTAGAAAATGTTGGACATTGATTCGATAATTTCTATAATTGTTTTTAGTTTCCAGCACGCACGGGACGAGTTTAGTGGGTGAATAGACACAGGATGTCTTGCACAGGCAAGGAGTTTCACAATGTTCTCTGCAGAGCACATAATATATTATAATATATTATATTTCACATAATATATTATATTATATTTCCTCCAATTTTTAAATGAATGTAAAGCTTACCTTCGACATGGAGAAAAATATATAACTCCAATTGAGCATCATAATTTTATGAAAAGTGTTCGAGAACTCAAAATAGGTCAGCGAGAATAATAGTGAATGCTCCAGTCCCAAAATGTATGCACAGGGACGATATGAAGAGACCAGGCTGCGGTAATACTGGAAGAAAAGGACCCCAGAAGGTTGCGGAGCGGAACGGGAAGGGGGTGGCAATTTGAGTTATAGTTTGTGACGGTATAAAGTATACGGGGAAGCGCTCGCCCGTTGGGCTCTAGCGATATTGAAGTATAAATTTTGGTGTCGGAGGACAGGGGCGTCGGATTATTGGCTGTAAAACAAATAGCTCCGAAAGTGTTATACGAAGGCCGAGAGTGTGGAGACCTTCGCATGAAGGGCGGTCCTTGCACTTCACGATCGAGTTGGAACTTCGCTGTTTCTCTGATCCATCATTCGTTGCAACTTGTTGCAATATGTTGTAACATTTTGCAATTTGTGTTTCCCACAACTCCTTCACCAAAGAATTACGCATATATTTTACGAGGTATTATTATTTTTTAAATCAGTTATAAAGATTATTGCAGGGAGTGCTGTACATACGCCATCTTTTGCTTTCTCGCACTCAGAGGTACCCATAACAAAACATCGTACTGTGCTATATTGATGACTTGAAAATTATGACACCCTTTCCGATTCTGTTTGTATGAAATGGTTTAGCTGATCCCAGGCTAACTGATGATCTGGCCGTATTCACAAACCAAACTAAGTGTGACCTTTACCTAGGTACAGCTGGAAAGTGCAGCTCGGAGCAGTACTTAGGAAAATATCGCTTTCAGGGACCACAACTTTTACTTAAGTTACACTTTAATCAACCGACCTTAGTGCAGCTCCCAACACGGTGCCTGACATTTCCAAATATCTAGTATTATATTTTCACGTAGAATTTCCTGCTTAGTATTGCAGTATATTCATTTCAGTATATTTCAATTCATATTCCTTTTTATATTATACAGGGTGTCCCATCTAAACGGGCCCATCGGGAAATTACAGCCTTGCGGTGCGAGCTATCGAAAAATTGAACTGGACCTTTTTCATAGTATTTTAACTCAGCTTCACGATGCCGAAGTCCGATTTTTATTTTTCCATGTTTTAGGGTCTCAAATCATTGATTGAAACTTACGGTTTCCTCTTGACCCCCCTTTTTTATTGCTTTTTTCGATTCTAGGTTGAATTTGGAACAGAAAATGCCTCCTTGAAATTATTGTTTTTGGGGCTTCGTTTCTGAGTTATTCCACTTTTTGCGAAATACAGAAAATCGCCGATTCCTTTTAGACGTTACCAACACTTTCTTACTATTTTTATCTTCGATTTTTTTCACCACAGTTTTGAAATCAGCATTAAACTACCTTTCATTCAGTGTGGTGAACATCTCAAAAATTGAAGAAAAAATAGTAAGAAAGTGTTGGTAACGTCTAAAAGGAACGGCGATTTTCTGTATTTCGCAAAAAGTGAAATAACTCAGAAACGAAGCCCCAAAAACAAAAATTTCAAAGAGGCATTTTCTGTTCCAAATTCAACCTAGAATCGAAAAAAGCAATAAAAAAGGGGGGTCAAGAGGAAACCGTAAGTTTCAATCAATGATTTGAGACCCTAAAACATGGAAAAATAAAAATCGGACTTCGGCATCGTGAAGCTGAGTTAAAATACTATGAAAAAGGTCCAGTTCAATTTTTCGATAGCTCGCACCGCAAGGCTGTAATTTCCCGATGGGCCCGTTTAGATGGGACACCCTGTATTATAATTGATAAATCAATAAATAAATGAATTGGGAGATCAGTAGAGTGGTTCATTATGGATAAATCGAATGGATGCATAACAGATTGTGAGAATCAGAAAATATCTAATAACTATAGCTGACGTTTCGATTCTTCCGCTATCGCTTTCCACGCAGCTGCCTTCTCTACCAATCGCATTTTTATAATGGGTGATGACTGATTTTAAGAAATCAGTCTCTTCGACTAAGAACGCGGGCATCCTCATGCGCTTCCCCATTTTAAGGAAAATAGAAACTCAAAACAAACCAAACAAAAACAAGACTAGTTTGACCAGACGCGTTTGAAAAATTCAATTCAATAAGGAAAAGAGCAAATCAATGGATGGAATTTGTGGACGAAAATAAACAGAGAGCCAAATGACAAGGTGAGAATGCCGTTGCTGGCGGTTACCACGAACGAAGTCGTCAAAAATGCCGTCTCCTTATTGGTTGGCCTAAAGTTTGTAGGCAGGTCGCACTTAGTGGAGGAACTTAGTGGAAGGGAATAGTCGAACTTCAGTTACACTTTGACGCAGCCGAACTTCATGGTTTGTGAATAGCATTTCTTCTCTAAGTGACACTTGAGACACAAAGTTGAACTAAGGTTCTCCTAAGGAGAACTCCTAAGAATACGGCCCCTGTCTCTTTTCGAGTTGACGTGATGCCTGACCCAACGTATTGTAGGTCTATAGCGATATTACGCACCGAGTGGGAATGGCTCATGTAATGACAGCGATTGTGTTCTCCAACCAGGGTTCCTAATCTACGAGGTATTATGGGCTGAGGTCATTACAATGTTAATGGACGATCGTTAGGTACCAGTCGGTAGACATAACTTTGCAGCACTACCAACTCCCCTCTGACATTGAAATGGGTTTGTTACCGTACATTTCAGATTAAAAATTGTAAATTCGCATCGAATCAATCGCTCATTTCTACCCCTCCTGATTCTCCATCCCCATCATTTATCCAGAAAAAGTTCTTTCCGAGCCATCAGATCATTATTGTTATCAAGAAGGTGGCGAGGGTGCAACATTAAAAGTGGTGATTCATCACTTGAAAAAAAGAACGAACAAAATACCAGGGGGAGAAGCCCAGAAGAAGGAACGAGGTTTTTCTCTTTGTATAACAGATTCGTATCGGAATAAGCTGAAGTAATAATTTCCGGTGCATTTTCTCCTTGTGTTTCGGTATTATGAGTTCGACATGACGCACTGAGATGAAGTTATTTCTCAAGCTGACAAAGTCCACTTCCAAGACGAACCTTCAACATTGTTCAGTCAGAAGTTCAGTGATATCGAATCATCTGAAGGAGTAAACGACTTGATTGAGGTTGCTTAACCGCAACAGCTACTGGTTTCCCCGTCAACTTGAGCCAGCAGGATTAGAACAATGACTAGAGCGGTGGGTCCCGAGCGGTGACAAAGAGGGTTCCACTCACAATGAGCGAAGTACTCCCTTCAGCCTACCTACTTGGCCATCAGTCTTGAAGGGGCTTATCAGAAGGTCCGCCCTCTTCAACAATATCGGCCCACTCAAAGGGCTTCCCGTCTCAGCCGCTATATCGAGTCCATCATGCTGTTCCCGAGTCCCTCCCTTCTCTCTCTGGACCCGCGTTTCACGGTCCCTGAGGCTTTTGAAGGACGTAGGAAATGGGACAGGCTTCGACACAAAGGCGTCACTGGACGGGTAATGAGAACGAACTGGGCCGAATGGGTCAGATGGTCGAACGGCTCACGTGCCATTGCTGTCAAGAAATTGTGACTCAATTCAAAAGAAACACCCGAAAATGGTGTTCTTGGTACCTACATCAGTCGCTAGATACATTTCATAATTTCAAATTTTATCTGGTACATACCATTTTAATCCGAGCCAAATCACGACTCGCCATCTACTCCATAAAACGGAGTTCTAGCCAGCACAAGTGATAAGGCCATATAATCAGACCTAGTTGCGTTATTTCGACCAGAAAATTTAGTACCTTTGATGTGAAACAGAAACAATTTGTTAATTTAATGAAACAGGAGGAGGGGACTGATGTCATTCATCGATTAGAGACACACCTTACTCAGGAAGATTAGTAAGATTGATTGATTGCTTGAATATCTTTTTATTGATCTGCCCACTCTTCCTGCTAGACAGAAGTAACGTAGTACATAACATAATACATCATTTAGTCAGGTTAAAGCAAATGTTTAAATAACATAAAAGGACAAATTCATTTCTTTGATTATTTCTAAGTAACAGTGTATAACGAAAAAGGTCTTACTTCTTCATTTATCCTAGCCAGCAGTTGCTCCTGGTATAACGCCTTGAACTGATTGGAATTTTTCGCCTTATGAAACAGTTCCGAATTACCACGTACATTTGAATACTTTCAACTTCGAAAGACTTTGCAAATTGGTCAGTCGTCTGCTTAGGTATTTGTAACCTATCTTTGCTCCCTCTAGTCGCTAATTCGTGTCCTTTTGTACCTTCCGTGAGACGTTTTTGTACCTTTCGAATAAATACCTTGGTTTTTTGTCGTCAGCACTTTGTACAGCATCATTGCGACTTTCATCTCCCTTCTACCTTTAATTTTCAGCCATTTAATTTTTTGATATTAAGGTGTGATTTTCAAGTTTTGCATTGAATATGAATCGAACGGCAGCGAACTCAACATGACTTACCCTCTTAAAATTGAAAACACAGAAATTGAATATGAAGAAGAATTGAAAAGTTTAGGCAGGTATCGTTATTGACCAAAAAATGAAATGGAAGTCACAGGTAAATGTGAGTTGTAACAAAACGTTTAATGCTATATATCATCTAAGACAAATAGGAAGAGACTATCCCCAGCACGTTAAAAAACCACTAGTCCAGGACCTGATCTGTCCAATTTTTTATTATGCTGCTACATGCTTCACGGACATGCAAGAAGGCATGACCTGGAAGCTACAAAAAGCACTGTTAGTTAATTTTAACGTATTGTGGTTCATAGATCACTACCTACGACCACTCATAACATCACTTTAGCGAGATGTAACTAGATCCAGGGGTTTTCCTTTTCAGCCTTCGTACATCGCCGCTGTCGTCCAGAAGGTTCAGTACTTCAACATTCCTGTGCTTGTGGAGACGGTTCTCATGGTTGCTCGATTTTTAACACAACTTCGTTCATCATGTTGACTTTAGGATCGCGATGGAGATCATCCGTTCGAACATACCAGGGGGCATTAACTATGCTCCTGAGAATTTGGTTTTGCGTTGTTTGGATAATTTACAAGTTGCTCCTCTTAGTGCAGCAGCCCCATAACTGGCAGCCGTAAGCCCAAATTTTTGATCACTTGTTCGTACAGTAGCATTTTTTTTATGTATAGGCAGTTGGGATTTTCTCCCAATGAGCCAGTACATCTTCTTGAATTGTAGGTTGATTTATTCCTTATTTTCGTCGAGACTTGCAACCCCCACCCCCCGGCTGCAGCAGACAAGAGTTTGGCCTGACATAAGCATGACATAGTCTGTCTAATAACGGTTATGTTTTTGATTATACAGCTACACGTTCTCACTTGAGTTCTTCGAAAGGGTTCACTTATTAATGGTCTTTGGGTGGAAGGGGCCCGTTCCTGGAGCCTGGCAGAGTAGCGGCGGAGGGTAGAAAGCTAACTTCAGAGTTAGGAAGCATTAAGAGAAGACTCCACTTTCCATATCTGATCATCACGGCCGATTTAACCCGGTTACGCTCGACTTGGCTTCGCGCCGCCTCTAAAGGCGAGGACGACTGGCGCACAGAGCACGGGACCGGGAGGGTAGTTCTCGAGAAGTAGCAAGAGGAGACGCAATTCTTTTCCAGATTCACAACTGTCTTTATCGGGAGTATTTAGAAGGGAGGGGGTGTGAGAAAAGAAGTGGAAGACTCTAATACCTTTCCAACCCGACGGCTTTCTAATTCCATCTTCATTCTGGCGAAGTATCAACATTGGTCGGTAGCTCTTTTTTCACATTTTCCTGGTACTTCTGAATCTTACTGACGTCAATTCCATAAGCCGGTTACACGGTATAATGCCTCTCATTTTGAAAATGCTCCAATTAATTCAACTGAGTCCAAATAAACTTAACAGTTTCTCCGAACATTCATTGTTTTCGCCGTACCTGAAGTACCAAAATTGATGGGAGTTAGAGCTCACACGTCCCACAGTTCCGACAACGATCCGTAGAAGATTAACTTCTTTTGCAAATACGTTCAATTAATGAGCGGAATACTCTTCACAAACGCAAGGCCACAACAGTCTTTATTCTTCATATTTCATTAAATTTTACACTTTACGGTATAGTACGTAAATTTGATGAGCACGAAGATTTTACGACCACTTCACTGATTTTCAACATCACTGCTAATTCTTTCAAACTGAGGGATTATAAACTGAGAGTTGAAGAAACCCTTGAAGGAATTTCCGGAATGTTTTGTGTCTCAAGTGAAATAAATAAAAATAATAACGATTGTCTCATATTTCGGATTTCAAGTGAGAAACCTCGAATTTAGACGTTTTGAAGGTTTTTGAATCCATTAGTGCCTTTTAAATTGGAATTCAAATGTCATATTTTTGCACATTTTGGTTGATGGCGCATATTTACTCACAATGCTCATATATTACATTATCTACATATATTTTCAAGAAACACGCTTTAAAAAAACTCCCAAAATATTTACAGAGTTAATCGACCTGACGTGGCCCAATTGTATTCTTGGCAGATGGCACTAGGAGTTCAGTAATCTTATATTATGATAGTACTTAATACAAGTATAGTCGCAGCTAACGTAACTTAAACACCGTTACAAGTACCCCTCTTAGTTATTTTCTAGATAAATCACTGACAGTGCCGCCATCAAATTGCCTCATTTAAACTGAAGCTATTGCCCCCAACATTTCATCTCAAACGCCATCCTTCTCCCGTTATTGGAATCGATTGAAAGAAAATTTCCATTAAATCCCTTTGTCGGTGACTTTACCTTCGAATATCGGCGGAGCGGCTTCATGAGAGATGCTTCATAAATTATGCATTGATTTACTTCATCCCCGTCCAATTTTCTACTCGATACCTCACTTTTAGTGTCAACCAGTCATCCTGATCGGTATCAGTCCCATTTTTCATGAAAATTGTGAACTCGTGCGTCACTGTAATCGAACTGCAGTGCGAATGTATTGATGCCAGAATAGGCGGACATTTTACAACGTTGGAGGTTTAAATTTGCTGTGTAATAAAATCAACATAATTGAGGTACCTGTAAGTGGGTGTCCAATAAGATCCCGTATAATATCGGCACAATAATATCAACTTCCTCAAATTGAGGGGTTTGATTTGGAGTTCATACCTCAGCGTTTGGTAACAATGTTGTATGCGTAAGAGAAATGAAAATTGATAAAAACCGATTCGTTATCTTGGAGATTAGTTATAGAGTCCAGGTTTATTACAAGATGCAGTCCAACAGACTGAATAATTATAATAAGATACCTTTGCATTACTCTTCAAGATTAATTATTAATCTTAGAGACTAATGCATAGGTATCTTGAGGTTGCATAGGTATGTTCGAAAACACCAAGACAAATCTGAAACTCGTAGTTGTGTTGCTGACTACATTGTTTACCCTCATATTTCCATCCTTTACAGCTCATCTGCCACTGGAGGTACGTGTGTCTGGTTAACATGAAACTACTCTATAAAATCTGACGATTCTAACGATTGGTGAACGATTACCGTTGGATGTCAAATTACTTAGTTACGGATTGGTTGTACGTGAAAATCATGCTGAAAGGAGGATGTCACAAAGTCGTTACACAAAATCGGGGGGAGGCCAGAGCAAAGACATTTCAAAAAATGTCAAAAACATGTCAAAGACAAAAACTTTCAAAGACAAAAAATGTCCAAGACATGTCAAAAACCTTCACAGAGATCGATAATCACAATAGAAATCTGATTGATTTGAAACTTGGACATAAAATGGCGCGCGTTTGTGACGTCACTCACCATCGGCCTTTCAGGAAGGGTAGCTACCGTTTTTGGGTGGTGCGGTGGTAGCATTGATTTAATTGCGCCCCGACCCATCGGATGTTTCAGTGGTACTGACGTCACCGCACGCTTTTATGAACGTGATTATATTTCTCTACCCATAAAAATTAGGGCAAGCTGACGAATGGACCATTCGGAATGGTTCCCATTTTCACGTTTTTTATGCGATTCTCTATCAATAGAAATTCTAAACAAAAATCGTGCGCAGACCCCATTAAACCCAAGTTTTGGTGGACTTACAATTCTCTAGTTCCTTCGACTCATATTTCTAAGTTTCCCATTTGTCCAGATTTTTCATCTGGTTGAGAAGATTTGAAGTCGAGAGATTCCAAAGAGAACACCGATTAGGAAACGCCGAGTCCGGGTATAAAGACAGCGGAAAGCACGGGTGAACAGAGATGGAGGTTGGGCGATTCCGAGCACAACTATGCGAGCTCAGTATAAAAGTTTAAATCCAATCAAAGCGCGCTTCCTTAGACAGTTGAAGAGGCTGACTTCCCCTTGATCGGAAATTCTTGGCGTGCACGTCGTAGCTCCTACCAGAGTTCAGTCTCTGAACTATGTGATCTTTTTGAAAGGCGATTCTCCACTTCATTCGTCTCTGGAGTACCACCTAGCATGTTCTGCATTTCAGTTGTAGAACTACTCGATTCGATTCCTTTTGATGAGATTGATCTCAGAAGGGGACGTGAAGATGAATATTGGTTTCAATGAAAATGACTTGGCGAACAAATATTATGTGTAGTTATAAAATGGATCACAGTATACTGAAGTGATTATACGTTGTTGTGTTCAAGAACGTTTTGAATATAACCTTAGACTGAGAGTTAGGTGGAAGAAACTGCCTTCATTGAGTGTTAATTCGATATTATCCCAAATAATCGAATCAAATGCGAATTATCCCAAACATACAGGTGAGCCAGAAAGCAATTGAACGTCCATGAATATTGTTGAAATTTTGATTTCTTCCGTGGGGTTGATCGAATTACTGATATAAACTTGTGAAGTTTATTTAGTGCACCGATCTATAGAATACACTACACGGTACAACTTCTGCGAAAAATAACAATTTCACTATAACTTGGCAAAGGTAATCCCTGGTTCCAATTCTTGGTTCCAAAACTAATAGTGAATATAAATTTCACGGAATATATTAGCACTGTCTCAATATTAAGATGATCTTCAGGGAGGGATGAAGGAAAGCAGCGACAATAAACGTCTTTGTTTTACGAGTCCGCGCCGTTATGCAAACTCTGAAGGGCCACAATTCAAACAGATTCCAAATCATTTATTCCATTGTAAACAACCCTTCTGGAATTCAATTAAATCTCTGAATTACATTCACCTTGGTCATTTCAAGCTCTTCAGACGAATCCATTCCACGAAGCTTGATAATCACTCCCAGGAATTACTTGAAATAGAACTTCTCGTGAACCTGTCACATTCATGAAATACTAATCAACATTAATTACAATGGCAATGAAAGTATCTGATCCTTTCGTCGTGGTTTGAGATGGGAGATATCCATCTTCGTTTATTAAAGCGCGTCTTACGAGGTGTTATGATCGAGACTTAAAATGTCGGATTTGTAATGAATGGTTTCCTGAGTACCCCTTAAGCCCGGGGAGGTTGGGCTATTTCGCCCCACCCAGAGGGGTATCCTGTTTTGCTTTCACAGAGCAGGTACCCTCTAAACGGTGGAATCAAAAACACGAAAAGGAAACAACTTAGCAAACTTACAGATTGTCGTATTGTAATCAATTCTGGACAATTAAAATGTTAGTCCTCCAAAATGGACATTTCGATTCGCGACATACGATTTTGACCTATTAGAACGCAAAGCGTGTAGGTCGGTTTATATCCACCCTATGGCAGGTAAATGGTAGATATCCGTCCTACTTGCCACTATAACTCCGATTCTATCCATCTGTTTCCGATTACATTTTGATGGGAACACACGTGTGAAGTTTCTAATCAGTGAACTTGCAAATTCAAATGATTTTGAACCGAGTTGTTATTGGTGAACTATTCGACCAATCAATAGTATCTCGTATTCCTTATACCTTCTTGGGTCTGGAAAGTTAGATGAATTCACCTCTCTCACAATAAACAATTCAATCTCATAAAAACGTATCTTCCGCACCGAATAATAATTTGTTTCCGCTTCTTAATCGAAATCCCTCTCCGACCGATAGGAAAACATTCCAACCTTCTTAGAGAAAAGTTCTTTGTGAGGGTTGAGAACAATACAACCTTCCTTATATCAGAATCCCAGACACACTGACGAACTCTTTTGAAGACTTAATAAACTCATTTAGAGAGAAGACCTCTGATCATCAAAAGCTTCCCCGATAAGAATTCGATATTGTAGAAGGGCATGAAGAGGCGAAATCTGTTGTCGAAATGCTAGTCGAGATCCATTAGCCTGAATTAAAAGAGACCCTCTGAGGCAGATGGCTCCTCAAAAGAGAGTCATTAGAAGAAATTGTGATCCACACTCTTGATAGCCCTTTACGGCGTCTAATTTATCAAGCTGATTCTCCGTTAGAGTTACCCGGGAGATAATTGAAAAGTCTTCAATTCATGAGTCGTTATCTACTTTTTCTTGCGCAACTTTCCTTGTAATCCTGGCTGCAACAAGAAGTGGAGGTGCTCTAATAAAGACAATAACGTCGCTGGAATTAAAAAAAATTACTCTACCTTGATGAATAGTACCTAATCTATCAAACTTGATATACCCACGACTCAACAATTTACATACAGGTTATCGTGGTTAATGGTTACGGTTTTACGGAAGTCCATGTTAGGCTGGGCGTCATCCAGTGGATTAATAACAGAAAACACAAAATACATCTCCTTGGCCGTCAAAATGTATCGATGCTGAAATATTTCATAATGTTCTGCGTTCATGCACAGATGCATACAGATACTTTCGTAACGACCGATTACACTACGAGCTTCAAGTGGAATCGGTCAATGAGGTCATACGCACCCAAGCCATCAACCACTGAGGCTACAAGATCACGTCAACGAGGATGTGGTCCGACTCCTAGACACAGATGATCTACTCCGAAGATTGAAACGTACCAAACCGCATGACCTTGCTCAACTAATGTGGAAACGTCTGAACTATAAAAGACTAAGTGATGTTCTTTAGTTTTAAACATTCAATTTAAAATTCAACATACGAATATGACAAATATATTGTTATATTGCAAGTACCAAGTCTTCTGGCGGTGAGTTCTCTTGTTCTCTTGAGTTCTACTTTCAAGAACCAAAAACATGAACAATACTACGGAACGGAACGGATGGGTAAGGGCAAACCAATTACGTTTGAATTCGAATAGTATTAAAATTTGATACTGAGAAGGCTGATGTAATTTAATTTATTTAATGTAATTAGTCTTCCCAGATAACGGCTGCCTAAATGAATTGAAAAATGTACTCGTACACTAATTCGTGTGATTTCATTTGTATTGAGCGCGCTTAATGTTTTAAAAGTAGGAAAGAGAACAAGAAAGTTTTTTTTATGAGTCTTCCAGGAAGGGGTTCTGACCTTAAGTATCTAATGGTGCTGAAATGAAGTTATGTCGGGTCTAGCGGCACAGAACTTCCGAAAATAAGAGTTGAAACGAAACCCGGCCTGAAGAAGCCTAATGGAGGAGAAACAGGATGAGTTATGACTGCGAAGGGTTGATAACCGCGGACCATTTTGTTACTGTTCCAGAGATAAGAAGACAGTCGCCCTTCTCGCTGGGAAGAGCTTGTAATTCATGCCTAGGAGCACTTAGAGGGAATGCGGTTCATACTATGGCTTCATTCCTGGCCATCGACGGTGTGGAAGGGGGTGGCTAAGCTTCGGATTTATTAATACTAACTAACGGCCCCTTATCCTTCAACCCTCGCTCTACTTTAGCAACTAAGTCCTAATCCTCTCTCCAGCCTCCTAAAGCGAGCTCTGTTAAATATTTTATTTCTTAATGGGTCAATTATCGTGCAGGTTCTAATGGAGATTATGGCCAGAGGGTGCGGCCAAGGGCGCCAGGGGCATCGCTTTCCCCTCATCCCATCTTACTTTTTGTTTTTATTTTTTTTGTTATTATTTTTTTTTTCTTTTTAAGGGAGAGTTTTATACGCCACTTTTAAAAGAGGAGATAAAATGAACACCCCTTAATGCCGCATTCACTTAGTGTGCAGCGCGCGTGAAAACATAAGCCGACCCACAAGCCAACTTAACGAGGTCTGAGAAAAATTACTTTATCAGGTAAGAGGCGGCTGGTTATTATCTCGTGGTTGAAGTTCACCATTCTACTCACTATAATGTAGTTTTAAGTATCGATGGATATGAACAGAGTGTTATCACCGTTAGACGATAGAGACATCAATCAAATTATGCGGTTTATGTGGTGTTTCTACCACATAAACCTCTACCAGTAATATTTAGGCTGATAAAATTCGAAATTCCTCGCCATCATTTCGACGAACAAAAGTGAAGGTGAATCCAACAACAATAATGAACTGAAGTGGTCACATAATAGATGACACACGCTTTACTTTATTCTCAATTTGTTCGATAATTTACACATACTCGAAGTAGGATAATTTGATAATTTACACCTACCTTCAAATTGTCAGCATTCCTTAAATTAGAGTTCACAGCCACCAACACCACAGATGACACTAATCAATCACATAGATGAAATCTATTTAGGTACTTTGTCTATTTAATTTTGTGAGCAAGTGTTCCTACGAACAATTTCTTTCTTTCTCGTATATCCAACCTCCCAGTTCTCCAAAGTAGTTTAGTCGTCATCTACTTAGAAAATGAGAGGGATAGTGGGTTTCGGGTTTCTTCTAGACCATCATAAAATTTATAGTGGTGGGAGGGTTCCAAATGTCAAAAAACATTTAAAATTTAACGTTTTTTGAAATTAGAAACTCTCCCACCACTCTCACACATCATTCAGAGAGCACGATACCCTGAGCTGCACTAAGGATTTATTCAGTCCTCTCCATAATCACCTACCTAGTCACTAAGAAGTGAACAGTAATACTATTACCATTAGTTAATACAGTTAACAGTAGTTAATACTATTTATTTACCAAATAGGAATGGTGAATAAGTTCTTCCACTTCAACTTCAGCCAAACCACACAGTCAGAGTTAAAGTTAAGTTGGTATCCAAATACGATATCGTATACAAGGTGTCAACTTAAGACTTTTCTTTTTAATCCACTCTAAATGCCTCTTTTTCCACTTTTAAGATTCTTTTCGTGACCTTAATATGTTAAAATGGCCATAACTTCCTCAACCCGTCAGATTAATGCACATATTTTGATACCGTTGGAAAGAGCGTTAAATTTCCCATCACCCTAATGACAATTCAATTGAGTCTTTTCAAAAATTTGGCGTTTTCAACCAGTTGTCTCTCTTTCAGTAATTTTTCTTTCGGTAGGTCATCTATGAGAGAAACTTGCTTCAAATCTTACCTTTCCAACGGTGTAGGTACTCAAAATAAATTAGCGACTGATTTTAAGAGAGAAAATGACGTTTGAATGGGGGGAAAAAACGGGATATTTTCAGCAAAATCGATGTTTGCCATTAAGATACTACCTTAAGGTACTACCAGATGCTATTAGCATTTGGTTCGGATAGGATTGGCATGGTTGATAGCATTGAATTTTCCACAATTGACTGAAGGGTTTTCATTCCATAGACATCTAATATAATTTAATAATGAATAATAGTAATGATGACTCCCATCCACCTGAACGCATATTCTTGCCCTCCTCACGGCCGACTTATTGACTTTGTAGATTTCTTGAAGTTGAGCTCGTCATTTTGAGCTAATGCTATCTTAATGGAAATTTTAGTGAGTTAAGATCAAAACCACGAAAAAATCTTGAAAGGGTAATAAGAAGTATTTAGAGTGGATTGACACTGTTTGTTGTAAATTAGTGGTAGAATTGACCCCTGAAGTCGTTTGGACTTGAGTTGAATCCTTGTAAATTCAATATCGTTCTTAGGTAGTAGGTTTAACCATTACTAATCTTTCCTAATCCAAATTGAGGATGGATTCAGAATGCTACATTATCACGAAATGTTTCCCGAAATGACTGTTGTAAGATAAGATAAGATTTATTCAGCAAACATCAGATAATACGAAGGTAAAAACGTTTCAGTTATTTCAATACGGTATTTTTTCGGAAAATTCGCTAATGAAGACGTAACGTCACGAATACTGTAATCAGTAAAGTTCGTGGTTTAAGATTGAAATATGAACGGTGGACCACTGACACTATCTGATTGCAGGAATAGATGGAAATAGAACGGGACTAGCCGAATAAATCATGCGATAGAAACTAGGTCAATGGGACATATCTGATGGGAAAGAAAGCATTTCCCATTATTCATACGAGAGTTATGAAGTGAAGGGGGACACACCACAGACACACTATCATAAAAACATTCCAAATCGACTACAAAAAAGAAAATTACGAGAGGGAAAACGTCAGTGGTGTACGCGCCACTTCATAAATAATATATATAACCTTTAATGTTTGTAATGGGAGGAGGGGGGGGGGGGTGTGTGCGCAAAGAAAAGCGCCCGATAGGTCGGATGGTATATGATACGAGTCGTATGTGGTGGATAGCGAATGAAACCGAGTCACAAGGGGATGGGACGGCGAATGGTACAAGAACTTTCAAGATGAGACTATTTTTACCTCCCGCCCCCTCGAGTCGTCAAGTAATAGACCTTTAGAGTTTTTCTACCTTCTTCCCTTTCTTTCCCCTTCCTTCTACGACGTTTCCTTTTCAATTCGGGCGTACGTTTTCCCGTCTGGGGGCGCGTCGCCCATCCATTCGAACGCCCCCAGGCTCGGCCTGAGTGAGAAATTGGCGTACGTGAGTGGCAAGTATTGAACTACTGGTTCCAATCCCCCTCTTGCAAACCCCACCTTTTGCCAAGAAAAAAATTTTTTTTTGTCTCCGTTTTTTTCTCTGGGAACCTCCGAGTTTCAAGAGATACCGCCGGAATTCAAATTGACGCTAGCTTTTCCAAGGGTGGTTTTCCACTGGTTTTCGACAGGTTTGGCTGAATTCAAAGTGTGGCGTAGTCGAACAATAAATGCGAGGTCATTTGACAAAAAACGCTTTCGACACCTGCTCTCCAGTCATGTAGGTACTGAGCCATTAAGCGAAACCACTAAAATGAGATAATAACAACAAAAGGTGAGTTTATAGTATATTACAACTAGAGAAGAGCAAGACTCCTGAGGCCGACCTCCACCTCGAGTCATGACTATGATATACAGGGTGGGCCACGGGAACTGGACTATTTTGAAATGAGCAGTACGCATTCAATTTTTGTGTTACAAGCATTTTATTTACACCAAAAAGTAGCTTCAATTATGCAATTTTAAGTGTGGTAAATCACATCGTTCATATGCCGACCATCTTATTCAAAACAAGATGCAAGACGGCTAAGAAAGTTCTGATGCACTCTCTGCAACAAGTCTTCGTCAATCGATTGAATTTCGCGGCGAATTGACGTCTTGAGCCCTTCAAATATTCTCGCTTGTTTGCATAGACATTACTCTTCAGATGGCCCCAAAGGAAAAAGTCACACGAAGTTAGATCTGGCGACCTAGGGGGCCATGGGATATCGCCGAACCGAGAAATGACATGCCCTGGGAACATTTCTCGAACGACCTGCATTGTGTTTCGAGCGGTATGTGCTGTGGCTCCATCTTGTTGAAAGTAAACACGTTGTGGAGGATACCGTCTCGTACCCTCAACAAGATGGAGCCACAGCCCATACCGCTCGAAACACAATGCAGGTTGTTCGAGAAATGTTCCCAGGGCATGCCATTTCTCGGTTCGGCGATATCCCATGGCCCCCTAGGTCGCCAGATCTAACTTCGTGTGACTTTTTCCTTTGGGGCCATCTGAAGAGTAATGTCTATGCAAACAAGCGAGAATATTTGAAGAGCTCAAGACGTCAATTCGCCGCGAAATTCAATCGATTGACGAAGACTTGTTGCAGAGAGTGCATCAGAACTTTCTTAGCCGTCTTGCATCTTGTTTTGAACAAGATGGTCGGCATATGAACGATGTGATTTACCACACTTAAAATTGCATAATTGAAGCTACTTTTTGGTGTAAATAAAATGCTTGTAACACAAAAATTGGATGCGAACTGCTCATTTCAAAATAGTCCAGTTCCCGTGGCCCACCCTGTATCTGCGTATACTTGAACGGTGTTATGCAACAAGGGTCCAAGCGAAATGTTTCAAATTTTCGAGGAATTCAAAATAAAATTTTTGATCAAGTGTCACATTAATAGGGCGTTGTGCTTGATTCATGAAGTGGAGGGTGTCACTAATAACTCATTTTGAAGTGCCTAACACGCCTGTTGCGTCAAATTTGAAAAGAATCCATTGGTTTTTCGATTAAAGCGACTATGTCACATTGACTCTCTGGCTAACCGTCATTCCAAATTTCGCAACATGGGCCTAAGCGACATTTTTTGGTGTTCAGACTCTTGTTAACGGATGAGACAAGCAAACGGGGTGGTCCAAGCACCGCATAATGAGCCATTCCGAATTTTGCAAAAAAAGTTTATCTCCAGGCTATATTTAAATTTTACAAAAAGAGTCTAAGCTCCACTAAAATTGTAAAATTAATAGCTCTTTTGTAAAATTAAAATATAGCCTGGAGATAGACTCTTGAAGCTTAATTTGGAATGGCTCATTATGAGGATAGCGCTTAGACCCTTAGCTTTCTGTTACAGTTTGAAAGAATGGAGCTAGAATCGTCAAAAAAATGAAAACTCTTGAAGAGACGAATCCGAAGATACCAAAAACTCATTTTTGGAGAAAATGTCGCTTGGAAATATATTTCCTGGAGGGTCATAGAAAGGCGATTCACGAAGTAGACAGGAGGCTGTAGGGTAGGGATATTCTGTATTGCATCGGAATCACGTAAATTGGCACCACATTCAAACTATGATGGATCAGGCTAGAATGGTATCGTGAAATGTTGAGTGCCTAAATCCTCAGTCATTCATAATAATTCTCATTGATTAACTATACCTAATATAAGAGTTATCTTATAGTTATCATGAATCCAGTTATTCGTACTCAAGGTATATTATGGTACTTTGAATCGACCAGGGAATAACAATCAGAATATAAGTTATTTTTCATTCCATTTTCGCCTCACGCGCTTCAAAACAAGATGAAAAGAAATTAGAATAGCAGATGGGGAACTGACAGCGGCATTATGGACGGCCAGAGACACATAAAATGCGAAAGTACGTACTTGAAAACGTGAATGCATTTAACATGATAGCTGTTCTCAGTAAATGCCCTAGTCTGAGTTGGTCAACTTACCTCCTATTTTGTATGTATTGCTTTCACCTTTATATTTTTCAACTTTCATAGCTTCGCCTGTTTCTTGTTCCCAAGCGCAAAGTTGCAAATTGCATTCTGAGTTACTTTTACGTTACCTTGACTCATATTTGTGGTGTAGTTTTTCTCTTTAAAAAGCACAAAAGCCTGAATTTTGAAGGAGTAATGTTATAATTTACTTTTACTCAAATGAAGACTTAATTATGCCTACCCGACACTGATAGGCGCTACAAAAATGTAAAAGTGTAAAAGAGCAGAGAGAAGATCCGTTTTTCTGCTGATTTCTGAAGGTGGTTTACCAGAGTGATCTTCATCCATGCGGTCCGACATTGTCTCCTCTGTGGACTTCAAAACCCTTCACTTCACCTTTCGATCACTATATCAGGCCAATTTCCAATGTGTTTATATACACCGATCGTGACCTGACCTTTTCCATCCTTGTATCCGACTTATTCCTTCAACCCCTTTTACACTAAGCGACTTCTACTGTATAAATACCCGTTTAATGTCACTGTAGAAGTCGCTATAGGTGATCACTCAATTAGTTTTGAGGGTTGAGGGTCCCTCGTATTGTTAATCGATCCTCGTTACAGCTAGAAATTACTTTGTTAATTACGGCGGGTATGACAAACACGGAGGCGAAATTAACGTGAAACATTTTTAATTCCAGAATAGCTATGTTTTGCCTAATTGGAGTAATCCAATTAGTCAGTTCTATTTATGCATGAGTAGAAGCCTGAACGAGTTTGATGTGTGTTGCAGTACGCTCATATAATCGCGGTACGCAATAACAGAAATTACTGACCCTTAGTGAGATTTGATTGCTGAATGTTATCTGTTGGAGGCAGCATGCACCCCGAAATTAAGGTTCTCGTACTAGGTTATTGCAGTATGTGAAAACGTATTAATAAAATTACCTCGATGTATTCGATATAATAATATCATTAACAAAAAATAATATCAGGAGGTTAGGAGTATCTTGACCGTTGTTTATAACGAATGTAGGAATTAGTTTTCTTGAGGTTCGGTCTGGTGGATAAAAAACGATTTCTTAGGCCGACGTTTCGTTGTATTTGTACAACATCTTCAGGGCTATTTAACAAAACAAGAAGAATCCACTGTGAATGATGATAAATAAACTAAACTAAATGATCAATAATGAAAACAATAAACAGCTGATGAACAATAAACTAAATTGAGTAAAATAAAATAATGTTTTCATTATTGATCATTTAGTTTAGTTTATTTATCATCATTCACAGTGGATTCTTCTTGTTTTGTTAAATAGCCCTGAAGATGTTGTACAAATACAACGAAACGTCGGCCTAAGATATCGTTTTTATTCACCAGACCGAACCTCAAGAAAACTAATTCCTACATTCGTTAAAAAATAATATCACTAAAGGAATTAGCTCTAGGAATTCATCTAGTTGAGTGCTTCTTGGCACGTACATATTGCTGATCACATGTTGCAAAAGTTCACTTTTTCGTCGGAGAAGATTGAAACCTATCGATACTATGTGCCGTTTTAGGGTACTTTGTGCGTTATTCACCACATTCAAAAACGAGAAATGATCGATAGGTTGAATAGTACAGTAATTTGCGCCTAATAGTGTCTCCTGTGATGACACAGTCTCAATATAATAGTCTTTATATTCTGACTAAATGAATGAAATTTCTCTCTTACTGAGAAAAACCCTATATAACTACGAGTGTGAATCCGTTTCAGGGATTATTCGGATTGGTGATTAGAGTAGAAGGAATTATGGAAGCGTGAGAGTTTACGAGGAATCTGAAGTTTCTGACAAGTCCAAACGATTTTTGTGGGATGTTAACGGAGTTTCAATTTTCCAATTACGGGGTAGTCATATGTAAAAACCCAACACATTTTCGTTCGTTGACATCATTCATACCTCGAAATTTGGCATGACCCCCTGGAGGAAAACATATCCATGTTGAAAGTGTCAGTAAAGTGAAGTTTCTCTGGTCCCCTGAGCTGCTCTCGCAGTCAAAACTCTTGTGTATCCCACCAAAATATATTCTCTCGGAACACGCTGTAATAATGAAGTCATACGAGCGCACGGGCTACATCAGGTCACATATCAAGTTAACTCAAATCAATCAAATGGGTAAATAAAAATAACTTGTTCGTGTTTTAAGATGAAAGTTAGTTTCATTTTTCATTTATTAATTTTCTGATCAGGGAATGACGGTCAAAACGCGGATCCACTCACAATTCACCTTATCAATATTTGCTACATACTTTCACTAAAATTAATTTTCAATATCACAGCTGTCAACTGTTTTTGGTTACACAACTAAGAATTACTACTTAGTATAATATAGTAAAAGTGTCAAAAAATAATAATGTGATACTACTACAATTACTATTACCACAAAAATAGTCTATTAATTTATCCGTCCATCCAATAAACGCCCATCAGTGGCCTCCCCCCCCCCCCCCCCCCGCCCTCCATTTGGTCTAATCATACACTAGATAAAACGGGAAATTTCTGAGAATATAAAAAATGTAACATTTATAGGAGTTTGAAATAAACAAACATATAAGCTGGGGATTACAGACAAGATCCAATGTTTAAACCCAGTTTATATTAAATATATAAATACATGAAATTTTCATGTAACCAAAGAAAATAACATGTAATTTATTGAAAATAATTGCTAACCGGAGTCGATTAATACTGCAAGAGCACAGCCGCCATATCACACGAGAGACGGCAAAGAGACGTGGCACAGGCGGGAGGACGAATTTCACTTGCAGTGGAATTATAGGAATAGGTCTAAATAAATCACACGACATTGGTCTAGCCGTTGGAAAAACTATAGATGAAAAGGAAAAACTTAAAAGTTTGAATCAAGACTTGGAACCCTCATTTGGAATATAATTTCCCCACTAAATTTGAAGGCAAACAAAAATTCAGAAGAGAATGGTTGGAACAACACGACTGGCTGGTCTACAGCGAGTGATTTTCTGGAGGATTTTGTAAAATATTCATTCTTTTCGCTCCTGCTGAAGCAGGGTTAGGTGGTCAGGTGAGCCGATTTAAAAGATTACCCTTCTGTCTAGATCACAAAATGGTAGATTGATTACCTATCGTCATTTAAAGTACGCCTTAAATAGTGCATTCTCGGATTTTTACAGTGTTTAAAGGAATTTGTTTATTTATCCAAGAAGTAGGAATCAAAATTTAATTTTATTATTATTGTTTTTTTTTTTGTAATGTGAAGTAGCAAAATAAAATTACTTCATGGCTATGGCTGCTATCTAATGCCAAATGAAGAAAGAAAAAAAGTAGTAAGTCTTAGTTTTGTATGTATATTAGTTAGTACGAGACTGGGTCGTAATGTACTCTATGAACCTAGGCATTAAATGCACAAATTTTGTAGGTGATTATACCCATTCTGAATTCCTAATCACTGTGATTTCACGCGTCAGAAAACTAAGACGGCGCTCATGTTTTCGTTGAATTAATACTTATAAGTTCGTAACATGATCGGAGATTCGGCACATTCAGGTAAAAGGGCCAGAATAAAGAGGAAGATTTTCAAATATTTTCCTCACTCCACACTCTTTCCTCATTCTGATGATCTGAGGTGTTACTCGGCAAAAAATAGTTTATTGAGATGTTCCAAACATCAAGTTTTACATAAAACCAGTAGGTAATTTTTTCGATAATTTGCTCTTATAGCCATGCTGTGTAACTGTGGTTTTTGAAAAATGTTGTAATTTACCAATGAAGATCCTTGTACCGGAGAAAAATTGAAAATGTCCCCTCGTCACTCCAACTTTTCGTAATCGCGAGCTTTTTGACAGTTGAGCGTTGGAATACAGGTGATTGACGAAATAAACCGGGCGGCATGCGGCACGTACCAGGTGGCATGTAGCACGTATTGGGCGGCATGCGGCTCGTCCACATTATGCCGCACAGCGTGGGTTGGGTCCGGGCCTGTATCGGCGGCACGTCCTTACCTCTTCGGCTTTGCCGCCTGGCCTATGCTGGCCCATGCCGCCCCGCATAGTGTCGACGACTTGGCTTCAGCCATGCCAGTCATACTCATTGGATTCGTGGTTCCAAACGACTATCAAAGTTAGGAAGCTGTAGGTAACTGTGGCATAATGAGCGGCCGATTCATACTCGTATTTTCAATTGAATCTTTCACTGTTGATTGAATATTTGGTTAATTTTTCATCTTTCAACTTCTATCTACATTCTTCACTTCTTACGGGGAAGCGCCGCTTCGTACGCTTCCCCTGACGCTACGCCCCTGCTCAGTATGAACATTGACCCAATGTTGCCAGGTTTTGAAATACTCCAACTTTGAGCCCTCATTGTGAATGAACGGCTGAGGATGGTCATCTAACATTCTAAATTATAAACTTCATCTAAATGTGAATTAAAAACTATACCGTTCCATATGAATTTTTCGAGATATGAACTTTTCCAAATTTTTAAATTCATTCATTCGTATATTGACAGAATCGGTAATTTTTTTGGTTTATTATCTTCGATAATGAACCATTGGAATCGCCCAAAGAAAAAAAAATTTTAACCCCCCCTCAAAATTTGTTGGTTTACGTTTCAAGATGCGTAGATTCAGAAAATCGAACAAAAAAAAATCCGTCCGTCCGCCGTACGCCGTCCACCGTCCGCCGTACGCCGTCCACCGTCCGCCGTACGCCGTCCGCCGTCCACGCCACTTTGCCCTGTTAACGTTGAGCTAAAATTACGAAATTTGGTTTCTGGGTTTGGACCAGCCCCACAATGATCCTCGAAACTTTTCATAACCCTAGGTCAAGGGGAAGGGGTTCAAAACGAATTTTGAAATGTTGAAAATTCCATATCTCGAAAAATTCCCATTAAACGGTATGTTTTTTATTTCATATTTAGATAGAGTTTATTCCTACGAATTTTTTAAGACCATCCGCAGCTTTGTACGACCAGCCGTTCGTTCACAATGGCGGCTCAAAGATTGTGCCTCACAACACGATCGTGAATCAAACTGTAGAAATACAGGTCCATTTTCATACTAACAAGCTCTTTGGAACATCATATGGCTTAAGTGATGTCGAGTTTGTTGTTCTGAGGTGCGTTTCGTGCTACGGAAATGAAGGTAATTTCGAATGTTTGTTGGTAGGTACTTCTTTTATAGAAAAATTATTACCGACTTAGTATTAAAAACCCCAGAATTATATCGTATTAATTAATCATAATTAATAATAATTATTATTAATAATAAATACGAATTATTAATACCTAACAATAAATTATAATAATTTTCACTCGGTACTTGATAAAATTGTTAATAATTAGTGATAATTGATAATAATAATTAATCTAACATTTAGGATCTAGACATTTAGACCTAGTGATCTAGACAGAAGGGTGATCTGTACAAAGAAGATAATGAACCGTTGTGTCAAGAATTTGCAGAGTTTTTTACCATGGTGTTTGTCATACAAACGGCTAAATTTTGCCTTTTTTTTGCCCTTAAATTCCAAAACATTTTTGATGGAGGGCCCCCAAACCCCACTGAGCAGGAGCGGATCAGGAAGTGCTGCAGACAAGAGCCACTGACCATCCAAACCCGGAAATTGCGCACCAACGCACCAACTCTGCTGGACTAGGACGTCATCCCCCAAAGTACCCTGAACAAGCCAAAGCGACCCACGACAATTACAGCCAACTATACTTCCCCTTGATCACCACAACCCGCTATTGTGGAATAAATAATTGATTGATTGAATAATTTAGATTTCCCGAGTGTGGTTATATAAACAATTATGTAACTCACCCAGGAGCTTTAAACTAATCGTTGCCCTGGTGCTCGGCATAAACAGTGATTCTATAAAGTGAGACATAACGATCTGATCGAATCACAACCGCGAACTCACTTGTTGGCTTTAACCTTGTTTTGCATGAGCAAACAACTCTGGGAGGCGTAATCTATTACGGTCACGCCTACACCTGATAATCTCGACATAATAGCAGCGCCGGTATAACTCAATCGATAATGTCCGCACCTAAAAATTACTCAGGGCACCCGCTAGTATCGCGAGCATAATAAACAAAACGGGAAGCGGCAGAGGAAGGAAGAAGCGGCATAAAACGGGGCCCTCCTCCGCAGATAGGCTCCTCACTATAAATATCCAGTTTTATCGTCAAAAACGATCTCTTCGGGCAAAGGCTTGCGGGTAAGGCATTTCCTGAAATATTGCTCTCGGCTTCTTTTCTGTTGTTATGTTTAATTCGTTTTCGTGCCTTCATCTCTCTTTCCTGAAACTGCGTGGAAGGAAAAGGTAAGGTTTAAAAGGGGTCCTTTGTCCGGTCCTTCCTTCAAAAATTTCGGGATTTTCCACGGGGGGCTTTGCCAACACCGGGAGACGATAACGGCGTTTTCTTCACGGCACTTTTGATACTGGGAGCTACGATGCAGATAACGAGGCCAGAAACCTCTCGAAAAAGGCCGTCTTCCCTTGAAAACTTAACGTAAGTTGGCTGCTCAGGTCTTCCTTTCTTACAAATCTTTCGACCTTTTATACACTTCCATCCTTAAAGCACGAAGGGATCTCTTTTAAGGTGGAAGGTCCCTTTCGAAGCAAATTGGGCACCGTCCTCATTAAGTATGAGGAACCTTCCTTCTTTTTCATGGAAGGTGGGCGATGTGGGTACATTTCACCAAACATCCACGAGTTTGATCAAAACTAGTAATTGAGTGAGCTGAACCATTTCAACGTACCACGTCGGAGAACCATTATGTAGGAAGGAAAAAGAGAGAGCGGGAAATACATGAAAATATGCGAGTTGTTTAACATGTCTATTATCCAATCAATGATCAAGGTATCTATACCACCTCCTACCTACCCAATGTGACATGCCAGTAGGGATGGCTATCGGTAGCCAACATATCGATATTTCGATATTAGATAGTACCGGAGGTAAGGCACCGATGACGATATTTAATGTATAGCTCAGTATCGATAATATAAAAAATATCATAATATATCGGTTGAAAAAAAAAAAAAAAAAACCATTCAATAAAAAAACTATGTAAATAGGTACCTAAGCCCAACTGTAATGTCAATTTTCTGGCAATGAGTTTTTGACTATAGTTTTCTGACCTATTTAAACATAAGTACTTGTTTGCGACACAGACAAATTGAACTTAAATTACGACACAGACACCGTCCCTCACCCTTACAAAATCAACACAAAAAGTTACCCTTCTATTTCTTTCCATTTTCCTGTCCAGACACCATGATTGACACATTTAGTGAAATTTACTCATGAAGGTTAGAACGTCCATGGAACTAGTAGAAAGCTCCACTAGTTCACCCACAACACTGAAACTCAGAATTTTTCATTCGAATCAAGGATTGCGGAAATGGTTGATGCATCGGATAAAAAAAAAAAAAAAAAAAAAATCGTCACAAACTATTGGTTACTTATGTATCGATACCTGATACTATCGGACTATGTACTATCGATATATCGATGGAAAATATCGATAATTTCGATACTATCGACTATCGATGGTCATGCCTACATGCCAGGTTCATGATTTCCATTCAATAACTATTTTATAATTATAGCAAGTGTTGCTCAATGGCGGGGTGAATGTTCATATGTTACCTATATGCCTATCTACCAAATATACCAATTTGTATATTCGAAAAGTATTCTTGTATACGGTTCTGAACACAGTACATGATTTCGATTGAGTTTTCAATGTAAAATTTAAATCTTTTTATTTGCACCAAAGCTACACTACTTAGTATGGGATCAACCTGAAGAATGAAATCGGAGAGTGAATCACACGGGTAGTGGGGGAAAAAGTTTTACCCTTTTCCCATCCATTGTATTATTATTGAATTCAGTTTTTTCGCCCCTATAGTTTGAATACGGAGCTCTCCTGTGACGGGTCGTCAGTCATGACAAACAGAAACTCGAATGCTCACTGGATTGCAGAGACGTAACCTTTCCACCTTATCTTCTTCCCCTGGCCATCCGGTTTTTATTCCACCACCAGAAACATTTGGTTGGCACAAACAGACAAAAAAGCCAGTTTTTTTCGTTCCTCCTCCCACGTTCCCATACTCTTTCGCAACTTTTTACGGTTCACTTACCATCAGACCTTTCACTGTCCGGATTTCCTCCCGTCCAAGTTATGCGGGTTACTCTTTTTTCTGTAGCAGCTTCACACTAGCAGACTTCCCATCCACTTGAACATGTGTTTTTGTGTACGGGCGAGGAATCCATCGCTGATATTCTCCAACAATGTTGTACAGAGTAATGAATGTCCGGGCAAATCAAAGATAATGCACGTTCATCACTAATCTTTAAACAAATATACCACCCAATTATCCATAATAATTCGGTGTCAGCAAGGTAAAGGGGGTCTAGGGTAAATTTGGGGAAAATGAGATTTTAACATGGCTAGATACCATTTGCTTCTCTCTACAGAAGGCTAAAGGGCGTTATGAGCGAATCAATTTTATTCGGGAGTTATTCTTTTGGGCTTTCGCAGTTCTGCGCTTGGCGTAGTACCAGTGAGAAAAAGGCGCTAAGTGGATTGTCTTCTGCAGATGACCTCTTTTTCGCAATATTCTGTTGTGAAAAAGGTATCATAAATTAAGAGTGTAGTCGTCATAAATTCAACTCCAGTAGGTAGAGGTGTCTTCAATCTTATTTTTCGTTCGCCAGAAAGAATCACGCTGATTAAATAAACTGCTATTTATAGCTTATATAAAGCTTTATAAGCTGAAAATCAGGATAGTGATTCCAAAATTTTGGAAAATGAAGAACCGCCGCTGACGAACCGAGGTACAATCAGAAAACGTGGGTTGAAAGGGCAGGGCAGAAAAGTTCGGACTCAACGGAAACAACTACGGAATTTTGGAAAACAATACTCACAAATACCCACAAAGAAAGGGAAGATAATACCCAAAAGGCAGACCCATAAGTTGGGCGTGTGAAAGAACGTATGCCCTCTGTTGGTTGCAAACCGTGTACGCAAAAACTCAGAATACTGGGGTATGGGAGATTACGACCGACGACTGGCTTATATCAGCAGCCTTTTTGAATTCTCTGAACCGATGAGAAGGACAGGGGCTAATCAATCGAAGGGAGTTAGCGTTCTGTACCGTGTTTACGTTGACGGCAATACAAACTTTGACGGCAATACAAATCATGTGTGAAAATTTGAGGCGTCCCAAATACTGTAAATTTTACACCCGAAAAATGCAATTTTTGAAATTGAGTCTGCCACGCATTTTCAACCGGTTGAAAGTGGCAGACTGGTGAAAACATCTATGTTTGGACATAATCTATCATCTATAAAAGTTCCATCCATCCTAAAGACAGGTCATGTTTGTGTTTAAATGGCTGCCATTTTTGAAAGCAACCGCTTTGAAATGGCAGACTTGGATTTTCTTACTCAGAATTGACTAGATTTTCATAATTTTATATCAAACCTTCTCCTAAAATGAACACCCATTTTCGGCCTCGGCTCCAGGACTATTTGCTAATACGGTAGATACTACGACTAAATACGATACACAATTCAAGGGCCCACGAGTTTACCACTTCGGAACATCCTCAACACAGTTCATTTCTCGCCAAAATTATCCTCATTTCTAGCCTTTCCCAGTTCTTTCCCAGGCGAAAATGGTCAAACAAACGAAAAATTTAATCAGACATGAAAATTTTTATTTATAAAATACTTGGGTGTTTTGGCTAAAATAATTTGAAAAAAAAAAAAAATTTAGCCTAGCTTGGTTAATTAGGAAAAAAAAAAAAAAAACGCAAATTCGACATGTACCTATGTAAGCGACGAACCATAAGTCGTTTTTGGTTACTAAGGAGCTTTTATATTGTTATTCAGCAATAATCCTTTCGCACGAATAACACATCTGATTTTTGTACTGAACTCATCAGAAAATTTCTATTTAATATTAAACAAGAGTATTTAATACTTTCACTTCAATAAAGAACTAATGAAAGACGACGACGGACGACAACTGACAATACAGAGGCCAGATTTGATGAGACATTTGAAAAGAGACGAGTGTTAAAACTATCGATACTATCGGTAGTGATTGGAAAAACCATCGATAGTATCGGAAACCGAAAGTATCGATAGTTCAACACCACTAGCCAGTACATTCAGTAATTGTGATCCATTATAAAGGCGAATTCGTAGTTAATTTGGAATTAGCTCATGGCCCCCTATAATGTCAAATCTCAAGGTACAGAAAGGTATTTGTAGTTGTTATTAAGAACAAGGATGGGGAATGGAAACATGACCTAGGAAATCTAATAATTATTGTTGTTTATGAAGTGTTTAGTTTGGTGAGGTATCATACTATGACTATCCTGATAAATGAATACGATGAATTGAATGGAATGGCCCAATAGTCAAGTCAAAGCATTTATTCGATATGATATGATAAGAATGTCTAAGAATAAGGTCATAATGTAATGATTTGAAAAGAACTCAATTTAAATAAATATAGAATGCAGTCTCAGAGAGTTTTGTTTCTTAATGCAAGTATAAAAGATTGGAGCTGATGTGAAGAGATGATAAGACTAATAATAAGGTTAAAGAGTTTACAAAGACCGAAAGGGTGACTTGGGCTGGAAAATGAGAAAGAAGTTTGACGTAAATAAAAGAGGACGCTATAGTTATCTTCTGAAACTTCATAAGAGCTACCGTGAAAGAGTGAAGGCTAAGAGGATGTGGAGGTTGATGAATTGTTTAAGACTCTTCCAACAAAGGCTTTTGGATTTGAAGAAAGCTCGACGTAATTATTATAGTTGGCTATTACAGTTTTGAACTTTATCATAGTGGCGGAACGCTCTCGAACGTTGGCGAACTCTGTTCGGCACATACCTACATTAGGGAGGCTCCACACATGCGGTATTTGCCGAGCACCGAGCAACTCGGCGAATAAGAAGCTCAGTGTAATAGCCAACTATAATAATTACGTCGAGCTTTCTTCAAATCCATACTCGGCGAGTAGCGAGCTCATTGCTCCACACATTCGGAGTTCGTCCCGAGCAGTGCTCGCTTCGGAAGAGAGACGAGCTACACGCTGTAGTTATGCATACCATTCGAAGCGTCTTCCCCCGCCGCGGCGGATCGATCTAACTAAGTATAAGTTAGGTAACTAAGTTAGGTAACACTAAGGCCGTCCGCACACGGGTCGACGCGCGAACTAGTCGGCGCGATTCCCGTCGCGCCTCGTCTCGATCTCCTACGTAATGGCATGTGGCACCGCAGACGGGGCGACACGATCAGAGGTCGTCTTCAATCTCCTCGTTTGGAATCGCGTGCGAGCGGGAGTGCACGTCGAGCGTCGGAATGTTCGAGCGGATCGCGCATCTCATCAGGCCATTTCCCATAGCTTCTATCATATTTTACTTTGTTCTGAACATATTTGTTGTAGTTTCAATACATTGTTTGTCACTTGAAAGCATGTAATGTCTTCCGTGTACATTAGAGAGTATGTATATTTATTTATTTATTAACGCACGGCTCACGCCAATTACAAAGTTTTATGTTGGGGATAGAAGAAGAAAAATGTGTTTATTGAAAGAAAATGGAGACTTCACAACATAATAAGACATCTCTAAACTAATAGAAGATTTCGCATATTCTGCCGTGAATCCGAGTTTGCCAGCAAGAACGAAAAAGAAAAAAGGAAAAGTGGTACCTACATCTTACATTTTACAAAATATGCACCAAACAAAAAATATACACATTAAAATATATAGCTAGGTACCCATTAATCAATTGTTAAATTGTCGGGGATAGATGAGGGCCTAGAGTTAAATTTTACAGGTAATAGGTAGGTATTATGTGCACTATGATTTATATTGTGAACATTATTTGCAGGCTTTCAATATCAGATTTGTCTGGGAGTACTGTTTTTGTACTGTCCAGTAAACTCTGCTTTTTGGCGCTTAGAACGTTTTTGGTGTGACCCATTCAATTACTCATAATATGAGTAATACATTTAGAAAGCCCATTCCCTGATGTAACATATTATGTTTCATCAGGGAATGGGCTTTCTAAATGTATTTTTAAGCGCACTACAAGATAATTAAGGTTTCATTGAAAGATTGGAGTTCTGGACTTACACTAACGACGAGAGAGTGGTCATTCCACCCCTAACAGAGAGAAAATCAGGGGCGAAAACAATTATTGCGTCATGTGTTTCAATTGTCTCTCCGTGTAACATTCAGAGTTTCGTTTAACATTTATTACATTATAGTGCTGGCAGCTTTTCGATACTCGAAATGAACATGTCGACATCATTGTCACAGAACTGAACAAAAACTGCACAGACGCAGGTCTTCTTCCAGTGAAAGCCAAAGATCACGTGACATACGAGTCCAAAGTAGTCGTATAGCGTCAACTAAACAGTTGCCCGTGCTTGGGGACAGGTAGAAATCAATTAAATCAATCAAATTTACTCAACCGTCGAATAGGACTCGACGCAATTTTAACATGAATAATGTTTTTGCGGTGGCCTACCAGAGTTGAAAAGCGTAACGAAGTTTAAGTCACGAAATTATGTCACGAAGATTTTTAATGATTTTCACGTACAACCGAGCCGTTTCTAGGGAAATGAAACTTCTTTAGTTTTCAACGGACAAAAATCGTTCTCCATTCGTTGGAAAGCCTTTAATTTATGCATAAGTTATATACTGCCAAAACCGCTGTAAATATCGAAGAAGCTGAGATACAGCCCTGAGTAAATAAAACTGTAAACAACATTCTAATAAATTTTCTGCACATTTCTTAATATTTTCCATACAGACAAAGAAAAGGGATAAGGAAAAGGGGAAACGGGACGCAAAAACATTATTCATGTTTTGCATAGCAAATACCTCGTTCTATACAAAGTATAGAAGAGAAAAGATCCGGGGGGTCCAGGGGGGCTTGTCCCCCTGGCTAGGCGCGAAGCGCCGAGTTTTAGTTGCCTTGATTAATGCAATGTGATGTGATTTATTTCAACTTCTTGAAGTTGACGCATCGGACGGATCGGATTTTCCGAGTGTGATTAAAAACATTGATCCAAATGGATCTGCGCGCACAAATTCGCATCGTACGTATCGGAGATCGCTAATGGCCACGAGAATCCGAAAAGGGGCATTCATTCCGAATCATCCGTACGCAGTGTCAGGAATTCCTAGAATATGGGCGCCCCCTTCTTTCTCACCGTACGGAGCCCATTGTAGTTATACGACTGGCGAGAGACTTCGGAATCGGTAATCGGAATCTGTACGTACATGTGCGCGCAGCCGTCGAAATAAATCCGATCCGTCCGTTGCGAGCCGTCTGTCCGATGACGACAAGTGCGTGACTACCTCTCGTAGTTGCCCAGAGAAAATTGCCAGTGCGCGGAGCCACTTACACTACGTGGTAATCGCTGGAGGGGGGAGGGGTAGTCGGACGTGGAGGAGGAAGAGAAGAGCGGGGGATGATGAGGGGGGGGGAGGTGGCGGAGTGGCGCGAAGTCAGGAGGGGGTGGAGTGACGAGAAAAGGGTCGGGGAAGGGGTGTCATTGACGATCGAGAAGGGGAGTGATCGACAATGATCGTCAATGGATCGAGCGTCGGCCGTAGCCGGGAATACACTTGCGCCGAGGCAGGCCGCGCACCGCACGCGGCAGACTGAGCCTGTTTGCCGCTGTGTTGGGGACCCGTACACACTTGAGCATCGCGGCGCGCCGAGGTTGCCGCGTGCGGTGCGCGGCCTCCCTCGGCGCAAGTGTATTCCCAGCTTTACACGCTCAAGCCATTTGCGCAAGTCAGTTTGCCCCAACGAACTGAATAAAATCTTCCCGTTCACACGCTCAGTTCGGCTTGCACAGTTGTGAAGTGAGGAACCCCGAAAATCGTTGTTATCAAATTGTTATTATCAGTTAACAGTCCCGGATTTTCCTCTTACTTGAGAAAGCTTGACGGGTCATACAAAACAAGATTTAACGATTTCTCGATTTATTGCAACATTTTGAAACACCTAACTTAGGCTGAAAGAAATCATTATTTCCTGTTTATCATAATTTATATTAGTCATAATTCCCGTTAAAAAAACTATATGAGAGGAAAATCTTCTAAAACGCGAACCACATTAAAAAATAACGTTAGAAAACTCGGCAAATTCCTGACACAACGGTTTATTATCTTCTTTGTACAGATCACCCTTCTGTCTAGATCAATGAATGATATATTAATTATTATTATGAATTATCAAATAGTGTAAATTATTATTAATATTGTTAGTTATTAATAATTTTATAAATTATTATTACTATTATTACCTATTCATTATTAATTAACTCTACATTTGAAAACCAAGTGCTGTTCGAATCAGTTGAGCTAATTTGAAAATGGACCCGACAGGCTGCCTCTCGATTCACTCTGATGTTGACGATTTTCGATCTGCCCCAACTTTGAGCCCTCATTGTGAACGAACGGCTGATCGTACCACGCTGCGGATTGTCTTAAAAAATTCTAAAAAATAAACTCTATGTAAATGTGAACTGAAAACTATACTCTATGTAAATTCATGTAAAAATGTTTCGATTTTTGAAATTTTCAAAATTTCAAAATTCGTGTTGAACCCCTTCCCTCAACCGAATGTTATGAAAAGCTTCGAGGAGCATTGTGGGGTTAATATTTCAGGAGGGTAGTTGAAGAAAAATGAGCATTGTTAACAATGTCTCTTTTGTAATAATTACTAAAGACGTTTAGACGTTTAGTTTATTACCTACAATACATACACTCATTTTATTATTTGAAGAAGTGTTTTAGCGAATTTTCGAAGATAAGGAAGATATTGTTCTCAGTCCAAAAACTCAAACTCGAATTTTCGAAAAATATGTGCACCAAAACCCGTTTTAGACCAGATAAAAAGTTTAAATTTGCACGATAAATCTTTCTTGGCAATAATAAGAGTACGTTTGTGGACGGGCAGAATCGGGCCACTCCAAGGGGGTTATTGGGAAGTTTCAAAAGGGAAAAATGACCCATAAACCCCAAAAATGAAACAGTCTGACACGTGTCACATAGTTTTAAAGGTCTTTTTTCGCTGAACACGACGGTGAGATTGGAATTGCGATATGTTTTTCCGTTCTCAAACTGGAGCACTATGAAGTTCGAAGTTGGTACTTGATAAGCTCTTTACCGTTCATCAGTTCTAATCTGACATCACAATTCTGACTTCACCATCGTGTTCAGCGTTTAAAAATTTATAAACTGACGTGTTACTCAGCAAAAAAAGAGACAAAATTTGTTATAAAACTAGCAAAATGGATACATTTTTCGCCAGTGCTGTTCCGTTCTCCGAAGATGGACGAAGACGAATATCTCGTTTTGGCGACAGCTGTATTTTTGTACGTCAAAAATAGATAACGCAAACGAAAGTGGTTGAAACATTGGTGCCTCTACAGAAGTCAACGCACACACTTGAATTTACTTGTTTACCTTGTTAAGTTCCTTCCGAAATAAATCTCTCACAGAGACTCGACATACATTTCATACTTTTCATACAAATCATAGCTTCAGATGTACAGCAACCTTCTCTTGTTAGCCAGATAGTGCATTGACTATTTGGATAAAGAGAATTGAAGCAATTATTCATCACAGTTTAAGAAATTCAGTATCTCGATGAAATCTACCATTTGATGATTCACTGGAATTGCAAGATCTAGCAACACAACAATCTGCACTGTATGTATTTTAAATACAGTCTGTTAGTGGTTTGCTGTGTATTATGGGGGTGAATTTATGAAAACTATGCTCACGGAGAAATCACAGTACATTTGCTACATCCATACAGTACAGTTCTAAGTTTTTATGAGAAGCGCAATTGAGTAGCGCACTCATTTTGAACATTTACGACTGCATCAAATTGCCGGAAATAACTGAAGTGCAGCAGGTTATGAGAAAAGAGGATCGAAACTGTGGAGGATCTCCTCCATTCTCTTGAAACACAGAAAACCGATAAAAGGAGGGGCCCCTGCAGGTCGGAGGGTTATGGTAAGGTATAAGGAATAACCGCTTCAAGTAGACCGTACAGTTGGCTCTAGATAGTGGTGGGTTGAACGTAAGGAGGTAAGATTCTAAGGATTTTATTCCATACCGTGCTATACTTTCCCCCAGAAACCCTATTTCAACCACTACAACGCCCTTCAGACCTCAATTTTATAGTGGTACTTTTATAATAGCCTCGTCTTTATAAGAGTTTTTAAGGGGTTTCCTCGACGGTTTACTGCTCCTATCTCGCTCCTTCCAACTGCTTCTCATTTCAATATCAACCTGTACACTTTCCTATCGCTCGCTCATCTGTACTCTTTATTTTTCCGAACATCTCCCGTTTCCACGCGGCAAAATGGTCCGAAGTGAGGGATGTTCCTTCTTACTTATTTTATTGAGCAGGTGTGGTTGGATAACCTTGACAAACGAGTGGATAAATAACTGAATGTTGTATAGCTGTCTTTTATATGCTACTACCCTGATGATTGTAAATGTCACCAAGCATAGAGCATATATTATAATAGAGTATAACGAGGGTCTCACGGCAACTTCCCACATCGTCATTTGGGCGACTTTTCAGCAGAGCCAAAAAACCATCTGCCATTGACTAGGTTTACTGAGTAATTCAGTAAAATAAATCGTGAGATTTAGTGGTACATAACTTAGGTACCTAATTTATACTTAGTTAGATCGATCCGCCTGGGGAAGACGCTTCGAATGGTATGCATAACTAATTTTGGCCAAAAGTGACGATGTGGGGTGTTGCCGTGAGACCCTCGATAAGTTGGTCTGCAATGACCGATGTGTACTATCAAGTAATGATTTTAGCGCACATTGTCTAACCTTTAATAAATTAGTAATATCAGCTAAAATCATTACTTGATAGTCCACATTGGTCTATGCAGACCAAACTGATTTTTCGTAACGTACTGATAAGGCCAATCTGGACATACGCCATTTCAATTTGGGGCTCTTGGCTCACGCTTTCAGTTTGAGCGGCTCGAACAGAATCAAAATAAATTCGTACAAAGGAATGTAATTAATGCTCCTCCCTTTGTGCGAAGTAGTACGATATACCGTGATTTGGAGCTTGATTAACCCTATTACTGCCTTATCCATCACACCACTAACTCCATTGAAAGGTGCACGCACAAACCACTCCAACAACCTTGTTGTAACTGATGACTTCAGCGACCCAGGCACATATGGATATTCTTCCCGAACTACGAAGGACACCTACTGTTTATATTCTAGTCGTCCTGCCTAAGGATGAATAGCCCGAACCCTAACCATGCTTCCTCTAAATTAAATTTAATGTTTTCCTCTGAATACTACTGCTCCGATCAGTAGGTAGTCATAATCGTTGTGAAAGTGACCAAGTAAAAGTGAAATGGGTGAAAGTGACCAAGTAACATTTTACAAGTCTTACAAGAGTGCCTTCCAAAGTTTTTCCGTCTTACGGAAAAAAATGGACATCGAGAAATGGACATTCAAAATCAGTATCTTCCTTCGTATTCCATTTTATATGGTTGAATGAAGCATTTAGTGCCTTACTTACTAAATTTAATAACCCTCCAAAATCCCGTTATTATGCCTCAGTCACTACAGCTACCTACCTTTGATGGTTACCCATAATCACGAATCCATGTTCCGAGGCCAATGGAACGCGGGGGTCGATAGTATCCATCGATTCATATCGATCAACTTTCAGAAAATGTCATCCTGGTTTAAGATTTAATACTAGTTGTCCATTTCTGCGAAGTTTGATTGTTCATAGTTATTAGTTGTTCGTTTAGTTTTTATCCTCCTTACATTGACGGTAGTTTTCTGTCCCAGCTCTCAACAGTCGTTAGATCTAGAACTGACATACTTATCTACAAGTAGGTATGTCAGTTCTAGACGATTGGACATTCTTTTTCTCTTGAAAATAAATTGGTAGGCCAAACATAGACGGAGCAGCGGTGATGTCAGGCCAGTTGACATTATTACAGTCAAGAGTTGTAGTAAAATATCCTGCGGCTTTGTTTGTTCACTGTTACGCTCACTCTCTAAACTTTGGTAACTACCATCTAGGTACTAGTTGTATTGAAGAGAGTCGAGTTTTTTGCAAACTTTAAATGGATTGATTTTTGCTTTCTCATATTGAATTGAGTGCGGTACCCCTATGTCCAGAGCCACGCTACGGTCCTGATGCGCACAATGGTGCGATAGCTGATTGGAGAATGTTGTTATTCGGGTAAATATTCGAGGGCCTCTGATCGAAAAAGTTTGCTATTCGATTGTGGGCGTTTTCAAAGATGGCCGTCGGTTTCGAAGTTGGAAGTGTCGAGTATCACGGGGTAGGAGAAGAGCCGTGACAACAAGTCCGAAGTGGTTTCATTTCCGGGCGATCGTGGGGGAGCTCAGTATTATTGCGGTAACCTCCGTCACTCCAACTCCCTTTTCACCTTCCGTAGTCATCGTGGACTGCTGCACTTTGTGGCGGCAGCTGGAGGGACCTCCGTATTAAATCTACAACTCACTTTAGTTGGGAGCTTTAGCGGAGGAAAGCGCTTCAAAACTCTACAGAATGTTCATATTTATTGAGTCTTCAATATAATATAACTCCGATATGAGGGCCCACAACTGTGGGTAGTTTTATCACACTCAAAATTGCTCAGTTAATCTTTTCTGATTCAGAACGTTGAATTTAGTATTCGTGAGGGAGAAATGGGTTCTGGTTCCCGAATTTTGACTATGAGAACATCGGTATCAACATCCCGATATCCGATCTTTCCTCATCCGGTAAGGGAACAGTTCAATATTGATTCAACGGAGCAAATTGGCACCGATCTACCAGTTAAAATCATACTGGAGTTTACTGCAGGGTATTTAGTGCCGGAACCCGCTGAGGTATGACGGCAGTGGCGAGGGCTGGCTGGAGCTCTACTTGGCAAGATCTAGTCGCAATTTCTCCCACTGGCGGAGTCATTTGTTACCAGTTACGTAGTTAGGTTACGATTCGACCGTCGAGAATGATATAGCGGGGCATCAAGGCACACAATGTCTGGGCTTCTCTCTGACCATTTGATTCTGGTCATTGAATTCCTTTCTCGTTACGTCGAAAATCCCATGTATCTATCGAAAATCTAACGATAAGTGTTATTAATGACGCTAGAGCTGTAGCTTGCAAGCTTCTCATGCGGTCTGATTCAGCTGAGTAAGGTAATCCAAACACTCTAACGGTGCTGGACATCGAGGACATTTCAGGACCTTATCAAGTGGAATAAAGAGTGAGGTTGCCGCAATTGTGATTCCTTGGATGGGTTACCGCCTTCATACAGGTGTCATGTCCAAGTATGTTATTTACCCAATGAAAATACTCATTTCAATTGAGGTTTCTCTATGACTTTTATCATGACTTGTTTATCGGAGAAAAGCTGGAGAACATGTGCGACCTCGGGTACGTTCAGATCATTATGAATGGTTTTATCGGTAACAAAACAATCAGCGTTAGTGATCAGACGTAGGACCAAATTTTGAACCGTCTGAATTTTTTTGACGTGTGAATTTGCTGCTGACGACCAGATGATGCACCCATATCGCCACACTGGTCTAATGAGTAGAATGTACACGAGCTTCTTGGAATAAAAAGGTATAGTGGGAATAGTCAACAAGTGCTTTAGCATGTGCATTCGGGAACAGTCCTTTGGACGACTGATGATATGGGGGATGCCCACGTATGCTTTGAATCAAGTTTCAATCCAAGGTACCGTGTTTCTCCAGTCCCTCAGCTGCTCCTGTAAGGCGTAAGTCCTAAGGAGGCTACTCACCAAATTACAGCTTCATAGTGTGAATAGCATAGAAATGAGCTTTAGGAGCCACTCAGGTGATCCTGGGCCCGGGCTGTGTCAAGTTAAAGTCCTAAGGAGGCTACATACCAAATATCAAGTTCCTACCACCACGGAAATTGCACCAAAAAACGTCGCATTTTTTTGCATCACGCTAATTTTGGAACTGAATTATTTTATGCAAACAAACTGCCTAAACTATTTTATTCGTTTTGGCATTCCCTTATCTCCATTAGCCTTAAAATTTAACAATAGGTCGTAACCTACAATAGGTCGTACATCCTACTTCATCAGGAAGGAAACCACCGCTATCACAATCAATGGATTGTCACAATCATCAGCCATAAGAATATAAGGGATAAACACCTTAACTTCGAATGGTTACTTTTAACGTATCAAGATTTGGGTTTATTTTTCTATCAAATATTCTCACAACAATCATCACCATGAGAGCGAAATGTGATGTCGATCACAATTTTACATTTCTTGATTCCACATCGAGACAACAGAAGCAAACTCAACAAGCATATCACCTTAAATTGGTTAACTTTTCTCATGTTCCGTATATATTTGATAATACCTAATATAAGAGAAAGGTACTAGGTATATTGTGTCTGTTTTAGGTAACTTACAATTTCCAATATTTTCATATTATACAATTTCATCCATATTATTCCATTTTAGGATAATTAAAGGACGTATTAACGAATTTGTATTACCTCACCCTCGGCCAATTCACGCCATGATGAACCTCGATTTGAGCTCTCTCAACATGAATGCGTTCAGAGCTACCGTTTCACCGATCTATCGACCGGTGTTCAATTACCTCATCAAGAGAACCGACGAGTTAACTGTTGAAAGGTCAGTACAGATACACCTTTTTCGTGGTAACAGTAGAGATAAAAGCAGGCAGTACGCAACAACATATTTCTTCCGAGCCACCACCTACTAACAGCATTAACTTCTGCTTTGATATTAGCCAGGCTTCGGATAATTACCAAGTAATGGAGTTGAAGCCATTCTAGTCGGAGCTATGTTCTCATTATCAGCTGACTCGTAATAATTACTGTGCTAAGAAACCTGCCACCTCACTCACTCTTAGCTGTCTACATACCCATTGTAGTTGAAGCTGCCTTAACATGAAACTACAGTACCCCTACTAGCACTTAAGTCTTTGTTATACATAAGGTGAAAGAATGGTCATAGGCATTATCACGGCGATTATTGCTGATCTAATAGTGCAAAACGATGGTGGAGTAGGTGTAAAGTATAAGTATGGTACCTAAACTATAATATAGTAACGGACCACCGTACAGTTATGAGAAACCTGTGTTTGAATTGCAATAGATTTTAATAAGGCTTCGGAACATTGGAGGGCGACAAAATTAATACAGATGGCTCATCCAGTCTCCAGCCCCACTGATACGAACCGGTCAAGGTCTCAAAATTCTCACTTATCCCAAACTTTTCTCCGAAATTGCAGAATACCAGGTAAAAATGGCATTTTCTCTAAGAAATATGTGTTTATTCTCAAGTCTCGTCTGATTTCATTTCTCAATATTTCAGTGTTCTTAAACCGGAATTTCGGTTCCAAAATACGTAACGATCATTACTTTTAGATGTATATTCATTGAGGTAGAACAGCAAGCATTGTAATTGTCTCAAAATCAAACGCGAGCATAAGTGCCTTAGGACAGAATCCAAGCGGGTGTCTCACAATTGAATTTGAGTTTCTCGTTACAGAACTACTCAATCGTCCTTGAGTGACATGAAAATTTGCCCGAATGGTTATTTAATCAAGAATGGCCATCAATCGAATCTATGGAGCTGGGGGAACGACATGCTTCTTTCAAAACTTGTCTAGTGTGAATTGAAAGGAAATACCAGTGTGACTAAGTGGAGAAATTTCTGGTGTCCGATTACTGTATAGTTTACCCTACGTAACATTCCCCAATCCCGACCAGATAAATCAATTACTGTAAATAAATAGATGAGGTTTTTATTATGCACCTTTACATTAAAAAAATGATTGCTTTAATAGTATGTTCATATCCCTGACGTGCATACGAGTGACGTTTGTCATTGTGATGATCCAATAGAATCAACATTTAAATTCGAAAACAGTTGTTTTTTTCTTTTCATTTTTTTTCTTTTTCCATCAAGCAATTTTGCTCTCTCTCGTGGTTTACAGGGAACATTCCCTTCGGTTTAATAAAGGAAAACCCTTATCCCTTCCCCCCGGGCCACCACCACATCCACTTTACAAGAAGGAATTCCAAATATCTGTTTGATGATTAGACAGCACGTTTATTGCTCCAGCGTATCTCGATAGCGATACGCTAACCATCCGCCACGCAGGATCGAAATTCTTCTTTTTCTCGCTTCCCCGAAAGAAAAAACTGAGGGTAGTATATTTCATTCCGTAGGGCTCAATACATCAAAACCTTCTGTGATGGTGAGAGTATGAAGTAACTTCATCAACCTGAAAACTATTTGGATACTCCGGAGAAAGTCATCAAATTCACGGTTATCTCAGAATCCTTCAAATTATTTGAGGGCTCCCTCCTTGGTAAGGACAGAGGAAAACGTATTGCGTGAAGTTTAGGTAACAATCAATGTCAAAATAAGTTAACCACTAATAAGTTCCATATTGCTGACATACTCGAACACTGGATGCAACTTCTGGTAGGAGCAGGGGAATACGTATTGCTAGGAGCGTAGCAATCAACGTCAAAACAAAGTCAACTTCCACATATCCAACCGGCTTCAACACACCGGTTGCAGGATTGTTGCCTGATTGTTGGTAAGGGCAGCCAATGCTTCATTTGATAGGATGAAACTTGTGTTAGATGACTACAATAAGACTGTGACTATTAAGGGACTACCTCAATTCAGAAGTATTAAATTTAAACTAGAGTTTCAACTTGGACGATGAAAGTAGTTTAGCATTAGCAGTTGTTTAGTCAGCAGTTTGGAAAAATTGACTGTGTGTCTCAAAATTCTCCTTGATTCTATGGATATCATTTTTGATGTATGGGAAATTTGATGTACTTGATCAAGCAAGACGCAGTTAATCATCCGTCAACACGACCCGCCCTATACCACTGTGTCTACATACTTTAATGTACAAACACCACTTCATAACTGGGAGTTTTTAACTGTCCGATATAAATTTAAGTCACTGTTGATGACCGGATTGATTGGTCCACAACAATAATTGTTGAATTATGAATTATTGAATTATGAAGGCTCGGTAAGAATTTAGACATTTTGGGATTTCATAGAGTGTATTCAAGAGAGATATTATCCAAAAATAGTGACGTTTTAGTTCATGAGGTTGGATAATGAACCATTGGAAACGACCAAGGAAAACAAAATTTAAAACCCATCAAAATTTGATGGTTTACGTTTCAAGATACGTAGATTCAGAATATCAACTTGAAAAATCTGTCCGTCCGCTCTGAGCCCTCCTCGCCACGTTGTCCTAAAATGATGAAATTTTGGTTACGGAGTCCGTACTACGGACCAGCCCCACAATGATCCTTGAAACTTTTAATAACCCTAGTACAAGGGGAAGGGATTGAAAATTAATTTTGAAACTTTGAAGACGTCAAATCTCGAAAAATTTAAATATACTTAACGGTGTAGGTTTTAGTGCACATGCGTCCAGATATTATTTATTTCTGATGTTGGTAGGTACAAGAACGAGTAAAATTACAGTAATATATCAATAAAAGCTAATTCTAAATAAAGTTTTATTAAATAGGAGTTATTTATTTATCATTCATACAAATCTCAGCAGTACTGCCACATACTTGAATCCTACATCTCGGGAAGGTATTTCAGAATAAAAGTAGGTAGAGGATGAATATTCACAACTCGAGAAAACCCTGCTTTATCTATTGTTCACGCAGGATGTGTCAATAACAGGAGAATCAACCGCAATTTTGGCTGTTGCAGATTCAGTAGAGGAATCGACAGAAAAACTCCAAGAAGCCACCGTTACTGTTACATTATTTACTGTTATTGTTACAGTATTTACAGTAAATGAATGGACGAAGAAGTGGCGGAGGAAACAAAATCAACACATGTCAACTTTACGAATAAAAAGATATTACCAATCCCTCTGGTACTAAATCGGAATACCTACCATGTATACTATTTAATAATCAATAGACCACTACTGAGCTAGTTAGTAGCTCCCCACCACCACCCATCTCAGAAATTACCATCGATCAATCGATCACCTATTTTAGCGTACACTCAACTTGTTCTGTACAGTTATACTGCCGTCCTAAGAAAGAAAGTCCTAACTCCATTTTTGAGCTTTTCGAGGTTAGGACTTATTCCTATAGATTTAGACGAGATCAACCGATTGGATTAGGTTAGAAAGCCCTATCTCCATCAGAAGTACTTGAAAATCAACTGTGTAACGGCAGTTCTAATTTCTACTCAATAGAACATTCTCAGCAGCTCACAAAACCTCGTTTGTCTCAAAACAATCAAAATGGAGATAGGACTTTCTTCCTTATGACGGCAGTATAGGTCTCACACGGTAATTATATACACAGCAGTGATCTAGACAGGCTGCAAGGTGTGATCTGTACAGAAGATAATAAACCGTAGTGGAAGAATTCGCAGAGTTTTTTTTCCATAAGACGAGCAATACTTGGGCGTTTTCATCCTACCCACCTCGCAGCCACAACCCCAAACACATCCATCAGGAAAACGTTCATGTGATCAGGAAGCGGGGACCTCCATCGTTCTCTCTTTCCCCCAATATTTACCGGTAGAGATTATAAAAGACTACCATCGATTTGAACAAACACTTTCCCCTCCACCCTCCACAGCCGCCGTCGTCGCTCAACTCTGAATGCCTTATTTTCGCTCGCTATTTCCCCCTGCTGTCTTCTGATGGCGCCTTTTCACAAAAAAATAAATATTGAAGCGATGCGAGGGTGGGAAATGTTGCTTTATAGCTGTTATAGCTTTTAGCTGCGGTGGCGGCTAAGAGAGAGACGGGGATACCTTTTGTTTTCAGCGCCGCCACCATTCTTGTTAGGGAATTCACCACGAAAATACGCTGTCGTAGTGGCTTCAAAATTTTCAAAAGCTACATCATTTTTTTGACAAATCCTCCGCAACCAATTCTTAGAAAGAAAGGCCTCTGAAAATTAAAAGGAGGAAACATCACTCCATTTTATGCAGAATTCAAAACCGAAACATTGCTAAAATCTTCCACGTAAAAAGTTGTACGAGCCAGCTCGACAAACCACTTGCCTTAAAATTCAAAATCCCCCTCATTCAAAATGCGGAAAAAATACGAAACAGATAGAACCAAGTACCTATTTGGGTTTAAATATTTCTTCAACTTTGTAAAGGCCTCCATATCTCTCTCACCTATCCCATTGTTAGCGAATTTTTGAAGAAAAGTAAGATATTGTTCTCCAAAATTGTTAAAACTCGAATTTCCTAAAAATGTCCATACCAAAATCCGCTCCCTGCCAAAAGACACCAAAAATCATGTGTATATACTCGTATTTATGTCATTCCAGACGATAACTCTCTATAGAATTGAGATAAATAGTTCAAATTTGTACAAAAAATCTGTCTTGGCCATCGAAAGGATAAGTTCGTTGATGGGCAGAGTCGGGCCACTCTTAGGGGGCTTTAGGGGGTTTTAGGTGGGAAAGAATTACCCTTAAATTCCCACAATGAACCAGTCTAACAAGTGCACTTGTTAGACTGGTTCATTGTGGGAATTTTAGGGTAATTCTTTCCCACCTAAAACCCCCTAAAGCCCCATTTTAAAGGTTTCTTTAACGCTGAACACAATGGTGAAATCAGAATTGCAATATCTTATTCGGTTCCCAAACCGAAGGACTTAGAAGATGAAGAAACTGGGATGTTACTTGAGATACCCTGCACGATTCATCCGCTCTAAAATGATAACGGAATGAGACATCGCAATTCTGACTGCACCATCGTGTTCAGCGTTGAAAAATCTATGTAAACTAACGTGTTATTCGTCAAAAAAGAGACGAAATTTGTCATTTACATAAAACCATTTAGTTTTCGAAAATTCGCTCTTATAGCCATGTTGCACGACTGTGGATTTTTTTTTACTTAGAGGAAGAGAAATGTCGTGAGATCGTCTGGTTATTGTGACTCACAAACATAAACATCTTTAAATCACCAAACGTACAACAGAAATCTGATTTTAGATAAACAGAGTTTATTTCGATTACCACCAATACATTTACTCGAAAAATGACAAATGGGTTTAATTAAAATGGAATTTATATCTTGCAATAAAAAAAAAATATCGACCGAGCTCTTCAATAATTATTATAATAATCAAAGTAGGTATTATTTTGGATCTCTTGGATACACCCACCATGAATGAATGAAATTGTACTTTGCTTAAATCGAACGCTAAATGTTCCCGTCACTCATCTAACACTGAATTACCAGTCATCGAAGTTGACCCCGTCTACTGTTAATTAATGTTGTTCGAAAGTTTTCCCGATTTTCTGCTTGGTTCACAGGACTAATACAGTAGATCTACCCGTATTATCATTCACTCAACATCATTAATTAACGAGTAACTTGGACGTCATTACGTCCAATAAATTATCCAAGTCAACAGATCCTTTGAAAAAACTTCCGAGTTTTGCAGCATGTGACCTGATGAGTGAATTTACGGAATAGTATACCACCATCCACCTTCAACCTGCTAATGTTTTACTGGAATTCTCCCGAACAGTTGAACATAATATATTATAATATATGTCTTCTTAGATCCGCTAAATGGGGTGAGTGTATAGTTAGTATACACCCTTAATCCGATGTTTCACTTCATTTGGCGCCCGGATTCCGCCATTACTCTCTTTTCCAATGTTTAAACCTCCAAAATCAGACCAGAGAGGAAGAGGTTGATGCTGGAAGGGAAACTTTGGTAAAAGAGTAAGGAAGGATAGCGTTCTGCAGTGTAAATAGAAACTTGAACTGCAGAAAGTCGAACTCGGGTGAATAAGTGGCCAAGATCAACACTGCTAACTTAGTTGGTTAAGTAAATCCACACACGTTTCAGTATACAATTCGTTTTCTCCCATCTCTTCTCTCCAATATATCTTCATCTTACCTTGGGACTTGTTTCATTCACTTTTCTCAAGTTAGCCCCTTCCATCTTAACAAGAACATATTTAATAGTGGTTTAATATTGGCCGTATATACCTACACGGTGCCATTATTATTGGAAAACGTGTTGTTTCACAAGCATGATTCAGAAATACGTCATGCTATGTAAAACGAGTTTGTTTAATTCAAGTTTACAATTTGTTTACCCACTCATAAGAAGTGCTCTTGCGACATTCACTATGATGAAAAGAACTGCCATGTAATGCGTGGGAAGTTTTTCTGAAAAGCTTTTTGAATAAAAAGTTCTAATTACACTTTTTTCTCTCCCTCCTCACTAATAAGAGTTCGCTATTGCATAATAAGTATTATGGAATGTGGGGAACGGAGTGTCCACACACTTAACCCCAACAGCACTATTTGTTCTAGGATCCATGATGTAGAAACATAAAGTCAGATATTTCTTCAAATGCCTCGGATTACTTCCATTAGTTCTTCCTACATGTGGTAACTACTGTACAATGAAGACTTAAATCTCTTTATTAATAAATTAGTCATAAAAATGTTGTATTAAAATTCTAGCAGAAACATATCGGTAGTTCTGTAATTATCGATATGTCGATAGGATCGACATATTTTGGCCGATATATCGGGTATATATACATACGGATGCATCTCTTGGACAACATATGGAAATATATCAAATGATAATATCACGATATAATATATCGTGCATATTATGTATTATATCGTTGACAAAATGACTAAGGGGCGTATCTGAAAAATCATAGTTTTGCGTATCTGCAAAATCGGCTATCTCAAGTGTGGTGTCTTCTTTCTAGGCCGTCATTGGTAATTTGGTACTAAATTCACTTCAAGGGTACTTGCAGAGCAGTTACGCCCTATCTGTGGTAGTTTCAGTTACGTCCCGTGAGGATTTTACCTTCCACTGCCTTATAAAACGATTATCATCCGCCCTCTTGTCAGTGCGGTGTCTGCGATTTTTTCAGTCTCTCCGAAGTTTCTAATGAAAAGAACGTCATGCGGTTGCCACAGATATGTAGAGAAGTGTGAGGTGATATCAAAAGTGATGGCAGCTCAAATTACCCAAATTTTCAGACCCTTTGTCATTTTGCAGACGATATAACGATATATTTCCATATATCGCCCATCCCTACCTATTAGAGCCCTCAACTGCCGATGACGCATGGAAGTTGGAACAACTTCAAACTACAACACGGAGATCTAAAGACCTTTAACAGATTATTTAAAACAATAGGTTTAGAGGATTTAACGATCTCAAATATTTGCTGTGAATAAACCCTTTAATTCACGAAAGATCAACTTCCCAAGTTTATGAGAAAGTTACTTACTCCTTCGGCCGCTGCTTCGGGGAAACCTTGCCCAGTTTTTGAGGCCATTAAAAAAACTGTCATTTTAGAGGACCACGAAGAACAGCGAGCGAGGCAGCTATCTAAGAAGAGAAGAGTGAACTTGTTTTTATATTAAAAACCTCCTCAGTGAAAAACCCCGGTCTCTCCTCAGCCCTCCTTTATTAACTACTATTGTCCTTGAGGATTCTTAATTTAAACTTCACCAATGAACCCTAGCGGAGTCCTTCCACTTTCTCAACCATAAGTTTTTAATCAACCACTCTCGTTCGACCGTTGACTCGTGAATTAATTATTAACGTGATAGTAAACCTGGATAGCGTTGACGTTTCAATTATAGTTCATCAGTGAACTCAAAAAACCACTTTTCGTAGTAAAATTGCGTAATTATAACTGGGTAGTTGATGAAAAGCGACGTCTAAGTGGAGCTGTGTAAAATTCACGAATTAGAGGGCCAAGGTGTCCGAGCTGACTGGAGAGTTATTTCATCATGTTCCTGTTCAGTGCCGAACTTCGAAACGTCTCCGATTGTCGCCCTCCGACGGGTATCAATTCATGCATTGAAAAAGCCTACAAGTTAGGATTAATCTAAATAAATATCTGGTAAATCGAATGTCCAACTTGACCAAAAATCGACAGTTATAACTGCTACTCTATCAAGTAGGGATAGCCATCGGTAGCCAACATATTGATATTTCGATATTCGTTGACGATATTGATCGTATAGCTCAATATCGATACTTTTGCAACCGATAGTATCGATAAGTAAGTATAAGTAATTAGTACCTAAGCTAATTCTCTGGCAATGACTTTTCGACTATAGTTTTTATATTTAAACATAAGTACATGAATAAGGTACTTGTTAATAATATTAGCATTTTGCCTTCCAGCCGGTGACTTTCCAACACCCCTTCTTCTTCACTCCTTCCTCTACTCACCTTCAACACCCCTTCTTCTTCTTTCCATTTTCCTTTCCAGGGAGACACCATAAAGGACACATTTAGTGAAATTTACTCATGAAGGTTAGAACGTCCATGGAACTGGTAGAAAACTCTACTAGTTCACCGACAACACTAAAACTGGAAATTTTCAATATATCGGATAAAACAAAATATCGCCAGAAACTATCGGTTACTCAAGTATCAATACCCGATACTATTGGACTATGTGCTATCGATGGAAAATATCGATATTTCAATACTATCGACTATCGAAGGCCATACCTACTAATAGTATCAAGTTTCTTGAATAACTGAATAAAATGTATACCATGTATTACGTAGGCTTATGTCCGACAATATTGATCTTTTAGTTACCTACTCGGATAAATAAAGCGATAAGATCGGTTTTGGAAATAGTAAACAGCTTGAAATAATAAAATAAATGTTGGCGTTTAATACCACTCGTTTGTAGTTGTTTCCGTTCCATAAAACTGTCACGTGTCTGTTTTTCACACTTGATGTAAATCTCTCACCGCATGACGTCGTGTAACCTGAAACGGTCGTCCACGTTGCAGAACCTATTTGTGTTTACCTTTTGTTCTCATGATCTATTGAGAAACAGAGAGTGCAACGACAATTTCCACCTGGCACCTGTTTGCGAGAGAAACTCGTGGATTATGAGCGTGGAAGTGTATACGTCTAGATGCATCTGTTTGCGTTGAAGCCGACAATGGGGCCAACCCCCTACACGGTAGTTGGCATATTTATAAGGCCATTTTTAGGGCCGAGGGGTTGAGAAGGGTGTGTGGAGAAGTTAGAGCGTTTTGTGGATAACTGATGGTCATATGTTACGAAATATACAGACTATTCCGAGCAACCCTTCGCACATTCCATGAGATTCATACCCACAAACGGCTATCTACAGGCCAATGTTGGACGACCACCACTACTACTCGTAAGTAATTCAATGATTGTTTTTCATTTAATTCTTTTTTTTTAACCAAGTTTTCTAATATATTTCACATTGTATGCGTCTCCAAAAAGGAGGAGCATATGAAGAGCGTTCGCCTACTCAACTCACAATACTCCAGCGAACACAGCGTTAGTCCACATTTGGATGCCAATAATGTAGGGGAAGGTTTATATACGATTCAATGGACTGTCGTGGCATTGTTTGGGGTATGCGTAAAAATTTAAATGTATTGTCTTAAAAAGATCAAGACTTGACCCACAGAATTCTTAATAACCTCGATTCTGTTGGGTTTAGAGAAAATATAGTTGAGATAAAAGTTGTTTGAAATTGAATTATCTACAAAATGAGACCAATTACAGGTTTCTAGCCCACTGAGTAGGTACCTGAGTTACAAAAAAAAAAAAAAAAAAAATGTGCAGTTTCTTCAAACTTCAAACGCGATGAGACGCCATTTCTTCTTCTCCGATCGACTAAAACTTTGCCAAACTAATTTTCTAGCCAAACTGAGAGTTCAAATATGGCGAGACAATTTTTTCCTCCTATTCGAGCTTCATATGTGCTCTCATGAATCAGCAAAGCCATATGTATACATCGAAGCAAAGATCTTTGCGCTTTCGCGAGAGTTAAATAAAGTATTTCCAGAGTATATAATTTATCACTACTTCAATATACATATTGAATGTATACTGGTTGTACACATAACAGCTGTGACAAACGAAGAGGGTCGATGCTACAACTAATTTGCAACCAAAAGTACCCCTTAGACTTTTTTTAGAGGCTTCATTTCCGAGTTATTCACGATTAAATATCTCAGTTTTCGATCTTATCTCCTTTAAATGCCCGTAACTCCTTCATTTTTCACGTAATCCCAAATCAAAGGATACCGTTAAAAAAGCGTAAAATTTCCAATCGGATAGATGCCCGACATATAATCAGGTCAGGGTATGTCACCATTCGATTCAGCGTGAAAATGTGCCTGAAAATACTCGTTTTTTCGCATATAAACTCAATTTTCTCAAAAACGTTCGCCTTAAAAAAAACTGAGATCTTGGTGCAGTTTTCACCCTTCTTGCATCTTAAAGATACATTAGTTCTCATAGTTCAGTTTGAAAAAACTCGAGTTTTTCCGAATCAGGTAAAATTGGCTTTTCAGGGGGCTTTTTCAACTCAAACCTTAATTAAGAAAAAAAGAAAAAAACGGCCAGGCATATATCCGATAGGAGATTTTGCGCTCTTTCCAACGACATCTTCAGATTTGGGATTACTCGAAAAAGAAGAAGTTTTGCACATCCTGTATATACATAAGAAGGAGCAACAGATCCTGTGTATTCATAAGAAGGAGCAACAGAGATCGCTCTCTTGTCAGATACTTTCTCATGAACTTCTTTAGTTTCCTGTCGTAGAAATAGAGAAATTCGTCTTGGAGAATGCTGTTTATTTATTTACCTACTATTTATTTCTTCAATAATTGCTCTTTTAAATACGTCCTCTTCGTTAGAGCTTAATACTTTCGAACATGAGAATCAACACTAGTTCGACTATTATGAACTACAGACAAGTCAGACTAAGTTTACAAGTAAATCTTGTCTCAGTGACTCAAAAGGTCGCTATTCAGTCTGACGCAGCTCAGACGCCATTTAGTTCAAGTTCGAATAATCCTTTGACCCAGTTGTAGTGTCAGTTTACACAAACTTTTATTGTCCACTTCGCTCGAGACAACCTTTCGAAAACTACGAGTATTATCCACTTTATTAATCACCAAACGGAAACAAAAAGAACGCGGTGGCGGAGATGCTTAGTTTGAGTGGGAGATCGCGATACGAAGACTAGAAGGGGAAAAAAGAAACTTTTACCGCATCGCCTAAGAAACAAGGCAGTTAAGGATATGATTTATCCCTGCCATTATTGTCCGACACCTTCTTAACTTGGGGTTAAAATAACAGTTAAAAGGTGGGTGCAAACACGAAGATGGATGTAACGACGTAACGCTCTTCTCTTCTTTTTCCACCGTCACCTTAATCCTCACCCTCTGAACGGACTCCCTGAGTTTCGGGATCTTGAGCCCAACAGACGGTAATTATTTAGAAGTAATCCCACGATTACACTCTTTCAATGGATGCTTTGCTCTATCCCTTCCGGTTTTATTCGTTTCCTCTTGTAGAGCCCTCGATACACTGTACTGAGAAGGGTATCGAATAAAATATGTAGAAAGCACTCACTATTTTTACTGAAATTAGAAGAGTTAGGTATACGAGAGACAGAACTTGGATAACGTCGTTTTTATCCAAGTCCTAATAAAAATCAGTAGGTTAGGTTAAATAACACAGTTCTGCAAGAAATTCTCCATTGACCCAAACTATCATTTTCCTTTGTTAATTGGAGCGCTGAAACCGAATCTGAAGTCAGAATTTCAGCAGTATGTACCATTCATAATTTTATTTTGAGTAAGTAAGGTAAACCCAAGTGGAAAATGAGGAAATCTTTTCATGGAGGCATTGGCTACACATATTTGCGTTTGTGTGATCGACGCGTCCGAAGGTTCGTTTGATTCACAGAATTAATCGATTATGCGATTTTGAGGTCTTTGTGGTTTTCACTCGTTGGAAGATTGCTTTAAGTTACTTCACTGGAATATGTCTCGTGAGTCCAATAATTCTGTCAAAAGTTTTTGTTAAGTATGTGGAGAGCTCACACTGAAGGATCAACAGAAGTCGGTGATTCCACTGGTAAGGAAAGCTTATCACCTCTATTTTGGATGTCAAGTTGGGGATCAGGATAAACTTTGGGCTCCTAAAGTCTGCTGCAACTCATGCTCGAGATCCCTTACAGGTTGGTTGGGAGATTCCCACAAATCAATGCCGTTTGCTGTCCTGATGGTATGCCCAGAGCCTCAGGTCCATCATGATGATTGCTATTTTTTGTATCAACATCAAAGGGGTTTCGGGAAAATGGAAGAAAAGGGCTTGGAATGCTTCGGAGAAGTTTGAACACTTCCTTAGAAAACAAACGCGCACATAACTATGAATAACTCATAGTTGACCTGTTAAGAGCATACAAGGAGTTGGGGGTGCGATATGTCTCTCAAAATTCTTTTTCTACATTGTCATCTCAATTTTTCCCTGAAAACCTCGGACCCGTAATTGATGAGCATGGAGGAAGGTTTCGTCAAGACATAAAGCACAATGGAGAGAATAATCAGCGGGAGATGGAACCAGACCAGCAAATTAATTTTAATAGAGTTCGGTCTAAGTGTATGTAGTCCCCAATGGATTTTGATGGAGTATTTCAAAATAATAGCAATAAGAATTACAAGCTCATACCCCTTAATCTCCAAGGAATGGTGGGTGCTTAAGCAATTTGGGTTTCAGATTTGGTTTCAGCACCTTCGAAAACTTCAGAATCGCCCAAAACTTCTCAAGGGAGCGGAAAACTGTTTTTTCTTTTTTTTTTTTTTTTTTTTGGCAGAATTGAAACTTTATTTTGAAAAAAAAACCGACTAAATGCAAAATAAACGAAGGCCTGTATTGACGTAATTGAAACATAAAGGTCTAAAATAATCCACGTATCATATCATGAAACAACCCAAAGCCGAACTTGGGGCGGGGCGTTGATTGAATTCATAAAGGCCTTGATTGTCCTAAAGTGTGAAGTTTGTATTGACAATGTGAGATTCGCTCTGTTTTGAGAGGATTACTATTATTAAGTCGACTTACACACTTGTACTTATACTTTTTACCAGGAACCCTATATATCCCACTTACCTACTAAATAAGCGGGTACCATTGTGGATACCATGTGGGAACCAGCGTGTACCATGAGTGGATTTATCATTTAGTCTCTCATTCCTTTTCTTTTTGGTGCGACCGAATTCCACCGTTCCGTTTGACATTGTCTAATTCCCGACTTCTATTTCCGAAAGAGTCTGCTACATGAAAGCGTTAGTTGTTTGTTCAATTACCGTTATTGAGATTCCTCGAATGTATTTCAAAAACTTGTGTTCGAAGTGGGATTCGCAGCAATAGTATAAAGGCTTTCGTTAATGAAGCTTTGCCGCATTAAAAATCAATTCGCACGTTGGCATTCTACATACGTACTTTTCATTTATTTACGAGGGCTTCATTTGTATTAATTCCACTCTAGAATTCCGGCTTTGTTAATTCCAGCTGACTCCGTGGAAAAACCATTCTTGCTCGTGTTTTACATAATCGCTTCACGATTAAAAAATAATAACCAAAATACCTCATTCTGACGTTGAAAAAACATTCCACCTCTACTCCGTTATATGCCTTATGTCTCTTTCCTTCTATCATGATATAATTTTCCGAGCTTTTTTGGTGCTCCTGCTCAACCACCAAGACCAACAATATACATTATCGCAGGCAACAAAAAACGTCGGGCCTACGTCCATCAGTCGGAATGACGTCTCATTTGCTTTAATAAAAACTTTTCCATTCTCGTTTGTCCACAGTGCTATGCGGCGTTTCGCTTTTCCTCCGTTCCCTCGCCGCTCGATGGCATAAAACGCAGGCAGCGGTCCATTTACATTTTCAAACTGTCACAGAAAATAATAAAAAGAAACTCACTCATGGTTTTTATTTTTCGTTTTTTTTTCCCAGCTCAACTCGAGCAATCGAAAACAACATGGATGTCGCGTAGGTACTTATTAATTCCGATCATTCTGAGTATTGTTACAAATTGGTATAAATGAATAAGTGAATAACTCCTTATTAGGGATGGATATCGATTAATCTATTAATCGCAACATCCGATTGGTTTCCCGAATAATTTGTCAATTTTTATTCGATGTTTGCTACGTTAGATTGATCGGATAATCGATACTTTAATCAAGATTATTCAACTTTTTTTCTTCTTTTCTTACGTGAGAGTTGGGATTAATTATTCATTTATGTATTCACAAATGTTTGACTTTTCCACAATCGATTCTATATTGTTGCCACACTTGTCAGTTATCAGTTATCTATCACTCTGACTCTAGGCCCATCCCCACTCCTTCAGAACGTATAAATGTAACCTAGCGTAACATATAACCTGCTTCAGTCCTCCTTGTTTACGACCTTAACCTTAACTTTAGTGCCTTGTTTGTTCGTCTGTTGAAGTCCCAAAAAGTGTGCGAAAATGCCTCAAAAAAGTGCGGTCTGAGAGCAGTTTGAAAAATTTATGGCGACTCCAATGATTCATTATCAAGATAATTAAGCAAATGAGAACTTCGAGAATTTTCTAAAATTTGTAGATTAATCGACAACATCACGACGACCTTTTGCCCAGTTAGCGTTGAGCTAAAATTGCGAATTTTTTAGTTAGTTTTTTAATTAGAATAATTTTTAGTTCACTTTTGAATGACCTGAAAAATTATGAATTATTTGAGACCAATTGGATTTCTGTACGACCAGCCGTTCATCCAATGTGAGCGCGCAAAGGTTTTGCAGAAACAGTAATAGTTCGGAACTTCGATTTATCGTGTATGGAATGGAGACTGGAAGGTGATGCCACAAAGTATCAACTTGGTTACGGCATTCCGCGCTCAATTATGATGAATATTATAATTTTCCTACTTCAGTAAGTCTCCAAGGAGTATAGTTCGAAGAACTAGGTATGTAGTATAATCTTTCACTACTCACGAATTGTTTGCGAAAGCTATCATACGAGTATAACTTGAAGGTACTTACGAACTACGTGCATATGTGCTGATACAACTTCGGTGTGGAAATTCGGTGCGTCGGAGGATACTTCACAGCGATAACGTCCGGCCAGTTCCATCTGAATGTCCCGTAGAACCACCATTTTCGGTCCCGACGCGTTAATCTGTAATCAAATCGAAATTACGTGAAAATTTACTTGGGTTTACTACTATAAAATTTATAACGTAGTTTCTTGAATGTCCATGCGTAATACCTCGTTTTTGTAGGTATGTGATAAACATCTGATGTGTACACTATTCTATCCACAGCCCATACTTCCAAGGAACTGCCCTTTTAAATGAATGCGAACAAAACATAGCATAGTCGTCTTGTTTCTTTGTATACCAGTGTACCGGGAGCCATTTGCCGTAATAATTATGACAAATGGCTTCCGTTCACAATCATTGAGAGGAGATAAACATTACACGGTATTTTATTGCTCTTCCTCAGAATGTTCAGAAATCATTGCAACGTGTAGGGGATGGTCCCAAGACGTTAAAACTGGACACTAATTTTCCTCTGCGCATGAACGTGTTTTCGTCGTAACTACAGTAACTCAGATGTCAATTCGCAATATTATAGGATATTCGCAATATTATATTATTCGAGTTGGTCTACTATACATTTAATGAACATCGGATTGATACGTGAGTATGTTGGAAAAAACCTTTAGGGGTTGGTTCCTATTGTGAAATCTTATTATTGCCTCTCACATTATTTTCTTCTGAACCAACTGGAAAAGGAAAGCTTCGTACATTCAAGAGGAAGAACGGTTGGATATTCTCATAACATTTCAAGATGAAAGTCAAGTTACTACATAAAGATCATACGGTTATATTACTATCAAAATACAATATTATACGGTTATGTTTGACTGTAGGTACGCAGTGCCAGTTGAATGCACTAAATTAAGTTCCTATTATAAATGACGCTTGAACATAGAAGGTTCTTCGATAGAGACAGGCTTACCAGGGATGTGGGGAACGAACTGGTGCTTATCAAATCTGTGGCAGTCAGCCACCTGACGGGAACAGAGAATTAGCGTTATTGGTTATCTCCACACGGCACATGTTGCTTATCACGCCGCTGAACTCGTTCACTTGCTGCTAGTCACAATCGAATCCCCTCTGCTATTAATTAATCCATAGTTACCTTATTGGATAATGATTTCAGGGATAAAACCGTTATACCGAGTACCGTTGTCATTGACTCAATCCTTGAAGTACAGAAGTAGAGCATAACTTCGTGAACATGATGATAACTGTCATGATCATGATTATAACTGTCAGTCAAGAGTTTTGTCTGACAAATTTTGACTTACCACAATCATCCCACCACAATCCCTACTCCATGTCTCTACCTTCCATCATCCCTCATTTTGTTAAACTTTTAGGGCCGTCAGGCCGGTATCGTATAAGCCTCAAACATTCTGTACAAACTTTGTATGGTATATTCCGGCCAATACAATTATTCTTGATTCTTGATTATAACTGTCACCACTCAAAATAGTTGGTGTGAAGCTCGCGGGGGGGGGGGGTGGGGGGTCCGGGGTTCAATTCCCGGGATTGTAAAGACCTTTACCAGGTCTGGGGGCCTCATAGCTTCATTGCGCAAGGTCATATCGAGGGTCTCACGGCAACACCCCACATCGTCACTTTTGGCCAAAATGATTATGCATACCATTCGAAGCGTCTTCCCCCGGCGGATCGATCTAACTAAGTATAAGTTAGGTAACACTAGAACTCACGATTTATTTTACTGAATTACTCAATAAACATAGTCATTAGCAGATGGTTCTTTGGCTCTGCTGAAAAGTCGCCCAAATGACGATGTGGGAAGTTGCCGTGAGACCCTCGATATAGAAAACTGAGATTCCCAATTCGGTTAACTCAAATAATCAAATATTTATTTATTTTATTTAATAGAAGATAGTATTTAGTGTGACAAAAACTCATCACTCGTAGGTCTATTCCATATCCCACTAGCCGTAAATGCATTGAAATCTGATGTGGGGAAGAACCTCTCACAGTCCACCATGATCCACTTCATCCACAGTTTCATCAACTTGGAAACTAACTTCCTAAAGTCCTTTGGCATCACATCTCTATTTCTATGAGGGAACCGCGTTCAGAGTATCTCTCTAATGAAGTTCAAAGTTTCACTAAGCGAACCATATTTCCTCCACCCACGTTGGCCACGAAATTTTTGACACTTGACTTACCCTCGAACATAACTGAATTTAAAGTTCCACATGCAGAACTTTCCAAACCAACGGTATTCCAGTTTAGTAAATAATAAATTATTCACATAATATTCGATCTCAAAATACTTTCATTTACGAATAGTATTCCAAGTAAGTAAATCTAATAGTGGTAATCATCATAAATGTCCCAATTAGTTGCATGGACGTGGATCTCGGTAAATGGGAAACTTCTACACTCGAGAAATAAATTTGGTTTTCGTCTCTTCTTGGTAGAAAATTCTTGGAATCGACTAAGAAATTATTTGGTGGGTTCAAGTTTCAAGATACGTAGAATCGGAAAATCTAATTAAAATAACAATCCCGTCAGTCACCTTACGACGTATTTGTACATCGAAAAAGTGATCTGTCCAGAAAATAATGAACCGCTGTGGGAGAATTTGCGGCGTTTTTTTCTTTATATTTCTCGGAATCATATTTGGCGTTGTTTCGATGGGTAATGAAATGCAATAAACGAAGGTTCTTGGGTTCCATACGTCGGTAACCCGGACGGATTGCTAACGGGTGATGAGGGTAATGGTGGAGGAGCTGATCAATAAATTCCTACTCCGTCATCAAGTCAAATAAGGGTGAGACCATAGCTATGCTGATGCCAGTCGGCCGAGAGGAATGACATGAAGCTGCGGTCGACATACCGGAGCGATTCGTGGTTTCCAGCGATTGAGGTCGGATTGATTAACAGTCTCCGCTCTTTACCCTTTCCACGGCTTTGAGGAATTATTGCTTAGAAGGATTCTTTAGTTGAATTCTCAGTCGACTTCAGCTTAAATCGCATAATACAAAATATTCATCATTCAGCGTGCGAGCCGATCAGTTTTTGGTTTATAATGTTCAATAGTGAACCAGTGGAATCGAACAAGAACGAATATTGTTTAAAACCTTCTCCAACTGTGTTGGCTTACGTATTAGACACGTAAAATTTTAATATTTAAATGGAAGGAATGTTAAAAAGTATCCTTTAATCTGCATGTGGCACAAAAGGATAGAAAATAAGTAAGAAATAGATAATTCGTCATGGGGGCTCGGACCAGACTGGGGACGAACCTGGAAACTTTTCACAACCCTAAATCAATAGGACGAATGCAAAATTAAAATTGACATTTTCTAAACGCGATATCTTGTAAACCTCAAGTACAGTGGCTTTTTGTACAAATTTGAATCTATTCGATTCAGAAAATGTTTCCAAGACGTTTCCCATACTATAAGCCCAATCAGGGTAATGAGGTTCTGACAGGTTGAATGTCACGCTATTTGCGTGAGCGGAAACATACTTTTTTCTTTTTTTCCGCATTTCCATATGGCTCTCCATTTTTCCTTGCTTTCATTCGGATAATATAACAACTAGCTAATTCGTTTACAAATTAAACTGCACGTCACTCATTGTCAGCACAGAAGGTCCAGGGGCCTGGTTCTCTTCAGGCGTCGAATTTATTGAGAATTGTCCAGTAGCTAGATAGCAGCTGGATTTGGATGTTTAGGAATCCTGCTCTCGTATCTCATATTTTAACTTCTTTATAACTTCGGTGACTGTCTCCACTTTGAGGTCTTCGTGGAGGTCATCATTCCTTACATACCAAGGAGAGTTTACTTTTAGGAACCTTAGTCTGAAATGTTTGTATAATTTTGATATACGTCTTAGCTGTGCAACCCCACTTCTGGATGCCATAGGTCCAAATGGGCATTGGCACTTAGGACAGGAGCACTTTATTATGGATAATATGGAGTTGTGAACATCGTCCCATGAGCCAGTACAGTTTCCTCACAATTGGGCTGTTTTACCATAATTTGTTCTCAGAAAGTCCGGTACGGTAGATGAGTGAAGGAAAGAACGTATGTAAGGGCTTTATGAATACTAATCAGTTCAGCAGAGTAGCTGAGCGGAAACCTTTATAATCTCGTTTGATAGGTAAACCCCTTCAAATATTCTCCAGAGATCACAAGCTTCAATCCACTTTCAGAGTGTAAATTGGAGAAATTCCGTGTTTCACAGCTTTTTGAACGCAATCTTTGTGTGAGGAAAAATCATTATTATGACCATCATATTGTCCCAATAAGTAATGACTTGACTTGGGAAATTTAATATCGATGGGAACCGAAGGGACTGAGCCATTGCAAAACAAACGTAACATTGGCACTTCAGTGGTTTAAGAAATGTACCGTTTCATGTTTATGTCCGTGTTTAGTCCAGTTGGTCACGTCAATGTGCCAACTGTCAGATCGAAATCGTAGTCACAGGTATTTTGCACCACAAAAATTACAATTACAAGTATTGGCCAAATTCCAGGCGTCTTATACCCTTCATACAGATTTCACTGAGGTCTTTCAGTTGGATTAATGGGCTATGAGCATGAGAAAAGAAAATTGAAAAAAAGCAATTCGTTATTTTATTAGAGTTGCTAATACATTGTATTAGCAACTCTAATAAAATAACGAATTGCTTTTGTACAATGTATTAGCATCTCTAATAAAATAACGAATTGCTTTTTTTCAATTTTCTTTTCTCATGCGCATAGCCCAATAATCCAACTGAAAGACCTCAGTGAAATCTGTATGAAGGGTATAAGACTCCTGGAATTTGGCCAATACTTGTAATTGTAATTTTTGTGGTGCAAAATACCTGTGACTACGATTTCGATCTGACAGTTGGCACATGTCATGTAAACACTAGTTTTCATGTTGAAAAAAAAAAAAAAAAAAAAAAAAAAAACAAATATGGATAATCACAGTTGAAATCTGATTGATTTGAAACTTGGAGGTGAAATGGCGCGCGGTTGTGACGTCACCCTCCGTCAGCCCCTCTCGGTTATCTCATGTGTCAGGAAGGGTGGCTCCCGTTTTTTGTGTCGGTGCAGTGGTACCATTGATTCAATTGCACCCCGACCAATCAGATCCTTCAGCGGTTCTGACGTCATTGCGCGCTTTTTATGAACATGATTATAGTTTTCTATCCATAAAAAATAAGGGTAACTAATTTTGACAAATGGTTCCCATTTTCAGGTTTTTGAAGCGAATAAAAATATTATTCGTTTGAATAAAAATTCGAAACAAAAATCATGCATAGACCCCATTAACTGCATCACCGTGGAACTCGCAACGAGTGGTGTTTGTGGTCTTTAGTATTTACAATTAAGTGATCAGAGATTCGGAATAACAAATTTCCGTGCGAGGATTATCAACTACGAGTATATTAAATATATTTTATGATCAAGTTTTAGTCAATCAAGATTACACATACGCACGTGGCAGTGTAATCTCATATAAAATAGTAAAGTACACAACTAAATACGGTAAACACGGAAGTAAACATGATAAAGTTTCCTTGGGTACCATCACTCAAGTAGTAGTTGGGTTCTGAGGAGAAAATAAAACGCTGGTAACAACGGTGTGAAAACTCGTAAAGAAAAATGAAAAACTCGGTCGGTGGAGGGAAAATACTTCACAGGTCCTCAAATCAAACCCCACTTTCACCCCTCTAACATCTCACGCCTTCTCGAAAAATAAATATCATTGAAAACTTTCTCCAAGGGAGTTGGGAACAGAAATTTATCGTGGTCCTCCCCGAATTCGGTCCAAAGGAGAAGAAAAGGAAATATACGTTTTCATTCAGATCCGTCTGCTCAATAATATTTGCGTCCTTGGGATAACGGTCTACGGTTCAGTAGTTTTCATATTCTATGTTCTCTCCCGATCCACTTGGAACACGTACTTATCAACCAACATCGGATATACGCCTAATTTATGCTGTTGACGCACACTTGATCAAGACGACACCCACTTCTACAAGCCCGAGACTGTCTCCTTTTGACTCTGTTCGTATACGTTTCTGTCTTCAACAACTTCGTCGTCATTGAAACCATTACTGATATAATGTATCAGTAATTTTTTCAATGACGACGAAGTTGTTATAATGGAATAGTATTATTATACCATTTCGTGCCTTTCCCTACGTCTTATCTCAGTACTTCCAAATACAAATGTAGGGAATTCAATTCTTCTGGTGAGGAAGTCAAAACGAAATTCAAGAGGAACTAATCATTGATCTATGCGCAATTTGAATAATGATGCTGACTATCTCAAGTTGATGCCTGAATTATATGTATCATTTTAGTGAATTTTCGAAGAATCAATAAACTGAGGTGGTACTCGGCAAAAAAGGAGACAAAATTTATTATAAAACGAATAAACATAATTTTTTACATAAATCCAGTTATTTCCTCGAAAATTTGCTCTTGTAGCCACTGTGGATTTTTTTTTTTTTTTTAAACTTTATTGTACATAGTGCATTACAGTTGTGCTTAATACAACTTCAAGTGAGACGTTTACAGTGGGCTCCCACCTAGTTGTGGACGACAACTAGGTTATTTTAATAGTAGATGATAGGGGATAAATAACACAGTAGAACTGGTTGATAACTATAACAATAGTAGATAAATATAACGATTAATAATGATGGGGAGATGTTGAGGGCCGGTCAAATGAGAGATGTTTAATGTGCCAACGTTTCGAAGAATTTATTTCTCCATCATCAGGGCCTAAAATCAGTTTCAACAATGTGCTACAATAGATTATCAGAGAATTAACAGAATTTATTGTTCTAGGTGAATCAAAAAATTTACAGCATTTCTTGAATATAATAATTTGTAGGTTTGGACATGATAATTTGTTTGTTGCTTGAACTTAACAGTAGTTGACTAGTGGACTTGAAAAATAGTAGAACTTATTGTAGGTGTATAGGTTTACAGAACATATTGAATATTATAATTTGTTGGTGGAAATTAAAGTAGTTGTAGTAGGTGTATAGCATAATTGGTAGTACTTATAGCTGGTATTCAGGAGAATTTACAGGAAATATTTAATACGAGTATATTAATTTGTTAATGGAACTTACAGTAGTTGTATAGAGTACAACTACTACAACTTCTGTAAGTTCCACCAACAGTTATTACATTCAAATTGAATTGAACGTATTGTATTGATACGTTCTGTAAATTCACATATACACCTACGATAAGTTCTACTATTCTATAAGTCTACTAGTCAACTACCTACTGTTAAGTTCAAGCAAAACCAAATTATTGTATCCGAACCAACAAATTATTATATTCAAGAAAGGCTGTAAATTTTCCAAACCTACAAACTACTTTGAAAATCCACAAATTATTATATTCAAGAAATGCTGTACATTTTCCGATGCACCTAGAACAATAAATTCTGTTAATTCTCCGATAATCTTCTACAGTACATTGTTGAAACTGATTTTAGGCCCTGATGATGGAGAAATAAATTCTTCGAAAGGTTCGCACATTAAACATCTCTCATTTGACCCTCAACATCTCCCCATCATTATTCTGACGGTCAACACATCACACTCACTTACAACAATAAATAACTTCAGTTTTACAAACTTACTACCAACTTGGCAGGTATTCACTATTCATTTTCAGCGAGGCCTGAGCGCCATTTCCTCTTCAATCTTCGTTCATTTCTCGGTGGAGGGGGTTTCTCGAATATTTCTCTGAGCAGTGAGTTTGAATGTGAACACAGTCTTTGGTGGTGCATATTGTGTGAGAGCTGGAGAACCTTTGAGACCTCCGGTATGTCCAGATCTTTGTGAAAGGTAATGTTCCTTACATACCAAGATGCTCCAGTAAGAAGTTGGATAATCCGAATTTTTATTTATTGCATTAAGTTGCATCGGACGTGTGGTAAGAGTACCACAAGATACCTACGCAAAGAATCCTGGAAAAGAATCTTCACAAAATACGTGACAAGTAATACCAATCAGGTGGAACCAAAACATTAGTATACTGTTGATGAAAAAGTGGTCCCTTTGAAACAATGTAGTTTTGCGTATTCAAAACGTATCACTCTGTGGTTCTTAACTTCTACAGTACACCTTAGCGCGTTACGTGCTCAAGACCTATAATAGAGGAAAGTGATATGAACACCCAGAGGGTTAGTATATATAAGAACCTGACCTAATCGTGGAGCTTGAGGCGCTAAGATAACCCCGCGAGGAACTGTCGCTGTAACATTAACCGCCGGCTTCAGGGCAACTCTTATAATCTTCCTCCCTCCCGCGCAACCACTTGTGCCAGCTCTCTCCCATTATCACATTAAACCACACGGCTTTCCTGGAGCGTCAGAGCACGCTTTTCCTTCTACGCCGTATCGCCCACTCTCATCGTCACAGAGGCGGTTAAATTACCTCACATACAACCTGTATATACCCATCTATATGCAAAATTCCCCGACCCGGCATCGCGTCACCGAAACCAACGTTTTACCAGAATCGGCCTCTCCTCCCATCGGTCGGACGGTATACGAGGTCTAGTTTGGCCCGTTTCCAACCGGACCGGACATGCAGCCGTTTCCATTGGCCTTCATCGCTTGATTTTCCTATCATACGAAGTGAAATGGCTCGATCCGTTCAAGATTATCTTCCCCTCTCCAGCTATAGGAGTGGATATTGTTTACAGCGTAAAGTAAGGGACCGCGTTTGTACGCTATAACTTGGGTCTCCGGTTGCCGATTTATCACAATGAAACTATCAACATTTGAGGGTGGGAGTTTATTCGTAACCCGAGATATAGCATTTTCACTCATACCAGAGAAGGTCAAAACTGAATCAATAAACTAGTATCTGTCAAAACTGTTGACCCGACTTACCGCCTTTTGATACAAGCTCTTATTGGGGTCATTTCATTGGCTCAAACTATGCAGCCTCACTGTAAACGAACGGCTTGTCGTAGGAAGCTACGGATGGTCTTGAACAATTCTATAAATTAAATTCGGAAACTGGATTTCGCAATTTTAGCGGACCGCTAACTGGAGAAAGTGCTGCAGATTTATTTTCAATTCGATTTTCTGATTCTTATTACCTTGAAACTATACGATCAAATTTTGAGGGAGGGTTAATTTTTTTTCCTTGGTCGATTCCAATGATTGATTATCGAAGATAACACTCGTAAAATAAAATTATAGTTTCAATAAGGTCTAATCTGCGGTATTTTCTAAAAATTATTGTTGTGTAAGGAGACAATGGGAGGGCTTGTAAGAGGTATGCACTTAATATTGATAATTCATCGCCATAACTGTATAAAGCGCTGTTGTATAAAGCGCTGCTACAATCGGTACTCAGTTTCGGTATTCTTTGGTGGGTTAACACATTCAATGGCGTTTTGGAACCGGTTATTGACTCAAAAAACAATCTTGAAGGTCATCCTCTAGAATCCCCGTGAGTTCCCTACTGCTGAGTTGTTTGAGGAGACAAAAGTCTTCACACTGAAGCAGCTGTACATCAAGCACGCCTTAATGGATTATCACAAACACCCGGAGACTTTGGTCACTGAGCCAAAGACAGTTACCCACGAAACGAGACTCACCACTCAGGCTGTCAAACCAGTACCATTTAGCAGTTTAAGTAGCATTTCCCGCCATCTCTACCACACTCTACCACTCATAATTCGCAAAAAGCCGACTTCTTTAACTGATACACATAGCATTAGTAGATCGGCATACAAAAAGTCATTATTTCCTTACCTCATCGTTGCCAGTTCATCGGAATGTGATGTTATGGTAACAAGTTTTTCTGAGTTGGTTTTTCTGTCTTTCATGATCTTCTGTATTTTTCTTTCTTTCTTTCTTTCTTTCTTGTTCTACCAGGTAATTTTAGTTCAACAATAAATTTTCTTTAGTTTATCAATAAGAGCAGCTCCCCCCCCCCCTTGGCACAGATCATGGATCTATGAGGGGGGTAGTTCCAATGTAGTCGTTGTGTACTATTTATTTATGTACATATATGGCATAAAGTATCATTCATTCATTCATTCCATTAAGTAAGAGTCAATGCTACCCCTTTAATCACCATGGAAGACCATAAAGAACATTTTAAAGCACAGGTACATCCCTACTGATTTTATTCGATTAACAAGCAGCCTGCTATTTATGTGTCACCGGTACAAAAATAGTAGTAAGTAAAGTGTTAACGGCCGGAAAAAGCAAGTGGCAGTGCAGAATAAATCTACCCAGAACCCCCCTGCCACTATCTTCTGAGCGTCTAGAGTAAAAGATATAGCCCTGACTATAGAGTGGACTAAGATTTACGTTGAATCTTGTTTAATTTAAACAGCCCCCAGCAGACTACCGACCTCGTTATTAGAGATAAGAGTAAGTTAATTCAATCGCTACTGTATCTAGTCACGTTATCTAGGGCTTTAATGTAGGACTAAAAGCACCGGTTCAGGTTGCATTAGCGGAATCAAAGTAATTATTTAATGTAGGTACAGTAGTACAAAGTGTGGATGGGGTCCATCTGATGACCGGCACTGCCCCATTTCGAGAAGTTACCATCTCTCTTATCATCTTCTGCCCCGTCAACTTGATTTATGCGTCCACTAAATATATATATGAAGAGTAGGTAATCTATGATCTATTGTTGGGGGATGTTTTTTTTTAAGCAAAAACAACAAACCGAGGGAGAAATTCATCCTCATCCTCAGCAATCCAAGTCCTCGCTGTTCAGAATTCAGCTGCATCGCTCACGAAGCTGATCTTACATCATCCCAATTAGAGGACAAATTAGAGAACAAATGGACAAACTTGGAGTTTTACATAATAGGTGTGATACTGAATACTTACATAAATGAAATGTAAATTGTGGCTGGTTCATTGATATTCTAATTTTGTTGTATGTACCAATATCAGGACCAGGTCCTGGTAAGTTTGTGTCGTAAAACCGTAGAAGAATTGGTTTGAGGAAGGTTTTAGTGACAAAGTTACAAGACATTTGAAAACATGATTGATACAAATGGTTTTTGTACAGGGCAACTTATAGCCAATAACTTCAAAATAGTATCACTATTGGAGAAAAAAATATCGGTTGATTCGTAACTTATATTTTTCTTTGTTCCTATATAGTATCCTATATCCTATTCGTTTATACACGTTCATCGTATACCAGCAGTTTGTACTGCGAACTATCCTAGAAAATTGAAACTCGACGGTATCCTAACAACAGTTAACCTCTTTAGACCTGTTTTAAATTAAACGCGAAAATCGAATACGAAAGGACTTGGGCGTAGATATTGGTAATAGGAATCCATTCATGTACCTCGGAGAATGGGTTCTTACGGTCCCGTAACTGTAATAAATGAGATTGAGGGAAAGGGACCCCTCGAGTAGGTTTCCTGGAACTAAGGAAGGCTTCGCATATGGGACAGTCCTTATTTGCAAGGGATATAGGATCTTTACAGCCATTGTAAGGAGGAGATGGGAAAAAGGTCTGGAGGTGGAGTAAAAGTTATAGACCAGTTTCGAGGTAAAGTGGCGATTATGAACATCAGTACATTGAAGTAAAAGAGATTTTACGGTCTAGCTTCTCATGTTCCTTTACCACCTTCTTCGATTTTACTTTGGATTCAATCGATATTTCAACTACAGAACTCGATTAATAAACAGACCGTCGGAAAAACTGGATATCTTCGACCCGATCCAAGATTTTCGTCTTCTGGAAAAAGAGAAGATTGTGAATATCATAATCGAAGGACAGAAACCATTGAAAAAAAAAAAAAAAAAAAATTGAACTGGGAGTTATTGGAACTTTATGTAAATAAGTATTCTATCTTCAACTCGTTCCATGACAGCTCCAACCGCTCTTCTTGGCCAAGTGGGTTTTATTAAATTCTAAAATTGGCTATTTTTCATAATTTATCGTTTATGAACTCACTTTTTGCTGATTTTGGGGCATTGCTTCGAGAGGTAGCTTTCCGGCCTGCCAAGCAAACAAGTGTAGGTACCGAGTATGTTTACGAAACGCGTTTCTCAGGTAAATATCCATATCTCGGCTCCTTTTTGCTGAATCAACTGGAAATTTGGTGTGGATCTTCTGGTCGTGGATAAAAGAAAGCCCTTGAAGTTTCAAGTCGGTAGGTCTAAAGGAAGCCGTATTATACAGGGTGTCAGGGTTAAGGCTGTACCACCGGCCAGGGATTGATTCTACAACTAATATCTGATGATAAGTTAAATTCCATTTTCCCTAGTGCTTTTTAAAAAAGATTCAGATGTCGAAAATCTCGGAAATGAACAGTTTTTTCAAACGTATGTAAGCCTAACTGAATCTGCCGGTTTATTTCCCACTGTAACCCTAAAAGTTGGCACAAAAGCACAGCTTTCCAACGGCTTGATCAAACAATTATTGTGTACAGTGTTTAACATGGTGTAAAATCCTCGTTCCCGTGCCAAAAACCGTGGATCTTCCATAAAAATCGAAGGCTTTTCGCGAAAATCGACATTTTTACCATAAATGAGTTAGGTAGCAATCTTGTCGAACTTTGTCTCGGTGAGTCAATTGATGACACAAGACTTATCGAATAAGCAGACACTGATTTGTTGTCCAATTTACTTTTCGAAAATGGTCTTAATTTCTGATGATTAAATCATTTACAAATTTTGTATGGAAGTTTTGGTTTATTGGTTAAGGAAAACACAATTTATTTTTAAATGTATTCAACGAAGGAAGTGTTGAGTTAAGCAACTTTTGTATTAATGAAACAATTTTTTTATGATGGAAATAGGAATTGTTAAAAAATACTTAACTCGACGGTAATTTGATATTTTATATAATGGAACTGTTGAGAGTACAAGTAGATTCAAGATTCCGATCCGTATTTACATAATGCTTAATTATATTAGTAAGGAAGAAATGGAGGTTTAAAATATTTGGCTCCCCTTGACCCCTCTGACGTCATCCATTCCTGCCGGTCCACGTACGTCATCATATCCTGTGAGGTTCTTACCGGCCACTTGTCTGACGTCATCCACCCCCTGCCGGTCCACATACGTCATATCCTGTGAGGTGTTCTTGCCGGCCTTTTGTCTGACGTCATCCATCCCCTGCCGGTCCACGTACGTCATCATATCCCGTGAGGTGTTCTTGCGGGCCACTTGTCTGACGTCATCCACTCCCTGCCGGTCCACGTACGTCATATCCTGCGAGGTGTTGTTACCAGCCACTTGTCTGACGTCATCCACCCCCTGCCGGTCCACGTATGTCGTATCCAGTGAGGTGTTCTTACCAGCCACTTGTCTGACGTCATCCACCCCCTGCCGGTCTACGTACGTCATATCCTGTGAGGTGTTCTTGGCGGCACCTGTTTGACGTCATATCTTTTGACGTAGTTGGTCGCTTGTGTTGAGACGTCATATTATCTGAGAGGCCCGTGGATGAGGTGAATTAAGGAGACAAAATAGACTTCATATCGAATCGAGGTGTTTATTTGAATTCTTCTTCAGACATGCCAGTCATAGCCATTGGATTCGTGATTCAAAGCAACCATAAAGTGGGTACAGCTTTCGTACGAGTACGCAACCACGAGGGACATTTTATGTCTTTGCGCCCCCTTCCACACCCACACCACGTACCTCGTACTTCATTGTTGTAGAAAAGCTTGTCGGCCACGCACTCCGCAGTGGTTAACGTAATATGGTTAGGTAAATCGAGAGCTATCCAACGAGTGGTGAACGATTTTTGTACGATGATAACTGGCGAAGTTGAAGTTCCGTAGCTACGAATCGGTTGTACGTGAAAATCATTATAAACTTTTCATAACGCTTTCTTCGTCACACCGTCACAATGTCACACTATTCGAGTTATGTGCCCTAGTAAAGACATAAAATGGTCAAAAATGAAAAAGTAGGTACGTATTTTTCTCGTACAATTTTCTCATGAAGCGTGCGGTTGAATAAAAGTAAAATAAATTTGGTTCAGATGAAGAAGTTTTCTTTAACCTTAATATGAAAAGTATTTTGGACTGATAGGGCTAAGGCACTCCTAATTAATAACAGGTGCCTGTTTACTTAATTATTCTTGGTTTTATAAATTGAATTTTCTGAATATTCGCATATAATATAATATATTATATTATATATAATATATAGTATATAATACGCATACAAACGGTGCATTTTTTCTGGGAAAGTAGTATTTTCTAATGTATTTTTCCTTCCTGAATTGAATAAAACCATTCCCGAATCGATATGACTATCCGTTCTGAAGAAACGGAGTTCTTTCCGCTTTTTTGTCGTTTCGCCCCACTGTGCGGCGGTTTGAGGATGCCGCGGGGGGACGACGGTGGAGGAGGGCGGTTTGAGGACGGCGAGGGTGAACGGCGGGGGAGGAGGGCGGTTTGAGGACGACGGGGGAGGAGGGCGGTTTGAGGACGGCGGGGGAGGAGGGTGTTGTAGGAGCGGACAGTTGGTGGTGACGTGTGGGAAGGGGGAGGGAGTAGGGAAGGGGTGGACTATTAATGCATCACAACAATACATTTTATTGAGAGTCATTCATGAGTAGACGAAGAAGATGAAGAAGTAGCCGGAGAAAATGAATCGGAATCAGCTCAAATTTGTATTGAAAACTATGCCGTTCAATTTGAAGTTTCCGAGATGAGGTATTTCGAAAAGGTCAACTTCCATGTTGCACCTCTTTCTAGAGCGTGATAGAATGGAGCTATGGTGCGTACAGCCCTGGGATATACTACTGATGGTACCTTTGTATTAGTTCAAATTTTGCCCGCATTCGCCAGATAAAGAAAATATTGAAATAATCAAGCAAGAAGAAGTATAAGGTATTATATTAATAATATAACCCATATCTCGAATATCTTGAGAATTATTCATAACATGAATAATTATACCTGCACATAAAAATATTAAAGCCTTAAAAAAGGCATGAATTAATAAATGGAAAAACGATAAATCAGGAAAGCCAAGAAATAATACTATTATTATTAAGCCTAATTGTCTTAACGTAGACAAAGCAAGATTCTTAAGATCAAACTCTAAATTAGCCCCTAAACCAGATATTAATATAGTTATTATAGATAATACAATAAAAAAATACAATCCATATTACTTAATATAGGACTAAAACGAATTATCAAATATACCCCTGCAGTTACTAAAGTAGATGAATGGACCAGAGCAGAAACAGGGGTAGGAGCAGCTATGGCTGCTGGCAATCAAGAAGAAAAGGGATTTGTGCACTTTTAGTGAAAGAGGCTAAAACAGCAAATATAACGATATTTTTTATATAATAGTCATAGAAAAATAAATAATAGATCCATATTTTCTCTGGAAGGAACTAAGAGTGGGATGATTCCTATCGATCGCATCTCGTTCTTCCCATTAATTTTGGAGTTTTTTTCGTACATCATTGATGTCGGAAGGTAACTTAAGCTCGCCACTAAACGTAGGTTTTATAGGTTAAATATAGGTTTTAAACATAAACCAATATTAATTATAAATTTTAAATATTTCACATCAGCAATGTAACAGTTCACGGTTACCCCATCCTAAGACCCTCCTTTGTCATTATGTTATTATCTTTGAATCTAACTAAAAGGCACTTTTCCATTAGGTTGGTTAAATAGGAAGGGAGTAGTAAAAACGACGAATTTCCCCTACCGTCACTAAGTAATGAATGCCTGTCTCATCGTTCCCCTTGGTCCGATGTATAGAATAACTCAATATTTTCTCTTTTGATTGATGGGTAATTGGTTCAAATGTGATTGATTGGACTCCCTCCTTGTCACCGCTACCCCGGGAGGGTTTTCAGCATGCGGAAAAAGCTCGGTAAATTATGGTGTTCCCAATGCGTGATAGATATTGGTTCTTCATATTTTCACTTCCGATCCCCGCTTCACGGCCTTTCCTTTCTACCCTACAAAACGATGAGTGATGAGACCCCACTGCGAGTGTCACACCCTCATTAGAGAACCAAGATGAGGGATTTCCCCGCACACAGAGCTCTCTCTCCCTTCTATAATGATATGTATTGGGTTTTCACCAAACCGCTCCGGCATATCGCTTTTAGAAATGTTATTTCTACTTAAGCGAACTCGAATTCATCGTAATTTAATCAACCTCTCACTGTCTCCGTTCAAATATTGCTGTGTTCAACGGGGTATTAAGGAGGTAATGGAACTACAAGTATGCCACGCCCAATTGAGAACACTCCGTCCGATTTACTTCCAGGCAAAATGAAATGAATTTAAAGAGGTTGAATATAAGCTCCTTGACATTCATGTTCATGTCCCTCCGTTTTCGAGAACAGTTTACGGCACAATCGCTGTCCTTCGTTAATAAAAAAGTGGCAGTCCAACTTATCCTAACACTTATTTTTGCGGTAACAGTGTGGTTACTTATCGCAATATTTTATGTTGGTTTTTCGTCATTTTAAATACCTCAAATCTCATTGTAGTGGCCTGTTCCCAGGTTAACTTTCGAACGTTATTTGAACCTCTACCTTCCCTAATGATGGCAAAGCCGAAAAAAGTTACATATAGAATTAGAATTAGTTGTTGGACTTTTGATATCATCGTCATGAACTGAGCTCGCAAAGTTTGTCCCCAACCTGCTGTCTCATTGTTATGGCTGAGATACTATCGTATTTCTCTCAAAAGAGGGAATTTTAGATCAATTCAAAGTTTTTCCTGTTGTGGCATCCCTTCCCTTGAGGGAACCGCTGTGCTTTCGCCATCCTCTTCAGTTGAGGACGAACGTGGAATAAACAGGTCTTTATCCTTTATACGTCTCATTTTTATAACTTTTAGAATATGTGCCTAATGAACTAATTAATAATTTGTTCATCACAATTTTCAAGAACCTTACGTAAATGCGTGATCAAGTTTCAAGAAGAGTTGATTAGGCTCAAAACTGTCGAATTAGGAAGTCAATTTCTCATTGTCAATGTATCTCACTGTTGTGGCCACTACAATTGTCACGAATAATGAGAATGCTTAGAATTTGAAGTAGCTCTTTATTAAAACGCTTCCTGCACTTTCCCTACTTAATTTTCTCTGGTACAATTTGGAATAGGGAAAGATGAAGTGGAAAGAAATTTCGCAATAATTGCGAAATTATTGATTCCAAACCTCCCCGGGTGTACGGTCCAACGTCTGTAAACAATTAGGAGAAGTACTGCTGCATTGGTTTTGAAAAGAAAAATGAAGCGATACTATCAGTCTCATTACAGAAAGAATCGGTTGGACAAAAATGACAGAATTGAAAAGGCTGAAAGAGAAAAGAGAAGTGGAAAGAAAGAGATTTCGTGGTCTACGAAATTTTAAAAACTCATTTTTGAGGATAGCAATGAAATTGATGCGTGGTTGCTCATCACAGTGGCTTTAGAATGATTCCTAAAAATGTACCTACTAAAAAATTAGAATTTCAGGAGAGCAAAAAAAAAAAAGAAAATTTAAATGCCAAACCTTCGATTTTCCCTTAAACTGAGAATCACCCTTATAACTGGTAGTTCTTTAGCCATATTAAAAGAATAACGAATCAAACAATAGATCCTTACATTTTGATTCTGAATAACATGTCATGTAAGTACGTTATGAAGGTGTGATAATTTCAATCCAAGTTTTTTACCTTTTTAATTGCCCTGGGATTATGAAAAGTTTCTTTGATCATCATCGGCTGAGCCAAGCCCTATTCCCAAATTTCAAGGTTTCAGGACTTTCTCATATTATCTTCCAGTAATAATACTATTATCAAAGATAATTTAAGTGAAAAATCCAATCGTAATCTTAGCCGTCTATTCATCTGCATTACGTATAATTGATTGTGAACGAACCAAAGCTTCAGAAGATGCGGGACGTGGGGATAGCTCAAAGGTACCAACAAATGGATTCGACAATCCTGAAATCCCATCGTCACCGTCGCACGGGTAGTCAGGTGGATCAGACTGGATGACCGTTTATAGTTCGGTGTAAAGGTTTACATCTGACGAGTCCGGTCAATCAACCGTATGAGCAACTCCTCAATCGCCATTCCGCGCGACAGGCTCTGGCACGTCCGTTTAAGGCCCAATTCACATAGAAGAGATCTCAAGCGGACGTTTCAATACGCACTGAAGGAGCGGAAATGCCTCAAGAAAGGCGTCAGTTGGGTTTGATTACCTGCTTGGGAAGCGTGATTGTATGTGCAAACTGAGGTATTATAAGTATCTTCAAACAATGTGATGAAGATATCTGACAGTTCCAGGTCTGAGTAGTTCAGACCTATGTGACCTACAAGTAGGTACGAACCGAACAACAATTGCGTTGACTTTTTTTTTTTTTTTAATTATTTACTTATTAATGTCACAACTGAATTACAACATCTAGCAACGTTTTTCTAATACAGTAGAGCGCGTTTTGTGGTCTATAGATCACTACCAATATCCACTACACATCACTCCACACTAGCGAGTCATGACGAGGTCCGTTGGTTTGGTCGTCTTCAATCTCCGTATGTCTCCACTATTGTTGTCCAGTAGGCTCAATACTTCAACGTTTGGATGTTTGTGGAGCCGAAGCTCCTGCTCCATCGCATGATTTTTTTAAATATCGTTTCGCCCACTGTCTCTATCTGTAAGTAACGGTGGAGATCAGCCGTTCGTATGTACCAAGGTGCCTCGCCAATACACCGTAGGACTTTGTTAAGAAAAGTTTGTAAAGGCTGTATATTGCTTTTCTTTGTGCAACCCCGCAGTTGGTACCCATAAGTCCAGATTGGTTTGATTACTTGCTGGTATAGAAGCGAACTTATTGTGGGTTAATACCTCAGAGTGTTTCCTTATCAACCAGTACATTTTTCCGAATCTTAAGTTGAGTTCTTCCTTATTTTTCTTTACGTGGGCTTTCCACCACAGCTTGCAGTCGAGAGTCATGTCAAGGTATTTCGCCTCGTCAACATAAGGGACTGTTTGCGAGTCAATCTTCAATGGGACTACGTCTGTCTTTTGATTCGTGAAGTTTATATGGATAGATTTCGTTTCGTTCAACTTCATTCTCCGTCGCTTCGTCCAGTTTTCTACAATGTGTACAGCAGATTGTAGTTTACTGGTGGCTTCTACAGCGGAGTTTCCAATTGAAAAAATAGCAGTGTCATCAGCAAAAGTTGCAGTAAGTGTACCACTGGTTGTGGTAGGTGTCTTATGTACAGTAAATACAGTATGGGGCCAAGGTGGACCACTGCCTTGTGGTCCACCTGCATTTGATTTCCTCGGTAATCGTATTTTACTCTGAATAATTAATTTGCGAGGTATGAATTCAGAATTTGGAAGTATTGGAAGATCCCCTAACAGTTTTGTGAGTAATACTTGATGCCTTACTTGCTTTGACATTAAATTAATTGTTCGAGAATACAGGCCAATAAGTGTGGTCAACGATACCAAATACTGATGAATCCTCACTCTTTCAAGTCTGGTAACTGAAATGCCCGAAGGCCCTAACTTTCGTGTTTGTTTGGTGTTTACTGTTTAGAACTCTACAAGTTGGATAACATAATACTGATCGCCTTACAACCTTCAAAAATAATAATCAATAAAGGAACGCTAGGCGGACATTTTATTACTAAATGACCACTAAATGCCTTTTCAGTCTTCACAAACAATGAGCTCGGACTTTTAACGTCACTTAAAAGTTAAGTGACTCACTTTAACAAAGCGGGAAGGAGTTTATTGAAATGAATTCTCTTCAGGAATTCTTGAACCACAGCGATTACCCGCGGTCGGATTAAACCGGGAAAAATAGCCGGATAAGGATGCAATGAGCGTGGGGGAGGAGAAGTAAAATCTTTATAACTTGAAGCTTATGCTCAGACTACAAAAAAGGGGTTGGGAGGTCGAAAGATTAGGTCCGCTCGAACTCGCTCCTGCGGTCGACTTTAAATTTCAAACAATGGCTGGTAATTTAGGTCAAACGTTCAGGGGGGGAAGAAAAAAATAATAAAGGGAACAGAAACTTCTACTTTTATAATTAGGAAGCATTTAAAAACAAAGAGCGCAATCTTTAAATGAAGGTACGTCTGAGAAAGAATTTATGAACAGGGCTCTCTGTTTTTATCAGATACATTACAGCTGAAATGGAACGCATGGATGATCGTTATTTTCTTCGAGTGTGCACTGTGCGATTCGGTTGTGATAGTTTCGGGTGTAGTATGTGGGGTTAACTGGCTTCCCCAAAGACCTCGTTTTAGAAAATGATTATGTCCCTCCAATTTGGGACCATTCCAGCGGTGTAAGAAACAAATGGGTACACTCCACCAGCTTCATTCCACAACGCCCTTTTATTTAAGTTCGCGTGTTTGGGATTCAGCCTTGTTATGAGGATCAATAAAATGTATTGATACTGTGGGTGTCGGTTGTAGCCTTCAGTGGTTGATGGAATCATTCACTTTATTTTAAGGGATCAAAATCAGTAGCTGTACGGTGTAAAAATGCATTTTTGCGTAGTTGTGTGAACACATGCTTCTCTCACAAAGTCACCTAAACTGCGAGTACAATGTACTCAGATGTCATCTCCCTTTGTAGTTTCTGCTCTTTTAGGAGTAAAAACTCCTGAAATGGACATTTTGGCAATCTTATGACTCCCATCATATCTCCGTAACGTTTTGGTATATAAAAAAGCCTTCTTACAGGTCTGTAAGTAAAATGTGTTCAGTGGAACATTAGGCTCGTAGCCATGACCTTACAGATGACCTAAACAATAAATATTTCCCAACTTCCTCCGTGCAATCAATCAATAAAATTGAAGGTCGGAAAAAGAGAACGAAGAGGAGAAAAGTACGCTATTCTGAAGAGCTCACCATTGTGCGGACTCGCCAAACTTGTACCAAAACTGATATGGGTTTGTCAGGAGGCTCCGTGTCGTTCGGTTTGATACCCTTTTTTTTCTTCCAAAGAGAAAACGTATCGCATTCCTCTTCCCCATGTCGTTTGTTTCGAGACTCACTTCTTTGTTTTGGGCCGTCAAAGCTTGAAAATAACAAGTACCTACTCACACGTACATACATTGAGAGAAAAGACAAGATGTAGACTACACGTATATGATACATGAACAACGTAAATGATACGATTAATTATGTTGAAGAGTTTTCGAACTCAAATTTCCCTAATTTTCAACATCAATAATTTTCCCTAATAACGACGGAAAAATTCACTGGCTATAGGAGCGAGTTTTCGAAGAAATAACTGGTTTCATGTTAAATGTCTCAATTTTACTGGACCCCAGGCTTTCCTTTGGGCAACACTTCGTGGAGAAGGTTTCAGCTGCAAGGCTTGCAATGAACTGCACTTACAGGACAATGTTTTGCCAGCCAACTCTGCCAGTGGCATCGCGGTTCAAAGTTTTTCAGGGTGGTTTCTGAGGCCATATTATGCTACGGTGGGCAGGTTTGGGGATTTACTCGGTCAAATACGTTTGAGCAAGTTCAGCGGTTCTTTATAAAGGTGGCGTTTGGCCTTCCCCGTAACACTCCTAACTACTTCGTCTACTTGGAGTCGGGTGCGGACCCCACCTTCGTCCTTACTCTCTCTTTGCCGGGCAAGTATCAGATTAAGGCACTGGGCATGCAGGAGAGGCGCTATCCCGATTTGGTTGCTCGCGAATTGGTCCGAAGAGGTGTGGGATGGTTTGCTTCTCTGCTGGATGTGGCGCGAGCAAATGGGTGCAGCATCAGCTGGGACTTGGGAATCCTTGGTGGATGGAGCCAAAGTAAAGCTAGAGAATCTCGTGGAGGTGGTCAGACGAAACTGGAGGAAGGGTATGATCGCCTGCGCAGCACAATCCCGAAACCCACGATATCCAGCACTGGACCACAGCGTGAAGCCAGCTGATCATCGAGGTGAGACTGTGTGGGTGCTACGGTGGGTTCTTCAAATCGGTGCGTTGTTGGCTCTTAACGAGGAGACCTGTAGACGATCAAATAGTCCACGACGTGTCTGCTCACTCTGCAAATCTGGGTGAGGATGAGGACATTTGGCATTACTTTGGAGTTTGCCCAGCGCTCGCTGCATTTTGGATTCGATACTTGGGTGGACGGTCCTTGACGCTGGGACGAATGGTTTGTCTGTTAGATACCAGGAACAGTTGGCTGGACATGGCTAAGTTCTCACAGCAATCTTGGAGGTATCGGGCGATGCTTGTGGCTGAATTTAATTGATGATAAGGCTCCCCCAGGTTTAGCAGAAAAATAAATAATGAATAATATACATATACAAATAAATAATATGTACGATGTTTAATATAGGTAGTGTATAACAATTTCAAGGACAAATCGGTGACTTCAGGCAACCCGGCAGACGGGTTTCACAACCATTGCCAATCATGTTTTGTTATTAAATAAAAATCAGTTATGTAACAATTTAATTGTACAATCTTGTAAGAATAAACATGATTTTTCTTCGTCTTCTTCTTCTTCAATTTTACTGGTTTTATAACAAATTTTGTCTCCTTTTTTTTTTACCAAGTAACACCTCAGTTTATACAATTTTCAACGTTGAAGACGATGCTGAATTTAGAATTGCGATATCTCATTCCGTCATCAGATTAGAGCAGTGGAACCGTGAAGAGCATATCAGGTAACAACTGCGTTTCTTCATCTTCAAAGGGCCCTAGTTTGTCAACGGAATAAGATATCGCAATTCTAACTTCACCATCATGTTCAGCGGTGACAAATATTTTTAAATAAGGTGTCACTCGTCAGACTGTTTCATTTTTGGAATTTATGGGTCATTTTCCCCCACTTAGAATCCCTCTTAACCAGTAAACCCTATTCATAGCATTTTATGAAATTGTTTCGGAATTTCGAGTTTTAAAAGTGTTTATAAAGCTATTGTATTAAATAAGCTTGAAGAAAATGTTTCTTCACAAATTCGCTGAAATTCGAATTGAGATATGCTGGATACGCTTGGAAAGGGGAGTTCTGAGGCCAACGATTCTGGACTACAGAGAAGGGTGAAATTTGAGCCAGTATTTACGCAAATTTGGAATAATTTATCTTCTACATTTCTATGAATAGTATCAATAAATCCAATCTTTTCGAAAACCATTAGAATATGTTTTTAACAAAACGTTAAAAAAAACAATGCAGATTTATTAGGAATCTAATATCTAATACAACGAGATTTCACACATTATTCTCAATACAGTGGATTTTTAAAAATTGTGAGAGTTCTAATACTATCTCACTGTGAATTGGATAGATATGGTGAGAAAAAAATAGATTACATCCCACACCTTTTCGTCATTAAAAATTTTAGGTGTGGGATGTTGAATTGTGGGTTCCATTTCAATTTTAAGCATTCTGAAGATATTGGGGCCGTTCCAAAGAGATTTGAAATTCGTTTAACCTGAAATTCTTCCAAAACTATAACAAAAAAAAGTTAAAAAAAAGTAACCCAGCGCACACATTTATGTCAATAACTCCTGAGTATAACTAATAAGAAAATTAGGAGGAAAATTTTACTCCTGAGTATAACTTTCTCCTAATTTTCTTGTTACCTACAAAAGGAATTAAACATGAAGGTTATCGAAAATTATTCAATAGAGCAATTTGCTGCATGCTTGATGGAATAAACCAGCGTTCGTTACTCACGTCAACTGTAACGCCGGGGAGCGGGAACACCCTCGTATGCGGATGCTCTTTGGGGACATAACGGAAGAACTCTTGTCGCCCTTTGTACCATTTCACGGTGTACAGAGGCTCCCCTTCAAGGTCATAATTGCATTCCAATGTTGCACTCTGCCCCGGGGCCACAGCAACCGGAACTTTGAGCCATACGGATCGCAAACCTCCGACACCTGAAACAAACATCGATTTTCTCTTGAGTGAATGAAAACGATACCTACCTATCGCTGGGATGACAACTAATGATCATTTGCAAGAACCAACAGGCACAACCATAGGATTTGTTTTCATATTTTCATTTATATCAATGGAAGTTAAATATTATGTGTCATTGTAGTAGACGTCTATCACATGATCAGTTGGTTGTTGAGCTGATATGTAATACGTACTACTCAATTCATTCAAATTCAGCTAAATATCATATCTTCCAGGCAGAAATGCATCTATGATGACAAACATGTTTTAAATTATTATGTCATAATAATTTGAAACATGTTTGTGCGTTTTGGGCACCTTCTATTATCTCAACCAACTGTTGTATCATTACCAAAATCAAATCAATTATTGTTGGTGTTCTCCCTAGTTTCGCACGTGGATATTATATTTCATAAATATTAAATTGTGAAGAATCGTGTAGGTAGAGGTAGAAAGACTTTGGCACAGTCTCAATGAACGAATACCAAATATCCTGAGTTTTGAAGTAAAACGATAGTTTTCTTAAGATCTTGAAAGAAAATACGACTTGAAAGTTTAAGGACAGTATTTCACCGACTGCAAACTAAAGACTTGTTTTCCTCGAAGTTTTCACTGGAGGGGTTTTTCCTATTCCAATAAAACTCCGCCGTTAATCCGGTGGAACTCCTAAATAAAGAAGTCCTTTCCTAAATCTATGACAGCGAGGAAGAAGGTAAACATTGGACCATTGGATAAAGTTTGGAATAGATAGAAAAGGACAATTGCGGTTGATTAGGCTGTTGACACATTCGTCACGGTCGTATTTAAACTAACTTTCATTTCATCGATGTACAAGATAATCAACCTTATTGTGCGATAATAAAACGAATATAATATTTATGCAATATTGTTACATTCATCGATATAAATAAAAATGAATGTTTGACTCTTATGCCTATTTGACTCTCATGCCTTCCGAAACCCTTCATCTAATTGCGATAAAAGTTTGGGGAATAATTGGACGCATGCCCGCAAGGGTTTCCGAGTTAGTAAAACTCGTTTAAGAAAAGAATGTACGAATAAAATTTGAAAAAAATATATTAAATTAAATTAAAAATATAAACAAAAAAGTAATTAATAATAACAAACGAAACCATATCAAGAAAAATAATTTATTAAAAGTCAAATAGGTATATGTTTAACTCGACGTTCATTGTCTGTCAGGCGGTACGAAGTTCGCCGGGTCAGCTAGTGTATAATATATGTGGAAGGCAAACTAAACGAACAATGTTCAATGATGTAATACTAACATGAGGCAAAAAAGGGTTTTCGCTATTAGTTTATATGAAAACTATTGAGTATTCCTTCATCATGATCCTCAATCTAGCACCCTAGTTGTACACACTTCCATGGGCCAACATTGCAATATAATTGTATTATAATAATATTATAGAATATAATATATATATTATATTGTATTATACAAAATTGTGCTTGATTAATTTACCCTCACTCAACATTCTGCTGAAACGGTTTTAGATGACTTCCATCTTCACATGTATGAAAACTAGTTATGATTTGTAGAACTGAATTCGCGCTGGATTTGTACTAATATTGGGATCTTCATAAACTGGAACTTTAAGTCTTATTGTTTGTTTATTCAGTTGATCGAACCCTCTCAACACAATATTTCGTAGGTCCCAACAACGACTTATACTATAAAATAATTAGGTATTTTTAGAAGATATGATGTATTGAGTAACCAGGTGTCATACACACGTTTCAGATATGAAAAACAGCAATGTCCTCCTTGAAGGGGCTTTGAAATGATATCATCCTAACATTTAACTCTCTGTTGGAGGATGTACATAAAAATGCATCTTCCTGCGGAAAACACCAACAGCTCGAAGCAGATTTGCTTATTGCAACGTTTTCAGTGAAATTATGAAAGGAAGAGATGGCAAATTTGCAATAATTAGTGCAGGAGCTACTTATAATGAAAAGGCTAAGGAGGGAAATTTATTTCTCACGATTCAGGCGGCTGTAGGAACCTTTGTCCTCAACTGGCCTGACTTCTCCCAGCGAAACGAGTTTCCTCTCTTCCTCTTGAAAGCGGAATTAATTCGTTTTCAAAACAGACTACTGTGGGTCCCTGTCGTTCTATCTCGTTAGTAAATTAAGATAAAATAAGGAAGGACGGAAGAGGAAAGTTGGGATCTGACCCCGTCTCGTTGCTTCGCTTTTCCATTTATAAACATAAATACAAGCGTATTGTTTGTTGTCCAGAACCTGTGAACTGAGACACACCCCGTTACAAGTGAGTTTCGGGGTTTCCGGAAAACTGGTACCTATAAATACCTTTAGAATAAAGGGAGCACAATAGCGCAGATAACGAAATGGATGTTTTGGGGTAATTTAGTAAACTATGTGAACCGATATTGACAAGTTGCTGACGAGATAACTGTTAATAACCTCGGCAAGTATGTCTCAGAATGGGCTCTGATGGTCGTTCTTCTGCATACGTTACGTACGTTGTTTCAGCAACGCAAGGTTCTTGCGATACGAAAACCCGGTCGAGCAACACGTACGCCATTATTATTGGCTTATTTTAACTATCATAGTCAGTATCATGCAACAGTACGCATGGATACTATTTAGAGATTTCTGATTCTTTGTGTTCCACAGTTAGCGCTCAGATGCAACTCTGAACTCAAATCTCAGCACCTGTCGTTCGAACTCCGCACGGTGAGGCTATGGGATGTCTCGAGGGAAGTGTTTGGAACATAATATGGAACTGTATTATGGTGATCTTCCTGAAACGGCTGCCGATCCCGTCCACTATTCATAAATGAATTACAATTGGAGATTTTCCATTATTGGGGGGCGAACGCGACCCAAGATTTACCAAACATGTGAACGTCCCATCGCGGAAACCGGATTGCCGTAACAAATCGCCGCCACCGTTTTTCCGGTCCAAGTGAACCAAGCTATATCAGTTATCCCACTCGAATAATAACCTCTTGAAGGGCATTCTTCAGGTGAAGTCGTAACCAGAGGCAGTTGCATGGTTAGGGTAATTCTAAATGAAGCACGCAGAAGGCAAAATGGAGTCAATCTTCAAATTAGCAGAGTAATATCATGCGCTATAGCAATCACCTTCACTGCGATCTTCATAATGAAATGTTTTAGGTACCTATGCATGTTGGGCCGTTAAAGTTTAAGCAGTGATAAAACGTGCTTTCGGCCGAGCCCAGTCAGCTGCTGCACTCTAAGAAGGCAATATCCAGTGCAGAGTGAGTCCGAATGCAGGTTTGTATCCGAGCTCGGAGTCGTCATTTTCTCGCTCTTGTCCGGCAACGTCTTCCTACTGCGATACTGTTCTGATTTTATTTCGTTTCCTCATATTCTACTCGGAGATCTCCAACTGCTGTGCTGCGGTTTTCCACACCTTCAGGAAAAGGTAGCTTTCGCCTCGTCCCGGTATGTACTTTCTACTGAAGGAATGAAGGAAATCCCGATATCTTCTGCACAAGTTCCTGAACACGTTGTCCCTTTTGTTACAGCTGATTATCTAGAGCAGGGATGGCCAACTTCTTTTGCCCAAAGGGCCACTTCCATACTTTCGCTAAAAGCAGGGGCCGCACAAGAACTTAAAGGGAAATTTAGGCTATATAAATTAATGTATAAACAAATGCTATGGATATTGAACATACTTTAATGTTCAATATACAATTTGAACTTAACCTGGACTCTTGCAGAAAATTTTGTATTTTATATTTCTGTTAAAAAATATCTACCGTAATACTTTTAAAAAGTTGTTCGGGGGCCGCATAAAACACAACTGCGGGCCGCAAGCGGCCCGCGGGCCGCCAGTTGGCCATCCCTGATCTAGAGGATACACCATCCTTGAAGTACATCTCTACTACCATATCCGCCGTTTACCAAGCGCTGTGCACCTATAGCAATATCAAAAGGTACGTGGCGACGTGTTTGATGGCAAAAAACGGATAATATCCAATAACAATAAGTACTAAGTACCTACTTACTCAATTTTGCAGAAATTTTGCTTTATTTCTGCAAAATTGAGCAAGTAGGTACTTAGTACTTATTGTCTATGTCAAATTCATTTTCGCTACAGTAACTTTATCCTAGTATATTCTGAATAAATTTGATTATTCTTTCATTCTGAAGAATTTGTATTCCTGTCAAAGAGATTTCTTTTATTATATTCTAATATTCCAGAAGCATATTTCAGTTATTTTCCTATTTTGTTAATCCTATATTTTTTTGCACTAGCCCTTTGGGTTCATCCCCACAGCTGGGAACCATTCAAATCTTTTGTATGGTTTGCAAATGCATCCCCCTTGAAATTAAAGGTTCCTTCAACAGACTTTCGTGCCGTATTGACGTCTCCGGTAGGGTTGGTTTGTTACATTGAGTTTTTTGCTCGGTAAAGTGTAATAAAATGTAATCTTAGTTGTACATCAGCAACTCCTGTCAATCAACACATCGCATCTCTATGAATTCCCCTCAACGACGGATCTACAAAATTACGGGTTTGCGTTTCGAAACGGATAATAGGTGGGTGTCTCCAACGTCACTTTTCTCTGCAATGTTCTGCATCGAAAATGTTGCCAAAAACCATCCAAATGGATGACGGTGAGTTCATGAACTAAAACCATCTATTGAAATGTTGCCATAAATTGGCATCTGTATGCGCTATAAAAATATGGTTAAAAGAAATATATCATTCCGTTATCAGATTAGAGCAGACAAACCGTGGAGAAAATCTCAGGTAACAACCGCGTTTCTTCATCTTCAAAGTGCTCCAGTTCGAGAACGGAATAAGACACTACAGTTCTGACGTCAGCATCGTGTTAAAATGAGTTGTCACTTGTCAGATTGTTTCATTTTTGGAATTTATGGGAAATCTTCATTAAAAAAGTCATCAACATAAAAATTATAATATACCTAATGTTGTTATCAATCGAGGGTCTCACGGCAACTTCCCACATCGTCATTTCGGCAACTTTTCAGCAGAGCCAATAAACTATCTGCCAATGACTATGTTTACTGAGTAAGTAATTCAGAAAATAAATCGTGAGATTTAGTGTTACCTAACCTAGGTACCTAACTTATACTTAGGTCGATCCGCCGGGTGAAGACGCTTCGAATGGTATGCATAACTCATTTTGGCCAAATATGACGATGTGGGAAGTTGTCGTGAGACCCTCGCAATACAACATCATTACATTATAATCAATAGGTTTATTATATTGATGTGAGTGCAGCAAACCTTTAAACAAGGCGAAATAGTAAACAAAATGATCCCTAGTTGCGAAAGCTTCAATCACAATCCCTCAACATTTATTTCAATGGTTCCATTCATTTCTACGACAGATCGATTTCTTCCTTAGTAATTTAATTTTTCCTTTGATATACGTCCACTCACTTTGTCACTTTTTTGTCCCCCTCGCACATCAATCCACTCAACCCCAACGGCCAATCACAGTCAACATTCTTTCACATTCCTCTTTTTCTTTCACTATTCAACTTTTCCACCGACAATGGGCAGCTTCATTTGCGGAGCTGACAAAAACGAAGATCGCGTGCGAGTCGTTCCACGCTCACTTAGCAGCGTCGTTTTGTAAAGCAAGCCCTCCCATTGTAACTTTTTTGTCAGCTGTCGAAGTACCTACAAACTGACATCCACGTAAAGTGTGATCGCACGAGTTTGAACGAAACTTTCAACTCTTAAGAACAGTTAGTCGGAGGAGAAAAGGAAATGCACAGAAAAGCACCTACTACTCGTAGTACATCGTAGTAGGGGTGTGCGACGCAGCAATTTCTTTGCTCGATTCGATGCGTCGATGCGATGCGGAGATGTTTGTTTTGAATCGATGCATTTCGATTCGATGCACTTCGATTCGATACACTTTGGCGTGAATTGTTTTCAGAATTACATGGAGCTTACTTCACTGCCCTTAACCTTTTGACTGCCATGAGGCTGCCGACCGACTCAAAGACCGTCCTTCAATATTAAATATTGTTCGACATACCCGTGATCTTCGTTAAATTTTAACGAAGATCACGGGTATGTCGAACAACCGCATCTCATACGGTACCGCGCTAACAGCCACCAGTAACCTGGAACTCTCGTTACCGAGTAGGTGACCGTTAACCTCATGTGCCATGAGGGTCCCAGACGCCTCAGGGCGTACCGTGTGTATCCTAGGTGCAAGATTCATAACAAACACCCTGGTATGAATTATGTCAGTAATGGCCCCTATAACAGTTTCTTCTTTACACATTCTATGGTTTTGTATCAGGAACGATGAAACGGTCAATGAAACCAGTACCTTTACAGTTCGAAGGTATTCCTGAAATAACGAAGAAAAGTTGTGAATTCCTTTGAAATATAAACGTACAACTTGGGAGAACCTGGTGTGGATATAATAAGATATAATGTAACCTAATAATAAGCCCTTTGTAGGACCAACTGCGAGCTCAGCTCACGAAGGAAAGTGCTGAGGCTCACATCAAAACTTTTAAGCAGCTCCTGCCGAGAAGGCCCCTTCACCTGATTATCCTGACCTCTATTTCCCCCTCCCCCTCGGAAAACATTCAGAGGTTTCTGAAGAGAAAAGGGAGGGGGGGAGAAACTTTGCCCAATTAGGAGAGCCTTTTGATGCGTTTGAAGCTGCGCGTAAGTCGAACGGAGAGCAATACTATTGGCTACCTTTTAATTAAACCTAAGCAACTAGCTTCTCTTGCCCTGGGTTTTGGTCGGACTTTGACGAAAGTTGGGTCCCATGCTTCTCAAGTCCTTCGAGATGCCCCGAAGGCTGGATTGGGCCCGTTCACTATCCGCCCCCGATTGTTACATGATCCATCGTTGTAAACAATAAGGGAAGACAATCGTCAGAGAACGTTGAAATTAATAGCTCAGTCAATAATCAATCCAGTCGATTCGAGAGGAGCACTTTTCCTAGACGCATTCACGTGTAATCCACCCACTTACCCAAACTCCGAAAATACTTGTACAATGTGAAAGTCATTCGTTCATTCACAGAATAAACTACCAAAACCATTTCCCTGGAAATGTCCGAGAAATTACGATAAACTGCAAGTGGATTACGTTCAACGGGCTACGTTAAAAGTGCAAATCAATATTTCTAAAAATGAACCACTGAGACTGAAGAGCATGAATATTCAACGCGTTCTCAGAGACAATATCCAATTTCCCGGTAATTGAAGGTTCTATTCCACGGAAAACGCTCCGGTAAATAATACCCAATCTCGTTTCCCTGAGCACGACTCGATGATTATAGTTACTGCCATGTAAAATTACAGTACAGTTCACAAAACGCTGGTGATAAGAGTTCAATGTCAGGAATTGGCCACTCCAAACACAACCGTGTTTACGTAGGTACTTGGCTGATGAATTGTTGTACGTACATAATACTTATCCAATGTAATGACAATGTACAGGTAGTCGAAACAAAAAAATCATTACCAAATGCTTGTTGAACACGAGAAAACTCGTTTACACATCAATGTTTTTTTACTGCAAATATTGATGTCTAAAAAACATCGATCATTAATTAAACTTCACACCAAGGCACAGAAATAATGCCATTACATACTGAAACATAAAATTGCTTTTTGATTAGGTGTAGGTATTCTAGGAGAAAAGAAAAATGAAGAGATGGGAGTGCGGTTCGGGCTCGAAACCATCGACCACATCCACCACCTCTGACAGTACTATTTGATAAAAACAGGCTGATTCAATCATTCTCTAAATGGTAACTAGTTCCTTCCACATTGATGAGTGGCCTTCAAATTGTAGGGATATGACATGTGCTGCTTGACCTGGCTACTAATTATAGGGCATTGGAATGTCACCATAGCTTCCTATTGAACACGTTTCAAATCATGAAATCCGTCCTTAAAAACACTAATACGTCTCCTTCACCAGTACTTTTGCTGTCCAACTCCCAAAGAAATTTGTTAAGCTCGCAATCAGGTAACCATAAGTAATGATTATCCATGCCTATCCAGTCACGAATACTATTTATTTTGAAGAAGAAACAAATAAAATTAGCAACAAGATGAAGGATTTTTCAACGTGAAGATGTAAATGAATGCAAAATGAAGGCGCGGAATTCCAGAGGCTTATTAAAACCCGATCACCTAGCCAGTCAGCCCTCTGACGTCATAGGCTCTTACGGCATAGGCTGTGACGTACTAGTTGGCCTCCTGCCAGCCGTCTGACGTCATACGCTCGTGCGTCATAGGCTCTGACGTACTAGTTGGCCTCCGGCCAGCCGTCTGACGTAATACGCTCGTGCGTCATAGGCTTTGACGTACTAGTTGGCCTCCTGCTAGCTGTCTGACGTAATACGCTCGTGTGTCATAGGCTCTGACGTACCTACTAATTGGCCTCCGGCCAGCCGTCTGACGTCATACGCTCGTGCGTCATAGGCTCTGACGTAGTGGCCCGCCTGTCGCTTGTGTTCTGACGTGATCTGAGGGAAAGGGTGAATCAAGGAAACAAATTTTTCCCGTTTCAGTTTATGTGCCAAAGCAAAGACATGAAAATGTCAAAAGAATGTCAACTCCATCCTGTTGTTGATGCAGTCGAGAATTAAATGCTTGCATACGAGTCTGCAACACATTGGGACATTTTATGTCTTTAAAGAAGTAATTCAAGAACCTTCGAACAATGCTACATCACCTACCCCAGTAGCATAGTTGTTATACTTAATTGTAGGGTTCATCATAAATCATGAAGCTTGCATTCGTATAGACAATATAAATTATTGAGAATGATCACATGTGTGTAAACAATTATTTAAACAATCACGCTCATACCGCAGCTTGTCGGCCACACACTCCGCAGTGGTTAACGTAGGTAAATCGAGAGCTATCCAACGAGTGGTGAACGATTTTTGTACGATGATAACTGGCGAAGATAAAGTTCCGTAGCACCGAATCGGTTGTAAGTGAAAATCATCAGAAATTTTCGTAACGATTTCGTGTAACGCTTTTCGAGTTATGTGCCAGAGTAAAGACATAAAATGTCAAAAACAAAGAATGTTTTAAAACAACAAATATTCGATACCCATTCCTAGTTAGTTCTACCGAACATAATATGAACGATATTATCGTCTGTCTGAAGGTAAGCCGAAAAACCTCAATACACTCGAGTTTTACCTCTCCATTTTTTTCTTCTTAGAGCACATGATGATTTTTACTGTAGTTTTTACTGTAGATTTTATGTGTAGTTTCGTTTAGAAAATTATGGCGGTTACAGCGTTCATACCATGGATACAAATCAAAACAATAAAATACACTTGGTGACTTTTACCTTCAGACGGACAATCTATTATACCAACTCTTAGTTTCCTGGAGAGGGGAGGGTGGATTGATTATAATCTATAAAACTAAATTCAGAGACGATTTTCGTGTTCCTTGGGTATTTTCGAAAAATTTCACTACAGTTATTTGTTTCGCGTGAAATGGAGTCGAACCATACCGATTTTGAATTTGGTGTCTGTCTGTCCTTCAATCACGCAAAAAGGGCTCAATGGATCGAACTTTTCTCCCTTATTTAGATGTTTCTGTGACCGGGGAAGGACATAGGGGGTTTCACTTCCGGATCCGATGCGTAGGGTTGGGGGTTTATAGGGAAGCCGAAATATAAAAATCTTAAATTCTTCCTTCCCGTGAATTATTGTTCCAAAATAAGCTTTATGGTGATGTATAGGAAATCGAAAACTGCATGTGTCAAATGATCTGTGTTGCGAGCATCAAAGATTCTTTCGAAATACCGTCTAAACCATAAATCAGAATCAATAATGATTACAAAATGTTTAAGTACTAGTATATTTCATATATTTCAAAATTTATTAGATTGATATAACATAATATTATTATTATGTTAACGAATTTTCGATGAAAAAGTAATTTTGTTGTTTTTTGACTTATCGTCATTCAACAATCGATTAACCCTTGAGGCTTATTGTATTTAACAACATCGTATATTCGCAATCGCATCAGTAAACTTACTTGTACCTTTCCCGATCTAATTAATTTGAAATCGACAAGACATATCTCAGCAGATGGTATCCGACGGCTGGCTGTAAATGCATGAGGGTGTCGAGAAAAGTTAGTGAGGGGAGACCTTCCCCATTTCAATAAGCGCATCCCTTCTCCAACTAAAGGGGCACGGCTTCTAACCTCACTCTTCTCTTGAGCCGGCTGTTCCTCAGAACTTTACAAATTAATTTGATTGCGCTTCGTCTTAATTGCCTTCCTCACCTAATGACTTTACGGTAGTGTAAAAGGCTCATCTGAAGACGGATTTTGTAGCTGCGGCTTCAAGGAATCCAACGAGCTACTATTAGGTTGTTAACTTGAACCTCTCAGTTATGAAAGGTCTGAGGAGTAAACATAAAACATGACCGAACTAGAATCGTTACAATCATTTTGCACTCAAGGGCCTGCAGAGACCTTGGTTGGAAGGTTTTAAAAGATATTTCAGGATGAGATGGACTTGAAGTTTTGAAATAAATTTCTAAATTCACTAGGTATATTAATAAGAAAAGAACCGTGCGTCGTCCGAATTTTTAAATTCTTAAAATAATATTTTTAATAAATTGTGGCTACATTTTTTTTATTAAAAAAAAAAAGATTTTGGAAGGCTAAACGACCGCAAAATGCAAACATTGCAGTAAAAACATGTAAAATGGGCGAGTAGGATCTCAAATAAATTTCGATTTTTCTCGATTTTTATGGTGGCGAACAACCCAAGTCAAAGGTTGAGATATCCTTCGAAAACCTCCCACCTATGTCCTGCAGGCCCTTGACAACACGAATGGGATAAAGTTGAAACGAAAGTTTGTCTAAATTCACAATAATAACGCCAGAAATGGAGCTGAGGTACTTATCATTACCACCTCGTTTTCTTGCAGTACGTGACATGAACTGATGTCAAGAACTCTTCCTTACTACAGTTTCGTATGGGTTTTTATTCATGATAGGCACAACCCGAGACTGATTCAAGGATAACATGTTAGACGCTTCAAAATTTGTGAATATTTGCAAAATATCACGGGGGAGCCCATGTTCACGTAACGCTGGACGTTGAATGCTCTGCTTATTTCACAGACGATAGCAATACGAGTACTTGAAAACGAGTAATGTGAGTTTGCTAAAAACTACAGACGACTTTCCGTCGTCTGTAGCATCAAAAGTACCTACTGGGCCAATCAAAACACCTTGGGAATCAAGTTTGTTGATAATTTAATGGGGAGTTCAAAAACACCCAAATTTAGCAATTTGACCAATTTTACCCATAATTATCCATAAGTATGGATGCCATATATGCATTTGGCATTTTATTTGTCATGTAAGTATCTGGCCATGTAACATGTTTGGCCATGTTACATTATGCCATGTAAGTATTTGGCATAATAGTATTTGGTATTTGGCATAATATATGTATGCCAAATTCCAAAAACAGTCATAGTTGTTCATCGGATGATCCGATTCGCATCTTATTTTCGTGAGTGAACTAGTTACTCCAATATTACAAGAAAAAGTGGTCTAATGTTTCTACAACTTTTAATGATGTTGAATATTCAAAAATACATATGGGCTATAGGGGGATGTCGATGAACACGAATTTTGTCGTTCGCTTAAAAACTCTTACGGTTCCATACATGAATTTAATTTCAAGTGAATAACGTTATCACCCAACGTTTCACATTCACAAGAAAAAATGAGCAAACTCCAGGATCATTCTTCGTTATCATGATACGTTCAGAAATCATACGTTTGAAGGAATTACACCAATAATTGGTGTAATTATAATTATTATAATCACAATGCTCCAACGACTTTCCTTCTGCATAATTTGATCTCATATCTCTTAACCTAAGTTTCGATAAATTCACCGAAAATATATGTATCATCCAGGGTTTCTGTTGAGTGTTAAACTGCGTGAAAATGACAAAGAGGGACCAAATGCCCCGGTTCCGTTTTCTGGCCGTTGCCATTTGTACTTCCGTCTCTCGACTGCCAGTATTTCCCTCCCATCATTTACATTTCCTGTCCGATATTTTCCACTCCACCACGCTGTTGAATACGGCACCCAATCGCACTTGTTTGCTCGTTTTTGTGAACAAGTGTCGCGTCCGACGATGCCAAATCATGTAGAACGTTTTGGCGGCTTTGGTTTCGGATTAAACTCCGTTGATGGATCCCCAATGACAAAAAATGTTTTGTCCGTGTTTAATTACCAACTTGAAAGGTCAGTGCATAAACTCAGTTCATGGTATAAACATTGCTCATCATATCTATCACACTGTGTGTCTCTTTCATAGTAATACAAGAACGTTTGTGTAGCGAGTTTTTTAACAACGATATAGCATCTGCCTGTGAGTGATTCATGAATATGGAAATTGTATTGGAAACGCAGTGGACTGTGGTCAAATATGTAGGTACTCTCTAAATGCGAGCCGGTGTTCATCAGAAGCGGACACGTAAATAGGCTTTCCAAGAATAACACGTTTTCCACATGCGATGAAATCACTGTTAGGGATTTGAAGATGATGCTGATATGAGAAAACCTGTGGACCAGCACTCACCTACCCTTCAAATCCCCGCGCTCAAACCCACCAATTCCTAGCCCCCCTGGCCGTTTTTTATCGAATTTTTTCCTGTAATTCTATTTTCATGGTGTTGAAAAATCATGTTAAGTTAGAAAATTACGTGCAGAAGGAAGAATTGTAAAAGAAAATAGGGCGGCACCTACAGGTGCCGTTGGGAAATTGCTTTGCCAGCTGCCGTCTAGAGGTAGCTTTGGGATCCGCATATACCAAATGTAAAAATAATAGTATATGCCTAGTTTTACTATCAGAAAATATAAGTTTATGAAATTGAACAATACGTAAAAGATTAGGCTTTCCGTGTTTCTGTAGGACGTAGCACCTAGCTCTTTTTTGGACAGAGATTTTTAGTTTTCAAGCTGCATTTCAAAGTTCTGTGTTCCAAAATCGTTCCAGTTCCTCCAACATTTCTATTTGATAGTTCTTCTACTGATTTCACACAGCTTAAAAAGTTGATGTATTAGGGAGCAGTTCTTCTTGGAAGTGTGGAAGTTAGTTCAAGGACAACCGATGCTCCGAATCTCAAAGGAACCTACAGGTGCCAACAGTTGTTCACTTGGGTAGCAGTGCAACAAATAAACACGCATAAACACATAAAAGATATTGAAAACACAAATGGTACTCATTAGGTATGTGAGGACAGGGAGCGATATTTCCCATAAATTCCAGGTAAGTAACACTCTGAAAAGTGACAACTCATTTTAACGGGTTGTTTTACACAATGGTGAAATCCGAATTGCGATATCTTATTTTGTCCTCAAACTGGAGAGTTTTGAAGATGAAGAAGATGGTTGTTACATGGTTGTTATTCAATGTCCATCTGGTCAAATCTGATAACGGAACAAGGTATCGCAATGCTGGCTTCACCATCGTGTTCAGCGTGGAAAAATCTATGAACTGAGGTGTAAAATGGAAACATTTTACATAAAATCATCTATTCTTTCGAAAATTCGCTCTTATAGACATACAGAATGACTGTGGTTTTTTTCCACTTACCTACTTTATTTTACCTTGTTCGAGGACAGGTCTGCGACTCGGATAAGACGACTGAATCTAGATGTTACTACCGATACTGACTACAGTGGCTTGATAGACTGGATACGTGCACCATCAAATCCTTGTACCTATTTGAATATTTCCGACTATCGAAAATACAATGATTAGCTGACCACCTCTCTTTTTAAATATCATGCTATCACAACCAACTCGATCATCAATGGATGGCAACGGTGGCCTCTCGTCTTTTCCCTCTACACAACCATCTGATACATCTCCAGCAATCTACCGGTGAAAATTATCAAGCTCGTAAAAATAAAGAATTTATCACGAAAATTGAGTCCAAAATTCGCATCAGCCGACCGTGCGCTGGACTCGTGTCCCCCAAGAGATTTTCATCGAGTCGTCGCTGCGCGGAATCCTCGTTTCCTGTATCTACGTACCCACCTACCAACCAAGGACCGTCACCAGTCGATTTCATCTCTCATCCGAACCCATCATATTAAATTAATTTTGATCTACAGCCAAGGTATGTGGTGTTCAAGCGAATGGCTATTTTTTTCTTATTGTAATAAAGAGGTAGTACGATCATAACAGTCATAGTAGCATTCAGTCATTGAGTGGGCTAAACACTGACCACCTATGAGCGCTCCAGGTGGTTGAGTTCCGAAATTACTTAGATGTTTAGGTTCCAATAGTGGCACTAGGTCGCGCTAAAGATGCCTGAAGGTGCCTTTGGGAATTGGTGGATAAACTGGTCGACGGATTTTGAAGAAGTTCATATTGGAATTTCTATGGACCAAATCCCGTCCAGCTCCTCACTGCTCTAACAGGTAGGTATTACATTATTAATCTGTAATTTTTTTTTTTTTTAATTCATCTATTTTATTCCATTTTTCTTGAAATGTTGATTTGAAGTCCTTATAAGATCATTCATTGTGTTGTATCGCGGTGAAATGGAAAGCGAAAGGGTATTCAGAAGTAAACCTTCCTGGAGAACCCCCAATCGGGAAGGAAACTTGTTGGAGAACCGTTTTCATGTCATACCGCAGAACAACCGAAGAGAAAACTTTTATGTTCAAACGGGGGTGAAATTCGGGTCCGATGGACTTCGAGGAACCCGAGTGAACCGTGTCAAACAAACGCTCCTACACGTCTCTAGAGCTCTACGTGCTCATAATACGGGACACCCAAATCTGACAAGTCGTGGATAAAGGTTTGTGGAGGCTGCACGCTATTTTGACACGGGTAAGGGGTTCAGGGAGGGGATGTCCATCGTAATACAGCGTTGTAACCCTTATTCAATAAGCGCATTCCTCCCCGACCCAGGGATACCCTCGTCCGCGTTCAATGGTCCCACGCGAATCACTATTACAATTGTTCACCATCGACTTCATTCATCATATTTCCAAACCATGTATCATCGACCAAGTGAATATAACATAAATCAAATATTATTGCCTGGAGCCAGTCAGGAATAATATTTTACTCCTTCAAATCTCTACTTTTCTTCTTTAAAAACTTCCCGCAGAAGCTCCCATCAAGCTCCAAAAATGTATAACTTATAAGTATTAATATAGTCAAAATTTAAATTCGAGTAATGATTGATATTTCACCAGACATAATTTCTTGCCCACAAGCCAAATAATCAGATTGAAGAAGTACTCCTGAAGCCATTGTTTGTAAGATGCATTGAATCAATATCACCTTCACTAATTATTAATGTATGTATACCTACACTATTAATCAGAGGTAGTAATGTAGATTTATTATGAGGAGAAATTCCTCAATTTCATGTCGGTTTTTAACCGGTTGGTGATCAAAAAAACATTTTCTTTGTTAAAATAATAAAATAAAAATAAAAAAGTCTTATTGAAAAGACTTATTTTCCGAACCATATTCCGCAAACATCTTTTTATCTTCCAATTCGAATTATTTTGATTCTCGTGAAAACTGCACGGCCAAAAGCTGAAAACTGGAATTGAAAAACAGGTTAAGATTCTGGGGGTGTCGTAAACATTCCTCGCTCTGCTAAACTCAAAAACGCTCAAACGGCCGTTTTACCGAACTGAGGGACGTCCGCCTAAAAACCTCTTGAGTGAAACAACTCGTTCTCTCAACCGATAAATTGGATATTTGAACTGACGGGACAATTACCGTCTGCCAGGGCCCTGGACCCTTTTAGAGGCGGGTTCTATTATGAGCTACTAGCCCTTCAATAATGCAGAGCCTCCCAACGTTTTATCGAGGCTCCTGGGATGGAGGCGTCACGAAGCGCTCACCGGTCATGGTTACTCGTGAATACCTAATATGCTTGTATCCCAATTCCTTCCTCCAATATTGTAAGCTGTTTGATAGTTAATGCGGGAAACTGATTCAAAGAGGTAGGTTCGGTTAAAGTGGCCTTATTGTAGTTAGATATACATGGAAATTGCAACGTTAAGTAAGGGCCAACATAATCATCATCTTGTGGGTACTCTCCAGGCCATGGTTGTGTAGCTTACCAAGTACATAATTATTTTCTCTGTTACTTTTAATTATCGTGTCAGAACGGTACAATAATAATTATTAAAAGTAACATCCTCAGGCTCATTGTAGCGAGAAAAATATTTCAAGTTCCGCCACATTTGTATGGTGACGTGTTTAATTTACTTTCTAATTTGTATGTATTTTATGAGCTGTCAGCAAGACCTAAAATTTTCACTGCATTCAGTTGTAATAGGAGAAAACTATAAATTAGGAAATACATACATAGATTTCTGCCTTCAAGAAACTGTGTTCGTAAACGGTAACTACCAACTCAGAACTTTCATCTCGTAAGCAAAGTTTCAGGAACGGACCTGTACTTCTGGCTCTTCAGAAGACTACGTTGCAGCCTCCGGGCATACGTTGTTCCCAAATCGAATTCTCACAAGTAGGAACGTTGAAGTTGGTGGTGTACTTCATGCACTTAATCTATCTTAACACTACTCGTTTCGGTACATATTCCCAAAAGGAGAACGTTAGCACTGGTCACCATTTTATAGGGACATATTTTCGAATTTACGAGGAGTTCCGGACACTATGAGCTCCCCTTATCGGTTGGAGATATACGCAGATATTGATGAGTGTGGAGGCAGCTGAAGTGGGAACCAAGCTGAAAATTGAACGTCGATAGAGGGTAGCAGTAGACAATAGGTAATTATAAAGTTGGGGAACAGATCGCGTCGCTACACCCGAATAGCAGTTATTACTCCGATATCTAAGCTGAAAAGAAAGTTTGACTTGAGTTGGGAGTCTAAAGCCTGATACGCATCCATCAGCTTCCTGGAAACTTCTAGGCAATATTATTGATACCTACTACAGTTTTGATAGACCTGAACTCTCATAGGAGGTTTTCTGAAGGTAGTATTTTACGGGTTTGTAGTTCAGCTCCTCAATTTCATCGAAAAAAAGTGTTAGGTAGGTACCTAGAACTTATGATATCGTTTCGCAAACTTGACAAACCACGAGGGGTTTTTTAAAATTTTGGACAAAATAGTTCTCCTGCTGGTGAAGTTGTGGTGGAGGTCACCAACTCGAGAAAGTTATTAGGATCAAAATTCAGCTGACAGTCCCTCGAGGATTATAAAACGCCAAATCTGTCGCCTCTACAATCAATTCGCCACTTCAACCTCCAACGAATTTGCTATGATCGAGATAAATGAAGCCAGGATAACAAGACTTGTATACTAGACAAGATAATAACTTAGTTATATTTATTCAGATAAAACGAGCATGCCCAATACAATATTATTACGAAATTATACCTTGTGTTGAAAAATTTCACTTATTTTTCACTCTTTGCTTCCGGGTACTGCATGCAAAATTTCAAGATTTAGAATGGATTTTTTTAGAAATGAAGAAAGTGGACATGGTCATTGAGCTACTAAAACTGTTACGTTCCTTATGTACAAGATTATTGGGATTTAGGTCACTGATCTGATTCAGAACGTGGCAGCTGAAAATGCATACTTCAAATTGCCTGCCCAAATTCATGCAAATTCTTGACACAACGGTTTGTTATCTTCTTTGTGCAGATCTCCCTTCTGTCTAGATCACTAAATGATAGAAAAAACGTTGATAGAGATGATGAATTAATTACAAATAATTTGTACCAATATAATTCTAGGCTTTTCATTTCCAACTATTAATTATTAGGTATTAATTATTATGATTTATTAAAAATATTATTAACCCTCCGCCCACCAAGTGAGGATTTGGGACACCGTCCACCAGGTGTTACATGAAATTACAATAATTAAAAATAATTACATGAAATACGTGAAAATGGCTTAGGAAACTCATAATGAGCTTAGTTTAATAATTCTTTAATAATAACTTTTAGGAAACTCATAATAAACTTGGAATTTTTCAGTAAATGAAACGTATGTCAAACTTTGAAATATAAAATCCACTATGTGGAGTCTAGGTGTAATGTTTTCTTTCTGCGCATGCGCCATCCCGGAGTTTGGGCTTGTTAAATTGAGTGCATTCTTTTCCAGTTGTACTACCAGCAGTTAGCAAGCTCGAATAATGGAAAATAGTGGGTGAAAACGTTTCCTGTCATGCAGTAAACCCGAAATGCTTAAAAAAAAAAAAAAAAAAACTCGGGAAAAAGGAAGAGCTACGTACCACACAGACAGACGGCTGGAGAACCATTGGAAATGAAATAAATGAAACCAAGCTTCGAAATGGCGCATGCGTCGAAATAAAACAGTAAGCATGAGGTCCGCCTGGACCCCACATAGTGTACGGAGGGTTAATTTATACGGTTCATCATTGAAGATATTAAACCGAACATTGTTGCTACACTTTTTTCATGGAGGAGTTTTAAATTGAAGCTGGTTGATTCTTTTGTTACAATAAGTTGTATTACTTGCACAAATATATCATTTTTAGTGGTAATATTTTATAATAGTATCGGAATACCAATTGAATTTTCGTGTTATTATTTTTCTTCTTTGCGTGATTCTTCTGGCAATCGATTCTAGTGAGAACACGTACCTACTGATGAGTTAGCAGTTAGCAGTAGCACAGGTTCACTGTAAAAGCTCGTAAAGGGGCAGTAGGTGGCGTCTACAGTTAAATGTCTCGGCACCCCTTCCGCTATCAGTTGTTGAAAGGGCATTAGGGACCTTGCTCGGGACCTCACCCCTCATCATCAACCAATAGCGCCCTCGCGATTCTCTCCGGGACTCCCTTTTCCAAGAAGAGACTGATAACAGTTATCTGCCATCTTCCCTCTCTCGCCATCCCTTCCTAATGCAGCTGACCCACATTGTTATCTCGGTTCAAAGTCATTCTTAACCTTTTGATGAGAGGTCGTTTCATGAATGCGTCTGACTTTTTTTGGGGTCCCGGAGGTGGGGCTTTTTACCTTTACTGAATACTCATTCAGAGAGAATCATCCGTAGCCTTATCCAATCCTGAGGAAGTGGGTGGTTTTTAGGACGTCCCTTAGGTCCGTGGCTTTGGAGGGAAAAAGGCTTTCTATGTATAGACGGGTGAATCAACTGACAACAAACTGTTTTATGAATATTGAAACCGAAACCATGAAAAACCACTACCTTCAGTACTCTTGTGACTTCTACGGTGAAAACGGTTCAACGGGTTTTCGAAATAAATTTGAAACATGTCTCCTCCAGACTTACCACTGTGCCCTTCAGATATGTCGAAATTCACGTAATTTGTTTGGTTAATTAATGTATAGCATTTGCAAACAGAGTTAATCGTTTTGCAAATCAAATAAATCTATTGACAAATAAAATTAAACTTTTTACAAATAAAGTTGAATATTTCAAGTACAAATGAATTTAAACTTTCAGTTGCAGTAGGTAAGTTTGATTTTTGACGCATATATGCGTTATATGATGTATCATGTTTTTAAACAAAGAACATGAACAGAGAAAAGGGCGAAGAAAAACATCGTCATAAATAATAATGCCCTTTCTAATAATTATTATGAGGTGAACTAGCTCTTCTAATAAAGACGTTGTCCAATTGCTGCCGAAGTTAAATTGATGAACATGTTCATTACATAGTTAGAGCAGTAGTTTGGCGTAAAGCTGGGTTCACATGGATCTGTGAAGTCCGTATAACAGATAACAAATGGGGCCAGGGGGTTGGCGTGCGCAGGAGCTATTGCGCACTCGTACGTCGCGTAAAATATCTTATTTTTCAGATATTTTCAGCCCAAATGAATCTGAGGAAGGAGTCCCCTCACTCCATACCCTTGCTCCAGCCAATCAGGTGGCGTTACGGACAACACATTACGGATCCATGTGAACCCAGCTTATCTTCGAGATATAACTTCCTCCAAGTTACGTTCCCCAGGTTCACTCATGATTCTTCGAGCCGCGTTCTTAATTTTTGAAAATGCGTGTTCCGCTAAGTTGAGCATAGGGGAATAAGGCGGCAGACATTTTATGCTCATTTGGGAAGAATTCGTGAAGTCATTAACCTCTCGAGCCTTGTCGATTCTCGCATTATCCATTAATAACACTGTGTTTTCGGCTGACGTCCCCAATTGCACTGTACGTTATTATAGTACGTGTCTCTACTCCTAGCACAGAATAACATCGGAGTCGTACACAGTACAATTATAACAATTATACTGTGTACGACTCCGATGTTATTCTGTGCTAGGATTAGAGACACGTTGCGACCTCTTACGATGGGTACGGTCACAATAGCTGCAGAGGAAATGTTTAAATTAATTTGTAAAGTGTTTACTTTCATTTGCAAAAAGATTAACTTTATTTGTAAAAATAATATTTATATTTGTCAAAAGATTAACAATCAATTATTTATTTTCGAGTGCGAAAAGAATATTATATGATAGGATTAATCGATTTCGATACTGATCTTCTATTAGGTTTCAATTGCTGGTCAGCTAACGTTATCAATTTACAATAATACAGATTTATATTACACACAAGTCAGTTTCCGTTTAGAGCAAGTATTGATGTACTATTGAATTAGGTATGTGTAAAATATCTAGGTACATATTGTTATTTTTATTTTCTTTAAATGGAGCATCTGTTGCCGTCCATCAGAGAAATAACCATTCAACCCAGAGGAAGTCATAATATGACATTAGCCTTATATATTTCAAATATTATTTGAAATATTTAAGGCTAATGTCCAGTGGCTAGTAGTGAGATTCTACGATAAGAGATGGCAGTGCAATCGCCCAATTTCATATCGCGTTTTTCTCGGCAACTGTTCAACTTTTTTTAAATCTCTCAACTTCTTCAAGTACTTAAATACTTTTTCTTGTACAAAAACAGGTAGTACAGCCCGGATCTGGGTACTCATTACCCAATCAAGCGTTATTGAAGAAAAAAACCACCGTTTCGTTGGGAATTAAACCGTAGAAGAACTTTTATTGTGCTTGCTTCATATTAGGAACACAACACATTTAATGGTATTAATAATCTTGAATGAGTTTTATATTCTCGACAGAACCGATCAAACATAAACTGAACATTAATAAGATGATATTACTAGATAAGCATTTTTGCAAAATATATCTTGAATGATGTGCCTTATGGGTTTTATCACATTTAGTCAATATTCCAGTTCATTTTTCTGGTAACCCCCTCCCCCTCCCCCTGCAGAAACCTCCCCCTACACCTTGGTGTTAGGTGCGCGGTGTACTGAATAGTAGGAATGAGCATTCTGTACCACATAGTGGTCTCACAGAAACACATAGGTACTACTATGTATTTCGGGGAGGACAATGTTTTTGGACATTGTTATGTAGCTTCTTCGAGATGAATATTTAGATACTTTCCGTGGAATTTTTAGGTGTTGTCTTTTTAAGAATGTGGACCAGGTAAGTAGTTCTATTTATAGCTCTCAGAATGTCAGCTGAAAGCAAATGGAGGAGAAATACGATGCTTTGGATTTACCTAGTCGGGCTGAGCATTAGAGAATTTTACATGAATGTTGTCACCTCGGCGACGGGAGTGGAGCAGGATTTCTCCTCGAGACCTTATTATTATGTAGGAAATGGGTTTTAGACGGGCTGTTCAGAACACCTTCCTGAGTACAGGCGAGTAAGAGGAAGGAGAAGGAAGAGCATCTTTCATGAGGAAATGGGCGAACGCAGGGAAAAAGGGAGGTTTAAAGCTAGGGAGGGGTTACAGTATTACACCGCATGAATTTTACAGTGGGTTCATGTATTGAATATATTTCAATACGAGGGATCCGGCCAGGCGGAGGTTGTACGGTATCAGGACGTGCATGGTGAAGGGATACGTTGCACGGAATAGTAATCAGACCTATGATGACGTCATACCGGCCATCACGACGTGGATCCTGCAGTGCGCTGAAGTGGGAAACACATGTCCGACATCCTCCTCGTTCCTATACGAGCACAGTCATCAGCAACACGCATCCCCCAATGCCAATACGCGGCGTTTAAAACCACTTTCCCGGCTGTGCCAGTTCGACAAGCTCCTACAACACACGCGGCTAAGTAGAGCTATTAACGCCGAGCCAATAAAGCTCCATAAATCTTCTCCTGTCAATATGCTCTCCACAACCTCCCTTCTCGATAATTCCGCTAATTTGTACACTCGTACCGAACATTAGCTTTTCCCCAATACACATCCACAACGTATCCTACCGAATGGGCTTGTCGTAAAAGTAGGAGAAAAAGTTCGAGAAAAGTTGGAAAGAAATATAAGCGGTGGGAAATAGAAGAATAGAAAGCTGCGGTGAGTTAATACAACAACAAAATATGTAAGATCACTAATAGATCACTAATATGTAACATCACTAAATAGATTAGGAAAGGGAGTTTGGATTGGACCTACTAAAATATTACGTATGTTCGAGAATGGTCCAAACATACACACGCAAAGGTTCTTGAAATGCTATTTCCCATATTTTCCATACATTTGTCCTTTGCCTAGTGAGATCTCGATTTGAAATAAGAAAACCTTCAACACAGCCACTGTATTTGTCATATTATCCAGGACGGTTATCTTGCCACCTCAGGACCCGAAAAATGCAGGAGATGGGTACGATCGTAGGAGTCCAATATACTCGGAGTACCAGGATTCCAAAATAATCTATTATTTTGGACTCCTGGTATCCTTAGGACACTTATCTTAACGGTCAGTTAAATGAGATTGTTAAACCAGCCCAAAGAGAATTCGATGCCGTGAATGCACAACAGGAATGAAATTTCATTGCCCTCAATAGAGTTTCCATTCTCTCCTTCTCATTGTATCGAGCTCATAGTGCTCTGTAATAGCGTTGTCCCCTCATAAGGGCACTCAATCTCCATGTCGTTCATTATTGCCGGAATTCTCCGGAAATTTATACATTCGTGTCGATTGTTAATAAGTATAAAGGGAAACCAAGCTTGTACCTTATTGTTTCCAATGTCTATTATTTCAATCGAATTAATTGTTCAATCTCAAATAATTATTGCTTTACTCATTAAACTGAAGAGTGGAAGTATCTATGATGAAATAAGTGAATGCATTCGCCGAATAGTTAACAAGAAAGAACACTGGAAAATAGGGAACATCTTCAATTTTTTACGCAATATCATGGCTAATAGAACTCGTTTGGGTATTTGGTTATATTATAGATTCTATATTCAAATAATATCATGCTACACTAATCTCAGAAATTGTTTTCCTTGAAAAATACACATTTCGGAGAAACACCCTTATATCAATCCTAATATGATATAATATAATTTATATAATATTTAATTATTATAATTTAATCATTTATATAATTTTATATAATATCTATTAATTGCCTATATTTATATATAAAAATCAATCATAATATAATATTGATTAAATTATACATAGGTATATTATGTTATGATTGATATAAGGGTGTTTCACCGAAAATGTATATTTTTCAAGGAAAAAGGTTTCTGAGATTCGTGTACCTAGTATGATAATATCATACTACACGAATCTGATGTTTAAATTTAATTAATGTTCAATGTTCCTATAATGTTTAAACTGTAGATAGAACTAACTGCCCACCAGTCATTTGAACGCTGTAGGATCAGTCCAGCCATTTCCTTGTATAGGAATATTACTTTAGGAGGAAATTACTTTATTTTGTTCATTTAAATTACCGAGAATCTTCCACCTTCCAATTACCGAGAATCTTTCAATGCATTATAACTGAAAGGATATAATGCGCATGGAGTTTTATGAATAAATCCGTTACAATGGGTAGCTGGAAGGAATCATGTCGGTATGGAGTTTGTGAGCACACTCAATTATTTTGTTAACGAAAAAAACTATTTTTAAGGGATAGAAACCTTTTCACAATTTAGTGACTAGTTTTGTATTTAGGTGCCTAATTGATTGCCCTCCGGGGTTGACTTTAATTAACAAGATAGTAAAATGTATAATGCCCACGTTTGCCTATATTTCAAGGTATTTTAGAATTTTGAAATATCAATAATTGAATACAGGTTCTTGGAAAATCAAGAATAGGCTAAGGCGGGATTCACACTGCACGCGAAGCGATGCGATGCTATGCGAAGCGAAAGGAGGCGCGCATTTCGAAGCGATGCAAAGCGATGATGTGTTCACATTGCTAGCGATTACAGTCGATTGGTTGGTGTCCCGCAAAGATGTCGTTCTAATTTAACCCCGTTAAATTCGTTTTTATTGGAGAATAGTGCAATAAAAATTAAAAGAAAACGTAAGTGGGTGCTTGAAGTCAATCAGGCAAGAAGTTCGTTAGGAGAATATCACCATTTGTACCGTCACCTGTGAGAGGATGAAGAGCGGTTTTGGACCTACTTCAGAATGAGTACAAGTACTTTTGACTAGGTACATTCTATCCCGAATTTCAACTGCAATACAGAAGCAGGACACCAATTTCAGGACGGCCATACCGGCAGAAGAAAAGCTTATGGTCACAATTAGGTGAGTAAGAAATTTTTAATTATGTATATTGTGTCAATGTATTTTTAAGAGCGGAAATGTACATCGTTCAAAATAATTTTCGCAAAAGAAGCCAAAATAAAAAAACGAAGCTATGATTTGGAATTTTCACCATGTAACATAACTATATATGCACAGCAGTGAAATGGATAAAAGTTTGTTAATTTTGTTAAATAACTTATAAATTGCGTTATGTTGGCTTCAACCCCACGTGATAACCCCAGGCTGAAGCCTCTATTGGCTTCAACCCCAACAACTACTTCAACCCCACGTGACATTCGCCCGAAAGAAACGCTTCAATTCGCAACAATGCTTGCGATTGCATCCGCCAACTCGCACGAAAACGCTTCCACTCGCTCCTCTCAGCTCGTAGTGTGAACACCACACGCTCCGTTCCATTCGAAAAGCCTACTCGCCCGCCTCTTTGTCTTTATCGCTCGTAATCGCAAGTCATCGCATCGCTTCGCTTCGCCCCAAATCGCAGGCAGTGTGAAAGAAGCCTAAGAGTTGACGAAAGACGAAAAGCGTGTTGGTTAAATGAAACAAACCGACCCAACATGGTAAGAGTGGCTCATTATAATAATTATATATGTGTTAAATTACAGTGTCGAAGGACGGAATATTGTGTCTACCTTAAGTAATGACTTCACAACTGGGTAAAGTTTACCACCACTCACTGGTGAGAGCTTCCACCAATCAAGCAGTCTCTCAGACCTTTACATCTCGGTCGCTACACCACCTCATCAGGGTACGAGTATTTTGTGTTAACGTTCTTTCACAAGAAACGACCCGTATACCAAAAGTGTTCATTTCGCTTCGTTTCGCCCGAAGCGTCACCATGACGACTGTTTTCTCCCTAAGCCCTGTTTCCCTGAGTTTTCTTTGAATGCAAGAGAGATAACTCAACCCTCCCGTTTTTCGAGTAAAAGACGAGTTCAAGAGTTTTCAAGTGAACGTTGAGCTGGTGTCGAGAGAAAATATAATGTATTATAGAGTTGGTATGTGAATTCATCGTCACAACTGCAACATAATCATATTCTGCAATATTGATATCTACCGACTCTATAAGGTCATTTACTTGCTTCAAATGTAGATAGAAATTGCGTGACGACAAGGTAGAGCGGTAGTATATTCGTATACTTTCGTACGTACTTTTGAAATGATGAACGCTCAACTTTTGAAGGAAGTAGACCTTACAAAGCTGGTCGGTAGATATCAATGTTGCAGAATAATATCATGTTGAAGTTGATATTTCAACCCATTTGGCGATAATTCTTGCACTTCGTTGGCTCGTTTTTTAGAGCATTTTAACATGGAACATGTTGTAGAATTCACATTTTTAGCATGAGCACCCGTCCGTGCATTACGCTAATCTATTTCCGATTTTATAATGATTTCAACTTACAACCAAACCGTTGCTACGGAAAATTATATTCGCCATTTTTTGATCGTACACAAATCGGTCACCACTCGTCGGAAAGCTCTCGATCTAACAAATATTTTCCAATTCATCATAACTCGGTGAATGTATGAATAGCAGAGCTATGGTCATACGAGTTTTAATTTTGAGTTAACAAACTATAAAGCTGTATGTAATTTGGAATGTACACACGAAAATTTGATATTTAATATCTTATAGAAATGTAGCCAATTCCCATGGTGGTAGAGACTTGAAATTTGGCATGTCCCCTCCTTAGGATTTACACTTGAAGCAGCATAGGGCCAGGATCAGCTGTGTGGCTCCTGAAGGGAATTTCCATAATTTACGAGGCCCTCTGGGTCGAGTTTTGTCACTCATACCTATGTACGTGGCTGGCGGGCAAAATGGATATCAATCCTTTTTGCGGCTGAGGAGGTTTTTTGGCGGGCCAGTTTTTACAACGGAGTTTTTTTGGGGGGTATAGAAAGACGCAGTCAACTGTATGCCTTTTCTACAATCCACAAGAATGATGACCAATATCAAGTAGTTGTTCGTCATTTTCTATATCATCACACAGCAAACCTAACTAAAAGGCATCTTCGCGATTTCTCAGACGTGACAAGGACACGCAAAAATTTGTTCCAAGACTCGAGATAGAACCACGTCTACTTCTAATATAGGGAAAGCACTTCCACAATAATTAGTGGAGTAATGAGAAGAAGGTTGAGTTGGGAAGTGAGTTAGAGTGGTGGTGGTAATTAACATGGAAAGGTAAGTCAGTGAGGCTACCACTCGACCTGGAGCATCCTGACCAACCCCTGGATTCCTCGACTAACAACCATCTACCTCACCTCGCCACAGGACCCAAGCAGATTCAACGGCCCACCCATTCCCTGGTTTTAATTTAAAAAAATGAATTCCTGGGAGGATTAGGTACAATTAAGGAGAAATTAAGGGAAAGAGAGAGAGAGAAGAATGAGGGAGAAAAATCTAAACCACTGGAGGAGGAGGGGAGGTAAAATCATGCCTCGGAAGAGTAGATTCAGCTAGTTTCAACGTTATATTTATGAAGCAGAGAATATTCATAATAAGCTGGAATCCTAGCGGAATTCGTAAGTTACGAGTAACATGATATTATTGCGCATTGTCTACTAGTTATTCATCACCATGTATAATGCTCTTTTATGGCTTCATGATGTTTCTTGATTGAGTGCCTGACTCACAAGCTGACGACTTATATGCCATGCCTATTATATAATATTAACTTTGTAATCGGCAACCTATTCTCAAACCCTGTCTAGTACGCCTTACCTATACTGTCATATGATCAATTTATTCTCCTTTTTTCATTTATTGGAAAAAATATATATCGTGTTTTATAATGTAGGTTCCCGAACCCTGATCTATACAAATAATAATAGTAAAATAGCAACGTTTTGTTGAATATTTGTAAATTATATGTAAAAATGTTTAAATTTTGTCAATAAAAAAGATTTTCTCTCTCTTCCTTAATATTTCCAAACCTGTTTTGCACCCCTTCCCATTGACCTACAGTTATGAACAATGCTATAGGGATCAAACATGTGCAGCATTTTAAATTCTCCTGTTAACATGTCCAATCAAGATGAACCTACAGATAGGATCCAGTATATGTACTTGTATATGTACTTGTTGATATCTTCGGATATTTTTCCAGTAACCTGGTTAGGACATCGATGATACAAGAATCCACACTCAGTAATTACCCTTTAGGTCTAGGAAACTATCCTGTACCTTGTAATGACCTTTCGGGCACCTTTTCAATTTATTCGAGGTGGAGTTGTAGTCATTGGCGTAAAACATACAAGATTCTCCACAAAATGCAGAATTTCGCTTCACCACCTCCTCGAGTGAAACTCTGGGAATTCATTTGGAGACGGACCTCCAGCCTGGTCTTCCTATTCCAACCCTGATCGTAAACTCTGTATCCTCCTTCGGCGATGCCTCCCCTTTCTTTTCGCTCGTTCAGTCGTAAATCCTGTCTTCGCGAATAACGTCTCCAACCTTGGTCTCCCGGATCGGATCGATGGAATGTTTTTCGGGTCCAGAAACGCGCGTACAGGTGATTTGTCTTACATCGTGCAACCTACCAAGGCCTTTTCATCTAGACTTGCCTCTGACGGAAACCATTTACGTTCTGTCGGCGGCATGTGGAAAGCTACCCTGTTCTCGTCTCCCGCCGTTCCCCTTGAACTATCGGTTGAGGAACGGCTTTACATCGAACGGTTCTTTCCGTAGCGGGTGGCAAACTGACACATTGCCGATACGAAACGACAAATAGGGCTATTAGGAAAGTCAAAAGGGAACACGAGACGCACAACTTTTTGCATCCCTGTCGAATTTCGGAGCCTAAATAACTCGCCGAACAAATATTTGAAACAGTGAGCAGCTAATTACTAAATCAGGTAACAAGTTCCATAGACTAGTTGCGTTTTGGGCCAAAATCCACATCAACGCATTTTGTGTTGACGCTAAGAATCCACTAAGAATCTAGGGCGAAATACACGTATCTAGAGCGTGAAGCGTAGGGGGCCTGAAATCTCTAAACCGAAATTCCACGTTCTTGGTAATTTGAGTGGGGGAAGTGTTTATGAGCCAAATATATCTAAATTTGGAACTTTTTTCTTTTCGAAGTTCTATTCCCAAAAGTGGTTATCCAGCGGTCCTGGGAAAAAGCTTCGAAGATGTGAATTGGTTCAACCGCTCTCCCGCAATACTCGTGGGGCACCTGAGAGATTAGGTCGAAGAATAACAGGAAACAAACACAATAATAATAAATATGGGTATTCATCGAATTATATATTGAATTTTAGATTTCGTTGTAAGAAGATCATAACGATGGCCTTATCTCTCTTGGAATAAAAAGAATAGCCAAACTTCGGGCCATCTTTCATAGTCGACTCTATCTAATTCAAACCATAATTGGTTTTTTGAGGCGAGTTACTTGTTGTGAATCACTTTTCGTGGCCGGGGAAATGAGGTGATGTCGAATATGTGTTGGACTACTGGCAAGTGCATTACTGAGCAAGTTTTTGTCACTCAGGGAGGATCACTATAATAGAAGTAGCACTCAATATCTTACCCCAATGATATATACCTAATTGGGGTAAGATTTTGAGTGTTACGGTAAAATGTATTGCGTAGTTATGGGAGTTGGAAATCAGAAAGGTGACCCAAACGTGGAATGACGAACCGTTGGGGGAGTTTTTGTTTCTGTTATAATGCCCATGCGTTGTTCCGTGAAAACAAACCCAGTTCGAAATGTTCAATTATTGGAAGCTGTACTCGCATGGTTTATTACATGGTTTGGGTTCAACGTGTACAGAAGTTTTCAACGTTTCAAGTTTTGAGGCGACTCTCAGAGTTACGGACATGATCACTGAAAGTGGCTAATGGCGAAATTGTGTTCGAACGAGTAGCGTGAAAAAAGGAAGCGAGAAATAAAATGAATGGCTTTTCGGGGATTGATTCGCATTATTTTGAGGTCTGTTTCCCCGCGGTGAGTGTTGCATTTCCAGCATGACCACATAGTCATTTGACAGCGGATATGAATTCGAATGACCAAACACTGCATATACCCAACCACTTGGGATCTGGCATTTTACCACCCTTACTTTAGATGAACAAGTTGTTGTACCACTACATGAAACCACTGTCATCGATCGAGTGATACAATAGATGATACAAACCTTACACATTGTAATTTCGTTCTTGTTCATTAAGGAACATGTATACATTAATAATTACTAATTTAATTGTAAAATCAGGCACAATAATAATTTGAGTTCTCTGAATGAAAACGTAGATATATAATATTATTATATTAATATTATAATATATAGTATATTATAATATAGTCAACATTATATATAATATAGTATAGTAGGTAATATAATATAGTCAACATTATATATAATATAGCCAACATATTATAATATATACCTACATGATTTGTTATTGATATTATATTATTAATATAATTGTAAAATCAGGCACAATAATAATTCAAGTTCTTTGAATGAAAACATAGATACTCTGGATGATAAATAAGAGTAATGCAACCTATCAATGACAAAAAAATATTATTCTTATTTATCATCCAGAATATCTATGTTTTCATTCAAAGAACTTGAATGATTATTGTGTTGATTTTACAATTATATTAATAATATAATATTAATAACATATTATGTGGGTATATATTATAATAATATATATATTACACACTCATATCGAGGGCCTCACGGCAACACCCCACATCGTCACTTTTGGCCAAAATGAGTTACCTACCTATGCATACCATTCGAAGCGTCTTCTCCCGGCGGATCGTTTTAACTAAGTATAAGTTAGGTACCTACGTTAGGTAACACTAAATCTCACGATTTATTTTACTGAATTACTCAGTAAACATAGTCAGTGGTAGATGGTTTTTGGCTCTGCTGAAACGTCGCCAAAATGACATTGTGGGGAGTTGCCGTGAGGCCCTCGATATATTATAATATATATATTATAAAGCTATATATTATATAGCTTTTCCCAATCTAATATACTTAACATTTTCCCAATCTAATTCAAAATGTTACCAGTCAAATTCAACATTTTACCAACCAAATTCAACATTTTACCAGCCAAACTCAACATTTTTCCAATCAAGTTCATTTACTCTTATTGTTTCTTGGAAGGTTGAGAGCACTCTGTGAAATATATTGATGACACTTGGTTAATCTTCTTCTGTTACCTTATAGTTTCCTTCCAAGGTCTGAAAATTGGTAGAGCTCTCAGCTAAAGATCTGTTTGTAAAGTTCATAGCTTGAAACTACGAAGATAAGTAACTGCTGAAGTGAGGAGAAAATCTATAACCACCAAGGACGAAAGGACTCCTTTTCCATCGCAGCCGAACCTCGACGTCTTCTATATTCATTAAAGGGCGAGGATTTCACTCTCCTCTTCAATCTAATCTCCCAATACCTACCTTCACTTCCCAATATTCTGCCCTTTGAATCATCATCACATCGGATCTGATCGCTATTGGGGGTGGGTGGGTTGATGGAAATTAGATTAGAGGCTCCTAACAGCTCCAAGCTCCAATTTACCTCTGAATTTCACGGGCAACTTGAACCTGATCACTCTTTCAATCCCTGAATTTGACTCCGGTATGTTCATTGTACCTCTTAATGAGGTTTCTAAGCCTTTTCAGTTGATGGTCGCGATCCTACATACGAATGAATTGATACGTATGAATTGGTGATCAATGATAATTGGATCTTTCGTACGTGTTGAAAAATATTCCTACTATACAGCACGAGCATTGACATTTTGAACAGACATACCTAAACTAACCCTACGATTCACTAGAAATTGTCACAATTATTCCAAATAAAACACTCTATTGTGTACTACTTTGTGTACATAGTAGACCGTTTATTAGGAATAATTTTGATTGAACTTCACTTAGGTAAGTTTGTTTAATCAATCAATTGTTCAGCAACACTTACCCAGCTAAACCTGAAAACCTTTTTGTTCTCTAATATTCGTTTTCTCCCTATAGTAGTTATTAACTCCCTACTTTTATATAATAAAAAAATGAAACTGGCTTTGAGTAATTTGGCGCAAAAAATTGAAATAGGGAGTACTTTTAAATTTGGAATTAGTACTCACAATCTAGGTGATGTTTAGTAACGTGGTCCTTGAAAAACTCAAACTTGACCCATTTTCTGTGAACCAAAACTACTTGTCTTCTAACACACCATTCCTCCTATAATATTGATATTTTAGTAAAATATGGGATATTTTGCATTTATAAGCGATAGAAGTGCACCCGAAATGTTGACCTAGATACACCTTCGTGTTGGGCGCGAAAATACGAATCCCGCGATATCAACAGCTCAAAATAAAATCTAAAAGTACTTTTAATATTACTTCTAATTACATTAATATTACATACCTACTTGAACTAATTCGAAGTTAATTTCATTTTCAAATATAAAATGTATGAAACAACAAGACCTAATTTTATTGGACATAATATTATGTCCTCCGGATGACGCTGTAAAATCATAAATACACATTATTTTATACCTTAAAACCTAAAAACCACCAAAAATCGTATGAGTCATTAAATTTATTCTCAATCATATTGATCAAATTGAATTGGAAATAATATTATTATGTAATATTGTATTAATATTATAGAGAGTGAAGGCGAAGAGGTTAGCCGCACCGCGAGCGCAAGTGTGACTTCAAGGAGCGCGAGCGGATGAATGTCGTACCACAATAATAACACTCGGTGTTTTGCAAGGTAGGGACTGGAAAACCATTAAATGTGCTAACACATGGCAATATAAATATGAAGGTTCATAGATCGGAATGTCTGATCGCGATCTGGAACCAACTTTTGCTCAGTCAAGCCGGTAGAGGAGACCATCGATGTATATACATCGATGGAGGAGACAAGGCTCTAACCAGGTTGAACGGATCGCAGTGTCAAAGTCAGATAGTGTTCAACAGATAAGCGTTCAGAATCGACGGAAGTAGTGGTGAACAGAAGCTAGGGACAGTTGAAGGGGAAGCCAGCGATAGAAGACCTTACCCAACGGTGGTAGAGGGGGATTTTAGGTTAGGAATACCCTTCGTAAGTGGCTCTCAAGATTAAAGGCACTGGCGAAGGGAGGGGGGGGGCCTTCAGGGTATTTGGACAATGGCTCGGGTAGGGCCGAGTGGCCTCCACTCAACCGTCTCTGCCCAACTGTACATATTGCATGACGGCCACACTTAGCGGTCGTAACGACGTTTCGTCCGAACCCTCAGAGGCATCTCGAGAAGGTTTGAATGCTCGGATCGAATTGTCCTTTTCCACCAATGGGCTTTGGTTAGTCAAAGGTATCACGGCATGAAGTAATTAGAAGAGATATTTCCAACAGGTCCACGCTAAATTACGTACATTCCAACGGAGATTCCTGAGCTTATTACAACTCCTTTCATTACTAACTCCACAAATAATCGCTTGCACTATGAACTTGAATGAAAATTAAATAGTTCACTACTTCATTAGAAGTAATTTTTGCTCAAGAGGAGGTGAACGGTATTCAACCACAGTGAATTAATCCGTTCATTAATTCATTTCGTTGATTCATTTCGTTACGTGTTCACGTATATATACTGTTAGTAAACAGTATGAACACTATATATAGTGTTTACTTGGCGTTAAAGGGTTCTTAATTGATTTGATGAATAAAAACTCAATTGAACAGTTGAATTTAATTCGATTAATTTTGCTAGAAGAACTACCTTTTAGATGTCACCCCTTCGGTCACCACTAAAATTTACAAACAAACATTGCTGCGACTTGTCAGAAATACTTGTACAAATATAACAAATTTCTGGTGATTTGCAGGCAATTTTTCGTTGTTTTCTCTTTTACGGGATATCGATTTTCAACAGATGGAAACTCGAATTTCACCAGTCTTTTGTTATACAAAGAAATCATCGGTCTTAAAACTCATCGTGTATCAATGGTCAACCATCGTCTACAAGTACGAGTAGTATAATAGACGATGTTTGACCATTGATACACGATGAGTTTCAAGACCGATAATTTATTGTATAACAGAAAACTGGTAATTACTAAAAATTGTAATTATTACAAATACATACATGTAAATAAGGTATTAGAGAAACTTTATTCATGTACCTACCCCAGGATGAAGAGGACCCCTACTTTCTTTCCTTAAATATCAACTGAAGTTGAAGCCGTCATAGAGTCGTAGTAGGTATCGACTTGAGAATTTTTTTGATTACGATTTTTTTTTTTTAATACGAATAAGAACGCATCTTAGAAAGCATTAGTCTTCATTTTTCATTGAACATGTGAGGAATCAAAATACATGCATTTTGATTTCCCCAGTGACTTTGCACAGTCACTGGGGGATATATAAGGGTCAAACCTAATCCTCTCAACCAAAAAATTGGGATGCGAAGTGTCTAGAAAGGTCCTGTACAAAAGCGATTCAATAAATGAAAAGTCCTAAAATGGGTTAAAATTCCGTACCCCTTGCCACATCACGGGGGGAGGCGCCTTCCGCATATCAATCCTTACGCTCTCTTTCCATGCTTATTCGCTGCTAACCTAGATTATATTAAAATTTAATATTTAATAAGATGATATTAACATTGATATTCAATATCTCACAACTTTTTAGTTGACAAATGGCTGAAGGAGGTCGAATCCGGTTTTGAACTCGAGAAAGCAACAAAACCCCGAGCAATGCAAGTTCCACATTTGTTTTGAGGTTTTTTCGTACCGATAAAAACTAAACATGCAAGTAAAAAAATATTCGATTTAGTAACTGTGAATCAAATATAAATGCCTATACCGAGCTCAGTCAAGGAACTGTAATTATTCGTCCAGGGAAGCTTGGGATTCCTTACGTATGTCGATTCCCAATTCGTCGAGGATCCAGGACGATTCTAGAGTTTCCAAAAGGACTTGAATGCGAAAACATTTAAAACACTCGTACAAGTGAAGCCCTATATTCTTAATAACCGCCAATCTGTAGGACGAAGTTGGAAAGCCAATTGAGGTTGGAAAGCTGAGCCAGGGCTTCTATAATCAACCTCTAGCAAACTAACTTTGAAGACTCTCAAGCCCATAACAATTTGAACCATTCGGAATTTCATTTGATGTCCCTGGCGTATATACTGTAAGAGAGAGCCAAAGAATTGACTATATGAATTAGGGATTGGGATTCTCCCTTCGAGACCTGAAACGGGCTGTTCCATGGGCGAAAGGCGATTTTATCTTTGAAGGTAGTTTCGGAGAGCAGGATTTCGAACCGGAGGAACTGGAAGTGAACCGTTAAAAATAATGAATTGATATTGGTGGGCGGGAGCTCTTCCTGTTGAACTTTCCGCTTTTCGCCAGCAACGATGAACTTTCTTCAGCAGCCTCCCCTCGCCTGTCACGGGTTCGCCCGTTTTTCCAGCTAACCTGTTTGACTTCCCATCAGAGCTTCGGCTCACGTCCCGAAAAAGAAAGTTGGCCGGCGACAATTGGTCGGATGGGTTTAGAAGGGCTCTGAAGGTACTAACGAAGGAAACGGCGTTAATAGAGTTGAAATTACCTTGAAAAATTCTAACCCACTGATGTGGTCAATATTGAAAATGGCAAATGAGTTTAGTTTCATCAGATTAGGGACTTCCAGGAAAATACCAACTAACCTAGTTATTCAGTTTATAGTAGCATGCTGCCTGATCCTCCCGCGATCAGACAGTGTTTCTGGAAACAGGCAACTACCGTCATGCAGGGGTGGTTTCCTTTTACTCCTAAGGTAACGCTCCCGTTGAGGGCGTTCCTTCTCCGTACTGAGGATTTTTTCTTCCCTATCAGTTCACAAGTGTTTGTTTTACTAATGTAAATCATTTTGCATTATTCTCTTCAGTTTATCAAGCCTCAAATGCGGATAAATATGAAAAGGAAGTGTACCAAACGCCGTAGCTGCGGCCGCCTTAATCTTACAACCTTCTGCGAGGTTACCTGCTTTCCTTTGCTCAACATTCGAGATATTGCGCTCTAAGCTATCTGTTCGTTTTTCTACCGTGATGTTTATTGGTTTTTGTTTCCAATCTGTTTTGTTTTTCTCTCAATTCATTTTTCTTTATATTCACAATTTCCCTACTGAGGTAGAACATGTCGGTCTAGTAATTTTCGTGTTCAAGGAAGGTTTTTGAAGGATATCTCAGGCTTTGATTGACTTAGAGCTTTGAAATAAATGTCTTAATTCACTTGATTAATGAGAAAATACCTCTGCGTCGTCCGATTTTGAAAATTCATAAAATAAACTTTTTAAAATTTTGGCTACCTAAATTTTTTTACTAAAAAAAATTAGGCATTTTAGGAAGGTTAATAGACGGCAAAATGGAAACCTCGCAGTCAAAACATGAAAAATGAGCGATCAGGATCTCAAATAAATTTTTTTAACCTGCTCGTAAATATTTATCAGAACTGTCAGCTCCGATGTTACACATATACAACATTAGTATACGTACTGGCGTGTTCCCATCGGCATTTAAATTGGCCAAAGTGATACCATTATACAAAGGTGGACCTGTGATTGACCTGGGAAACTATAGACCTATATCGATGCTTTGTGTTTTAGCAAAAATTTTGGAGAAATGGATAAAGAAATGTCTGAATAAATATCTAGAAGAGAATAACCTGTTGAGCTCGTCTCAGTTTGGATTTCGAACGTCAAGGGGTGTGGATGATGCTCTATTTAATATTGTATCAAAATTAAATGATTTAAGAAACCAAGGTTCGAAAGCCATTCTGATTCTGATGGATTTATCAAAAGCATTTGATACTATTGATAGAAAATTACTTTACGATAGGATGATGGAGATAGGTATCACGGGGAATAGCTTGAATTGGTTTAAAAGTTACTTTCACGAACGAAGGCAATATGTTAGTTTAGGTAAAGCAAATAGTGACATCCTTTCAAATAACGTTGGAGTTATTCAGGGAAGCACTTTGGGTCCCACATTATTTCTGATTTATATAAACAAATTGCCTGCTGTAACGAATCTCTGCTCGTATTTTTTATTCGCTGACGATACGGCGATTTTGGTTGAAGGGACGACGTGGTCAGAGGTCTTTGATAAAGCAAAGAGGAGCCTACATCATATTTCCGACTGGTTAAATGTCAGCTTGCTAACCATAAATATAAATAAAACAAAGTACTTAAAGTTTGGTCCGGATTTGGAATCTACAGCCCAGAATAATTTGTACATCCATCAACACTCAGTGGATGAGCTATGTTCATGTCTTCCGTTGGAACCAGTAACACATCATAAGTACCTAGGGATAGTAATTGATAATAAAATGAACTGGAAGAAACAAGTGGAATACTTGCATAATCGTCTGAAGAAATTCATTTACATATTTTACAACTTGAAATTTACAATTCCAGAAGAAATAACTAAATTAATTTATATTGGAATGTTTCAATCAGCCTTGCAGCATGGTATATTGGTCTGGGGAGGGTCCTATGCTACAAATTTAACTAAACTAAACAATCTCCAGAAAGCGGTATTAAAAATTAGGCTCTCCAAACCTCGAAGACTCCCTTCTAAAGAAATATTTGATCTTTCAAAAGTCTTTACAGTACGGCAATTGTTTATAAAAAATTTACTGCTTCATTTTTATAAACATCCTAACATAATTAATGATATGAATCTGCATAATTATCCTACCAGATTTAAAATGGAGGGAAATGTTGTGAATCCTAAACCGCACTCAGTGTTGATGACCAACAGTCCAAATTATATATTATATGTAATTATATATTATATATTATAAATTATATATTATATTATATGTAATCCACAGAGCTCTACCTGTAAAGCTGAAGTTCCCTGAGACATTCACCAGATCGACATATAAAAAAGAAATTTTCACCTGGCTCATTAAATTAGGTTACGAAAAAGCTGGAACGATAATAAAGAGTGTATATGTTAAATAAAGGGAAAAAATGTAAATAGAAAATAAAATAAATAAATGAATACATTGTAAATAAGAAAAGAAAGAGATCCTATATATGTATATCGGATTTGATCCATTATGCAGATTAGGGAGGAAGGAAATGAAATGAAAACAAGGCATTTAGAGCACAGTTATCGTAAGGAATGTTATATTGAACGAACTGCACTCTCCGAAAGGCACAACTAGAATCTGTCCCAGAAGGGGTCCCTTCCTCAACTACTCTACTCCGCCTGTCATAAAACCAACTGGATAGTTTGGCGAGGAGGGGGGTGTTCCCTTTCCATCGTACTGGGGGCGTGTACCCGTTCCATCTCCTCAGGGGCATCAAATGTCAAGCATTTAATTAAAATGGGCTCATTAGGGTGGTAGATACCGATACGGCCAACCTGACCTCGAGCGGTCCCTGCGAGAAGTAGGGAAAAATTTCAAAATTCAATAATTTTGTGTCACAAAAATCCTATGTTGGTTCGGACGCGCGAGCAAAAACATATAAGGTTTATGAAGCGCCTACCCGAACTCGTGAGTTGACCGCGTCCCTAGCAATGTTGGTTTTTTTGGACCTATGGAGACTCTACGTTAATTTCACAATGTATTGATTTATCAAATTCGGTTTGGTTTGCAATCATGACTCTATGGCAGTGGGAAACCTTTGCAGAACCCGTGACCAGCGAAAAGGCTTTGACAGCCACGCATAGCCCCGTGTAACCGCCAGGATGAAAACCCTCTGCAAGGCAATGTAATTAGTGCCTTGTATGCAAGCAAAAATAGTTTTCCTAAGGCGGAGATATTTAAATACTTCAAATTGATACGCTCACATATGCGTTATACAAAGTATTCATTGCGCTTACAAGCTAGAATTACACGATATAAAATAACATTTTACATACACCTTATGTAAACCTGGTGATCGCCGTAAAGTATCACCCTTTTGTTTTTCTATTTGTTTACAATATGCCATAAATAAAAACCGATGATTCGGCGTCAAGATGACTCGATATAATATTTACATTGATACAATATCGATACAATATTTAAATTGGGTAAACAAAGATATAAAAAATTATTATTTACAAAATATTTACAATGTTGGATGTAAATTTATATACTATGTACAGGTTTTAATACATCATCATAATTTCATTCGTTTAGAAATCACTTAGTGTACCCTTATCGGGAAGATCCTCCTGTAACAGATTCAAAAGGATTAGAAATCATCATATTGACATATTTTTCCCATGGAAAAATAACGATCGCAGGTACCCTTATGAGGGCCTACTGCGCAAAAGAGAAGGACGAAAAGGAAGTCGTAAAACCGCTATTAGAAAAACACCCGGTCACTTGAAGGGGTGATTTTTATGGGTTTGGAAAGTTTCAATGCGTTTCGAGTTTTGCAAGTTGATACCTGCCTAGACCATCTGGTTGTTGTTGACACCGAGATTCCAGGAAAAGAGTTACAGGAAAGTCCCTACGTTTTATTGCCAGGTTTTAACTGCCTGTGGCCCTTTGTCGCCACTTGCCTGTTCCGACCCTTTTTTTTTTTTTTCCAAAAACGGAACAACAAGCGAAGACCAGTTTTGAAACCAACGTTCACATTTTATTGAGAGAGAAAAACTTCATAGAAAATTCTATGCAGCGATTTTGTTCAATCTCTTATCGAGAGATGAATGATTTCTGAAACTCACATGAATAGAGAGCATAATTTAAATTCGAATGTTCGAACATTTTGTTATATTGTCGATATTTCCGACTGAAAATCATTCTTTTATTCACTGACATTAAGCGAGGATGACCCTCAAAGTTCTTAAGTTTTCTTGCATTAAGGGAGAGACCAAGATCGTACGCCCGTTTGGAGATCACGCTGGATAAGCTCAACATGATTACCGTACAGAAAACGATCAAGAGATGATGGCGTAGCGCTCCGTCAACATCATATGTCTATAGTTCGATGTTCGTGCAAGAGAACTGAATCTAACAAACATTTATTACTTTTAAAGTTCATAAATTCAGATAATTTATTTTGTGAAAACGTTAAGTTAAAAAAATCGTTTGGTTTCGTTCTCAACGAGAAATTGGTCCTTATTATGGCTTGTCCTATGATAATGAACCTTCAAAATTTGTTCAATTATCTTCTTTGGAATGTGACTGACAATCACTTTCACTATCAAAGAGCTGTGGCAAGAGAGATCTATCCATTGACAATTTACGCACACGTTCATGAGGATATTTAACCTGCCGATTAGAGACTAAATTTTCTATGATTTGGTAGTACTTGAATAATTTTGTAAATCCCTTTGAATTTTAGGGGACGTTTTCTCATTAATCCTGGGCTCTATTTGTCGAACCACAAGATCGCCAACCTGATAGAGATTTATTTTTGCTTCCAGTTAAAAGCTCAAGTGGTGAAAATGAAGTGATGCGATTTGTAGTTGAATTAAAAATCAACTGCAATTGGGATGCTAATATTCTCAACGATTGTTGTTTAATTGACTGGGCCATTGTCGTTAAATTTGTGATTGAACTCATCAAACGTTCTACCTGCGCGTTTCCGCGACTTGCACCAGTTGCAATCAGATGCATTCTCATCGAATTGTTGGTTGCAAAAATCGGTAAACAATTTTGAAGTAAACGTAGTTCCTTGATCAAACACCAGACCTGTTGGCGGGCCCAAAAATATCAGCGTAATTTGAAAATAAAACTACAGCAATTTGCTGAATTAACAATAGTCGTCATTCATCGTGACGCATAAGAAACAAAAATCATTGTTATTCAATTCAACGTTTTCCAGATCGTTTTCCTGTGGAAATAAGAAGTATTAATAAAATAATTGCATAAAAAAATTTATTGTATAGTAAAATCGGTGATGCACAGGAGTAAAATAATTTTTGTCAGTATGAGTGGAGGTGTAAATTGAAATAAAAATTGAAAGAAAAATGAGGTCCACTCGGCTATTCTGACAACAACAAGTCTCCTGTTTTCTGTAAATGCGTCATAGTTCGTTTTGAGCAGATCAAGTAGGCGAGTATCAGCCATTGGGTTTTGATTTGATTTTTGAGATAGAACATTCTCCACCACTCTTCTTTTGTGTACGTACTGGGATTTCACCGGACTTAGACCAACGGTGAAATGATGCATAATTTGCCGGACTTAAATCAACGGCGTAACTGTCGGATCTTAGACCAACGACAGACTACTAAAATTAATAATAAAATCGCTACCGGACTCAGACCAACGGTAGAATATATGCATCATTTGCCGGGCTTAAACCAACGGCGTAGCTATCGGACTTAAACCAACGATAGACTACAAAAATTAATAATAAAATTTGCTACCGGCCTTAGACCAACGGTAGAATGTACTCATCATTTTGCCGGACTTAGACCAACGGCATTAGATGGAAAATTGGCATATGCTCAGGATGGGGGAACACCATCTAGAACTCCACAAAAGATTTTGGGTCCGATATAGCGGCATATGCCATGAGCACCATAAGGAAAATTCAAATCTCCATGGTATTGTTGACTGCTCATGTGCTCCACAAAATACTTTTGGGTCCATATACAACGAAAGCTTCACATAGGGACAACATCCAGAAAAAGACCTAGTGTCTTATTCCAGTTCGTGTCCGAATGATGTTGCTACCACATCTGGAGGTGAATGAGAATTATTTTCTGGGTGAAAAGTAAAAAAATCTTGGTTAGGGATATAGGTAAGGGAGAAAAAAAAATAAATAAATTAACACCACAGAGTTCTCTAGTTCACCTCGGAACAGTGGCCACTATAGGTCCATAGGACCAGGATGGACTTCTCCGCCAAAATTGAAGAATCGGAGAAACTAAGACACATGAGCTAAATTCAGCTCCAGCATGAGATTTCCGAATACTTCCACTCTGTTGCAGAGAAGGGAACGCTATGGCTGCAGTCCATAGTGGTCCAAACCAAAATGTACAAGAAAGAAGGTGGAGATGTTATTATAAAAAAAATCAGCAAGACGTTGTGGTAACAAGTCAGAATCTTGAGTTATTTTTCGAACTCTTTCGTGTGAGTATTTTACTCTCCTTGTAGTATTAATGTTCTCAAGCAAGTACCTGTCCCCAGGTAAAATTTCTACAACTCGATACATTCCTTTGAATTTATCTGACGTTTTCTGCGATGCACGAGGCTCAATCATTCGTACGCACAAATCCCCTAGCACAAGCGGGGTAATTTTGGCTTTTTAATAATAATAATAATTATAATAAAAACCTTTATTGTGTAAAGACAGTCTGTTGTCCATATAATACACACATAAACAACTAAAATATGAAGGTATTTATGCCTTCAAAGCATTTCAATTTGTGCTCGGCCGCTCTGTCAAATCGAGTTTTCGCTTCAGTCCTCAACTCGGATAAATTTGAGCGGGTAGGAGACGAGATATCGTCTCTTACTAGGATTGAACCAGGAATGTGCGGTTTACGTCCAGTTAACAATTCAAGGGGAGATGTAGCAGTTATTCTATGAATAGTTGAATTTAGACAAAGCTGAATTTTGGGTGTCAACTGTTTGATTGATTGCTTTTTGATGTGTAATGCTACTGTAACTAAATTTGTTATTGATGACATCACACGTTCCACTTGGGTTTCAATGTCATTTTGTGAACAAAAATTCAAAAATTCAGTGGCAGTGAAAGAAGTCCCTTAAGTACAGCTAACCTATCATTTGGGTCTTCTATAAACAATTCGCTCTGGATTAAAAGGATTAATATGACATTTTGCGGTAGTAATTGGCCTTCTAGGTAAACCTCTTGTGAAACTATCTGAATATTTATTTTAAATATTTTTTTTTTTTTTTCAACCGATCCATATCATCGTCCTTTTCTAATTCACTCTTATCAAATTTATTGTCATCCGGTTTATTGTTCCGCCTGCTCATTAAATATTTCTCTTTACGTTCCCGCACCTTTTCCTTATCAGGAGAATTTTTGCGACCTCATATCGGTCTTTTAAAACCGTAATGGTAATTTAAAGTACATCTGGTACGTCAATTCCTTCCAAAATCAACATTACCGAAATTTGTTTAGGTACCAGAATTTTACTAAAATCTATTCCTGTTAGGTTGATAGGATTATTAAAATTTCGACCAGAAAATTGAGACAATAAATTTTCAGATAATAAGGAAACTTCACTTCCACTATCAAAAACATGAGTAAATGTTTTACCTTAACGAACGAAGTTCCCAGCGGTTTGCCAAAGATTGGTTAAAGAAGAGGATTCCGGTAGTTTCAATCTCTTCTGAGGCTTTTGAGAAAAAGCCCAACGTAGAATAGCTCTTTCGAAAACATTCCTCAAAGGTGCCATCGGGAACCGCCGGCGTCGGTGTTGGCGTCTTTGTCCGAGCCCGCACACGTGGTCTTTCCAGTCGTTCATACTGTCTATTCCCAACACACGCGAACGCGATGGTAACGAAAGACTTGATAGAAATGGAAGATTAGCCGGAGGAACTTGAGACGTAGAAATTATTGAAATATAGTAAGAAGATAAAGAAATTGAAGAGGTAAATAAAAGAGAATAAAGAAAGATATGAATAAAAATAAAAATAGAGGGGTAGAGTACAATTAGAGGGGTAGATTACAATCCCACTTCTGATATCGGATTTGATCCATTATGCAGATTAGGGAGGAAGGAAATGAAATGAAAACAAGGCATTTAGAGCACAGTTATCGTAAGGAATGTTATATTGAACGAACTGCACTCTCCGAAAGGCACAACTAGAATCTGTCCCAGAAGGGGTCCCTTCCTCAACTACTCTACTCCGCCTGTCATAAAACCAACTGGATAGTTTGGCGAGGAGGGGGGTGTTCCCTTTCCATCGTACTGGGGGCGTGTACCCGTTCCATCTCCTCAGGGGCATCAAATGTCAAGCATTTAATTAAAATGGGCTCATTAGGGTGGTAGATACCGATATGTATATGTTAAATAAAGGGAAAAAATGTAAATAGAAAATAAAATAAATAAATGAATACATTGTAAATAAGGAAAGAAAGAGATCCTAATTTGCAACTCTGGTGTAATTCTAACGGGCCTATGCCTATTATTACACCATAATTGGTATTATTTCTCGTAGCTAATAATAATGTAGACAATAATAATGTAATGTACCATATAAGTTTTATAATGTAACATGTTGTCTAAGTAATCTGATCCAATAAAGCTCTTTCTCTCTCTCTCTCTCTCTCTCTCTCTCTCTCTCTCTCTCGTAATCTTCTTCTTATTGGATGTCCTGGCGTTTCTATAGTGGACAATCCCCTTGTATGTGTGGAAGTGACGGTGCGGGACGGTTAGCAGCGCTATCTCTTGCTGGGGACCAAAGGGGCCGTGCGGGAGATATGACCTCCTAATCATTAACTAATTTTTCAGTCGTTGAAGAGTTACGCACTCTGGATTGCATTTATACGATCAACAAATCGTGCGTTAATAAATATTTTATAAATAAGCACGGTTATGTTAACCTAATTGTTGGACCGTGTAGCAATTATTCCGTTTGGCACACCACTTGCAGACTGAGGAATTATTGCATTTAGATATCCTAGAATATAGATGAAAACAATTAATGTCTGTCACATTTGAGAGTTTTTATTTGATTATCATAGCAGAGGAGCGAGGACTTCTCCGTAGAAACAGATTGACTTCATGTACTGAATGGTTCCGACACATGCAACGCTTCATTCCAACCTCGGAAGTTCAGTAGTGACATTTTATATTGGAACCGAAGCCTGACGCTACGTGAGTTGCCATATTGAAATTCCCTGCAACCGCGGTCCAATTATCGCTTGTATTCACAATCCAACGCTACCGTTACTGCGGATTCCATTGTGAACCGTGGAAATCTCCGGCAGAAAATATCCGCAAAGGTAGGCGAAATATCGGTCGGTACGTGTCATATTATCGGAAATCGTGCAGAGGCTTTTGGAAGGTTAAGGACCGGAGGTTTGCCTCTAACGAATAGTGTTAGAATACAGCACTATGCCGCTCTATTTTGCATCTGTGAAAGCTTTGTATGGTGATCATGGTGACGAGGTTTGCACTATCCAGTGGCTTGGGAAAGCTATATTGCACGTGAGTCTCCCCATGCTTGTTAGTCAGGTAGAGCCCTAATTACACCGACCGCTTAGGGCCCTAGTGCCTATAAAGTCGCTTGGGCCAACTAACCAGTCACCTGCCAAATTTTGCGCGCAATCACCGGCGCAATCAATGACGATAATACAAACTATATTATTCACTGTCACACCAATATTATCTACTCAGGATACACACAGAATCAAGATAATATTATTATGCAGGTCATTTCTATTCGTTCTCCTTTCCTTTTTGTCACATCGTCAGAAATAGATTCTACCTCATCACTAGTTAGATCTGCTGGCCGGAATATCACCGCTAGCAGGGCGGGATCCTAAGGCAACGATATCGGATAATTGAAACTGCATTTTGAAGAGGACCCCGCTGGAGAATATCTGCAACGAATATCTGCTTCCACTCCAACCGCCTCCACCTCCAAGCAAGATTCGTTAGTTGGACACAATCAACGAGATTGCTGAGTGGTACCTATAGTACTGCTGCTCTCAGTGTATCATCTGCATTAACTGATTTAATTGATGGAGTTACACTTAGAGTTACATAATTTTGTTTCAGTCAGTACTATTGTCATTTACGTGAAGAATCTTTATATAAAATGGTTTGAATTCCTTGCTTTTTAGTGAATTGTCGAAGCAAAGTAAGCTATTGTTCTCGGTCCGAAATTGTAAAAATTCAAATTTCCGAAAAACTTGTACTTATACCAAAATTCGTTACAGACCATCCGGAATTCACTGCCATTAGATACACAAAAAAAAAAAAAAATCATTTATATTTATGTGTCATTCAAGACGATAACTATCGACAAAAATTCGTTGAGATAAAAAGTGCAAATTTGCACAAAACATCTTTCTTGAAAATGGTTCTCAAACTGGAGCAGTTTGAAGATGAAGAAACGTGGTTGTTACTTGAGATCCTCTTCGCGTTTCATCTGGTCTAATCTGAAAATGGAATGCGATATCGCAGTTCCGACTTCACCAACGTATTTAGCGTTGAAAATTCTATAAACTGAGGTGTTACTCGGCAAAAAAATGGAGACAAAATTCGTTATAGAACCAGTAAAATGGGGATATTTAACATGAAACCAGTTATTTCTTCGGAAATTTGCTAACGGAAACATGCTTTATGACTATGGGTTTTTTCCCATTTCTAAACGGCCTCTAGCTTGTAGCGCGGAACACGATTAGTAGTTGGGACATAGTCTATCTGCAACGTTCAAGCGTCCATACCTTTAACTACTTTCCTTTTTCGTTCAATCACCCATCCCTAACTAATTGCTTAGACTCACGCGATCAGGTACTTTACATCGAGTGTGGATGTTTCTCAACACATTTCCACGATGAAATGGAGACAGTTTGCTCTTGCAGCCATGCTGCATGACTGTAGATTTTTCATCAAATTATTTCATCTTAACACGTTTATTGGTATTTCACCGCAATAGCAATACGGGATGATGATAAGCGTGGTATGAAACTAGTAGAAGACGTAAGAACAAGGATTATTGGTAAAAGGTGAGAATATCCACCGATAATGGTCTGTCAAGCCAACCTGATCTAAATAATACGTCTTTTTTCATCTGGAGGGGTTAATCTGATTTCCACTACCTACTTCTGGACCTCAAAATCTGCTGGGTGTCACTCTAGCAACAGACACTTGTGCCCTGGTGATAGAAACCACGTCTTGGTTGTTGATGACGATTAATTTTGGGGAGAGATTCTTCGAACTTCAGGAGTTCACACATATGCATATGCATGGATTGTGACATGTACATAAGAAGAAAAAATATGTTTTTATATTGTCCATGAGAACTCGAACATTCTTGAGCATTTCCTTTTGCCTTTATACTTCAAGGCGTTGTGGTTACTAGGCCCTAGGTATTTTTAGTAGGTACCCCCGCAACTCCCTCTTCACATAAACCGTCTCTAGACTGAAACTCCCGAAGCCATTAAGTCAAGAGATGGGTCGTTTCACTTCGCGTTGACTCACCCCTTCACCGTCTTCCTTACGCTCGTTTATAAGAAGCGAAATTGCTGGAGGTTCCAGCGGCGCGGTAAGAAGGTCGTGAGAGCTATGAGGCTGTTGGCTGCTATAAATCTGAAACCTCAGGCACCACAACATCACTGCACCCCCAGCACCTACGTTGTTTGCGGGTCGTATCCCGTACGGCTATTATCATATCTCGGACGAGGTAAAATTTAGTGTAGTGTCGCTACATTGGGCGCAGAAAATTATGTCTACTTCCTAAGCTTTTTGGATCTGAACACTCGTTAATTTTTGAAATAATAATGAAAATTGTTGCAGCCTCTTAATAAATAATTGATATAATTATGAAATCCAATTTACCAATAACGCTTAAAGAGGACCATTAAATTTTACTTACATAAATGTTTTTGTTGGTAGTATAATGATTTGAAGGTAAAATTGAGAAGGTATCCAGTATTTCGTGTATTTAAATCCTTGTACTCCCATTTGCCTCAAGGTACCAACTTCTTCATTTAGATTATAATAACGGATCATAATAGAATAGCGCGAAGAGCAGGTACATCGTCATAATAGTGCAATAATAATTTTTTGGGCGGATCAGTGAGACACTACCTTTACGAAATTCTAGTATGAAACTATCCACAGCAGAGAAGGACTGGACTTGGTAATGAAATTGCTGTTCCCAATACTTGGGAACATTAGTAACATAATTGAGACGTGTGGCCATATCCCAGGGTTACAATTATTGTAACCCAGGGACAAGGCCACACGTAACCATTGATTTGAGTATTCGCTGCTTACATTAGAAAGAATGTTTTTTTTTTGGTGTTTCCAGTATAACATCAACCTAGGCAAGACATGCTCGAATCCATCTCTTGTTTCATGGTTAATCCTCTACGCGTTGCACACATTGTATGCTCGGAAGTCTTATCAATTTATAAAGAAGTATGTAGGGGAGACCGGGGCGTGTTGGCAGTGAATTTTGGTTTTTTATTTTATTTTTTTTTATATTTTTTTCCCAACTATACTTAGAGAGATTCTGATTGATGCTGGTGGTCGCACAACAACTTGGCTTCAAGATCCCCTATAACTTGTTGATTCAAACCGATACTGAGGGGGCCATTCAGCCATATCCCGATGGCTCGTAACTCTGGATTATTCAGATCCATGCTATAGGTACTACGGTACCTACATGCACTAAACTACATGTGCCTACTGCAAAACTGCAACGAAAATAATTAACTTGGTACCAACATTTAATTTCTTCGACTACAAAAATATTAGTTTAAATGCACTAATTATAGGTTTTAGGGATGGGGCTAGTTGGCATAGTTCTCGAAGTTATGCCAACTGGCCCCGCCCTCTCCTATGCCAACTAGCCCCGCAGCGATTTTCCAAATCAGGTAGCAGCCTCTGATCTGTAAACCACCAAAAGAACGAATTTGGCTAGGTGAATCCAATCAAAATTAGGCACTATACGACATCCATATCCATTAGCTGCTCTAATTCAGTACAAACAGCACAAAATCAAAAATAATAGCTTTGTGCGAACTCCCCCCACATGCCAACACTCTATTCATTAACAAAATTAAACTCAAAATTTAAGTTGTTTAAAGAAGATGATTTTATTATTTTAAAAAGATTTTTAAACAAAAATTTAAAAAAAAAATATTTTTTCACAAGCTTTCACATAACTTCTAAGAAAATTATATCCTTTTCATCTTGATGAGAAATAATCACAATACAATTTATACAATTTTTGTTATGAAATCTAAATTGAATCAGCGAAAAAATCAGGAATTCATAACACTCTTTAGAGAAGGAGCATGGTAATTATGTGTTCATATACTGTGAAGAAAATGAACGAGCATGATCAATCATTTCAAGAGATTATATCCATAACCCGATATACCGCTCATTCCGTAATGCCCTAAAACCGCAAAGTTGAACATCTCAAGAGAAGTGAGCCGATTGGATTTCCTCCCACGAAGATTTATCAGCAACACGTACATGAAGTGTCTCATAACGTGTTTCCGTTTCCTCGCCCTGTGATGAAAAATGAACCTCAAAGCTTCGACCCGTTCGAGCATTCAAGCGTATGTCGTATATAACATTAATATCTTTTCTTTGATCGGGTCATCCCGATCCGATAGCGAAAAATACATCCCTCGTGATGAATCACTTTTAGAACGAGAGTTGGAATTTATATGTTTTTTTTTTTTTTCAAAGATTACCATTCATCAATATACCACGATTAACAAAATAACAGCTATATGATTCAACGATGTTTTGTAATTTAAAATTTTAAAGGGGCCATTCCAATTTCGAGGAAAATTATATATAACTAAAACAATACTGCACCACCCACCCAATCACCATCATAAATTAATCACGTGATAATTATTCATATTATCAAGCATTATTCCATATCAAATATTTTGAACGTGAATATTGGACTAATATATGATTTTTTATATGATAGTAGATTCAATAAACGACCGGTTGGTATTGATTGGGAGTAGTAGTTCTCGGAACCACTATTTTGTGACAACCTGAAATTTTCTTGTTTCTCGAATAAATTGGGTTTTTCGTGTCTGCACGAAATCCCTTCTAACGCATCACATCGCGATGAAAGCTACCATGATCGCATGATCGCGAGCTGGTTCCTTAACCGATTTTGGCGAATTCCCACTGTAACTCTCGTGTGAGAAAAGAAATGACTCAAGTTACAATAGATTTAAGAAAATCACAGTAACAATTGTTAGGTACCTAAAAAACAATTGTTACCATTTTTAAAGAAAAAAACCCTGCAAATCTTGACACAATGGTATTTTATCTTCTTTGTGCAGATCACCCTTCTGTCTAGATCACTACATTTATAGAAATGATAAAATGATTACAAATAATTTGTGCCAGTATAATTGTAGGGTTTTTCCACCTACATACGTCGGCAATAAATAAGGAGTAGCTACATACAACAAATATTTGAAATTATCTACATTTAGTAGAGACGAAAAGAATCTCAGAACAAGCAACTCGGTGGAACAAAACGATGTTGTTTAAATAAGCTGGTCCACAAGAATAACGTTGACGGTATGTCATTGGCTCAACTTTTGACCTCTCACTGTAAACGAACGGCTTGTCGTGGTCATCTTCCGAAGTTCTTGAAACATGCTCTAAAATAAGTCTACTTAAATGTCTACAAAAAACTACACCGTTTCATTTAAAAGTTTCAAGATAAGACGTTTTCAAAACTTCGACATTAATTTTAAACCCCTTCCTATTGGCCTAGGGTTGTGGAATTTGAGTTACGGGTTCGGACCTGCCCCACAATGATCATTGAAGCTTTTCATACTCCTAGGTGAATAGGTAGAGATTGAAAATTAATTTTGAAGATTTTAAAACGTCATATCTCGAAAATTTTGAATTAGGTAAGTAACCTTAAACGGTGTTTTTTTGTGGACACTTCGGTGGAGTATAATTCAGAGAGTTTTCACGACCATCCGGAGCTTTCTACGACGAGCCGTTCATTCGTAATGAGAACTCAGAGCTTGAGCCAATGAAATACGGCAAGTCGGGCCAATTGTTCTCTGTGGAACAGCCCGTTCAAACAACATTATTTTGTTCCATCGAGTTGCTTGTTCCGAGATTCTTTTTGTGTCTACGGAATATAGATAATTTCGAATATTTGTTGGTAGGTACTCCTTATTTATTTAAAAACCACAGAATTATACTGGTAAACATTATTTGTAATTTATTTTTGTGTTAGTAGAAGTTATTTATTATTATTTATTATATTAGTGATCTAGACAGACGGGTGATCTGCACAAAGAAGATAATAAACCATTGTGTCAAGAATTTGCAGGGTTTTTCATGCGACGAAAAGAAATCCGGAAACGGAAACGAGACCAGTCATTCTCGCTAAGCGACAGGGGCTGCGTGTCGGGTACATAGAAATACCTCCGCGCAGTTTATGCTATGAGTTTCAAGCTGGAACCACAATGGCCAGAGCTAGTGAAATCTCCGGCATCTGTACAGAACATCATCACGCACAGAAGCAGAATCCAGTGATGTTTCTGACGGTTTTTGTTAATCTATTTATTTTTATTTTTATTCTTTCTTTTTTAGCGCTCGAAAGGCTGCGGTAATTTCAAGATTACTTACCCCACAGTGAGAAGAAAAAAAAAATGCACGAAACGAACGAAGGGGTTGACTCTTGTATTTGTAGCCGAAGGAGAAAGGCGCTACAAGTCCCGACATGTTATACGGTTATGTAGAAAGCCAGTAAGTAACAAGGAAAGGCGGTATAGAGGATAGTCGGTTTGGGAAGGACGGGGTACACCACATTACTCAAGCAGGATTACTGCGAGTGGATGGGTTGGTTTTGTGGCTGCTCCTCCTAGCTCGAAAGAGGGAAAACCGCTCGTAGCGAGGGGGTGTGTACCGGGATTTGTTTATTTTCTTCCCTTAACAAACCCTCCCATGCAATATCCCACCAATCGGGAATCTCCTCAGTAACAGTATTATTTTCGCCTCTTCTTTTTCTGAATTTCTTTTCGCATCAAAACCCAGTAAATTTACCACTTCAATATTTGCCTTCGGGAAGGTTTGCAGTCTTTCTACTCCGGCTGGAATAGCGGTAAGCTCAGTAATCTGAAAGCCATTTTGGTTTACTGAAGCCACCATTTTGGAGACTCACACAAATCATATTTTCATTTTTGATCAGCGTGGCTTTTCAACCTTTAGCTCTTCAATTATTGTTCCCATAATAGGAATCCTCGGAGAATATAATGCAGAATCGAGTTTGTTCTTGTTACAAGTACAGTAGGAGGTATCAATTTTAAAAGTAATTGAATCAGTAACATGTTTAATTATAGTGAAACGACTACACTGGGATATCAAGTTTTATTAGTTTTATAACTTCGAGTATTTCATTATTTTTCGAGTGGATTTATTTTTACCTATAATTAAATTTGTGATATTAGATATTGTTTGTGGCACATGGTTTACACCAGCCAAAATAAAGAGAAAAAAATGAGACAAAAATAACGTTGGAGGATAAAAAGTACAAACCAAAAAGGCCAAAATAAATTTTTTCCATTCTGTAAACTACATTTATAGTCATTTTTCAACATATTAGGCACTTTTCTACCTACATAATAATATTATATAGGTAGAAAATGGATAATAAGTTGATATAGTAGGTATACAGTTGATATAGATTACAACATAATATACCTATATTATATAGTAAATATGTATATAGTATACATATATTATATAGCATATATGTATATAGTATAGGTATATAGTGTATAATATTATGTTGTTACAACTTACTTCAGCTGTTGCAACCTACTACAGATATTGTAACTTCTGCTTACTACTTCATAGCCCATTATTATGTTCAAGTAACCTTAATTTTTCGTATATTTACTTTTCAATATGGTTATTCATAATGTGTTATCTATAATATATGGCACTGTTAACGCCATATTTTAAAAAATGTACGAAAAATGTAGGTTACTTGAACTTAAATTTAGATTACTTGGACTTCTCGGTGTGGAATTTTTGGTTTGGACTTTTTGTCCTCTAACGACTCATCTATATGGTACTAATCAGTTGACAGGGGGTTGTTATTATCCCACAACCCCGTCCTCTTGATCTATATGTGGAGTTTCTACTTTCTTGGACTATTTTTCGTGGACTTTTCAGTGAGGATTTTTTGGATTGGACTCTACGTCATATTACCAAAAATAATGATCTGAAAATCTGAGATAGTTTTCAAGTTACATAAATTAGTTCGACCGAATCAGTTTTAGATACAAACATGATATACTTATATTTTTGAGTTAGTTCATTTTTGACTGCAGATGAGGTTTTACTATTATTTTACGTTGGACATACGAGTACCTATATAACAAATTGATCAAGTTCTGAATGAATAAATAAATGCATCATTCTTACAACAATTAACATGATTGTATTTATTATTAATTTAGTAGCACAAAGATATGGAGATAACAGAATGAAGATAATAATTATTGAGGTTTTATGGTGCACTCGATATTGATGAATCAATTATGGATGTATCAATTACAGAAAACCTCAACTGCAACTCATTCAAGAGTTGGATTATTTTTGATGAATTCGGCAATGTGGTTCGTAATGAGTCCAAGAGTTCTAAAAATCCCCCTTCAATCGTATTGAAACGCTTTTGGTACCATAACATTCATGTTTTCTCCGAGTATCCTTCTGGGTGAAGGGACCAACCCACCTGCCTAAAAAAACATCTATCTAAAACTAAAATTATCAAGAGACAGAATAAGGTGATCAATTCTAATTTTAAAAAAAAAACTGATATTACCAGGTGATTCAGTGTCGAAAAATAATAAAATTTCATGAGCCACACTGAGGGTTTTCCGTCTTACGAAATTCCGAGCAAACGCGGGTAGTCCAAATTTGGGCGCTTCTGGACGCTCTTGAGTGCGCCCAAATAAAAAGGTTGTCGAAGTAAAAAGTTCATGAAATATGACGTAGAAGCGGAATTTGTAATAAAAAAGGGGGGCTCATATTTGAAAAAACAAAGTTGGTATGCGCATGCGCGGCGCACATAAATGTGATAGTTGAATTCTTTGTAAAAAAAAAAATAAGGGGACGTTACTTCGATGAGTTTTTCGCTATTTCTCTTTAAATCGAAATAAAAAGGTGTGGGACGTTAATGAAGATGATGTAATATCGTAACGATTTAATTTATCATCAGTTAATCAATTTAGGGAGTTCTCACATATTACTATGTTACAGGTATCAACTTATGACCAATTGGAAGCTATGGACATCCTTAATTTACCATGCGTAGCTGAATTGACCAATTATTGTTTGAGTGTTTTTCAGAGACTCCTCCATCGAGAATTGAGTGTTTGTAATGAAGCTATCGATCTCTCAGGCACTCGATATTGGGTGTTGGCTTGACATTAGGTGGAACGACTGACGCCCCACCGCCAAGTCGCGGAACCGAGGGTTATACGAAGGCAGATGTACTAGATCCACAATAAACCCCAACCGCCGGGATCAGGTCTAATCACCCGGTAAGAGGTCAAGACCGGAGCCATACCAAGATAGAACTGCAGTGAATAGACGGCATGAGGAGGTTCGAAGGGCGAAGGGGGTGATACCCTACTAACTAAGCTACACCAGAACCTTGTAATAGGACTCACCCGTTACAAGCTTTACAATAGACCTCGACTGTTTGAGCTGCAAAGCCGTGTATTCCGCCCCTCCATTATCCAAAGAGAATCCAGGTCAGACGAGACGGACGTTGTATTTGGCCAAGTTCCAACCTATACTTAACAGTGGGTTACTATTTGGTACGGGAAGTTGAGGAGGGTCTTTGAGATTGATGCGGGACCAGGTCCTTGTATGCCCATTATACCCCTTATCACTATATGCCTCATCCAGAACATCATTTCGACAATAGTAGTTCGCATTTGTGATGGTTTCCGTCTTTAACGAAGACACAGTACTAGATAATATTGTGCGGATTCAATTTCGATGTACAGCTGTCGATAAAAATCCATATATAGGTATAGAACATCTACTCCCAAATTAATTTTTCTTCCATAGGATACCTGTGTGGTTTTCACAAAAAGAAACATTTTCAGACATCATCTATGTCTAGAGACTTGACAGAATTCAACTTTTCAGGTGACGGCCTAGGATTTTTCTTATTAACCTTTCGTCGGTCGCGCGCGCTGTGTTTACACCGCACTGGAGAGAAAATTATTGCCCTTCGACAATTATACTTATTCCCCCCAAGTATGCGTTGTTTATGATTCCACACGCCAGATCGCGTCCGGTTGGCAACCCTATCAGTATTGTACAAGTTGTAAATCAGTTTTGTATCAAGAGCAGTGTGCGACAGCTACCTCGCGGTGAAAACACCGCAGCGCGACAAGACGTGGTGGTGAGAACACCGCAGTGCGACAGACTTCAACAATGTGAATAAATTACCGCAGATTTTATAACTTGATGAATTTAGATTGTTCTTGTACCTACACTAACTTTTTTCTGGATCAGTAGGTACTCATTGTGTGCAGATCTTGATTTCATTTTTTAGCAGTGCTTATCTCCCAAAAAATTTGGGTTCGTAGAAAAACCTACTTACCTATTTCTAAAATGTTTTTGACATTTTATGTCTTTACTTTGCTACATAAACTCGAAAATGTAACGCGGGACATGGAATGGAGAAGCGTCACGAAAATATTGACATTTTATGTCTTTACTATGGCAAATAAATGAAAAATCGTCACGCGGAGAGCGTTACGCGGAGTTTCTGATGATTTTCGCTTACAACCGATGCCTGTGAGAACTTGTTTTCAAGTATATATACTGTATGATGTTGATTCATAAGCTGATGATGTATAGAATGAGATAATATCATTAATTATAATACATAAATATTAGAATATAAATTTAAAGCAGATGGAGGAACCATAATTAAAAAATGTAAATTACTAGAAACATAAGGTACAATTAGCTTTTTATTTGATATTATATTTACTTATGTAGAAAAAGATCGGCCAACTCCCCCACCCAGCACGGTACTGTGTACCTTGTGGTGGGAGTGTTCCGAAAAAAAAATTGAATGTCCCCTTTGTAAATTTGTTTATAATTTACCTCTGTAATTTAGTGAGGAATAAATTTCATTTCATTTCATTTCATTTCACCTCGATTCGATATGAAGTCGACTTCTTTCGTTTTTCTCGATGTATTTGAGTTGATAATTGCTCATCTTGAAGGTCCATTCGATCTCAATCAAACACCTCGATTCGATATGAAGTCAACTTTTGCTCGTGTTCTGAGGGAATTGGACGAGGAAGCAGAATGGGAAAACCATGAAGAACCAAATGATGAAAATTTTTTTCTTTGGGCGATTCCAATGGCTCATTATCGAAGATAATAAACCAAAAGTTACGGGCTTTAAAGTTGATGGTTGATGGTTTCGTTATTTGGTTTGAACCTTCAATTAGAATACGCGACCTGTGAATTGAGTTAATAGAAAAAGGTTAATAGAACAAAGCATATTAACATTTGATTAGCCATTGACAACAGAATATGACAGGGGACATAAAGCTCTGGGTTATTCCGGGGGCAAGGTCATCGACCGGTACTCTCATTACGGGTTGTACATTAACTGAGATATCCAGCAGATAAGCAAACTCTTCCCACCAGAAGACCCGGAGATCTTTGTAAGAACTGCGAAGCTCCCAGCAATTAGCGTTTTATCGTTGTGAAAACCTCCCATGAGAACTGAAGAGGTGGCTGGGCGATGTTGGAACACGGCCAAATGTTTATCTCCCTGGAGGAAAGTCCTTTCCATTGAGAAAGGAAAGACTACCGCTACCCCTTTAACAGCAAGTGGGAAGAGGAATTTAATTACGGAATTAACTCAGGGCAACACTCGCTCCCCCAACAGTACTTCACCTTGCTCGCTTCTTCTGGTTCCTTACGACTCTCACGTCTCCTCACTCCGGAATCGTCCGTTTCGTCCCGTTCGTTCTGACAGACACTCTAAAGTCTCAGGACAAAGTCCACAAGTCCGAAGCCCACGCAATTAGTTTATTATAACAATGAATAATTCATTTGGATTGGGTACCTACCTAAGCAACCTGAATTATGGGTATAGGAAGTATTAGTGCCACACGTTTTCCAATAAATCCCTTTATCTCTCCCTACCTCCTACGCTACGCCTGAGAAAATATGAGATAATATGAATGAATGACTTTTAAGACCCTTGTTACTTAACGACGCTACATATAAAAAAACCCTATGAAGTCCATCGAAATCGCTTTTACAGCTCGTTATGCTTATGCCAATGGTGACAACACACTAACAGAAATGTCGATTTCTGAGGAAACAATTTGCCAATATTTCAACAACGGTTAATTATTTTCTTCAAGTATCACCCTTCTGTTTAGATTCGGCGTTCGTTTGAAAGGGTGATCTCAGAGTGAAAAAGGAGTTGGAACAAGGTCATGACATTGCATGGTCATTGCAATGATGGTTTCGTCAGTAACTAAAATCCGACCGACCTAATGATAATTTCTGTTTAAATGATAAATGATTCATAATTTATGGGTATTTATATAATTCATGGGGTTTTAATGGTAATTACTCACGTCGACAATAATTTATAACAAGATGTACCCACCCTCCAGCAAATATTCAAAATTCCCTCTTAGACACAAAAAGTATCTCAGAACAAGACATTTTCTCAGTAAATTCCAATGGTTCATATTACTAGAAATAATAAGCCTAAAATGTTTAAAAAATAATAAGCCTAAAATGATTATGTTTAAAATCACTACATGTCCAAAGTGATCACAAGACTTATAGTAACAATTTCGCAAATCGTTGCTAACTTCTGAAGAACAGATTGGTGGCAAACTAGTACTTTTGGGGTAGTTAGGGCTATGCTCACGAATGTCCTAATGGTAATGCCGTCTGCGGTGCAGATACCGAACGACGATTTATCATTGAAATACGGGTCAAAATCAGCTGAAAGCTAATCAATAGGCGGAAATCCGTCGATAGACGGTCATACACCATGTTTATCAGTGCTTCCCTCTGCTTATTTTAGGAACATTTCCAATGTTTGAACAGCGATGACGATTTCAAATGACCTATCTTAAATTATATCTTCTTCCAGTATTCAGCCCTTACTATTAATAATTTGTGAGGAATCGTACTCCGAACCTTTTTGTTAGATCCAAAAGATATCAACATTATCGACCTGCCACATGAATATTTCGTGGGACAGGCGGAAAAATGTTACGCGTTCACCGCTTATCAACAGTCACGCGAAAAGGATATTTGAAATTCAAGAGGAGTCTATAAGAGGTAGAAGAACAAAGGGAAGGAAAATATGTTATGCTTTGACATCAAGAGTCACAAAACTGAAGGCTCTGCTATGCTTTGTGAGTTCCTCTCCAGACAGTACTTGATACATTATCGATTATCGACCACTAAATTTATTGGAACAACATTAACATATCTACAAAGAGAAAATGGGATGAATCGAAGCGATGACATGTTTGAAAACACCATCTACTTACCTTGAAGTTATCTACAGTAAGGGGAAAAAATCAATTTGAAAAGCGCTACGCGTCCGTTCTTGTAAAATGAATTGTTAATTAGGTATATACCCAACTTCAATAAATCAACTTGGAAATATTAGAATGAATGATTATAGTATATCAGTCTCACAGATGCTCCATTCCGAATCTTTGCGTTGTTGGGTGAACAAGAGAGAAGTCAGTACAAGAGTTTTCTCGGCAGATTGTAGCTGCATCTTGATTTACCACCCGAATTGGATTCAGCAACCTCTTCTCCTTAGTGGAGAGCATCTAAGCCCATTCGATTGTCAGAAGTATCGATTTCAAGTTACAGTTTCGAGAAAGAAAATCATGAATATGAATTTCATTTTGATTGAATCCCCAAAAATGGAAACTTTGAGACAAAGATGTTTCCAGTTCATTACATTCGTGTTAAATGGTACGTGAAAATCTGCACCGCCAACCTGGATCTTTCTAATATCGGTTGTTCCTGGTCGAGTTGTTCATCCAAGATCCCTGAACTAGCTCAAAGCCTGCCGATGATTATATTATTTAATTCAATGATTAGGTATTATAATATTTATTATATAATTAATCCAATAATATTGGATTAACCGATACCAAACAAATGAAATATCCAGGCAATAATTTCCGTAATCAGAAGAAAGCTTTTCAGAGAAATAAACGTTAATGTTTAGGTACCGCGTTCAGTATCACTTGTTCGAAGAACCACTGCCAAAAATAAAAGCGAATTCCCTTCCATTAACTGCGGTGGCCTCATCAACCAGGACAGGACGCTTGTTATTTTAAATTCAGGTGCAGAATAAATGACTGCGGTATTCCCAGTGACGGAAGCCAGCAGTGAGTTGGGAGGGGTTTGGAATTACTGTTCGGGGATTGATTGGCTGGAAAAGCGGAAACCCGGATAAATTCAAATGGATTCATTCCCCAAGTAACCTAGGAATTTTCGTGGTAAACCTAATTGGTCTTGCTGCTCGTGTATCATTTCATAACCACATCACATCGTTAATCAGTTGACGAATGTTTACTTAGTACATCATTCAAACCCAATTCCTAGTTCTGTTGATTCAGCTCAGAACGAGATCACTTTAATGATTATATATCTGCGATTTACAATAATTTTTGGCACAATGGCTATCCTAATTGTACCAACCTATACCGTCAAAGGTTCAGCAGTGGAAATGTGTTGAGAAACATCCACAGTCGATCCACCTACACAATTCACCCGTTAATGGAATATTATAAAATGATAACATGATTTTTTCATTGTTGAAAATAAAGGTACCTATATTATTCCATTAACAATGAAAAAATCAACATTTAATATTAAATGGTCGTGTTATTATTGTAATTGTTTTTTGTATAATACCGTCGCCGGGAGGTAAAAGGCGAATATAACAGTTTTGTCAGTATGGGAATAGGAATATTGTTTTTTCCTTTCATTTAAATTTGAAAATATCGCGTGATTCTAACCAATTAGGGATGAATAATTGAATGGAAAAGGCGTGGACGTAGATGACAGGCTGTCCCATCTACTACTCGTGTTCCGCGCTACAACTACTCGTACCACAAGCTCCCATCCAGAAATGTAAAAAAAAAAAAAATTCAAAGTCATGCATGCAACATGGCTATAAGAGTGGATTTTCAAAGCAATAACTGGTTTCATGGAAAATATATTCATTTGACTGGTTTTTATAACAAATTGTGTCTCTTTTTTGCCTAATAACACCTCATTTTATAGATATTTCAACGCTGAACACGAAGGTGAATACAGAATTGCGATATCTTATTCGGTTATCAGTTTAGAGCAGAACCTCTCAAGTAACAACCACGTTTCTTCATCTTCAAAGTGCTCCAGTTTGAGAACGGAATGATATATCGCAATTCTGACTTCATCATCATGTCTAGCATTAAAAATCTCTAAAATGACGTGTTTCTTGTCTCACTGTTCCATTTTCAGAATTTATAGGTTATTTTCCCCCCTTTGTTGGAATCTGTAAAAGTAGAAAGACTCTAATTAATGACTTCACTGGCAAAAGACCGAACGTTCATAAAACTATTTAAGAAAGTGACTGCAAAAAGGCGAATGAAACAACAAAAGCCAGCTTTGTGTAGGAGGTATACGTAATGCAAGTTGTATTTATACTTATAAGTACGTAATACAAGTGTAAATATATACGAATATAAAGGCATCAAGAAATATCGCACTCAAAATGACAAATAACTTTTCTAGTTCTCCTATAAAAATCAAATTTTTTCCGAAATTTCGCTTTTGCTGCATTCGGCTTTTACTTTCCGGGCGACGACATTAAGACATTCCCCCTCTTGAAGCAAGAAAAAACAAAATGTATTTACAGGGAGAAAAGGGTGCTCTAACGGAGGGTAAATCTAATGGTAGGGTGCATACATTCGACTTGTTACCAAGTCATTTTACACCTCATCGAATCAAAATATCAACTTTTGGATGTTGTAGGTGGAGTAAAACAGAAAAAAATCAAGAAATATAGCGGTGAGATTGTTGGAGTACATTTTTGTAGTGATTCTTTCGAATCTTCTTCTACCGAAGCTTCAGGGCACCTCATGTATTTCATTTCAGTTAGATATTATACTGGATATAGTAGAAAGTTTGAATATTTTCAACTTGAGTCGAAATCTACAATGATTTTTAAGAAAACTTGGCTCATTCCTGTGTTCAGGGGCGACCGAACCGTGTTCCCCGTTTTCCACTCCCGCTGCCGTCACGGAACCCTTTCACGTCCCTCCCTTTGGTGAAAATGGAGAAAAAAAAGCAAAGAAACCCCCAACCACTATAAATTACAGAGTTTTCATTTCCCTGCACAGGACCAACCTCGGACTGCGAACAATACTCCCCGACGCTAAATCACAAGCCAAATATGCCTGGGCGTTTTATCGCGACTGGTAAATATGTTTCCAAAGCTTCTAACCTCTTTCCCAGTTTTCCAGCTTTTAATCCTGAAGCTGAATCAAGGCACAGATATTGGCGTCAGCCCATTTGATCCTCTCTGCAGAGGGTCTTTATCACATTGCAAATACCGCCAACTGCCGCGGACAATCGTAAATTGCCGAACCATGTCTACATAATTGGCGAATCATTGGGACTGTTCGGTTTGGTTCTGGATGAGAACAGAAAAGAAAGGGATGAAATCAGGTATAGTTTCGCGAACTGACAGATCAGTAATTAGTTCCGTCGTCCATTTCGATGGACGGACGGACGTTGAACGTTGGATGTAATCTGCTCAGTGATTGCCGGCAACATCATATCGCTGTTATTTTCTGTGCGATACGTTGATACATGGAAAAAGGTCATGAAAAGTATTTTAAAGATTAGCTATGTCTCATAATCGAAACGCCTAAACCCAAACCGAAGTTATGAATCGTGAATTTCATTGGGTCCTTCGAAAGTCTTCACAACGAACTGCGTTAGTTACGATCAATTACTGAAATTGATTTAAGTTTATCTCACAACTCTCCACTCATATCGATATATTCACAACAAACTGTATTGATTATGATCGATTACACAAATTGATTGAACTTCATTTCACAACTCTCTACTTACATGCAGCACTTGCGCGGTTAGATGCAATCTGGTATCGAGAGTAGGTGCAACCCGGAGAAATGCAGGGTAGATGGCAAAATGTAAATGAAATATAAATGATGCGGCGGGGTGAAATATGAGTGAGTCTACAGCCCCAAGCCGACGGAGTTCTAACAATTTTCTCTCAGAATTGCAAATCCGATTCTTTTCCCCCTCACGACTACTTTATATTTTATCCATTCTTCCATTCCGTGGTGAACTTCTTAATACACGACAGGTTCTGGGAAATGTTATGTCCCAGAAATCCGGAAGAGGGGGGAAGAATGAAGAATTCATATTAGTGAATATGAATAAACGTTAGGACAGGATTTTAAAAAGAAAGCACACTAACAGATGTCTTGATTTTGATTGCCAACAGCATAGGGCCAAACCGATTGTATATATACCAGGGGCCAGGCAGACAGGACAAACTGTGCACAGATGTTCCACGGGGGTGCTAGCACTATCAAAACATAATTTATTTAGTTTATTGCAGTCGACGATCGGCCTGGAGTACACTGCAAATGTTTCCATAATGGTTAATAATTTTTTTATAGATCACCCATGTCACAATGCAAAATAAGGAGTAATGAGTTGAAATACTGTGTGTTCTGCTCAAGTGTGGAGAAGAAGGAGAAGGTAACTAGTTCAGTGATGGTCTCATCAGTTCCTCCTCTATATTACGGGCTGACCTAATAAAAGTTTCTTTTTTAATATACGACGGACGTCCCGAAAGTAAGGTTGCAAGTGAGACGAAGGGAGTGGGGTTGCATCTGTGTGGGACGGAGGGAATTTTGTTTTGCAGAGTTGTCACCACTGGTAGGTAGAGAGGTTCCAAACGGTCAAAACAAATCATCAAACGCGTAAGTCCGTTACGAAATGACGTCACAGCAGCCAAACGGGTCAAACAGTTCGTCCTCCAATCGCTCCACCTACCGCTGGTGTTAGGTAGGAACGAGAATTTCTCGAACGGTATAAAAGCGAGTGTGAAACTTCTTTTGACTCAATTGTGATTGATGACGAAATATGGGTGTGTGACTATACTCATGAGTCAAAAAGGCAGTCTCTACCGTGGTGCCATAGCCCTTTACCATCAACCAAAAAATGCAAACTCCAATTTTCAGAGAGGAAAATCATGGCATCTGTCTTTTGGGACTGGAAAGGGATATTATTGGTCAATTTTCATAAATTCGCCAAATTTACCATAAATTCAGCTCCATAGGTGAGAATCTACTGTGAGACACTCAAGAAGTTGAAAAAACTATTAAGGTCAAAAGGAGAGGAATGCTGACTCGTGGTGTGTCACTCCTTCATGACAGCGATAGACTCAGGAGGTTTTGAGTAAGGACCTGCTTTTTCATTTAGGTGATATATTGTGACTCACCTTCCCTACTCCCAGGATCGGGCACCATCGGATTGTCATCTTTTCAATCAATTGAAGGAGTTTTTGGGTGGACAACGATTTTCAAATGACGAGGAGGTTCAGGATGCTGTCGAAAAATGGTTTCTGGAGGTGAAGCGGAAGGTATACGACAAGGTTATACAACAAATGGTCCCTAGGCTTGAAAAATGTATTGACCTTAATGGCGATTATGTATAGTGTTCCGCGATTATGTATAGCTCCGCATCACCCCCCCCCCCCCCCCCCGAAGTTGCTTTGTTCTGTATCTCTGTTCATCCGCAGTCTAATAGTTAAAATAAAGTTATATTGTTCATTATTAGTTCTGTGTGTGTTCGTTTTACCCCGCGGTTGAACATAGAGAAATGATGATAATATAATTTACAATTAATATAATTTATAATATAAATTTCATTTAAATAATGTATTATATACATTTTTCAATCTTCAACACATGATGCAGGTAGGTACTTCAATTTCTGGACGTCCCTAGTGAATCCCACTAAAATAAACCCAAGCAGCACAACGACGTCGGTCTGACGTCGTAAGAGGTCGGGAAATCCGCCCTGACTTCGGGCGACGACGTCGTACCGACCTCACCACGATCAAATGCCGACCAATGTGGGGAATGATTTCGTGATTTTTCTAGATGACGTTAATATTTGACATACAGATTTCTGACGTCGGATATACTACAGATTAGGTAGCAAGTCGTGATATCCGACCAATTGTGCTGCTTGGGACCTTAACACTTTTGTAAGAATTCAGCGTTTAATCAGACATGGATGCCTTAACTTACTAAAACCGCAATACATTCATATAAATATAAGAGTAAATTAATCACTAACTACTCACTTGAGACGGATTCACAGTTTCAGTAGATATGCAGTGGCACGGCCACTGTTTGAAGCGCTAAAATAATGGATGAAAATGGCTCAATTGAAAATACTGTTTGAATCGGTCCAACGTGGATAAAGGCAGAGGAAGACTCAAAGGGAACATCTGAAAGCGAATGATTATATTATTATTATATTTTCCCCAAAACAATTCAGGTTCAGATAGATTGAACTGGTTCTAAATCGCCCTCTTGTGATTCCTTGATCGAATACCAATGATGATTATTTGAGTAAATAAACGCGAGTGGTAAAGGAAGACCGGTTGCGATTGAAGAAGAATATTCCAACCCAAGTCAAGAGAGAGGATATTATTTTCCCTCCGTTGTCATATTTCATTATCGACGACCCGTTTTTCGTTCGTAGAAGGTCCGGAATTTTTTTTTCTTTCTAATTTTGGGAAAAATTCAAGGGCCGACGAGGGGAGAGACAGAGCAGGGCAGTGGTGTTTTTGTGGGAGGAGTTTCGTAAATTACTTGTGTAATTAAAAAATAATTGAATGAACCCACCCATTGTTGCGAGGGCTGTGTTAGGGATGGTTATTGTGGAATGGGGACAGGAGGGGGGGGGGGGACTACTAAAGCTCTCTGTGATATCGAGTCCCCTGGTTTAATTGAAATCTCAGTCCCTGTCCACCAACAGTATCAAGCCGTTTTCAGAAAAAAACGTGAGAGGCCCGCAGTCACTTTCACATTATTCAAATGACAATAAAGATTCTGCCAAGGTGTAGTTCAAACCTTACTCGTATCGATACCCACATTTCAAGACTAAATATTTTACTACTTCATCATAATCCTTTGATAAGGATCAGATTATGTGCTTTTCAAGTAGTAATTACATATTTGCGGATAATATACAGAAGAATAGGGAAGGAAATCGACAGTGTCCATGAGCAATTGAGGAAAGTAATGAGAATAGGAAGGGTTATTAAAATGATTTGGGCATGAAAAAATTAACTTAAATTCCTACGATAAACACAGTAAATGAGAAGATACGTCACTGTTGAATAAGTACTGTTCCACCAAGGGATGCACCTCTCAGTCAAATCGCGACATTATTTAACGGTCTAAGAATAATATGTTGCGACGCAATACAGATATTTCCAGACTTCATATCGAAATACAAATCGACCCTGTCAAGGAAGTAATTCAGAAGCAAGCCATCAAACACATCTTGAGGGTTCAAGATCACATGAAGGCGGAGGTAGTCCAACTCCTTGACACGGATGATCTACTCACACGACTCAAGAGGACCAAACCACTCGAGCTGATCCATTTGATGTCGATGAGAACTAAGTAAGGTACTCTAGGTCTCCTTTAACCCCCAAATAATTGTTAAATGAATATTGCTGATAAGTAGTTTGTGTATTCACCTTGTGATAAAGTTGAAAGACCTTTCTACGAGAAAGCATAAAGACTTTAATAAAGTCTTTATGAGGGACGGATAATAAATAAAATATTCAATAAAACGTTGCATACAAATTCAAATGGGAATTTATGAGGGACGGATAATATGTACCATATTATGGTAGTTACAGTGACAGCAAGAATAACACATGAGCGGAGGTTATCATAATTATCTCATTCTCGAGTACAGGCCCAGGCTGTGGAAGCCATGCTGGAAGTGAAGTGCCATCCGGCGATCGTCTAGGATGAATAAAGAATTTTCCTTGGGGTTTGTAGATGTGTTGAACAGCGATCTGAATGAATGCAGAGCTTCTGGTAGCACTCTTTCCCACACAGATACTTCTAAATTTTTGGTCTTCAGAGTGAGGTTGATGAATTTCCAAATAATCCCATTGTACCGATCAACCAGACCATTGTATGGTGTGGTGGTGCTGGTGGCAAAACCTCGCTCGTGTAAAAAGGAAATAATTTCTCGGGAAATGAAGGAAGTTCCTCGGTCTGAACGGATGAAGCTTGGCATTCCAAACGTCGAAAATAGGTAATCGAGGCACTGAATTACTGTTTGAGAAGTCATGTCCTTGCAGGGATATGGAAATTGTCGTAGTTGAAAGTCTAGTCGTAGTTGAAAGTCTACGAGAAAGCATAAAGGCTTTTTTTTTTTTTTTTTTTTGCCATAAGGTAACGCGTCAGAGGTCGACACGTTAAAGGAAGTTTGAACTTTGAGCTCACCTTTCACCGTTGCGAAATAGTTCTTTCTCATTGCAAACCTGTTCATTGTGTACCCAAGATCCTTCCCTAAAAGACCTGGCAGCGGGAAATATTATTCAACATGGTTTGAAAAGGGAAAAACAAGTTTTGTAAAAAATCCCAATGCTCTAGGTAGTAGTCGATACCAGTGACCAACATTTTCTTCAGTAGTCGACATGGTTTTGCACTAGTAGTCGACCTACATGTGTTAGAAGTCGACAGTATCACTTGAGTCAGTAGTCGACAGGTTTCGTCATTCCATCGTTTTCGAATTTTACGACATCTAAATAAAATACATTCAACTGTGAATCGGAACTTGAAAATAGATTAATCAGATGTAATAAAGTAGTTATCAGACTTTTTATTTGCAAACAGCTCATTATCAGTCTCAAATTGGAATAAGTACTTAAGTAAAAAGGTATGAAAACTATAGTCGAAAACTCATTGTCAGAAAATTAACATTACAGTTGGGCTTAGATACCTATTTACATATTTTTTTGACATTTTCATGTCTTTGCTTTGGCACATAAACTGAAACGGGAAAAATGTGTTCCCTTGATTCACCCTTTCCCTCAGATCACGTCAGAACACATGCGACCGGCGGGCCATTAAGTCAGAGCCTATGACGCACGAGCGTATGACGTAAGACGGCTGGCAGGAGGCCAACTAGTACGTAGGGGCCTATGACGCACGAGCGTATGACGTAAGACGGCTGGCAGGAGGCCAACAAGTACGTCAGAGCCTATGACGCACGAGCATATGACGTAAGACGGCTGGCAGGAGGCCAACAAGTACGTCAGAGCCTATGACGCACGAGCGTATGACGTAAGACGGCTGGCAGGAGGCCAATAAGTACGTCAGAGCCTATGACGCACGAGCGTATGACGTAAGACGGCTGGCAGAAGGCCAAATAGTGCGTCAGAGCCTATGACGCACGAGCGTCTGACGTAAGACGGCTGGCAGGAGGCTAACTAGTACGTCAGAGCCTATGACGCACGAGCGTATGACGTAAGACGGCTGGCAGGTGGCCAACAAGTACGTCAGAGCCTATGACGCACGAGCGTATGACGTAAGACCAACCCCACAATGGTCCTCGAAACTTTTCATAACCCTAGGTCAAGGGGAAGGGGTTCAAAACGAATTTTGAAAATTTGAAAATCTCATATCTCGAAAAATTCATATAGAACGGTATGTTTTTTATTTCATATTTAGATAGAGTTTGTTCCGTAGAATTTTTTAAGACCATCCGCAGCTTTGTACGACCAGCCGTTCGTTCACAATGAGGACTCAAATATTGTGCCTCACAACACGATCGTGAATCAAACTGTTGAAATACAGGTCCATTTTCATACTAACAAGCTCTTTGGAACATCATATGGCTTAAGTGATGTCGAGTTTGTTGTTCTGAGGTGCGTTTCGTGCTACGGAAATGAAGGTAATTTCGAATGTTTGTTGGTAGGTACTTCTTTTATAGAAAAATTATTACCGACGTAGTATTAAAAACCCCAGAATTATATCGTATTAATTAATCATAATTAATAATAATAATTATTAATAATAAATACAAATTATTAATACATAACAATAAATTATAATAATTTTCACTAGGTACTTGATAAAATTGTTAATAATTAGTGATCATTGATAATAATAATTAATCTAACATTTAGGATCTAGACATTCAGACCTAGTGATCTAGACAGAAGGGTGATCTGTACAAAGAAGATAATGAACCGTTGTTTTTTTTAATTGTTATATAAATTATTTAGAATGATCACCTGTGTGTAAACAATTATTTAAACAATAATAATAAACAACAAGACCTATCTTACTTTTTGCTACTTTACAGGAGACACAAAAAACTGCTTATCTATGAGGCAAATCAAATGAAATTATACTCCAGGATAGATAAATAGGCAGTTTTTTGTGTCTCCTGTAAAGTAGCAAAAAGTGAGGTAGGTCTTGTTGCCGCTTAAAAGGTCATCTCCTATATATAGGAGGTCATGTTTCCTATATAGGAAACAAAATCAAGATGATCAGTGCTCGCTCCACAGATCACTCTTTTTATTGAGCATGAAACGACTAATAAAATATCTAAATGGCTACATAGGCTTTCTTGAACTCAAGTTTTTTCACTCAAATCCTCCTTTTCTTCTAAAAGTGTTCCTGAATTTTCCGAATTGGTGCAAGGTGTTGGGATGAGAAACGAACATCAACTATCCTACACAATTCTACACTGTATCACCCAAATAATCATTTTAGGATTATATACCTACATCAGATGTAGTAATATTTAATGATGTGTAGTAAAACCTACATTCTAGGTTTTAGTAATATTTTCATAATTAATTGTAGTTAGATAAAAGAGCCTACTTAGCACGTTAGAGAGTTTTTGTTTAAGTGGAAATGCAAGTGACTACCTAACAAACAGCACGGTTCTCTGCTTGATGTCAATCTGCCATTGTCGGTGAATTTCAGGGAACTGAGAAGATCACGTTTGCGAGAGCTGAGTAGACCAATTTTGCTGTGTTCAATGATAGTAGATTTGCGAAGAGTTGAAGGGAACGGTGGAACGGGGACAGAGTAAATAGAGAAAAGTGGAATTTAAGGTTCATGGGCGATAGAGTGGTTGTGAAGTGGGAGACGAGGATGAAACAAATACAACAGAACCCAGTCGAGATCTTCGAGCGTTCTCAGGCTTTTTTCAGGACCTCCCCCGCTTTGCCCACAGCCGGTCACGTCACAACGTAACCAGTCCTCCTATCATCTCTACCATCACTTTCCATCCTATTCCGCTTGTCACCAACTTCCCCCTCCGAGTGTTATTAAAGTAAACTTAATCAAAAATGTTATTTAGGGAAGGTTGCTCTGAAGAGGGATCGATGGTCTTTTATTGGAGCGCGAGAATTTAAGAGAGGTAAATATTGCCAAAGGAGAAAAGTCCGTTTCCGGAAGGGGGGAAAAAGAGACCCGGGGAAAAATGGACTAAAAAGAGGGAATAACCCGGGAACAACCTGAACGGTTGAGAATGAGAGAGTTTCATTTTCAGGGTTCCAATAAGTTCGTTAAAAAGTTGTACCGCGAAACCCCACACATGAAAACACAACAACTCCTGAACTACAACAAAGGATTTTCTCTCCTTTCATTTGTTAACTGAAATATATACAGTGGAGTAGATTTTTAGTCTTTTATATTCTCCCAGAAAATCAAATTCGGACCAACGGTTACGTTTAAAATTGAATTACTTTTCAAAGTGCTAACTTTATTAGGGCGGGGTGGAGGGAACGCAATGAACCAGAGTTGAAGCTTGTTCATGAGCAACATAATGTGTGCTCTTCATCTGCTCGTCTACAATGAGACCTCGATCTCCTCATCCTAACGTTGTCCTGAATGTGTTTGATAGTCACGCACGTGATGGCCAGCGTGGATCAAAATTTGAAAAATCCAGCACGGATCAAAAAAGGATTTAATCCTAATTTTGGTTTATCTTCAATAGTGAACCATTGGCAGCGCACAAGACAAAAAGTCAAAAATCCGCAACGTTGCCCAGTTAGCCAAATTACGAAATTTGGTTTACGGGTTCTAACAAGCTCCATAAAGATTTCTTGAAACTTTTCATAACCCTATGTCGATATGAAGGGGTTCATAACGAATTTTGAAATTTTGAAAACGTCATAACTCGGAAAATTCATATTACACGGTGTAGTTTTTGTGAACATTCAAATAGAGTCTAATTTTTAGAATTTGTTAAGACCCTTCGGAGCTTTGTACGACCAGTTTATTCACAATGAGGGCTCAATGGTGTAGCAGATCGAAAGTCGTCAACACAAGGGTGAATCGAACCACACATGGTTTTCAGATATCGTGTTAATGATTAATAACTACAAATAATTATAAATCATTAACAATAATTAATAATAATTTGCACAACTTGATAATAATTATTAATAATTAATGAGAATGCATACTAATAATTAATCTATCCTTTAGTGATCTAGACCGACGGGTGCTCAGCACAAAGAAGATAATAAACCGTTGTGTCAAGAATTTGCAGAGTTTTTCTAACGTGCAAGACAGTTGTCAAAGTACTTTTGGAGAGACCAACAGCAAATCCGGAAATATCAAGGCGATATACTCCTACAAGCAGCAGCTCAACTAGCAGATGACGGACTGCCATGAAGGTGTGCTTGCTGGTAACTGGCTCGGGCTGGCTGTTCTATGATAATACAGGACTGGATGACTACAAAGGTCTTTGGTGGTGGAGCTTTCAGGTACATTTTTCAAGACAACTGCTGGTCGTACACAGGGCGATGCCACTACTGACGCGCTGCTTCATTTCATTATCCGAAGGCAAGTGCGATTTAGATTGTGAATTGTCGCTTCTCTATGTCCGCGTTCTTGTCTCGGATCGTGATACACACCAGCAATTGATGAGCTGGTGTGTATACTGCTGAAAATTATAATCATTTGTACTCATCGAATTGAAGGTTTTCACTTCATCCACTGATTCAAATGAAATCAATCAATTCAGGAAGTCGATAAAGAATCGTATCGTTCGAAATCAAAATGTCGAGTTGGGTTTCAGAATTCAAACGTTCATGAACAGATTAAGTTCCGTATCTGTTTGGGGACAAATCCGTAATCAAGGTATAACTCCGAAGGACATCGCACTTCTTCTCTATCATGAAGCCTATGCAAACAAGAACAGTACCATAATAAAAAGCCGCTAGGAATATAAATAGCAAGCCAGTTTCATCGGTAAGTACGTCATTTAATGAATCTTCGTGGTATTTTGATCGCTTGAATAAAATAATGCAATTCAATTATTGGAATATTTGGCGAAATTATGTTTAGGGTTGAAGGTTGATGTGTGGAGGGATAGAAAGAAAATTGAATGGTAATAGCGACATCGGCTAGGGTTCGATTCGATAAAAATTGCATAACCCTCACCACAATAAATAATGGCGAGGGATGGAGAAGCTAAAACGAAGCCAATAGAAAGAAGGCGTCGAGGACGGGAATGGAGGAGCAAGAGCCTGATGAGATTCCGGTAATGGATTCAGATGGCTGAGATTTGGAACGTCTGAACCGTACGTCTTCGGCATGTGTCGTTTACCGCACCTGTGCGCCGTTCCGTGTTCGACCAACCAGAGAGAAGGGTAGGTCTTCTTTCAGGTTCAATTGGTTTGGTTGATAATATACTAGTTCCTCCGGGGAAGTCTTATTAGGATTCGCTGTCTATTGCACCAGACGGTGTAGTTAGTCAATATGGAGAACACAGTCTCTGGTACAGCCAGAAGTTCTTCCTGATTCAGTATTTCAGTCAGAAACTGGATCCTCCGATGGGAACTCTTAGGTGCGGTTTCCGAGCATGGGATATAACGAAGTTCTACACTTTAACCAATTTTAGACTCTGTAGTCTTTAAAATGACTTTTGGAGTCAGGGAGTTGACGAAATCTAGAACCTAAATAGACTGTGGAGTCTAACGGCCCAGTTCGATCTGGAGTCTAAAAATTTGCTTTCCGAGTAAAGGATTAACTACACTGCGGACGAACCTACTGACTGACACTGGAGACAGCCCGAGCGGTCACCCAATGCCAACACTAGAACAAAAAAAAAAAAAAAAAAAACCGTACGATTCTCTCGATATTTATTGATATTTATTCTAGACTCAAATAGGATAATTGACTTCGAGTTTCGCAAATAAATCCCAGACTCAGAAAGACGATTTAGATCCGAGAGCTTATTTGGGTCATTGACTCTCTAAGTTCAGAACCTATAGATCCCGAGCTCGGAAGCCGCACCTTAACTACCTTAAACCACACTCAATGACAAAAACTCCTACTGGTCGCCATAGTAACTGTAGGTATATTGAGTTGAAAGATCTAATTTGGGCTGAAGATCATCCAGGGCCTGGAAGTCTCTGTTCCACCCTTAAGTTGGGAGTAAATGATGTAGATGATAATATCATATCTTAGAAATTCTCATTAGTATTACACTAATGAGGATTTCTAGAATAGTGTGAGTGGTGTTTAATTCAGTCGTATCTAATGAAGTATAAATCGCCAATATGTATAACCAGGGAACTCGGCTGAATTGAGTTCATTCATGGGAGTTGAGTCTAATTTTGACCAACCAGTTAATTGGCTCCCCTCGTGAACCTTGGATGTTTCACGGAGAAGCATCCCAAGATTTTCAGTTATAAAACTGGGGAAAAAGGGAGTCGGAAAAAAGTGAGAAAAAAAAAATTAATAAACTCGTGAAGTCACTCTGAGGGGATTTGAGATGGGAGTGTGACGTGATGCCGGGAACAGGTGTACGTGAGGCGGATACAAACGTCAAAATGGACAACTAAAAACGGTAGAGGACGTTGCGACATCGGTCTCGAGCTAATTGAGGAAGGAGAAATTAAATAAAGTATTTATGGAAGGATAGTGTATGGCATCCTTGATGCAATGAAATTACCTACTTACTCTTGACAGGGTGCCTAGCGTTTAGGAATTTCGGATTAAGTCCTAAAATTTGTGGATTTGCTATAGAGGTTATACTTGTTGATAATTTATACTTTAACGGCCAAATTATTTGCTGGTTGAAAACTCGTAGTAGAATGTCAACGCAATTTTTGCCTCTAAATAGGCATTGTTAACATAGGAGTGTTAATAATTAATCAAACAAGATCATCGAAGCCATAATCACTAATGAATATGAATATGAAATCAACAATTTGCCCCTCCCTCAAACTTACGTTCACTTCTTGACCACAGAATTATGCAACTTACCAAAAAATTTCACTCCATCTGTACGATTTTGAAGAGCTGAAACGATACCTTCACCATAGTTTTTTATGGATGTCAAATTTGTTGAATATGATGTATGCAAAACAGTGTAGCGTACAATTATGCTAGAAAACGCACGTAGGGGAATCTGGACATCGTGGAGTTTTCATGCCTAATTTCATTTGTTCTGATTGTTATTAACCAATTGTGAAGCCTGATGGTATAAATCCAAAAGTGAATACCAATAAAGCGAATTCGGTTCTCTGTCTTATTGTAATACTTGCTCCACCAGACCCTCCCATACTTGACATACTTACTACATACTTATGTGCCAATGAGATAGGATCAGCACCTTTCATCTCCGCAACAAGATACAACTTCTTTCGGCTGGTAGAGTGATGTAACGAAGTCAAAATGACGAATCCCCATCAGCCGGGCAAGGTTCCAAAATCCGCCAGATGGGCCAGATTTGTTAAAACCTACCGCTTTCATCTGGACAGGGCCGAGACTAATACTTTGACGTGCTTGGATTCACTGGTGACAGTTTTCAGTTAATCTGAGCTTCTTGGTCTTAGGAGATTCATTTAACACGAGTAACTCCGCGATTTTTTCTTTTTTTTCCCGAAAATGTATTGATTTTGTACGCTCATACTCGACCATGGAATGAGAGAAAAATATAACCAAACACATGATTTCCACGTACAACTAATCCGTAACTAAGTAATCGTAACTCTGTGTCTGTGTGCATCCCACGGTAGTGGTTCATCGCTCGTAGGAATCGTCAGATTTTATAGAATAGTTTCATGTTAACCAGACGCACGTACCTTCAGTGGCAGATGAGCTGTACAGGATGAAAAAATTATGGTAAACAATCGACGATGAAGAATTGAGACCTCGTATCTCACATTTTGCATACTTCACAGGAGAGTGAAAAAACGTCGTTATTTCTTTATAATTCCGTCAATTTCAAATTCCTTTCACCACTATGTTTCACTTTTGAGCCGAAATACTTGAAAAATCCACCAAATGAGCGCTAAAACCGGTAAAAACCAAGGAACTTACAAAATCCTACCGAACAAAATCCCGTTTTGACAAAAATGGAGATACGAGGTCTCAATTCTTCACAAATTCTTCAGGATGGGCAATGAGAAAATTGTGACAGGATGGACTCGGGCCAGCCGAAAACGTGAAAACTGGCGTCCAATCTGTCTTCCTGAAAGTTTCCCTGGTAAGTTCACTAGAAGCTGACAGGGTTATAACCGAGAGAGTTTTTCCCTGAGCACATTTATAGATCTAAATCGTTGCGAGATAGATATATCACGGACTGGCCGACCCTCCCTCGCCCGACATCGAGGGCGGCTCTTCCGGGGAATAAGTACTAGATTGATGCCCGGCCGGTCCTATGGTGATCGATTGCTCTGCTAACTAACTCAGTGATACACTCTGTGGGATCTTCTAATATACGTTTCGGAGGAGTTAGGGGGCTCTTGGGATGCCGTATCAATCAAGCTAAGCGTCTCATGAAAAAATTCATATTTCTTTTCTCGGAGTAAGAAAGTCCCAAAAATAATCTCAACGCCACTCCTCCCTCATTCATATAGATACGTTAAGTTACCACGGTTTATGCATTGAGTCGAAAAAATCACCGAAAAACTCTAAAACCCACTGTTTACGCTTGACAACATTTAAATTCGCTTACATACCTACATCATCCGCTCCATAATCTCGCAATTTCTGTCAATTTCACCACTTCACATCCTAAATTCGCCTTTTCTACATCCATTATTCTTTATTCTTCTCCAATAACTCAAAATGAATTCGTAATTCTGTATAATTTAGGTATAACTGCACATCTTTATGTATTTACATTTTGTTCCATCAGTTGACACTCATGATGAGGTCCTACTGATACTGAGATATCATCAGTGGTGACAAACCATCCTGGCGTTTTACAGATTTCATGTATGTATGGAAACAAAGTGAAAAATGTGCTTCGACGTGCTTCTTTTTTGATGACATCAGCGTGAAGTCGATCAGCTGGGAGCTCCGCCGACCGGTTGCAATTATGTTTTAACAACCACATGTTGCACAGTCGTTCTTTTCCGTATCCGTTTGCAACCGCGCGAATTTCGCCTTTTTTCTGAAGTGAAAAAAAAATTTTGCCTTTGGCGTCCCGTGTTAATTACCTTCGTTGCACGGTGTACGCTAGTCCATCAGAGCAGTTGGAAGCCGGCCGTGCACATTTTCTTGAGGATCAATTGATCACATGTGCGGTTTTGGAACTTCGCAAATTCCTCACTCAAACTTGATGTCTTCCCTACATCCTGGAGTCGAACGGTAGCTACAACCCTGCTACCCCTGAACCTTGTACTACTAACGACGGTGACGTCAAGAATAACTCATTTGTACAACCCCAGCTATTCACCATCAGCGACCCTTTCAGCACCCTCCAACAACGCCAAAGAGGACTCACATTAAACACAATTGTATGCGCAACTTGTAGTCAAAGTCTGATCTCAGGTACTGAACCAATTTTCTCTGTAGCCACAACATGAGGTAGGGTTTGCCTCACAATCAAATCGACGTAATATATCCAGTATTCTTTTCAATAAACTAGTCAAATTTATCCGTGTTATTTGTTCGTTTATCATTAGCCCTTAATCTATAAAAGTACAGTCCACTTGCTCAATTTCTTTAACGTTGAATTCAACTTAGTGCAGGTGCATCACAAGCAATTAGTAAAGTTGCCCCGATCACATTACACTCACAATAATAATTTAATCTTCTTGCAGCTGAGGAAATGGCGCAAAAATTGATGTTCTCAAAAAGTGTGACCAAGAAGATTTTGTGGCACCCTTCTTAAAAGTCTTGATCGACAAAACATTGCACAACCACAATCTAATAAATATTATTTACGTTCGTTCAATCATTTCATGTATCAATAGTAAGATTAATGTTTTTATGAAACTATACGTAGTTCATGATAATTATGGTCTAATTACATACCAATTTCCTGAAAGCGGCAACTGATTCCTAATGAAATTCTAAGCCTCTTTTCTACATTAAAGAGATTTATAATAATATTAATAATAATAATATGAACCACATATTATACTGAAACACCTCTTCGAAAACAGGAAATAGAGAAATTAAGGAGGAATTATTATTAAAAGCTTTCAATATTTAAACTGATAAAATCCAGGATATCAACAGCCATCAACAATACTTAGCTATAAACTATTCATCCAAGAGAAGTTTCATTAATTAACCATTCATCAGCAGGAATATTCAGAGAGAAAATTTTCAATACTGAATTCTCATCAAAGGGTGAACCATCAATCTAACAGAACACCTTGAAACTGTGAAAGCATTTATAAAGAGGCGGAGACATTCTTTATTTCATCCGCTCTACGTTTCAAATGACGACAGATCGCGTTCCCGATATTACTTGCTCACTCCTGAAGGATTATTCAAGACATTTGAGCCTTTTTTTTGCTTAATCAAGATTTCAACAATAACTCTCATCTACTTCATGTTGGGTAGAAAAAACAATTCGTGGAAGAATCCGTTGAAAAAGTCAAATCGAACTCTTTCTTTCTCTTTTCCCCTCTCTGTAACTCTCGTTTCCATTTATCAATTAAACTGGAAACAGTGATTCATTTCTTCAGTTATTGGAAGCTGATATTCACCGAAGCTCACTGAAGTATCACTTTACGAATGAATTGGAACTGAGAGAAATTGATTCTGGTTGAAGGATTATTTCCAATGTTCCTTGTAATATTATATACTTTCACATTGCTGGACTTCTAATTTCTGCAGAGAGTTCCAATTTCCAACAAGAATTGAAAACTCGCGTTTATATATAAAAACGCTGCAAAGTTTTACTCGACGGTTTATCATTTTCTGTCTACTCGTGGATCACTCTCCTGTATATAACTGTAGTCACTTTTAACCAACGAGTCATCGTAATTTCTGAATTACGATCGTCATTACTCTCGTCTTAATAGTCATTTTCAAGTCATCTTAATTTCTGAATTAGATTCACATCAGTTTGTGCATGCAGTAGGTGAATCTAATTTGTGCATTTGTTATAATGTTATTTGTATGAATTTGTAAAACGACAAATTCATTTTGAATAATCTATATTGTAGCTTTTTCAAAATGAATTCCTCTTTCTACAAATGAATTCGTCCTTTTACAAAATGAATTCGTCCTTTTACAAAATGAATTTGTGTTTTTACGAGTACAAAATGGATTCGTCCTTTTACAAAATGAATTTGTCCTTCACAAAAAGGGGCCAAATCTTGAAGGCAACCAAACTAAATGATTTGCAGATACCTTTTCTCGAAGTATAATAATTTATTTGCATTGGTTTGCATAGTTAATAAATATGTAGGTAATAGAAGAAATGTACAAAGTTTACACGGAATTTACAGAAAGTTTGCAAGAAATTCATACAAAGCCATAAAACCGTCGGTCGAGGGACTTTTGGAAGTCCGGGAGAACATCCTTTGCGTGAAACAATAATAGAGGGTGTATCCGCGATCACCCCCAATGATTGTACCATCTTTGTAATGCATATGCTTTTCCTCATGAATAGAGCACTGTCATGGCAGCCTCTGCGTTGACAAAAAACCTCTAAAAACCTTGTTATTTGTATGAATTTCTTGCAAACTTTCTGTAAATTTCTTGTATCAATTCCTTGTAAACGTTGTAAATTTCTTCTATTAGGTACTTCTTTATCAACTATGCAAACCAATACAATGAATTATTATTCTTTGAGAAAAGGAATCTGCTTATCATTTAGTCTGGTTGCCTTCAGGATTTGGTCCCTGTTTATGAAGGACGAATTCATTTTGTAAAAGGACGAATTCAATTAGAAAAACTCTGCAAATTCTTGACAGAACGGTTTATAACCTCCTTTCTGCCTAGATCACTGAATGGTATATTGATTACCTATTTCTCCACTGGGTTCAAAAGATTTTTCAAATCTCCTCGTCAACAGCTTTCATTTGAACCTATAGATTATAATATTTATATCTAGTACCCCAAGTGATTGGGGGGGGGGGGGTTACCCCCGGTTCAAAAAACTTTAATTTCGATATCAGAAAACCATGCACTATTAGAATCAGCTGGACAAGCATAAACATTGATCCGACAGGCTGCCGCATGATTCACCCCCACGTCGACAGCTTTGTTATGCTCCAACTTTGAGGCCTCATTGTGAACGAACGGCTGGTCGTACTGAGCTGCGGATGGTCTTGAAAAATTCTAAATGAATAAACCCTATCTAAATGTGCACTATAAAATATACCGTTCCATTTGCATTTTTCGAGTTTTGAAATTTTCAACGGATTTTCTTTTCGATTTCCTGAATCTATGTATCTTGAAACGTAAACCCTCAAATCTTGAGGGTTTACAAAAAATTTTCTTTGGTCGACTCCAATGGCTCGTTATCGAAGTTCATAAACCAAAAGCTATAATATATAATATATTATAGCTTTTGGTTTATATAATACATATTATATTATATAATATATGAATAATATAATATATATGTATAATAAAGTATATTATACCAACAAGTTTTAAAAAGTATCCAACAAGGAATACATCAGCCTACCATTTATCTCATTATTCTTCTACAAAAATTTTCAAAACTCAAATTCCGCAAGCAAGTAGTAAGTAAACATTTTTACACATTAATTGGCGCCAGGAATAACTGAAGGGGAAGGAATATTCTGAAGGTTTGACAATTTTAACTTCGTGAGTTGTACTTTCTTATGAGCAATTAATTGATTTTTTCCCAAGCTTGGCGTCTAATAATAGGAAAAATAATGTGTATCCTCGTGTGTTGTAACAACATGAAGTGATGTAGGATATTTTGCATGCAGTGACAGATACACCGTTGGGATGTGTAGAGGAGGAAATCTTGAACTCCGGACGTGAGAAATGATCCATGGGGTCCATATAGAAGGAGATCTAAGTATAGCCCTCGTTTGTGATATTAATACGCGAGCGGTGTAGTTCCAGTTTGTGAATGAACCGAGTGGGCGATGTTCTAAATTTACTTCGGTTGACAACTCAGGGCACCGGTCGGCAGCCAAGGAAGAGCTTTTCAGTTCTAATTCGAGTCAAAGCGGAAACGCGGTAGCTTGCCCGAGTCGATATCAGGTAGGAGGAGCTTCAGAATTTGTTGCCTTCGGTGGGATGAATAGTTAAGAGTGCTGTTCAACAACTCAACGGTCGATTCAAGCATAGAATATCGAAATTCTATGAAACTCTCGTTGTCACTGCAGTAGAAATAATTGAAGCAAACCATTTACGACGAACAGTACACATGTTACCTTTTGTGAAAAAAAAAACCTCTTGTAAAAGTCTGCCCCTTTGGTTCTATTCAATAACATAATATTATTATGTCGTAATATTATTAAGACACCAGTAGTTGTGACCCCGGGGTCCTACGGGTTGTCTTCAATAAATATCATTGGGGTTTAGTTGAGGGTCCACATGGTGTTGAGAAAAAATGTAATTGTTCAATCCTTTAGTAAGTCATCAATGTACTCAACTACATTCTTGTTATCAGCAACAAATTAATTTTTACGTGATTTTGCAATGACACTTCAGCGCGGTCCTTTAAACTAGGCCTTCCTTCAAGCAGGTTGAACTATGATTTATGACACAGCACTTGCAATTGTCTGCACAGCTGAGGCATATGCAGTGATGGTAGCCCTGAAGTATGCAAACGAACTGGAAGGTGCCTGCTCTTTGGATTCGCGGGCACAAATAGGTGCGGGGCATCGATAGAGCCTGAAGCATAGATTGGTACAGAGTTGCCTCAACTACTGAGTCTAACAGCCAAGATATGAAGATATAAAGATATGTACAGGCATAATACAGAGCGAAAATGGAGTTATGGATAGAATACCTACCTACTACTCAGCAAACCCAGCCGGTCTTACAAAGAAGTGTTCCCGCCTCCTTCAAAACGGAGATGGTTCACACAAGTGAATGGACCACAATCAAAGAACTTCTGCAAGTCGTTATGTAGGTTAAGATCCGGCCACGAGAGTGAAAATTGCAATTAGTTTCTTGGCCTGCTATAAGTAGCTGTACTCCTTCCGTGTTTCGCATTAAAATCACCCCCTAGAATGAAATTATGTCCGATTGCGCGGAATAAGTCCACGTAGTCGTCTTTCATCAGCAAATATCTTGGCGGGTGGTTCTGCTTTTCGTTTTCACGTTTACTGTGGTGCATTTTTTCGGCCTCTATTTTCGGCTGTTCCGAGTGTTTGATATTGCTCCTTATAAATATAGCCGACCCTCCACGAGCGCGGTCAGCAGTGTGGATGGAGCTGTACATGTTATAATATTTAATATTTGCATAGGATTTTCTTGTTAGATGACATCTAACAATCTAACATGACACATTGTGATTCCGAAATCAAACATACATCAATTATCTCTTGATTGAGAAAAATCTCTAGTTCCTTTAAATTTTGAACAAGCCCATTGGCATTCCAGGTAACTATGCGGAGTGTGTTATTGCCCATGTTTTTTATTTGAGAGTTGTAATTCTATTTTATCGAGCTAGTAAATGTTCTGTGGTGGGTTTGACTTTCAGAACCTGTTTTATATTTCTTGCTATATGGGCATAGGAGACGCCCTCTTTTAACAATTTTTGACTCTTCTCTTTTGAATTCGGTACACTCTCTCGTCTCGTCGTACTACGCACAGCGGGTTTCTCTTTTCTAGCCGGTCCATCCCTAATATCAGGGAGCCCTTAAAGCTCCTTTGCCACTTCACACCCGCGATAATTTGCGGGGTGATGGCCTGTGCGGTTTATGCATGAGGGGAGGGGGGAGGGCTTTTGTAGGTTTCTGGCAGGCATTTGGATTGTGCTTACCAGTGCATTTGACGCACCAAGGCTCCATTCGGCAGTACCTTTGCGTTTGATTAAATGATTGGCATGTGGAATTGGTGCTGCTGTCTTCTTCGAAGGCTCAATTTAAACTTAAGGATGAAGCAGAGTTCACGAGACAGAGACTATGCTAGTCAAATAATGGTGGCCAAACCAACTAATTAACACAGATTAAAGTAATCTTCATATTCCCTTACGGATTAGAGAACTTCCAGAAGGTATTCGTAGTCAGAGAAAATACGTTGAAATTCCTTCGAAAAGTTTCGTTTAATATGAAACAATTAGAAGCACACATGCCAAGTCAGGAGGGAAAACGTTCCTTCTGCTGAAACGACAATAAGAGGGGCTAGTGAAGCGGAAAGCCGCAAGCGGAAGATTGAAATGTAAATTTCCCATCGGCAATGTTTCTCCTCTTCTGGTGTTTGCTCTGTGGTAAGTGGCAAGGTAAACAAGGGCAGCGATGGCGTCCGGTGCTTCATAAAAAAAATTTGTAGAAGAAGAGAGGAAAATAAACCTCTCGAATCCTCGAATGAATAAAACGTATGGTGCGATGTTGGTTTTATCTGCATATATGACGGTATAGGCGAACCAATTTCAGGGAACTCATTCCAACTGAGTGATTCAAGGAGACGCTATTTGTTTCAATTTTCATAGGCTTGTAACACTATTTTCAATTCATGAAACGAAGTATGAAATTTTCGGCACCAGATCTGTCGGTTGGAAGATACTCCGATATTCAAACTGGAAAAATTCTTCTCCAACGGTTTATTAATTCATTTTTATACACATCACCCTCCTGCCTAGATCACTGTCCTGTATGTAATAAGGTGAAACATTGGTGACCGGATGTAGGTGGTAGTCTGGAACTAGCTCAGTGATGGTCTCAGCAACATTTCAGCTGAATTCCTGGCCGACCTAATTACCGACTATATTTTAAAAGGGAACCCTTGGACTATTACCAAAGTAGCTAGGTACCTTATTACTAGTACTTACTTTGGCAGTAATTTTACAATAATAATTTTAGTTTGGCCGCACGGTTAATTTGTGATATTTCTTGATATAAACTTGTAAATTATCGATAAAATAGGGAGAAATCATCACTTCATCCATCATTTAACTCGCATAACAGCTACTAATACAGGAATTCATTCATAATATTAGAGAGATCGTCAATACCGACTACCCCATTATCATGTATTGGAAATGTATTATTTATACAAAATCGAACATTAGAACAAATGAACATTAATGCAAATTGTCATGAAATCTGGTGAAGAAAACTTCGGAGTAACATGAATACTTACACTTTTACAATGTCCATAACCACTTGGTGGGGAGGGGAAGAGGGAGAGCACTGTGGATATTGAACGTACTGGCGATTAGCATTACAAATGAGTGGCAGTACGGGACACCGCTGATCGATAGTAGGACTAATAGAATTTCTGGGGAACAATAAAATACTGTTGGGAAGAGGGGAGTGGGAAATTCTTTTTCCTCAGCAAACAATTTCGTGACGCGATTACACGGTAGGGGGGAATCCAATCGGGAAGAAATCCTTCGGTCCCGGTATATTTTCCAATTCGTTGTCATTGGCATTCATTACCTTCCTACCGATAAAGGCAATCTTATTCCACTTCCATTATGTGCTAAAAACCAGGAGGACGAGCAATCTCGTTGGTCACGTACACGCAATGTTCTGAAACTTCCCACCAGAAACGCATCTAAACAAACTATTTCGGATTGCGCTTCGCGATCTGTGTTCATTTTAATGATTATACTTCTCAACCTTGAAGATATTTGTACCATCCTTGCTTGAAGTTCATTCATCATTGCCAATAATAAACCATTGTAATTTACCAAGGAACTTCATTTTGCTCATGTGCCAAAAGTTACCATTTTTCTGGGATCGAGAAAATGGCAATACTGACTACTCGGAATGACCACTTTTTCGGCTATTGACCGTTTTCAGCTGTGAGGTACTAAAATAAATTATTTTGTATATAAACTAGCACTAAGCTGTTGCAGTTGTAATTGGATCAATCCAACTGTAGTCGTTTGTAATTATCTAGCCGTAGTTACCGCAATTTAGTTGACCGAGCCCCTTTCACTCGAAGAGGACCATTAGGATAATTATCCTACTTAATAATTAGGTAGGATAATTATTAGGTACTTATGTCATGTAACCCCCCTCTATTAGAAGGCAGAAGAAGGTCAGAATTTAGGATTTGTTTGGAATTTAACGGGACGTAGTTGAAATGTCGTCACCCATTCTGTTCTGAACACCAACATTAAATAATTTTGAGAATTGTTCCGGGTTATTGAGAAGGTTGGTGCTAATCATCACGAAATAAATAATTATTTTTTAATTCGAGGCGTTAATCAAAACCAGACAGATCCAATTTTGCAAATTTTACAGGAGAGACAAAATAGAAATACTGGGTCATTGAAAATTCATCGTTTAGTAAGTATTCAGAAACTGAATACTTACTAAAAAAAGCAAAATAATCTGGCTTGGTTATATGAAGAATTGAATTGATTATATGCGCTGTAATTAGGAAAGTACATCGGTGAAAAGGATGTGGAGAAGGATGCTGGTGGTATCTAGTGGTCGATATGGATCTGACTGCTTTTGAAACGCAGAGCATCTTCGCGGTACATTTTCAGGTGGATCTACCTGGTTTTGAAGCAAGTGGTTTTAGCCATAAGTAGAGAGCTACTTGGACTGGCAAAATTTACCGAAAATACATTTTCGGAAGAATTGGGTCTGTCTGGTTTTGATTCTAAACGCATTTAACCACATTGGTTTTTTTCTTCAAAATATCTTACATCAATCACAATGCTATGAGCTGGCCAGCTGACCAGCCCAGGAAATGAGCACAAGACCCCTTTTGGTGCAGGACAGCTTCGTACCTACGCACTATGGTGCTGGTTCATTGAGCATTATATAGGCACAGTGAAATTTTGACCCACATAGAATATATCAGCTCTCACTAATGAACTCTCTGTGAGTAATGGGACTGGAAATTCACACTACAGATTTATTGAAGTACGAGATTATGAATTATGAATTGGGATAATTTTGATCAGGTGGTTATAATCTCAAAATATTTTGGTTTCTATAATTCACAAAAACACTTACCTGTTTTGCTACTACCACATAACTTGAGAGGTTCTTCGCATCTCTTACCTGTAATCAAATAATCGGTATTAGTTATTATGTCATTCATACATTCTATGAACACAATTTAGAATCTTATCGTCAACGTCACAACATTTGGCGATTTTGGCTTTTAGATAGATTCACTTTCCGATCATAGCTCAGTTCCAAACACACAATATTCAGAAGCTGATAACATAGCTCAATATTCTTGTTGCATCAAAATTTTTCAATTCTATGGGTAATTTGAAGATTTCCCACAGCCGATGCCCCCTCCAGACTCGGCGACCTGCTTACGTCGAACGTCCTTCTCTCCTCCTCTGGCCTGTACCAAAGTTAATTAAACGGTAGATTAGTTTTTCCGCCCGAGCAGCTTTAGCCATCCTCTCGTTCCACCGGGCCGACTTCTGCGATGAGCCGCCAACCGGAAAAACCAAAGTATTAAATTATTTCCCGAACACACTCGACTGCTCATGGAAGTCCTCTGGAATCTCCCGAAAAGTTTACGCTGTTCGCTCTTTCCTTTCCCAAACATTGCTACTACGGCCTACTTTGGCAACTCTTACATCCCTCCAGTATCCTGAAATAATGGAGGCTTGGAGTTTGGAAGTGGAAAATGCAATTAATATACCTCAATGTGAATTTCGTCGTTGTAACTTCAAATAACCCATCTCCGCAGAGTACGGCGCTCCTGCCGCTTCCGAATAGAACTTAGTGAAGATTCCAAAAGAAAGTTGAGCATATTTTTGCTCGGTGGAAAGCCCGTTAAAGCGACATTGAATGAAAACCATCTTTTTACAGAAAAAGTGAAACCTTCATTATGACGTTGAGTAATATGGATGGCCCGACACAAGCTGTCCCCGCCTATTCCTTCTCATCGCTCTCATTAAGAATTCATGAACTGAGGGATGGAGTCGACAGTGATTTATTTCTATGATCGCAAAAAAGACTGAAAATATGCCGGCTTTATGCTTTACTTTGCAGTTCTGAGTTGAAAGAGCACATGAAAGACTGTTTGATGTTCTTCCTACAAGGTACCGTAACTGGATTTTATACGTAGAAAGTAGTGAACGCTGCAAATTCTTTCAAAAAAATTTCAATGGACAATATCGTGGTAACATCTCTGTCACACGAAATAATTAAAGTAACGTGGTAAAAATTATATTTTCAATAATAATAATGAAATAAACTCGCTGAACTGAGTATAATTCCACATAAAAATCATGAATTTCGAAGAGGAACATGTGTCACCTCATGTGTCCTCTCCAAAATTTATGATTTGTATGTAAAATTATACTCATTTGGGTTCCCGCGTTTTACTGGTTTTCAAGCGCGTTGTACAGCGAATTTACTGATTGTATCGAGAACATGGCGACCATGTAAAATAATCTACTTGGGTCATAAACCCCCGTTCTCCGGTGAAGCCTTGATCATTTCGACTCACTAAATACTAGAGATGGGTACTATTGGTAGGAAATATCGATGTCTAAAAAAACATCCGAATGCATCCTATAGGTATTTTCGGATTTTCGGATGTTTTTTAGATATCGATATTTCCAACCCATCCCTAGTATTTAGTATTTAGGTAAGGTAAGGTATAAAAAATTTACTAATTTACGTTAAAAAAGACAATAAAAAATGGATTGAGCAACAAATTAACCAACAATTTACTTCATTCCGAATATTTCTTGTTGACCTCATGCAAAAAAGCAGTTTGGAGCCATACCGTCGGGGAGGCAATTTTTGAGAGGGTCCAAAATTGAACCCGCTTGAGAAAAAAACCTCAAAAAGGTGCAGGCCGAAAAGGCAATTGCAGGTAAACATTAAAATACAACATCATAAAGGTTAAGATATGTATCCGTCATTGAAATCCGAAATGCCAAGATGTTTTGTTGCATTTTTTCGAGTGGAGAGTTCAAATATAGATGAAGCTCATCATGGATTGACGAGTGCGAAATTCGTTTCATCATTTAATGATGAAACGAATTTCGCACTCGTCAATCCATGATGAGCTTCATCTATATTTGAACAAATTTTGTCACATTTCGGTATCGCCAAACGGTAACCTAAATTTGGCACGGTTACATTAGACGTGGTAGTGGTTTTGGTTGCATTCCTACTATTTTATCTCGAGTCAACCATGACTGACAAGAGAAATATGCAACCTAAACATTGCAGGTGCTGGAACAATAAAATAAGAAATAATATAGTAGGTAAGTAAAATTCCTAATAAGGCACATAAATAATGCAATTACATTCTGAAACGTAAAATAGGTTTGTAAGTAAAGGTATTTTGAGAAAAAGGACAAAATATCGATGTCTTGTAAAAAACATCGGAAGAAAATCATCGATGTGTAATAAACATTGGATGAAAAACGTCGAGTATTTCCTTTAAAACATCGTTTATTCGATACCCATCCCTACTAAATACATAAATTTATAATCGAAGTACGGATAACTCCAGCTAATCTTCCGTCGCCCTAAATAACACTTATTGTTAGGTACGGATTTATAACGTTGGGCGACGGACTACCTTCAATACCCCTCAAGCTTCTTGAGAATCGGACCATCCAGAGCGGTTCACAATCCTCATTCTTTTCATCAACTCTTAGTTTAATTTTGAAAATCAACATAATTGTAAAATCGCATAAGATATCTATTATTTTGCCGTTTCAAGGAAAAACCACTTATCTGCAAAAATTTTGACGTCCAAAAAATACCTCCAGGTTTTTCCGCTGGCCCCTTTATTGCTCGACTCCAGTTTAGAGTTACGAATCCGTATTGCCGCTCGATAGTTAGTTCCTATCGATAAAAGATCGAAAACATCGATTCGCTTCGATTAATCGTAGTTAACTTGTTCTTCCCCTTCGATTATGTAAACTCAAGCACTCAGTTTGGAGGCAAAACCACTTGAGCTGTTTTGCCTACAAATGGCTATAGCCATTTCTGACGAATCGTTTTTTGGAAAAACCACTTGAGCCAAAGTGGATATCACAGCTAGATCACAAACTGTTCACAAAACGGCTCGTCCCGAGTTTACAGTTAAGTAATTAGAAGGAGGAACCACTTTTCATTAGATTTCGGTTGATAAGTGGTTTTGCCTGCAAATTGGATGACGTAAAATGTCGATAAGTGAGATTGACGAAAACAAGTGGTTTTGCTTGTAAACTACCACAGATAAGTTGTTCTACCTCCAAATTAGATTAAAAACCTCCAATTAGACAAGCGGTTTTATTTTAAAACCGCAGTGCTTATTATGGTGCGATTTAATAATTTATCATTAATCGGTTAATTGATAAATTATTGAATTGCATCATAAGACTTGGATTTATACTAGGATCTGCTTGTGTATTTAATTGTTTATTCATAAACTGTACATTGAAGATCCTCATTGTCAGAAGACAATGCACAGTATGATTTGCTTCGGGTGTTCTGATTTACCATTACGTTGAGACCTTCATAACAACAAGTTTTGAGAAAATTATACTCAGGGAGTGGCTTTTCATTCTGGGAACTCCAAAACTGTCAATATTGTTGAGGACTCCGCGCATCAAACTCCAAACGGACGAGGACTAGTGGGAGGAAGGGAGTTTGAATTAGTTTCAACCGAAGGGGAACCCGCTGTGTGAGGGGGCATGGCGGGATTCGAAGGAGAAACTGAATCTGATTGTTCCCGTCGAATTAAATGGAAATGGCCATCCGAGAACATGGGAGAGCCCTAGTGCCGCGGACAGACCAATTCTTGGCTTGTTACTCCCTTTTCAGCCGTGCTACCAACCGATCGTGCAGCTCGAGTGGTACTATAGAGAGGAAATCGCTTGCCTGAATCAAACCAGGCAATTGTATACGTCTACATCTCGGACGTCCCCGCGAAAGTCCTACAGCTCCATTTATTTTGTCCACTCCTATAAATTATAAACAACTGGTCTTACGAATCACAACCTTTTAAGGGACATCAATTGCGGCAACTAAAAACACACTTGTAGATAGATAGGCCTATTATAGTGTGTATACAACCATACTACAAGTGTGTATAATACCATTCACATTATAAAACATTGGTTGGAATCGAGTGGAAGCAACTATTCAGTTTTACAGTACTCACACCACTGCCAAAGGGAAATCTTCCAAAATAAGAATCAAAGTTGGCCTTAGAAGAGATTCTCAGAAGCAAGTTTTTGGGTACATAATAACAATAAAATCGTGCTCTTGAACGAAACAGGAAATTTAAACAATATTCGGGCAATTAAAATGCAATTATTATTTCTTCGATTAGTATCTAATTATTATTAACCTTCCAAAATCAACAAATACATTTCTTTTCAGTCTCAGAATGAATAGAGGTGTTGTACCTTGGGTGTCCCATGGTAAAACTGCTCGCCATTTTGACTTTGATATGACTTGGAAGACAAACACAGTGAGAAACAGTGAAAAGTGGTATGGAAATTTGTAGGCATTTGAGTGCACAATACATAGAGATTTTGAAATCTGCAATTGCACTCATACAATAAAATAAAATAAAAATGGAAAATTCGAAAACTGGAAAAAATTAATTATTCAGTTTGGTGTCCAAAATCGAAAAAAATTATTGCAAAAACTTGACGTATTCGCAATCACACTACAGCTGCAATTGATGGTCAGGAAAAGCGTTGTTACGAACCTCACAGATTGTTAATTGTAAGATCGAACCTCAATGCCCCATTAGAATTTCACAAATATGGTAGATGGTAAATATGGCATTTTTGAAGCAGATACTTGTTCCCAACTCGAATATGAACTTATTATAGAATGTTGACCGAATATGGCGGCAGGTTTGTCATCTTTCGTACTATCGTGAAAATGTTGGCTATTCCAAGTTGTGTTATTGACTTTAAAGATGGCATAATAATCAACACAATTGATTCACTATTCAAAATCATTCCTTGTGTACAACGTTAATTAACCATCCATCAACGTACACGTTAATGGAGCATTTGTAATAATAAATTGTAGTAGCATAGATGACATGACATTTTAAGCAACAGCAAACCCATGTTTCCCATCTTTTCAGGAGAGACAAACTACGAGTAATTTCACACTAAAATTACTACTTTTAGCTTACTCAGAAGTACCTCACCAAAATCGTGAGGGTTAGGTGATGTTGGCTTAAGAAATGGTGGATTTGCTTTTGGAGTTTTTTCTTCATCTAAAATTTTCTTGTCGAAATTATTGTGAAACGATTTTTAGAGTTTCCTACTGATCAGGTACCTACATGGAACAATAATTTAGATAATACTGCAAAATGGTTTCAATGAACAAACACCATCTCAGGAATGAAAGAGGTAAGAAAATGTTAAAATTTGTCAACAACCAATCTCAACATTTTATTTAACGCGATAGTTGAAAACATTAAACATAGTTTAGGAATTTAGCGGTTTTGCTGAGCCAAAATCCTACATAAAAGTTAAACTAACTTCGCAAACTAGTATCAAAGTCGATTGCGTCTTTGAAGTATAATCCTGCAAACTTGGAGTTCCGCCTCACAAAAAAATCACACATTTTTGTGATTTTGCGCTTTTAGCTGCGGATTTATGACGTTCTGACGACACCAGGTTATCCAGCTGATATTTGGGAAAAGAAAGTGTCTCATCTTCATTTTGTCCAAATTGTGGGTTAGGCTGTGTTGCTTCTTAAGCGACGATTTAATAAAACGTCGCATCGTTGTAATAAAAAACATATGATGGAGGTCACTGAAGACAGACAATAGCAACAAGAGAATTGCAATTGCTATTCATCCCTGGTGTTCTCTACAACAGTATTGCGATTGTTATTCATCCCTGGTGAAACTTAGGACCCGATCTCCGAGTCCCTCCATCAATCACTCTACCCAACATTTTGCTGACCTCCTCATTTCCCATGTTCTTCCTACAAGTGTCGGTACTACTCTGCTCTATATCTCGTTTTAGATTTATAGTTCCACAGTCGGCGATACTTACTCCAACTGCTCGATGTAAGGCACAAGCAAACAACGCTTGAGTGGATCGGGCTATGATAGATTGACTACAATAAATTATTTTGTTTCGGGCTGTTACTTTGGTAGGTACACTTCCCGCATCCACCTCAGGCGGTAGCACAATATTAACTCGTTTGTAGAAAAGTGATAAATGAGGTACCAGCTGATATATAAAACAAACGCTGCGTTGGAACGATACGAAACTCTTCTCCAAGAAAAACTGATATTAATATAAAATCAACGAGATTGAGAATCCCACCTGAACATCATCCTCCTGTTGTTTCAATCACGACCATTATCGATTGATGTACATGATAAGAATAACACTGCATGGTATCACCGCACTAGCAAAAACTGTGATTCAGTTGAAATTTTTCTTGAAATAGGTACGTCTGAAAACCGTTAGGCTTCCAAACAATTACCCCCCCCCCCCCCCACTCAAACTTTGAGGGTTTCCAAGAAACGTAGATTTAAAAAATCCGCCGGTTTGTACCACGCCTAGTGCACAGCACTTGGTTTTCAGATACCGAGTTACGTAATAATGATTAGGTAATAACTGTTATTTAAAATTATTAATAGTTAATGATAATTCATAATAATATTTACTAATAACTACTCTATCATTTAGTGATCTAGACAGAAGGGTGATCCGCACAAAGAAGATAATAAACCGTTGTCAAGAATTTGAAGTGTTTCTATTTCCCAGATTAAATTAGAGGACTGGAGTTGTTTGAAACCCACACAATGTCATGTCATGTAAGGGCTCTTTTCAAATACACGCCGAAGAGAATATAAACGGATCGTTAACAGACGAAAGTCTCGTGCTCTTGGGTTGGATGGATGTGTTGATGTTTACAGAGTAATTACCAAAATGCAATGATAGAGTTATTATTATAATAATAATAGACATTTGCTATACCTATTTAACGTGAACACCCCTTTTATTTTCAATAGAAACAGTATATTTGAAAATCCAAAAAAATCCTTGTTCAATGATTTTTGACAAGGATTCAAAAAATTATGTTCGGGCACTTCTTGCGGGCTTGGGACCGGCTAATGCGGGCTTAAAAATGAATCTTGGAAGACAGCGGTGGTCAATTTGAACGACTGCCGTGAAAAATTTATCTAGTACTTAATTTTTTATGTATTTCTTCATTTTTTATCTCTTTTATTCCTCCAAAGTTTTTGATGGCAGAGAAGGTTTTTTTGTTTTATTAAGAAGAAAAATTATCGAGGAGTAGGATTTATCTTTAAATTAGCCGGTCCTAAGCCTGGGTTGCGAAACAGCGAGGGAAAATAAATCACATGGCCTTAAAAAGATACTTAGATACCTACCCACCTGCCTAAAAACACATCTAACAAAGGCTAAAATTATCAAGAGCCAGGATAAGTTGATTTTTCTTAAAAACGACCACGTTTCAGGCTGTAATCCCGATTTTGTCAAGTCTAATTTAAAAAAAATGATACCACCACGTGATTCAGTGTCGAAAAATAATGAAATTTCATGTGCCACACTTGGGGTTTTCCTTCTTATCGAAATTACGAACAAACGCTGTTAGTCCAACTTTAGGCGCTTCTGGACGATCCCAGGAGATGGGCGACCTGACTCATCTCAATGATCGGATCAGGATCGATCGAACATCAAAATGATCAGCTCTTTTACATTACTCATCGCTCATCCCCCCCCCCCCACCCATTGACAAGTAAGGCGTCATTTTCCGGTTAAATAAAGGATGCCAAGCAACAATTAAACCTTGTACTTACAATTATTGTATTTACAAGTATCTACAATAGATGAGAACTATGGTTTACATGCATGGCCGGTGGGGGGGGGGGGGGGGGCATAGAACAGAAAAGAACCGAAGAAAAAAAAGAGGCGCGAAATTTCGAATACTGAGGAAAATAACGCAGTTTTCTCGCAAAATAGCCAAATCTGGCAACACTGAGAGATCGATGGCTAATTTGATTGAGGAATAGCTCTCGATCTCTCGAACGAGATCCCTCGCCAAGTGGCTACCTCTGATCTGAAGTCTGGACGATCCAAGTGATCCCGCTCACCGCTCAGATCGTTGACCACTTGGAGCCGATCCGATCCCTCCCCCCACCAACCAACACTCCGAGGGGAGAGCCAGAGCCGACGGTGATCGAACGGTCCCAATAATTGGGGACAATCATTGTCCGTACGATCCCAGTGATCCCGCTCACCGTTCAATTAGATCAGTTCGTTGATCACTTGGAGCGGTGTTAGGAGCCGATGCGATCCCTCCCCTCACCTTCCAACACTCCGAGGGGCGAGCCAGAGCCGGCGGTGATCGAACGATTCTAATTGTCCGAACGATCCCAGCGATCCCGCTCACCGTTCAATTAGATCAGTTCGTTGATCACTAGGAGCTGATCCGATCCCTCCCCCCCCCCCCCACCAACCAACACTCCGAGGGGCGAGCCAGAGCCGAAGGTGATCGAACGACCCTAATAATTGGGGACAATTATTGTCCGAACGATCCCAGCGATCCCGCTCACCGTTCAATTACATCAGATCGTTGATCACTTGGAGCGGTGTTAGGAGCTGATCCGATCCCCCCCCCTCCCCTCACCTTCCAACACTCCAAGGGGCGAGCCAGAGCCGACGGTGATCGAACGATCCTAATCCCACGCTCACTCACTTTCAAGAGCTAGTTCTTTTTACTAACTCATGAGCGGATCGCCCATCTCTACTCCCAGGTGTCGAACTGAAAAGTTCATTAAATTTGACGTAGAATCCAAATAAAAAAAGAGGTTCTCATTTGCAATAAGGAAGTTAGTGTAGATAGCGCGCACTGTGCACATGCGCAGAAGTGAGCTAACATAATTTTTAGAATCCATGTCAAAAATCATTAAACACGGATTTTTTGGTTCATCAAATATACTGTTTCTATTGAAAATAAAAAGGGTGTTTGCGTTAAATGGGCCACCCTGTATACGGAATAATCGTTACAAAAGGAGTTTCTCACCAGTAGTTCTAGTTTATTTCGAATCGAATCGAGATGGTCTGTTAGGATGAAATGGTCTTTCGAAACGTCCTCGATTCACTTAGAAAAAAAAAAAAAAACTCGATAAAAGTTTATTTAGAATCAAATTGAGATAGTCATTTAGGATGAAATGGTCCTTCGAGAAGACCTCGATTCACTTCAAAAACTCCGAAAAAATACTACGAGACATTTAAGGCCGGCAGGCCGATATTGTTCATATATGTACCTTAAGACAGTTAAATTTAAACCAATGTATGTACCTTTATGCCAATAAAATCTTATCAATCAATCAATTCTGGTCTCTAGGTTGAGTACTCGACTCATATTCAAAAGAAACAGGACCGAGTCCAGACACCAACGGGAAAAATTTGTTCCCTTGATTCACACTTTCCCTCAGATCACGTCAGAACACAAGCGACCGGCGGCCCACTACGTAAGAGACTATGACGTACGAGCGTATGACGTCAGAGGGCTGGCCGGCGAAATAATCGAAATACCTAGTCATTTAGGATGAAATGGTCCTTCGAGAAGACCTCGATTCACTTCAAAAACTCCGAGAAAACTCGATAAAAGTTTATTTCGAATCGAATCGAGATAGTCATTTAGGATGAAATGGTCCTTCGAAAAGTCCTTGATTCATTCCAAAAACCCCAAAAAACTCAATAGAAGTTTATTTCGAATCGAATCGAAATAGTCATTTAGGATGAAATGGTCCTTCGAGGAGACCTGGATCCACTTCAAACACCCCGAGAAAACTCGATAAAAGCTTATTTCGAATTCAATCGAAATAGTCATTTAGGATGAAATGGCCTTCCGAGAAGAAACCCCGAAAAAAACCGATAAAAGTTAATTACGAATCAAATCGAGATAGTCATTTAGGATGATGATATACTATTATTTAGGATGATCCTTCGAAAAGACCTCGATTCACCTCGAAAAAAAAATCCTAATGTTTTTACGAGAACCTACTTGGATTTTTTCCAATTGTTGTCCACGTACAAATCAAGCCTACCTACTACTGTGTAGAAAGAATTATATCATAATGAAATAAATGATACTCGGTTTTGGTTTAATGTTTGATAGGTTTATGTTTCTTGTTGTTCGTTTCGATTTTGTTTAATGATTTTATTATAGTAAATATAATGTTATGATCTTGATGACTAGTGGAAGTATATATCGCCAACATTAAGTAATTTCTCTAGTCCTTCCACGTTTTCAATAGACAGTACCTACAATCAATTCCCCCCTCCAATTTAACAGTAATACCTTTTTCCATTACCTATTACCTACCTTCTTCTTAGAAACAATGTTTGTATTACCTACCTACATAATATGTAGGTAACATTTTTATTGTAGCATATTATGCCAACAATTTTTGTAACATTTTTATCACCAACCTACCTACTTAGACCACTAGAATAAAACGTCTAATCTTACCCTACTTTCATATAGGTATAATGTCAGCAACTGTTTATTATAAACAGTTGCTGACATTATACCTATATGAAAGTAGGGTAAGATTAGACGTTTTATTCTAGTGGTCTAAGTAGGTAGGTAGGTGATAAAAATGTTACAAAAATTGTTGGCATAATATGCTCCCTATGCTATAATAGAGGTGTAATGTTTATATAGGTATAATGTCAGCAACTGTTGTCTGTCGTGGTTCAACGAAGACACCGAAATTGTAACCTTATATTTGTAACCTTACATCCCTTAACCTTCTGTTATTACCGTGTGCTATCCCCTGTTCGAAACCCCGATGTGACACTTACATCATCTTATAATGTAAGTACCTACCTAGCACAACAAATGTCATTAGTATTAACATACATGATAAGAATTCCATCTCTGCTGTTCTCCACATTGCTGTTCATAATAATATTATTTCTACTTCCTCTTGTAGATATCCGCATGAATAGGGCCCAGTTCCTGGGCAGAAACGTCGTGGAATAAAAACCTTCAAACAAACGACTAGTATTTGGTCATTCAACGCATCCATATTAAATATAATTGTATAAAATAAAATTGTGTAAAATAAAATGATGTGAAGGGGGCAGTTTGAGACCTTTTGGCCTCTGCGGTCCTGGTTTCCTTTGGAAAATCGAAACTACAAGGGAGGAATGAATAATGACACAGAGAGGGAGGGGGTTTAGCCGTAGACGTGTCTGCGGTGAAGGGAGCACCCGCGGCCGTTCGTTGCTCGCCTTGTCTGTCCGGTTGTTTGCGGCTCGCCAGCCTTTTCATTAGTCACCGGACGACCATTAGCGGGTAACTACCCGAGAAGGCCCCTCGAAAACCCTACATTTTCACCATTGCCACTTCATTTATTTGATATGAAGTGTCAGGGAGTAGACGGCGGTGGTGTCTTTGATGGATCCAACTTCCGAATGAACTTTTGGCATTTGAATCCGTTGATTTCTGGATTGACGGAGATACATCCTTTCTAAGCTGCTCAATGTAACAGTTATATTCATCTGAAATTATATTACGTAACAGTTATATTCATCAGCCGAAAATACCGTGGCGTTCGGACGATTTTGAGCCAATGAGCACTAGAATTTCTTTTTATAACCCCCCTACGCACAAGGAAAAGTCTGAAAATTCTCGACATAATGGTTTATCATCCTCTTTGTACAGATCACCCTTCTGTCTGGATCACTAAATGATACATTAATTATTATCAAGTAGTTGTTAATATGTTAGCAGTTAATTATTGCTAATCATTAATAATTTTTATTAATGATTATTACTAATTATGAATAATTATGGATGATTATCATTCATTAACTCGAAATCTGAAAACAATGTGCTGCTCGAATCAGCTGGGTCAGCATGAACATAGACCCAACAGGCTGACTACTTTTGATCTGCTCCAACTTTGAGCCTTCATTGTGAACAAACGACTAGTCCTAAAAAGCTGCGGATGATCTTCAAAAATCTATTCAATTATGAACTAAAATACCGTTTAATTTGAATTATTTGAGATATGAAGTTTCTAAAATTTCAAACTTTGTTTTGAACCCCTTCCATGAAAAGTTTCAAGGATCATTGTGTGGGGTTGTTCCGAACCCGTAAACCGAATTTCGTTATTTTAGCACAACGCTAAATGAAGAAAGTCGGCGGAGTTTTCCAAATTCGATTTTTGGAAGCTTGAAACGTAAACCCTCAAATACCCCCTTTTTTTCTTAGGCGATTCCAATGGTTTATTAGGTATTTAAGATAATAAACCGAAATGAGAACGTTCCGAGAAAAGTGTTTTAAAAATATCCGATAATAATTTAAAAATATCCGATTCAAATTTAAACGATAAGAAGTTTTCGCGCCTCTTTCTGCTCACTTACTTTTCTTACAATTACTTACTCAGAAAAACTCATGATAAGCGGACATGGATATTATTAAAATATTCATGGTGCAGTTACCAACTAATCATCGCCCGTTCTTGTTGTTGTTGTTGGTCGTACTTCGATTATCAACGTCTTCAAAATTAGAAAAGGCAGATATTCTCCATTCGGCGCTACTTGCATGCATATACTATCAAGAAAAAATGAGTTATAGTCAAGGAAAAGCGGTAGTACGTCAGCCGATAGCACGGCTACCTGACGTCATACGGTTGGCGATCTCATAGTATATTATACTCGAATCTAACGGTGAAACTATTATTATGATTTAAGAAACATGGGGCCAGTGATTATGGCAACCAGATGGTGTCCTTGGTGGATGTCAGTTACTTGTAATTAATTTAATTTCACAAACTGCACAATAATAATTGTGACGTCAAAATCGTCAGTACAAAGGTAATGAAATCCTGTCAACTTACACACAATGATATCGAGCGTAATGTTGAGGCTCGTGAGGGGGAGCGGTGCGACTAACGATATCAGTGACATTAAATTAACCGATAGGTACAGCTAAACCGTGTGAAATTATAATACCGATTAATTAATTTTCCGTTGAGATCAAATAATACCATCTCATTCACTGTTCAAACCATACGGTAAAGGGAATGGTCACTGCCGAGGGGATCTAACCAACATACGGTGAGATCCAGGATTTGACATCGGTGTATCAAGACTGATCAAGTCTATTTGATCACTCTTGTAACCAAAGGAAATTATTTCAGACAAAAACCCTTTTGGTAGCCGAGAGTTTGTTTCATTTCTCTCAGATACTGGAAATAATTAAATAAATAATTACTAGAGGCCTCACTACCGAAAGGGTAATGCACTTACCGAATCAGGAGTAAAGATAATGTGCGATCAAGATCCCCATCTCCAATTATTCATTAGGTACCAAAACTCTATGATACCGTCTATGCCAATTGTTTTTCAATAGAACACTGAGAGATAAGATCACACTCAACGAGCAAGATTTTCGTTTAAAAATTACAGATCGAAAAATTGTAGATGAGCGCATAAGACGATCTCTGATTTCATAAAAGAAATTCATGATAAGTGAACTAGGAATTAAACAACTTCGATGCAGGTCAAGAAATTCTATTTCGCTACAAATGGGTTGCAGGGAGGGTAGCCAAAAAAGCTGGTACTTTGCGATCGTTTTGGATTAAGGATGAGCTTGACAGGCAGTATAGAAGGAATAGAATAGATATCGTCGTAGGAAAATCTAACGATGAGGTTTCTGGAGTTGCAAATCGGAGGAACGATCAAAGCTATGACAGAAATTAAGACAACCGGTGAGGTATGGAATAAACGGGGAGACCAGGTTATATATAATCAATAGTCAGAGGGAACCATTTATTTATAAACATTTTATACAGAACAATAATTTTTTAGGTTGTAAGTAATAATTTGTAGTAATAATAAGAAGTTATGTACCTACTTTTACTGAATTTGTTATCCAATTTTCTTCACTTTCAACATGACATCACTGTGAGAATTTCATCTCAATCTACAATGGGAATTTAATTTAATGTTAATCGCGAAACTCTCCAAGAATGTTGTTTTATCATTGTTTTTGTTCACGTTATTATGACCTATCTAGAAACGGCGAGGCGACGCCATCACTGTCTCTGCCTTCTCAATTGTCCAGTGATGCGAGTATCGAGCAGGCGATGTATTGAATCGTGTGATCGTGCTTTCCTAACCAATAAAGTTAGTCAATCTTGAACCTCGTTGTGTCAATTAACAATTTTCCCCATAATAATCAAACATACAGTGATCTATAGCCTGATGCGAAGGGATATTTTATTCCAGGATCTTAACACTGAGTTAAATACATGGCTATTCATGACCTTAGAATACATGACTTCATTAGAAAGATTCATCCCATTTCAAAGAGGTGGGCTGGGAATGATGAAATGGAACATCTGAGGTAGGTAGTCACCTAATTGCTGACGCATAATTGCTGAAATGCTTATTGCTACAGTCTCATTGAGGACGCTTTGTGAAGTGTCATAACAGATGTAGTGGGCGACTAAATTTACCTGGTACACTAATTTAGTTGAGCGATTGAGATTCTTGAAACGTACATTTACCAGTGTAGGTACACCACCCACCATGAAGTCCGCTCACTCTCGTATTTGCTATCAGTTTGATACCCCTGATACGGTTTCAGATCAAAAGCACAGGGCGTCCCATGGGATACCCACCCAGGAAGTCATCTACCCTATACGAACCCTTTCTCATGTTTACGGTTACAACCCTCACATCCCGCTCTATCGCTTACTGACCCAAAGCCGGTGTTTACTGCTCCAATCACCCATTCCCCTCTGATGACAGTGCCGGTTCCCCGTTTCTGATTTGATTTCCAACTCCTCTCGCGACAATAAATCCGCTGGCTCGTTTGTGTTTCAACTAACGTCCCGAAAGGGGGTGGTCCTGGTGGTGATATATTGGTTTCATAAACCAGTCCCGACATCAGAAGGCAATCAGTGATGAGTTGTGAATCAAGTTTTTTGGGGAAGGCGTTGTCATGACCTGTCATCAGTCTCCGTTTGCTTTTCGCTGTTTAAACGCTTAACCCGGTCAGCGTTCTTCTCATTCGTTACCCCCATCACTGCTAAGTACTCGTGACGTTGGACAAATATTAACTGGGTACGATCACAATCTCAATGGAAATTGTACACAATCATAAACTGTGTTGAGCTGAATAGTTGAATAGCTACTTAGCGCGACTTTGGATGATAACGAACCTCTCCCAAAGTTGGGCAAAACTTCATTCAAAATAAGATTGAGTTTTTTAGTCGTAAGATTTTTTTCTGTGATTAAGAATAGGATTAAATTCTTAATCACAGAGTATGATCAAGATTAAAATCATAATCACAGAGTATTTATGATTAAGAATTACTTCTTAATCACAGAGTAGGTATGATTAAGATTAAAACAATCACAGGAATCACAGTAGACATACTTCACGAAAAAGGATAAAAAGTTGAAATATGATTGTTTTTAAAAATCTCAAAGTTATTTTTATCGGAATGTTAGAAAAGTTTTACTACGAATTTTTATGTTGAGGCCAAGAGAATGATGTGGTGTGACACATACTACTACATAATAGGTAGGTATATTATATTATATAATACTAAACAGTAATAGTATATTATACTTAACAATACAATTGGTGGGACTCGCGATTTTTGAAAAAATTAATGAACTACTCTTCAACATTTTGAAGCAAATGGTGTATTTTCCTCGAAAAATTTGTTTATAAAACACGTCTTCTGATACTATCTAATGGCATCGTCTGACAAAACGATAAGCGTTCGGAAATTTATTCGTCGTAATGCTGAATAGATAAAACTGGGAAGAAAATGCTGCGGGGTTTGGAAAGTTGCGGTGATAACAAATAGTGGTAAATATCCCGTACTCTTCTCGAAGGCCTCAAGGAGGCGTTGCGGATAAGAGGAGACGGAGTCACGGCAAGGAGAAAAACTTGTTTAATAGAGTCTGACAAGGCGGTTTGTGAAGTTGGCGACGAGGGGACGAAGGGAAGAAGTGAGAGTAGGAAGGGATCCTGGTAAAACGAGAGTTGGTAGGGGGTCGGCTCAGGACGAAAGCGAAGTTGCAGAAGAGGTCGGGACGGGTGAGAAAGACGACGATGGGAAAGCGAAGTGAGGAGGTTTCTGAACAATAACTGCAATCTAATTCTGTTGTCAGACAACCCCCACCCCTTTTCATCTTCAGAAGCAGTTTTTAGTTTTCTGAGCAAGGATCTCATCTTCTTATCCCTCGCCGCTCTTAGCGCTTCGAGTGGAATATTCAACTCAAGCCGAAATCTTAGCTCAGCTACAAATCCTAAAGAAGATTTTACTCTTCCACACCTCACTCCGACATAAAGGGAATGATTAACTGACAGAATTAAAAACTTTACCTTCGTCAGAAATATCTACATTTCGGGAGCTACTAAAGGGTTGGAGCAAGGAGTCAAGGCAGTAGATCCCACTCCCCTCACGAGCTGTTGAAACTAACCAAACAATTGAACCAAAACGCATTTGAACTGGTGTGTTTGAAGTAGTAGTTTTGCAATGAGGAATTTGATATAAGTTATTCGCAGGTGCTCGACTAAACTCTAAGGGCGGTTTCACCAACGTTTTCAAACGGCATTTAAACGAGTTTAAACATAAAACGCTCGCAAAGCGTCGCTGTCGGGGTTCACGAAACTCCCCCGAAACGCGTTTAGAAACTAATCGCCGATTTTTTGGTTTAAGGACTCCTAATCGAGATTAATCAGTTCATTTACCTATCGACCAACTTGTTGTTGACGATTCTTTTCGGCCTTTTCGTTCGTGTGTAAAATAGTATAATGAGTACGAGAGGTTTGGTGCGGGCTTTCACCTTGGCGTTTGATGATGATGAGGAACAACACTTTACAATTCGCCGCTTACGATGAATCAAGGAGAGTACGGACGATTTTGACGTTCTCGATGACACTTTCGATGACTTTGCGACTAGGTATCGTTTGTCAAAGTCGTCCGTCATGTCAGTCCTGTAGCTTATTGAAGGGAAACTCAAGTACAACAGTGACAGGTAAATTCAGATGGTTTTTCCAACTTTTCAGTTGAGATGGTAGCTACTACCTAGCCTTGCTATAATCATTTATGGGAGGAACACAGTGTAAGTTGAGCCAGGTACCCTATTCGTTCTCCCTCTGTGTTCCTCCCATAAATGATTATAGCAAGGCTAGGTATTGTCATGTATTTCTACTTTTCTCTCCCAGGAACTACAGCGTATCGCCAATCAAACCAAAAGTTCTCGCTCGCTCGGCTAAGGCCGGGTTCCGTTTTTTTCCATCATCAGCCATCGTATTTCAACAACGACGTATCTACAGTAGTAATATAAATCTACGTATCTACACGATAACAATAATATACAATACTAGATACCAAACACGAACTTAAGGAAGTGAGCTGCAATCGAATCACTAAACGCTGGGGACCCCTGCCTTCTTGATACCCGGTTAAGGCAGAGTTTAGATTGCGATTCGGACGTAAACTCGTTGGAAACGAGTTTAGTATCGTAAAACCCATTCGTCGTTGATCTAGATTAAAGTATTTTGGTTAAACCTGCCCTAAATGTCCAAGTACATAGGTTCTTCGCATAATTAGAAAGTAATGACGTTTATATTATTTTATTTTTTTATATTGCTGAGGTCAGAGGGAGAGGGTTGAATGTTGAGCCTTCGATTCAATACCGGCTTCAAGGTTTAATAATGTTGTCAGGAGAAAATTTGAAATCATTATCCACAATCAGACCAAGACCGTCAAAAGTGATGGGGCTGAGCAACGCTCGACAGAAAAAAAACGCGGAAGAGCAAAAGAAAAAAGAAAAAAAAATAGTCACCGCCAGCGGAGTCACATTAGCACTTGTGAGCCAGTCCATGAGCCACGACGATTCTCCAGTTCATTTGTCACCAGCAGGATCCGCCTCGCCCTCCTACCGGGTCACCAGTTTACTCGACTATCTCACTAGAGGTGATTTTTTCACCCCTTCAACCCCCGACGAAACCGCCTTGTGCCGTTAGGCCCTTCCTCCCTACGGGCTCACTGAGTAACAAATAGACAATGCCGCATTGTTGCGACGACCGGGAAGCAACAAAGCTGACCATAAAACCCTGAAAGTGATTTATCATCCGAACTGTTTCATTACTCGATGATGGAGTTCTCGGGAATCCGTCAAAAAGAGCGAAGGATATGGATGTTGAAACCGCGGAAAGAATGTTTTTAGTGAAAGTCTCGACGCGCCTGTTAGGACAGGATTGAATAAAATATCCCCCCCCCCCCCCATTCACAGTTCGTTTAGGCTACCTACAGACGAGCGACTGTGGACGTTGCGGCAACGCGCTTCTCATCTGCAGACGGACGGCATTTCGTCAACATCGTTCACTCAGTACTGATCTAGCCATGGAAGAGTCAAGATATAGGAAGACGAAAGCAGCTGTGCACACCATCAGTTGTATGCCGCGCTAAACCATGAACCGGATGGGGGTCGAGCCTATCAGCAAGAACTGAAAGATCTCGCCATGATAAGACCTGTGTTCAGAGCTAGGGCTGAGGTGATCAGCGTGAATTATAAGTGGTGGAGGGAAGGGATAGTGAACATGTGCTCATTGTGTAATAGGCGGGAGGAAGAGACGGCCGTTCACTTCATAGCAGTGTGCCCAGTCTTGAGGGAGTTTAGGGTAAATTTTCTGAAGAGGGCTACTCTCAGCTATAACGAGCTGGTGCAAATACTAGATGGGAGGGATGAGCGGGTGAGATACAAAGGTATGGCGAAGTACTCGTATATAAGGCTGGCTACCAGGTATCGTGAAGTTCTCGTCCAAGAATTTAATTATGAGGGCCCAGAATAGAGAATCTGCGAAGCGTATAATATATTATCGAAGTAGCGAGCAACCCCTGTGACGATCATACTCGTAGATCGACAGTATTAGCGTTAGGCCAGCCAATATATCTGTAATCTAAATTTAAATGTAATTGAAAATAGTAAAATGTATTGTAAAAATTGAAAATGTAAAACATTGTAAATGTAAAACATATACCAACAACTGAATTGGTGGAAAATTATTTTGGCCAATATACGCTTTTACTTCTTATTCTTCGAAAGCAGCTGTGGCTTATTAACTCATTTCGTGAAGAGAGAGAAAAACTATATTGGGTCCACCCACTAGTGAGCTCAAAGTTGTTGACCGGTGCATTACTCACTTTTCATAGATCTCCGAGAAGACAAGGTAAAGTTTTTGAATTATTTTTGGATGTCACTAAGAATTTTCGGTGATCAAGGATTGGGGATGAGTACGCGGCCAGGACACCAACATGAGACTCGCAATTGGACCAGTGGTATAAATCAGTTGTCCTAAATTTTGCTATACTTTCCACGTTCGGTGGTGGTAAGCCCGTCTGCAGGCTAGAATGGAAACTATTTGCACGCTCTGTTGACGCGGCGTTGAAGCAGTCGCCACTTAAGGAAAAACCAACACCAGGACAACGCTCTACCAACGCCCGGCCTGCTACCGTCCGTCAGCAGGGTTATTCCATACCGCTTCACGATTACGCGCAGGCTACGCGCCGCTCGTCTGCAGGTTGCCTTACGGCTAAATTCCTATAAGCGTGGAACATGTTTCAGCCACATCTCCTTTTTCTTTTCAACATAAAAATAAGCTTTAGGGGCCGCTCAGCTGATCTGGGGCCTGGGCAGCATCTAGTTCAAGTCCAAAGGAGGCTACATACCGAATTACAGCTTCACAGTGGGAATAGCATAGGCATTAGGTTTTGTAGCCAATCAGCCGATCGCGGTCTTATAAGACTTATAAATACAGCATAAAGAGGTCCTGAGAACGCTACATGCCGAATTTCAAGTCTTTACAAAGTAATTACATACCAAATTTATGTAGCCCAAAAGTACTTACCTACACATTGGAGTGCAGAGAAGATTTCTGTGCTATGTGGTCTCCAAGCTCAAGATACGCTCCTACTGCACAGGTGTCACCTTCAATCTCTAGAAAAGCTCCGAATGATAGCAGATACGTATTTCCTGCACAAGCTGCTAAACAACCTAAACATCCTCGCCGAGACTGTGTAGCAAGATGAACTTCAGGGTCCCTCAAGATTCTACCCGTCTGTTTCACCCACTAGTCGTCCATTTTTCCTCAAAAAACTATCTGTTAAATCGCCCCCTGTGCCGGTTCTGTGAACCTTCTGATCAGCATCTTTTCAGGACCTGGATTTGTTCTCCTGTTCTGGTAAATTTAAAGCTTGTGTCCTTACTTATTCACTCACTGAAGTCTGCTTCTTCTTTTCATACGCTCTTTTGCCACACCCTCTTATTTGCCAACTCGCTGTATCTTGATATCGTAAATCCGACTTGTATCTTTTATATAAACTTGTCTCAAATAAATGAATAAATTACAGCTTCATAGTTTGTACGCGAAAATTCAAAAATGTTATGAGCTCTGCTACTCGTACAGTAATAAAGTTAGGGTGAATAGGTAAATATTCGTTAAATCCAGAGCTTTCCAACGAGTGGCGATTGATCAAAAATGGCGAAGATATATTTCCATAACAAAGGTTTGGTTGTACGCGGAAACCATAATAAATTCGGAAGTACTTTAGCCTAACGGACGGATGGACGTTATTTCTTGAAGTTGCCAAGGCCCCGGATCATCTTAGTGTCTCCTAAAGCTAATTTTCGTGTTATTCACAGTGTGAAGGTGTAATTTGGTATGTAGACTCCTTAGGACTTTAGCTTGAGGCTGACCAGGCACCAGATCAGCTGAGTGGCTTCTAAAGCTAATTTCTATGCCAACCTCACTATGAAGGTTTAATTTGGTGTGTAGCCTCCTTAGGACTTCAACTTGACGCTGCCCAGGCCCCGGATCAGCTGAATGGCTCGAACATGTTTCATGCTTATACATATTTAGCTGCAAGGCTCAAAACGAAAGGGAAAGGGGGTACAGGGGTAGGGGCCGATTTTTTATTTTATTATATTTTATTTTATCTTGGTCTTGGTCGCCCTATTTCTTCAAAGAACTCCCATGCGACAACGAAGGCGTGTTGTCATTTATTGAATATTATTTATTTTTGCTTACGCAGATGCATCCCACAGTCAGTTCATTGAAAGAACACCATAATGATCGTAAAATATATAGAAATGATAAAAACATGACAGATATAGAACAAAATGTGCTCCACAGACTTGGTCGAGTTCAGAAAGTTAGGGATAGAGAGAATATTATTAGAATGAAAAACTAGATGAAAACAAGATAGACAACGTGAAAAACTCATGAATACGCACGGGTCGATAGAAAAATGTTTCATTTCATTCCTCTATCCATTGTATCAAAAACTGTTGTAGCGGAAATTAAATAGGTATCTTTCGAGCAAGAAGGGTAAACTCTCAACACCCTCTTCTCTTCCCACATCACAATAGACGTGCTCAACCAACAGAGCTCCCAACTCGCTCGCTGGTTATCAAGGAAAACCTAACGGTGTATATTCATCTTCTTCTTTTCCAGTAACCTCGCGGCTACAATTGAAAAAAGTGTAACATACTTCTGGAAAATGTAGTTTCCAATCACACTCTGCGTAGGTGGGAGCTTATTCACGCTTCGGTCGCTCATTGGGGGACGGGTTCCAAAAATACGTTATACTTCTTCAACACGTTATAGAGGTAACTGAAGGTAACTGAAGCCATCAGACCTTTTATAAGTAAATCAACGAATCAACCGTTTCCCAGGATGAAGATTGGATGTTCTAGTTTCATCTTCAATGTAAAGATGGAATTATGCTGTTGTTTCCCAACGATTTCGAAGTTTTGACGGCTCATATCATGATATTAAATACATTACGTATTTTCAAAAATATTGCATTTTGGTGAAGGGTTCGTTTAACCATCTCGTTCCGATTTGAGTCCCGATTTTTTTTTTCCCCCTAGCTTACACCGTCCCAATTTCTCCCGTCCCGATTTCTAGTTTACACCGTCCCAATTTACCTGGAACAGATATGGCAGCCATTGAAGCTGCATTGAATACTACATTGAATAATTCAATATCAAGTACCTACCAACCAATATTTTAAACTACCTCAAGACAAGAACATCATAAGATGGTTAACATGAGTTGGGAAGGTCCGGTGCGTCTATGTGTCACCAATCAGCGATGGCGAAACTCATGTCTCAGCAAATATACGATATGTTCAACTGTGAATATTGGTTAACATGAATTTGCTCTCCGTAGACAATTTCGAAAATTATAAAAGGATTTATCAACATTCAACTTGGTTGGCACTTGTTTTTTTCTTCTCCTGGAAAGCCGGTATTTACAAAGCTTTCTATATTATGTTTGAATCAACTCTTCCCCAATAAGAAATATGACATGGTTGTACCATTTCATTCACGCTCAAGTTGATGATGGTTTTGGAGAATGGGAAAGGTACCATTTCATTCAAACTTAAAGCTTACGAGCTGTGGAGGTTTGAACATTTCTGAACGTACGAGCCTTCAGCCGGTAAATCATGGCATATGTGTTTTGGGATCGGAAGGGTGTCTTTTTGTTCGAATTTATAACAAAAGGGACGACTATTGATGCCGACCTCAATACTCTTAAAAACTCAAAAGAGCGATTCAAAACCGTAGAAGGGGTATGCTAACTAAGGGGGTCTGCCTCTTCCAGGACAACGCCAGGCCCCACACTGCGCGAGTCACCCATGAACTTTTGACTTTGTTTAGATGGGACTGTCATCTGTTCACTAAATTGATGGGGTTTTTGGGTGGACACCAATTTGCAGACGATCAAGAGGTCCAGGAAGCTGTCAGAAGTGGTTAAAAGAGGCGGTTTGAGGCGGAAATGTCTCGAACTCAACGGACCACGTTGAAAACTTACTTACTGGATGACCCTCGTATTTTGCACCTCTTCCTATTGAGGTGGGGCCAGAAACATATCGGCCCTACTATTGCAAACTGTCGATTGTGAAAAAATGTTGTTTTTCAGTTTCGATGCCTTGATATTGCATTAGATACGATAGGTCCTGTGGCAAATGTTGAAACTTTAGTCCCATTAGAAGAACGGGCAATACGTTAAGTACGCAATTCAATTAAGTATCGAATTTGAACTTTTTTTAATATGTTGCTAAGTACCTCCGTTAAAGTATTGAGTATCGAATTTTCACATTCGATAGTTTGCAACTGTAAGAACGATATGAAGGACCATCCTCTGCCTAAACGGAGCCCGCATGTTGAATAGTTTACAGTTTATTTGAAATGAAGACACCCCTCCTATGCCTCCCAGGATTGGTCAACAGCCTCCCGAAACGCGGCAAACGCGAAACACGCATAATACGACACAGCAGCCGAAGATTTAAGAGGGTCCTTCACTCCGTTGGTCGTTTCTTGCGAAGGAGCTCTCCACAAGGAGTACTCAGTCTTCCTGAAGAGACTATCTGAGGTCCAAGCCATCAAGTGGTCAAAGGATATCACCTTTGAATCTACCCTGAAACGATCCTATTAAAGACTCCACTACTTCATAAAAATTTAAAATAATAAAAACGTAAATTGATGAGTTTACAAACAATCATAATTTTATTAGGAAACTGCGTGTCTCAATTTTCCAACCAAGACCAAGAACATAGTAGGTATGTTTTAACTTGATTTAGTGGCGGCGATATCGAAGAAAAGTGTAAGGGGAGACATGCGTGATGTAAGGGGGGAACCCGAAATTGTTCAAGTTGTCGAGTGGAAAAACGATAAGAGTGTACTCGTGTGCGTTCACCACAGTGTTTGAGTGTGAGGAGTTTCGAACGGTTAAGGAGAGGCCTGTTCGCTTTTCCATAGGTTTCGCCTCCGTTCATTCTATCTATAACGTACGCCGTTCGCCTCTTCAACGTGTCTTTAGGGGATATAACAACGCTGTTTCCCCGCCTTTCCTTTCACAACGTCTACCGCTGGAAAAAGGATTATGGGTAAAGTTGAACGCGTTGTGAGAGGACATTGAGAGGCCTGGTGGTGAGGAGGCGGTGACCTGTCACGCGCCCTTTTTTGCATCCTGTGCTTATTTCGTAAAGTAGTTCCCCTAAAAGAACCATCATGCTTGATATTATCCACGTACTATAACATTCTAAGGACCCCCCCCCCTCCCCGTTATTTTTAAGGGATTATTATAATATTTAGACGAGAGGAATCTGAAAAACTGAAGAGCTGGACATTTTCATTTAATGGGAGCAACACCAGGCCATGAAAAACTCTGCAAATTCTTGACACAACGGCTAATCATCTTCTTTGTACAGATCACCCTTCTGCCTAGATCACTAAGTCACTCGTCAGAAATTTTCATTTTGGGAATTTACGGGTAATTTTCCTCCCCTAAAACTCCCCAAAACCCCCCTCAGAGTGTCCCGATTCTTCCCATCTACGAACTGATTCTTTCGACTGCCAAGACAAATTTTTTGTTCAAATTTGAACTTTTTATCTCAATTCTATCGAGAATTATCGTCCGGAGTGACACAATAAATATTCCTTAAATATGGCTTGTAAATAAAATCACAGTATTAAAAGTTAACTATTGAATTTCCGCGCGATTGGGCGGGATAAGTGCTAATGTCACTTTTGCACACAGGTGTTGGGATTTTTACATTCCTAAAAAATCTAGTATAATATAAAATCTAGTATAATGTTCAATTGTGTCAGAGAGACCATCCCAACAATGCTGCCAGAGGAGGATAAAATTTGCTGTTCCCACCAATCGGCGCATAATGATTTAATGAGGATTTAATCCTTCTCTGGCAGCATTGTTGGGATGGTCTCTCTGACACAATTGAACATTACGTAGAGCAATCCGAAAATAATGTAAGGCGGAGATGTGCTTCTGAAAGTTATGCGCACCCATTGCAAAAAATGCAAAGTTGATCTCTGCCATACAATGTTTTGCAATTCCCATAAATTCAAATTCTCAGTATAATCCATGTTTTGAATTTTTAATATAGTATTGATATTTCGTTTTAGTTGTGTGTTATAAATAAAACAATGTTGCACTAAAGTAATTTAAAATTATTCCCAAACCCTCTCCAAATCAAGACACTGTTAAGGACGAGCGTGACCGCACGGTCACGTCAGATTTTAGGTACTTGGACCCATATTTGAGAATGGCGACTGTGTTTGCAGTGATTCCTAATAGCTGAAGAGCAAACGCAATTCAGGTTGAACTTTTGAAATTTTGAATTCTAGTCTCTGAAGGGTTAAGGATTACACCGAGGTAACTGTGGGATGTTGATGAAGGTATCTGCATGTTATTGTAGGGCACAGGAAGATCTGTTTAGTTTTCATGGATGTGAACCAGACTAATTTAGATTTACTGGGGTTGATTTTCAGTCGCCATTTAGGTATTGCACCATTGATTTAGTTTGTCTATGGTTGCTTGTAAACGACTAGCGTCAAACGACGAGTTCTAGCAGTATAGACTAAGTCGTCGGCGAATAGTTCCGAGTCTGGAGCACCCGGAACAGACATATCATGGCAATTAAGTGCATACAGATATGGACCCCAGACGCTGCCTTGTGGAACACAAGGAGCTTGTAGAATTCTTCTTGAACTTGAGCCCATATTGTGAACGAACGACTGGTCTTAGAAAATTCTAAAAATTGAACTCTCTCTAAATTTGAACCTCTTCTCATTGACCTAGGGTTATGAAAAGTTTCGAAGATCATTGAGGGGTTGGTCAGAACCCGTAAACCAAATTTCGTAAATATAGCACAACGCTAACTGGGCAAAGTGCGAATCGACAGATTTTAATTCCATTTTCGGAATCAATCTCAAATCGTAAACCAACAAATTTTGAGGGGGTTAACAAATTTCTTTCTCTGGTCGATTCCAGTGGTTCATTATCGAAGATAATAAACCAAAATTGTCCAATCAAATCTAGAGGTCTGCTTTGTTCCCAGGCGTTGAATTTCATCATAGCCGAAATAAATAAACCTTTTGTGTAAGTATAGGCTCATTGAAAGAACCAGGAAATTCCTCCTGCTTGGTATGTTGTAAAGTAATTAACCGAATTCTGGACGACCCATTTCCTACTACTCCTTTTTCTTTGTATTTGAATTACAGCGACCTTAATTGCTTGTTATTGGAGCATTTACCAAGAACTTGATGTTCAGTTGGAGATTGAACAATTATGTCACGTTTCATCCAATTGTATAACAATTTGAGGAATTTAATAAGGAAGTAGTTTAGGCTTGTTACTCTGCGGCAAAGCTCAATCTTCATGTCGAGAGTAATTAGAAAAGATTCTTATTGGAATTTAACGTTCGTATTTCCCTGAACTATTACCAACTAGTTCTATTGTTTGGAACCCCGTTGTCCTTCATCTCTGAAGGGTTTGAAAGCTTTCAGTGGGAGTAAAGACCATATAATTACGCGTGTTTCCAACATTTTCCACGCTATTTTATATCCGGCTGGCCTTAACAATGGATGTTTTCTGAAGAGGCACTGAAAGAGGTACAGGAGAGCTGGAATACCTAGTCATCCCAGGCCATTATACGTCGGTAAGTGCGCGCGTTGTAATGGCCATGGAGTATAGCTCTTTAAAAGGCAGAAAACGATTAAAAGTGGTGATTAAATTAAGAGTCACGTTGAAGCATCAGAGCTCCAAATGGCCCTCCCACGCATTTTGTAGTTGCAATGGTTCACTCTTCCCCCATCATTCTCGATAAAAAAAAAATCGACTGTAAATTACCTCGTTTTATTGAGTTAACTGAGCCAATAGGATACGTAGTTAAGTCTAAGTGGAATTCGAATCGCTTATCCACGAAGTGGGCGACTTTTCGAGTGAAATAGGCTAATATAACTTGTTCAAATCTGTACTTAGTTCATACTTAGGACGACACCAAATGCGGCCAGGGTTAGTTTTACCCTTCAGAAGGGTTGATCAAACTCTACCACTGTCTTCCCAGGTACCGACCCTGGTAAACAACCCCGGATGTTATAAATAATAATTATCTAGGAAAATGAACCATGAATCCACCAAGAGAAAAGATTCAACCCTCCTAAAAATGTGATGGTTTACGTTTCAAAATACGTAGAATCAGAAAATCGAATAAAACTAATAAACCAAATAATCCATCCGTCCGCGCCACTTTGCCCAGTGAGCGTTGACCTTAGGTCAATGGGAAGGGGTTAAAAATGAATTTTGAAACCTCAAAAAATGTACATATATATAATATTATTTATTATATATTATTAATCACGGGGTCGTTCTTAGAGTTTAATACAGAGGATGTTTTAAGAACATTCGACGACGAGCCGTTCGTTTACATTGAGAGCTCAATGGCCAATCAAATGACGTCAACAAGAGTGTATACCAAACGGCGGCAAGTGGGGTCAACGGTCTTTCTGTAGAACAGTTGCTTGTTCTGAAATACGTGTCGTGTCTACGGAATGAAGGATATGTTGAAAATTTAGTGGTACTTAGGTACTTCCTGTTATCATTTATTGCCGTCGTCGGTATGTACAAGAAGAAACCCCAGTATTATACCGACATAAATTAATTCTAAGTAATGTTGCTTCACATTTAAATGCGTAATTTATCATTTGTAAAATAATTTATTAACCATAATTGGGCTATTTTAGTAGTTCTATTTCTCGTATGATCATTTTCTTCTGCGTGAGATTCATCAACAGCGTCACATTATCTACCGTTCCACATTCTTCATTCATCTCATCATCATCCATGACTAACCATTTACTGACTTTTCTCAGTTGCAAACAGCCCCTTTCAGTCGTGTACTTTCGTTTTTATTATCATCCAAGTACGACGTTATACTTCTTTATCAGTACTGCCTCTGAATAACGGTGTTTGACCACGTCACCACTCCACATTTTCGTTCAAATTCTGTACTCTTCGTTATCGTGAGACAAACATTTGGTGAAAATGACCGACACAAATACCCACAACTGAATATTTTCGATCAACGAAACCCTATTGCAGTCTTTTATTCTCAAACGGTTCCAAATAATCATTATTGATAACGGTACACCATCATCCTCAGAATAATGGAAGAACTGAAGTAATCTGGGGAGACGACATTTGGGAGGGTAAATATACAGCTATGCATATAAGAGGGGATTTTACTGATCGATTACTTTTCGATATGTTTCTGTTTGTACAGTCAACAGTCCGTGGGAATCCGGCAAACATTCGCCAACCTTTTCCCCTTCTCCGTCGAAAGTTATTGAAGTTCTGAAGGCGGATGCCACTCCACCTTCTTCAGGAGGATTAAAATACCAAAGTTTCACGAATCAAGTTACTTGCTCAAAACGAGATTCAATCCCATTCCTGCTCGTGAAGCGGTTTCTTGCGAAGTTGAATTGGTATATCAGATCAATACGTCACATGCGTAGTGGCATTACTGTTCTACTTCGCTGGTTTTTATTGCTTAAAAATATGTTATAAATAAACCCCAGAATTATATCGCTACATTTTACAAGTAATTAATTCGTCATCTCTATCATTTAGTTTCTGCACAAAGAAGATAATAAACCGGTGTGTCAAGAATTATCAGTTTTTTTATTCGACTTCCTGAATCTACGTAAACCAACAAATTTTGTGGGGGGATTAAACAATTATTGTTGGTTTACGTAGATTCAGGAAGTCGAATAAAAAAACTGATAATTCTTGACACACCGGTTTATTATCTTCTTTGCGCAGAAACTAAATGATAGAGATGACGAATTAATTACATGTAAAATGTAGCGATATAATTCTGGGGTTTATTTATAACATATTTTTAAGCAATAAATATTCGATTCCAATGGTTCTTATCGAATATGATAAACAAAAACCCATTAGTTAGCCTCGGGGGGAGGAACCTCTCATGGGTTGATAAGTAGGTATGATTCGAAATCAACTTTATCCGCAGTTCTCCGTCGGTTTCTAGTCGAATTAACTAAGTACACCGAAGTTCAACGTAGAAGTTCACCGTAAATGCCGTAATATTAGTGCAACTACATATAATTTCGGTACCTAATCATGTATTATACGGAGGCCTAGTAATCTGGATGCTCGCCACCGCTCGCATCTCAAAACAAGTAGTGTAAATTATTAATATTTGTTGTTGGTTATTAATAATTTTTATGCTTCTTTATCTAGTTGAGAAAACGAACGGTGCCGAGTGCATGTTTACCGGACGTCACGAAACGCGTTTTCGAGGTATCCTATTTGACCGATCAACTTGAAATTTAGTGTGGGTCTTCTTTGAGTGTATATTAGAAAGCCCTGAAAGTTTCAAATCGATAGGTCTAAAGGGAGCCGAGTTATATAACTTCAAAAACCAATTACCATGTTTTTCTACTTTTTTCAGTCGGTCAAGGCTACAGCCTCTCCACCTTCGCCGATTGACTTGAAATTTTGCACGGAGCTTCGTTCCAAGTGTAGCAAGTGCCCTTTGAAAGATTCAAGTCGATATCTTTAAAGGGAGCCGAGTTATATAACTTCAAAATTCCGGTTTTTCACCCTTACCTGTTCTTCTTCTCCTTAATCAGTTAGGCATTTCCACCTTCACGGATTGACTTGAAATTTTGCACAGAGCTTCGTTTCAACATCAGACAGTGCCTCTTGAAAGGTTTAACCCATTATCTCAACCCAAAAACTTTTAGAAACAAAAAACTGAAATGTAGGCTAATTTTGGCAACTTAGACGAGTCAATAGCCTGGGTAACCGGACCAATCGACTTGAAATTTTGCATAGACCTTCTTTATAAAATGACCCACTTCAACAACAAAAAGATGTGATATCCCCCCAAAAAACACTCCGTGTAAAAATCACCCCGCCTCGCAAATATCATTCTTAAGAGGCCGGAAAAAGTTATGATATCCACTTTCCCCGCCCGCCCTTTTCCTCATTAAGGAGCTAAGTATAATGAAAAGCTTAACCACTTCACAAGCACCGTACCCCTTTCGAAATATCCCCTTGGCGCTATTGCGAGACGTTTTTATTACTTCCGCAACTAATACTTGTATAAAACGTTAACCACCATCAAGTATTAGTTGCTTGTGGAAGTAATAAAAACGTCTCGCAATAGCGCCAAGGGGAGATTTCGAAAGGGGTACGGTGCTTGTGAAGTGGTTAAGCTTTTCATTATACTTAGCTCCTTAATGAGGAAAAGGGCGGGCGGGGAAAGTGGATATCATAACTTTTTCCGGCCTCTGAAGAATGATATTTGCGAGGCGGGGTGATTTTTACACGGAGTGTTTTTTGGGGGGTTAATGATTACCTATTATTAAATATTATTTATTAATTCGATATTTGAAAACCACGTGTTGTTTGAATCAGCTAAGCCAGTTTGAAAATTGACCCGACAGGCTGCCTCACGAATCACTCTCATGTTTCACTCTCCAACTTTGAGCCGTCATTGTGAACGAACGGCTAATCGTACATAACTGCGGATGATCTTAAAAAATTCTAAAAAATAAACTCTATCCAAATATAAACTGAAAAAGAAACCAATACACCGGAATTTTTCGAGTTTTGAAATTTTCAAAATTTCAAAATTTGTTTTGAACCCCTTTCCCTTGACCTAGGGTTATGAAAAGTTTCGAGGATCATAATAAACCAATAGGTACCTCGTTCTGTTTTCCAGCATTTCATTGCTGCTGAATATGTCCCGAATTTCCATTTGGAAATGAGGTTAGCGTTAATTGGGACCGAGAAGAGAAAAGGCCTTGGAAATGGAGTAATTTGAATGTGAATGAATTAATTATAAGCGCTTTTCGGTCCGCACGAGGGAGAAATGAATATTCCCGATAAAGTAGTAGGAGACCCCTGTCGATGAAAAGACCCTCCCTCCCGAAAGTTAGCTCCGGAGTAAGATCGAAAAAGGAGAATAAGAACAAGAAGAAATAAATGTATGGAGATTGGTTAGGCAGAGAACAGGAGAAGAAGAAATGAAATTTCGGAGGAAAGTAGATCCCACTTTCCTTGACGAATTAAAATCCATAACGGAAATTATGTAAATAGAAGAGTGGACGAGGCTGTTGGAAGACTACTGGGTGTTTCAAGTTTGTTAAAGTGGTCTGATTCTTCGGAAGAGAATGGATATAAGAAAAGGAGGGTTGATTTCCACCCTTTCATCAATGTTGCAAACTTAGTAACACGAAAACAAAAATGTCTACTGTTTCATACAATTCAGTGACTGATGACCATAAGGAATTGTGTGGTGCATTATTTAATTCCAGATGGGTATATTTGAAGACTACAATTTTTGCTAACCACCACCCAAGAAATGTGGGACTGTTACGTTCTGAGTTGAGGGTAGCACACAATTCATCACTCCTTCCAGAGAAACCTATTTTATTTCCCATGCATTTCCGAACATCTCTCTTTTCAGATGCTATAACCTCTCTGTTTTTCCCCCGTTTAAATGGTTTTATTGCACTGGCGTCCAGTTACAAATTGTTTTGGCTATTGTTGTCTTCAGTGATCGAGTTGAAACGAGTTCCTCAAACATGAGTTTTTGGTCCGGGATGAGACCTTGGTCCTGTTAGTTTTCGGATCTTTCTTCACTATTTTGGCTTCTAGATGGAAGGGCATCCCAAACCATCAATTTAGCGAATTTACGAAGAAAAGGAAGCTATTGTTCTCAGTCCAAAATGTTTAAAACTCGAATTTCCGAATCATTTTTACTTATACGAAAATCCTTTTTAGAACATCCTAAATTCACTGCCAAAAGACATTAAAGCTCATATAGGGCGATTGAAAGGCAATTGAAAGGTTAAGTTCGTAAATGGGCAGAATCGAGCTACTCTAAGGGGTTTTTGAAGAATTATAGGGGGGGGGGGGGGGGAATTACCCATAAATTCCAAAAATGTAATTGTCTTCAATAATGAACCATTGGAATCGCCCAAAGAAAAAAATTGTTTAACCCCCCCTCAAAATTTGTTGGTTTACGTTTCAAGATACGTAGATTCAGAAAATCGAATAAAAAAAAATCCGTCCGTCCGTCGTACGCCGTCCAGTTGCCCAGTTAGCGTTGAGCGAAAATTACGAAATTTTCGTTACGGGTTTGGACCAACCCCACAATGGTCCTCGAAACGATTCATAACCCTTGGTGAAGGAGAAGGGGTTCAAAACGAATTTTGAAATTTCCAAAACTCGAAAAATTCAGATGAAACGGTGTATTTTTTATTTCATATTTAGATAGAATTTATTTTTTGAAATTTTCTAAGACCATCCACAGCTTTGTACGGCCAGCCGTTCGTTCACAATGACGGCTCAAAGTTGGAGCAGATCGAAAATCGTCAACATGAGAGTGAATCGAGAGGCAGCCTGTCGGGTCCATTTTCAAACTGGCCCAGCTGATTCAAACAGAACATTACTTTCGAATATCGAGTTAATAAATAATATTTAATAATAATTATTAAGTGTGGTGGTTTAGGTTGACCGTCAGTAAGAATGATGTTGAGGGATGTCGAGGGTCGGTCAAATGACCGACCCTCGACATCCCTCAACATCAATAATAATTATTAATAATGAAGCATAAAAATTATTAATAACCAACAATAAATATAAATAATTTACGCTAGTTGATAATAATAATTAATAATTAATTGTAATTCATAACAATTAATTGTAATTCATAATAACAATTAATCTATCATTCAGTAATCTAGACAGAAGGGTGATCTGTACAATGAAGATAATAAACTGTTGTTTAAATTTGATTTTCTGAATCTACGAATCTTGAAACGTAAGTCATCAAATTTTGAGGGAGGGTTAAAAAAAATTTTTCATTAGCCAATTCCAATGGTTCACTATCGAATATAACAAACCAGGAACTGTTTTATTTGCGAAGCTTCTTATAATATAATACATACTTGTATTAGCTAGGAATTGAAGAGTTATCTCTATGGTCTCTACTAACATTCCAGCCTGTTAAGGGAAAACTTTAAATACTCGATTGATTGTTCAGAAATCAGCTTCAAATTTTACCAGTGAAAACTCCAACACTGCAACACATTCTCGCAACCCCATTTTTTGGTAGGACATCGATTGATGTTCAATTAGATCGATGGGTGTGGAGGATCCATTAAATAATAGTTTTTCTTATCGATTCACAGTATTTAAGACGGTTATTGATTATTTCTAACTGATTTGGCGAATGTTTGTTGAATAAAAACACGTCAACTGGTTCAAATTACTGAACTCACGTACACGCTTTCATTATTATCCTTTCGTTGGTTGGTCCGGTGATGTGATCGGATTAGCAGATAAAGGCAGATGATTTTGGTTCTAATCTTCAAGTACGTCTAGTTTGTCAGGTGACCTTCCATATCTCGGAGGAAGCCGGAGCTTGTTTGTAATCATCGATGTTCACAATGGTGGAGGATGGAGAAAGGGGGAGAGTGGAAGGAGGAGGGAGGAGGAAGGAGAAGAAGGGGATCGGAAGGGGGGCGGGGGGATGATGAGAGGGGCGAGGAGGAAGGAGGTTGGACACCTCAGTATCAAGAGGATAACGAGATCTCAAGCCCATAACGGACTCTCAAGTCCATAACGAATTCTCTAGCCCGTAACGGACTCTCAAGCCCATAACGAGAACTGAAGCAGATTACGGGTTTGTGGAGGGGGGCGGGGGTCTTTTGGGTCCCTACAAAGCAGTGAATATTGGCGGTACTGAGGAAATCCTTGCGGCCAATGAATAGGGGGAAGGTGTTAGTGATAATGTATCATATTATTCATTGTCTGTCGTGGGGAGAGGGACCACCTCCACCCGCCTCTGGCTCGTCCCCCCCCCCCACAACCCGTCACCACGAACTGCCTCCTCCCCCTTCCTTCATGTAGTGATGGTCAGCTCATGAGCGAGGGACAATAAATAATGGGTTCGTTCCAGGTCGGACAGCGCCGTCCAACCACTGTCGACAGCGGTCCACTGGCTTCTTGATCGTTGTCGACTGTCTGTTCGACAGCTTGCAGGTCGACCTGGAACGCTCGACAGAGGGCACAGTTGTTAGCGTTACGTTAGTATATTTCGCGTCCCTTCATCCGAATAAATCTGAAACTGAGTTTTTTCTACAGTGATCCCTTAGTTTTTTTCAGCAGTGCACTGCAAAGGTTGGAGACAATACATATTTCATACTCGTATATGTATCGATAATTATGATGACGGAATCGCTAAAGTGCTGTTGGGGTTAACATGTTTCTGGTAATGTGAATTAAATCTCAGAAAGCTCAGCAGAATCGTCAACTGCTAGTAAATGTATTTGAGGGGATAGGTAACCGTGAAATCGGAAATAACTGCGTAGGCTTGAAGATCAACAATAAGGTGGTTCAAATTTAGGACATGTTCTCCGATCTACTTGCTCTTCCAGGGTTGAGGTCAGTATCTAATCAGAAGAGTCTGATGTTACGCAAATTATACCCCCTACGAGTATACCCCCATATTGGAGTCTAAACTGCTTCCTTCTAGGGTATTTAACGAAACATTTCCAGGAAATCACGATTTTTGTAGTCATACTCACGATGGTGAGTATTTTGTTGTACTCTTCCATGTTGCCTCATACCAATATCGACCATATACATTGTACACCATTGTACTCACCAACAACTTAGTGCAGACACAGTATTTGCTTATGTCTGTCAAGGAGTATCGTAAAAAGTACCCTGATACTAGAACATCAACACTTTTCAGGTCATTTCAAAACCCATTGTATTGGTCAAAAGAAAAGCCATAACATTATGAACTGATATGATGTCAATTGGAGATGTATTTTTCATTCACAAGTTAGATTAAATTTTATTGGAATTGGCATCGTTTGCAAGTCCAAACCCATTAACAATATGACCACCAAGTCATATGTTGGTATTAGTATGTTGTAAAATAAAAACAGTCTGTGTTTGAGATTCAAACTTATCGTTCACTCATATTATTATATCAGGTTATTAAGCCCAGAGCGAGAAAAAAAAAAAGGCTGGAAAAACACCATTTGAGTAATCATGTGTGCAAGTGTGGGGAAAATAGATCCGCTAGGTAAGAACAATTATGATACCTGGGTCATGCACATGGAAGCACTACTCACAAAATCAGGAGGATGGAACTACGTAAATGGAAAGATTGCGAGACCGACAGACGATGCTGGATCAACTGCATGGGATGAAAAGGATGCGATGGCGAGGTCTGATCTAATTCTTTCTATTAGTCCTTCGGAACTGAAAATAGTGAAAGGTTTACGAACTTCTAATGAAATATGGAGGAAACTTCGAGAAGTATATGCATCGAAATGTCCTGCACGTAAGGCAACTTTACTTAAGAGGCTAGTGCTACAAAGAATGAAATTCGGAGATGACGTACGAGAACATGTCATGAATTTTTTCGACACAGTAGATAAATTGTTGGATCTAGAAATTACAATTAATGATGATCTATTATCAATAATGTTACTGTACAGTCTACCAGATGAATATGAGAATTTCAGATGTGCTATAGAGTCTCGAGATACTTTACCAACGCCAGATACACTTAGGACGAAAATAATCGAAGAATCCGAAGCTAGATCAAAAGGGAGTGAAAAGGCCGAAGATTTGGATGCAATGTTTATTCGAAAGAAATTTCCAAAACCGAAGAAGCCCGAATATGAAAAACATGGGAAAAGTGCATTTAAATATAAGTGTTATAAATGCCAAAAATTTGGTCATAAAGCTTCTGTATGTTTCTCAAAGGGACAACAAGCAGGAACAGCCGAAGATAGTCCTTCAGAGTGTACGAATCTCACGATGATGTGCCAAGCGAATATGACTACAGAAAATCTAGAATTCTGTTTGGACAGTGGATGTAGCAGCCACATGTGTAATGATGTGAATAAGTTTGTCGAACTTGAAGAAGTAAGTAATGTTAAATTAAAGCTAGCAAACACTTCCACTACAGATGTTCTAGGAAAAGGTACAGTCAAGTTTAGAGCACGTAATGGTAACAAGACAGAGTCGATAGAGTTGAAAGACACACTGTTTGTACCAGATCTGAGGATAGGACTATTGAGCATTTCAAAAATGACGGACCATGGATTGAAGGTGGTATTCACTCGTGATAAGGCAGCTGTATATAACCAAAATGATGAAAAGAAGTTGGTTGCGAAGAGAGTGAACAATTTGTATTATGTGAAAGAAGTTGAAGAAGTAACAAATATAATAGATGAGGACACGAGAAATGGTAGGAAATTGAGCAAGTTGGAACTTTGGCATAGTAGGTTTGGACATTTGAATGAAACAGACTTGAAGAAAATGGTCAAAAGAAAAAGAGTCCGAGGTGTCTATCTTAATCCAAATGAGAAGCTACCAACATGTGAGACATGTATTCTAGGGAAAATGTCACAAACACCATTCCCGAAAAAGTCCGAGAAAAAGGTGAAACCATTAGAGATTATACACTCCGATGTTTGGGGACCTGTGAGAACAATTTCGAATGGAGGTTCGAGATACTTTGTAACATTCATAGATGAGGCAACTAGATGGTGTGTACTTGTACTGTTGAAAGCGAAGAGCGATGTACTGCAGGCATTCAAGAAGTACAAACAATTTGCAGAGAACCAAAAAGGTGTGAAAATCAAATTTTTACAATCCGACAATGGAGGTGAATACGACTCAAAAGAATTTAAAGAGTACTTGGAGAGTTGTGGGATAGGAAGAAGACTGACCGTCCCAGGAACACCACAACAGAATGGCCTATCTGAAAGGATGAACCGAACGCTATTAGATATAGTTCGTTGTATGTTGGCCGAATCAAAACTACCACATAGTTTTTGGGCAGAAGCAGTTATGACTGCTGTGCATCTGAAGAATAGAAGCCCGTGTAGTGGGATTAATGGACAAATACCATACAAACTTTGGTATGGGAAACCTCCGAACGTACCATACTTAAGAACTTTTGGATCAAAAGCTTTCATGCTGGATAAAACGAAAATCAAAAGTAAGTTGTGTCCGCGTTCGAGGGAGTGTGTATTTGTCGGATACTCTGACACGTCAAAAGCGTATAGAGTCTGGGACGTGGAAAATAGGAAAATCTATGTGACTCGAGATATAAAATTCGTAGATGAAAATCATCTGAGAATTGTAAACTCTGATGGATTTGAAAAGCTGAGAAAGCTGGAAATCGACGAAAGATCAGAAATGAGGTCGAAACAAACAGATGAAATGGAGGAACAAGTTGAAATCGAAGTGCAAATAAGCCGTAACAACAATCAAATGAGTGAAACTGAAACACTTGTTGAACAACATGAAAACGAGAATATTAGTCCTGAAGGAGAAGTGAGAGAAGGAAGAACAGAAGTCGAAATGGTCCGAGGCCGTAGTAGGCCAAAACTCATGAAAACGACAGAAGGGCCAGGGAGAAGGAAGAAAGTGTACAACATGATTCCGAAAATAAATAACGAGACTGAAAATTCTAATAATGATAACTTTGGACAAGAAGAAAACTTACAAAACACAAGTAGAACGGATGAGGATGCAGAAACTGAGATGTGTGAGACAGCATGTGCCGTCGAAGTGAACCCGACTGAAGCGTTTGCTGGTCCAGATTCACATGAATGGTTTGCAGCCGTTCGTAAAGAATTTTCTTCACTACTGAGAAACAAAATGATTGCCGATTTCCTGACGAAACCACTACCGAAAAACAAATTTGATTTGTGTTTGAGTGGAGCTGGAGTTATACCAGACGGAGTTTGAACTTGAGGGGGCGTATTGGAATTGGCATCGTTTGCAAGTCCAAACCCATTAACAATATGACCACCAAGTCATATGTTGGTATTAGTATGTTGTAAAATAAAAACAGTCTGTGTTTGAGATTCAAACTTATCGTTCACTCATATTATTATATCAAATTTTCATTCACAAGTTGATCAAATTTTAATCAACACAAAGAAAAACTAGAAAATTTAAAAAAAATCACAGCTATGTTAGTTTTGAGCCTGGAAAGTTGCTGCTCCTATTCTATGCAGACATGTTTAAAGTTAAGGGTAAAAATATGAACTGTCACTTTATTTTATATCTTGGACGGTAAAGCGTCCGAAGTAGGGAAAACAATACCTAAGTCATAAAAAATCGTGATTTCCTTGACACTTTCGTTAATACCCTAGAAGGGAGGAGTTTAGACCGGAATATCGGGGTATATTCGGATTCGTCGTTCAATTTTCTATAGAAAACACATTTTTCTAGAGTCTGTAGTAAGTATAGTGAGAGGCGTTGACTCTGCGAGGACAGAAATCAAATGAAAATGATAGGGCGGAGGTTTCAAAATCATACGGTTATACAGCTCGACAGCTACCGACCGAAATCTTCCGAGCGGTTGCTGTCAACCACGAGTTCGACCTGGAACAGCTGTCAACAGTGAATGTCGGACGGAAAAGGAACCTGGAACAGCGGTCGGGCGTACTGCGCATGTCCCTGTCGACTTGAGTTTTAATTTCGGCATAAAATGCCGCCCGCGACCGCTCGAGGGAGTAAAAATTGAGTTTTAATTTCGGCATAAAATGCCGCCCGCGACCGCTCGAGGGAGTAAAAATTGAGTTTTAATTTCGGCATAAAATGCCGCCCGCGACCGCTCGAGGGAGTAAAAATTGAGTTTGAATTTAAGAAGAGTTTAAGATTTTAATTGAGTTTTAAGAAGATGCTGAATGGATGTTTTCTTTCTTGATTTCTATTCCCCTTAATATAATTTAAGAAAATGAAGTAGTATAACACATAAATAAATAAATAAATGTATTTAAATAATAATAATAAGTTAATAAATAAATAAAAATGAAAATTAAAAATATGCTTTCGCGCCTGCTGCCATAGCTTCTCCACCAGATAGCACAAGTTCTTAGGAACTTATTTTTTGGTGGGCGTCAGTTTCTTGTTATGTTTTCTTTTTCTTAGCATATAAGTAAATCATACCCCAAAAACAACTCCGTTGTAAAAACTGACCCGCCAAAAAACCTCAGCCGCAAAAAGGAATGATATCCATTTTGCCCGCCAGCCACATATATAGGATGCTCGGTGCTTCGCACCTCGCTGTTGAGTGTGCATATAGAAACCTGATCCTCCTACCCCTAACCTCCACCGTCAATGTTTTCCTGTTCCCTGTCTCCTTCCGACAACCTTTTCTCACCCTTAGTCACCCTCGGTTTCACCTAATATGTTTCCTCTGTTACACCAGCAGGGAGCTTTACGCTTCTTTCAATGCTGTTGGCGGGAGCTTTTTACCGGATGAACAAGCCTGAATTGAAGCATTACTATATTATAAGAATTACTGGTGGTCACGAGTAATCAGTGGTGGTACAACTATATCATCTGGCAAAAAGCTCCCGCCAACAGCATTGAAAGAAGCGTAAAGCTCCCTGCTGGTGTAACAGAGGAAACATATTAGGTGAAGCCGAGGGTGACTAAGGGTGAGAAAGGGTTGTCGGAAGGAGACAGGGAACAGGAAAACATTGACGGTGGAGGTTAGGGGTAGGAGGATCAGGTTTCTATATGCACACTCAACAGCGAGGTGCGAAGCACCGAGCATCCTATATATGTGGCTGGCGGGCAAAATGGATATCATTCCTTTTTGCGGCTGAGGTTTTTTGGCGGGTCAGTTTTTACAACGGAGTTGTTTTTGGGGGATATCACATCTTTTTGCATGGCTACTTTTCGAGCGGTACTTATACAATACGGTTCAATTTAACAAAAGTACCTTAAGAGAAAGTTTCTTAAAAGAAAGTTAACAAAAGTACCTTAAGTTAACAAAAGTACCTTTTGTTAACAAAAGTTAACAAAAGAAAGAAAGTTAACAAAAGTACCTTAAGTTAACAAAATGAAGTTTTAACTTAATCAGTAAATTAACAAATCAGTAGGCGTACTAAGAAGTTAACAAAATGAAGTACCTTAAGAAAACTAAATGAAGTTTTATCCTAGTCAAAATTTAGTAAAAAATTAGTACGCCTACTAATTTGCCTTTTGGTTTATTATCTTCGATAATGAACCATTGGAATCGCCCAAAGAAAAAATTTTTTTAACCCCCCCTCAAAATTTGTTGGTTTACGTTTGAAGATACGTAGATTCAGAAAATCGAATAAAAAAAAAAATCCGTCCGTCCGCCGTCCACGCCGTTTTGCCCAGTTAGCGTTGAGCTAAAATTACAAAATTTGGTTTCTGGGTTTGGACCAGCCCCACAATGATCCTCGAAACTTTTCATAACCCTAGGTCAAGGGGAAGGGATTCAAAACGAAATTTAAAATTTCGACGATGTCTTATCTCCAAATATTTAACTGAACCATGTAAATTTTAGTTCACCTTCGAATGACCTGCAAAATTACGAATCTTTTAAGACCAATTGGATTTTTGTGCGACCAGCCGTTCGTTCACAGTGACCGCGCAAAGTTTTAGGAAAAATACTAAACTTTCGCGTCGAAAACGGCCGTTATGTGACCCAACCACCAGACGCCCAGAATAAAACTACCTTTTTACATCTTCCCGGTAAACTACAGTCTAGAAATTTTAACCGTGAGTCGGGGATAGACCACATTGCAATATTCACTCGGTTTCTCATCTGTAAAATTGTTTAAATAATACCTTTTTGTAATAATACAAATTAAATTTTGATGATGAGCTGTTGACTTGAAATTTTAAAAATAGTTCAGAACTGGATCACAATGCAATATTCACTCGTTTTCTTGTCTGTAAAATTGTTTAAATAATACCTATTTGCTTAAACAAATTAAATTTTGATGATGAGCTAGATACTTGAAATTTTAAATATAGGTCAGAAATGGATGACATTTCAATATTCACTCGGTTTGTTTGACATGGTATGAGTATGGTATGGTATATTATTGTATGTATGATTTGGTATAGTACAGTATGGTATGATTGGAAAGAAATTCGTATGGTATGGTATGCGTACGGTGAGAATATGGTATGGTGCCGATTTGCAACACAGTCTGTTTTTCATTTCATATTTAGATAGAGTTTGTTCCGTAGAATTTTTTAAGACCATCCGCAGCTTTGTACGACCAGCCGTTCGTTCACAATGACGGCTCAAAGATTGTGCCTCACAACACGATCGTGACTCAAACTGTTGAAATACAGGTCCATCTTCATACTAACAAGCTCTTTGGAACATCATATGGCTTAAGTGATGTCGAGTTTGTTGTTCTGAGGTGCGTTTCGTGCTACGGAAATGAACGTAATTTCGAATGTTTGTTGGTAGGGACTTCTTATATAGAAAAATTATTACCGACGTAGTATTAAAAACCCCAGTATTATATCGTATTAATTAATCATAATTAATAATAATAATTATTAATAATAAATACGAATTATTAATACCTAACAATAAATTATAATAATTTTCACTAGGTACTTGATAAAATTGTTAATAATTAGTGATAATTTATAATAATAATTAATCTAACATTTAGGATCTAGACATTTAGACCTAGTGATCTAGACAGAAGGGTGATCTGTACAAAGAAGATAATGAACCGTTGTGTCAAGAATTTGCAGAGTTTTTGTTTCTTCTTTTTGTGACAAGAATAATTATTTTTTGGAAATTATTGTTTGTTATTCCACCAGGTGACCGCCGCAACGGCTAAGTATGTGGTATTTCCTTTCACGCCAGCGGGTATTGAACCCAAGATCTTACGCATCGCGGACAGACGCGCTTGTCCACGAGGCTACCGGCGGCCACAGAAAGTTTGCAAAACGTAAAACGCACGTTTTTATACCAAAAATCGCGAATAACTCGAGAACCGTTGGGAAAAGTGGCAAAGTGTGCTACCCTCATTCGAAAGCCCATTAAATTTCCTATCGATCCTTAAACAGGCGCCACTCTACGACAATTTTTCTGACCACCGTTCAACTTTGATGTTTTCGGAAATTAGCCAAATCAGTAGATGTGGAATTTATTCACGTATTTTTGGCTGTGGATTAGTCAAATCGATTGAGATTTAGTTCAAAATTATTGAGCATATTCTAGACAACCTAGCGGACATTTTAAGACCAACCGCACCAATTTTCATCAATATTTGCGGCAGTTGTTGTTGAAAATAGAAAAATCACCATAACTCCTTTATTTTTCCTTTTAGGAAGCATTTTTTGATCTCAAATTAAACAGTTTGAAAAGCTGAACACAACTAAAAAAGAAAATCTGAAAAAGCTTCCATTTTGAAGGAGTTATGACCATTTGAAATTCCTAAAAAACACTATTTCCCCCCTAATTGGGGGGGAAATGAGGGGAGGGAGAAAAAATGGTCAAAAGGCACTCCCTTGGAGCATAAAAAACGTGTATGCAAAATTTCAGCTCGATCCGATTTGTCTGCTGGGCTGTAGCCCCGTCAATGAACAACAACGACGACAACGACAAGAAGAAGAACACGAAAAACGTGAAAAATAGTGGTTTTAAAATTGTTATACCCCCGACACCTGATGTTCCCAAGAGCTGAAATTTGTTTTACGTCCTCACGTGCCCCTGGAGAGTTGGTGTACAAAAAATCAACTCTCGAGACACTCAGGGGACCGAGCTACGGGATGGTGAAAACCCGAACTTGTTCCGTCGCGTAATCAGTGTCTCAGTCGCTTCGGTTTTCAGGGCTTCGGTTTTCTTGGCAAAAATGCCGCCGAGAACTGGCCAGTACCACACAGCAAGACAGAATTGCGGGCGTTCTTGGGCACGTGCTCATACTACCGGAAGTTTGTGCCAAATTTCACTCATATAGCTCGGCCCCTGCTGCGTCTAACAGAACATAGAACTCCTTTCTGTTGGGATGACGAATGCCAGGAAAGTTTCACCCAGCTCAGGACCATCATGTCAAATACACCAATACTTGCATATCCAGACTTCACCAAACAGTTCATCTTGGATTGTGACGCAAGTGCACATGCTATAGGAGCTGTGTTGTCCCAACACGGGGAGGGGGGTGAACGAGTGATTGCCTATTTCAGTAAGGCAATGAACCGGGCGGAGATGAACTATTGTGCCACTCGCAGGGAGCTACTGGCAATAGTACGCAGTATTGAGCACTTTCACCAATACCTGTACGGGGTTCCATTTGTGCTACGAACCGATCACCAGGCACTCAAATGGCTTCAAACATTCAAAAACCCCCAGGCTCAGTTGGCTCGTTGGCTGGAGGTTCTTGCGTCTTACAGCTTTGAAGTGGTGCACAGAAGGGGGCATCATCATGGTAACGCTGATGGGCTGTCGCGGCGGCCGTGTGGCAAGAACTGCACATACTGCTCTAGACGGGAAGAACAGGATCTCCAGGTAAACGCGCTTGAGTTTGAGGAGGACGAAAATGACCAGACACAAGACCTTGGACTACAGTGGCTGATAAGAAAACTCCTGCAGAAACAGAAGCCTGATCCCAATGAAACAGTTGCCCAGGGCCCAATGATCCAGCGTCTTGTTCTACGTTGGGAATCGTTGGAAGTTGTGGAAGGGAAGCTATTCCACCGGTGGGAGGATAAGGGAGGAGATTTTCATTGGCAATGGGTAGTTCCAGCGGCTGCTATCCCCAAAATCTTGACCCGCTGCCACAGTAGCCCTGTTGGAGGCCATTTTGGGTTTTGGAAGACGTTTGGGAAAGTGAAGCAAGCTTACTACTGGCCAGGAATGTCCCGGGACGTCAAAGCATGGTGCCGAACTTGTGAGACCTGCAGACGAGTCAAAGGTCCTTCCAGTTCTCACCCAGCGCCACTACAGCAGTTCATTGTGGGGGGGCCTTTTCAGAGGATTGGAATGGATATCCTGGGGCCATTTCCTAAGACAAGACAAGGGAACCGATACGTCTTGGTCATGGCGGACTATTTTACTAAATGGCCAGAGGCAGTCCCTATACCAAATCAGGAGGCCCACACTGTCGCCACTGCCATGATTGAGCACATTATAAGTCGATTTGGAGTTCCATATGAAATACATACAGACCAGGGTCGGAACTTCGAATCCAAGCTTCTTGAGGAAGTTCACACAATTCTTGGATCTCGTAGAACACGCACGACAGCGCTACATCCTCAATCAGGGGGATTAGTGGAAAGGTTGAACAGGACGTTGACGAAATATCTCGCCATGTTTGTTAGTGAACGCCAAGACGACTGGGATGAGATTTTGCCACTTTTCCTGTTAGCCTATAGGTCGGCTCCTCACGACACCACTGGATTGTCGCCAGCTCAACTGGTTCTGGGCCGAGATTTGAACCTACCCGAGACGTTGTTACGGCCGCAATGCCAATCCCAGCCCTGCACCACACCATATGCCTTCCAGTTGAGGGAGAAACTTGAACGGGTACAGAGCTATGCGCGGGAACACACGAATCTCAAGGTCCAAGGTCAGAAGGAACGGTACGATCGCCATGCAAGGTATCCCATGTACCAAGTTGGGGATTGGGTCTGGGTTCATGACCCCAAGAGAACAAAAGGTAAATGCCCCAAGCTACAGCCACAGTGGACCGGGCCGTGGGTGGTGTCCAGGAGGAAAAATGACGTCCTGTTTGAGGTGACGATGGCTCGACGCAAACGACTTCTACACTCAAACCGGCTTGCACGAGCTGAAGTTCCTCAACCGAGGAGGGAGTAGTGTGTGGCAACACACATGTGATTCTTGTTTACATCTTTGAAAATTGTGTTGTTGAGTTTGGTTGTTGAAATAGAAATTGTTACGAGCTTATTGTCTTCGCATTCTTGTACAATATAATTTAAGAAAATGAAGTAGTATAACACATAAATAAATAAATAAATTTATTTAAATAATAATAATAAGTTAATAAATAAATAAAAATGAAAATTAAAAATATGCTTTCGCGACTGCTGCCATAGCTTCTCCACCAGATAGCACAAGTTCTTAGGAACTTATTTTTTGGTGGGCGTCAGTTTCTTGTTATGTTTTCTTTTTCTTGGCATATAAGTAAATCATACGAACTGTTCGTTTAATTTTATTCGGTTTACCAGAACTGTAATCTTTGTGTTTTTAATTTTTAATTTTTCTTGTATTTTGGATGCCAATCAATAAATAAATAAATAAAATAAATAAATAATAGAATTTCGGCATAAAATGCCGCCCGCGACCGCTCGAGGGAGTAAAATTGAGTTTTAATTTCGGCATAAAATGCCGCCCGCGACCGCTCGCGGGAGTAAAAATTGAGTTTTAATTTCGGCATAAAATGCCGCCCGCGACCGCTCGAGGAAGTAAAAATTTTTACTCCCTCGAGCGGTCGCGGGCGGCATTTTATGCCGAAATTAAAACTCAATTTTTACTCCCTCGAGCGGTCGCGGGCGGCATTCTATGCCGAAATTAAAACACAATTTTACTCCCTCGAGCGGTCGCGGGCGGCATTTTATGCCGAAATTAAAACTCAATTTTGCTCCCTCGAGCGGTCGCGGGCGGCATTTTATGCCGAAATTCTATTATTTATTTATTTTATTTATTTATTTATTGATTGGCATCCAAAATACAAGAAAAATTAAAAATTAAAAACACAAAGATTACAGTTCTGGTAAACCGAATAAAATTAAACGAACAGTTCGTATGATTTACTTATATGCCAAGAAAAAGAAAACATAACAAGAAACTGACGCCCACCAAAAAATAAGTTCCTAAGAACTTGTGCTATCTGGTGGAGAAGCTATGGCAGCAGTCGCGAAAGCATATTTTTAATTTTCATATTTATTTATTTATTAACTTATTATTATTATTTAAATAAATTTATTTATTTATTTATGTGTTATACTACTTCATTTTCTTAAATTATATTAAGGAGAATAGAAATCAAGAAAGAAAACATCCATTCAGCATCTTCTTAAAACTCAATTAAATTCTTAAACTCTTCTTAAATTCAAACTCAATTTTTACTCCCTCGAGCGGTCGCGGGCGACATTTTATGCCGAAATTAAAACACAATTTTTACTCCCTCGAGCGGTCGCGGGCGGCATTTTATGCCGAAATTAAAACTCAATTTTTACTCTCTCGAGCGGTCGCGGGCGGCATTTTATGCCGAAATTAAAACTCAATTTTTACTCCCTCGAGCGGTCGCGGGCGGCATTTTATGCCGAAATTAAAACACAATTTTACTCCCTCGAGCGGTCGCGGGCGGCATCTTTTGCCGAAATTCTATTATTTGTTTATTTTATTTATTTATTTATTGATTGGCATCCAAAATACAAGAAAAATTAAAAATTAAAAACACAAAGATTACACTTCTGGTAAACTAAATAAAATTAAACGAACAGTTCGTATGATTTACTTATATGCTAAGAAAAAGAAAACATAACAAGAAACTGACGCCCACCAAAAAATAAGTTCCTAAGAACTTGTGCTATCTGGTGGAGAAGCTATGGCAGCAGTCGCGAAAGCATATTTTTAATTTTCATTTTTATTTATTTATTAACTTATTATTATTATTTAAATACATTTATTTATTTATTTATGTGTTATACTACTTCATTTTCTTAAATTATATTAAGGGGAATAGAAATCAAGAAAGAAAACATCCATTCAGCATCTCAATTAAATTCTTAAACTCTTCTTAAATTCAAACTCAATTTTTACTCCCTCGAGCGGTCGCGGGCGGCATTTTATGCCGAAATTCAAACTCAATTTTTACTCCCTCGAGCGGTCGCGGGCGGCATTTTATGCCGAAATTCAAACTCAATTTTTACTCCCTCGAGCGGTCGCGGGCGGCATTTTATGCCGAAATTAAAACTCAATTTTTACTCCCTCGAGCGGTCGCGGGCGGCATTTTATGCCGAAATTAAAACTCAATTTTTACTCCCTCGAGTGGTCGCGGGCGGCATTTTATGCCGAAATTAAAACACAATTTTACTCCATCGAGCGGTCGCGGGCGGCATTTTATGCCGAAATTCTATTATGTATTTATTTTATTTATTTATTTATTGATTGGCATCCAAAATACAAGAAAAATTAAAAACACAAAGATTACACTTCTGGTAAACCAAATAAAATTAAACGAACAGTTCGTATGATTTACTTATATGCTAAGAAAAAGAAAACATAACAAGAAACTGACGCCCACCAAGAAATAAGTTCCTAAGAACTTGTGCTATCTGGTGGAGAAGCTATGGCAGCAGTCGCGAAAGCATATTTTTAATTTTCATTTTCATTTATTTATTAACTTATTATTATTATTTAAATATATTTATTTATTTATTTATGTGTTATACTACTTCATTTTCTTAAATTATATTAAGGGGAATAGAAATCAAGAAAGAAAACATCCATTCAGCATCTTCTTAAAACTCAATTAAATTCTTAAACTCTTCTTAAATTCAAACTCAATTTTTACTCCCTCGAGCGGTCGCGGGCGGCAGTTTATGCCGAAATTAAAACTCAATTTTTACTCCCTCGAGCGGTCGCGGGCGGCATTTTATGCCGAAATTAAAACTCAATTTTTACTCCCTCGAGCGGTCGCGGGCGGCATTTTATGTCGAAATTAAAACACAATTTTTACTCCCTCGAGCGGTCGCGGGCGGCATTTTATGCCGAAATTAAAACTCAATTTTTACTCCCTCGAGCGGTCGCGGGCGGCATTTTATGCCGAAATTAAAACACAATTTTACTCCATCGAGCGGTCGCGGGCGGCATTTTATGCCGAAATTCAAACTCAATTTTTACTCCCTCGAGCGGTCGCGGGCGGCATTTTATGCCGAAATTAAAACTCAATTTTTACTCCCTCGAGCGGTCGCGGGCGGCATTTTATGCCGAAATTAAAACTCAATTTTTACTCCCTCAAGCGGTCGCGGGCGGCATTTTATGCCGAAATTAAAACTCAATTTTTACTCCCTCAAGCGGTCGCGGGCGGCATTCTATGCCGAAATTAAAACACAATTTTACTCCCTCGAGCGGTCGCGGGCGGCATTTTATGCCGAAATTAAAACTCAATTTTACTCCCTCGAGCGGTCGCGGGCGGCATTTTATGCCGAAATTCTATTATTTATTTATTTTATTTATTTATTTATTGATTGGCATCCAAAATACAAGAAAAATTAAAAACACAAAGATTACACTTCTGGTAAACCAAATAAAATTAAACGAACAGTTCGTATGATTTACTTATATGCCAAGAAAAAGAAAACATAACAAGAAACTGACGCCCACCAAAAAATAAGTTCCTAAGAACTTGTGCTATCTGGTGGAGAAGCTATGGCAGCAGTCGCGAAAGCATATTTTTAATTTTCATTTTTATTTATTTATTAACTTATTATTATTATTTAAATAAATTTATTTATTTATTTATGTGTTATACTACTTCATTTTCTTAAATTATATTAAGGGGAATAGAAATCAAGAAAGAAAACATCCATTCAGCATCTTCTTAAAACTCAATTAAATTCTTAAACTCTTCTTAAATTCAAACTCAATTTTTACTCCCTCGAGCGGTCGCGGGCGGCATTTTATGCCGAAATTCAAACTCAATTTTTACTCCCTCGAGCGGTCGCGGGCGGCATTTTATGCCGAAATTCAAACTCAATTTTTACTCCCTCGAGCGGTCGCGGGCGGCATTTTATGCCGAAATTAAAACACAATTTTTACTCCCTCGAGCGGTCGCGGGCGGCATTTTATGCCGAAATTAAAACTCAATTTTTACTCCCTCGAGCGGTCGCGGGCGGCATTTTATGCCGAAATTAAAACTCAATTTTTACTCTCTCGAGCGGTCGCGGGCGGCATTTTATGCCGAAATTAAAACTCAATTTTTACTCCCTCGAGCGGTCGCGGGCGGCATTTTATGCCGAAATTAAAACTCAATTTTTACTCCCTCGAGCGGTCGCGGGCGGCATTTTATTGCCGAAATTAAAACTCAATTTTTACTCCCTCGAGCGGTCGCGGGCGGCATTCTATGCCGAAATTAAAACACAATTTTACTCCCTCGAGCGGTCGCGGGCGGCATTTTATGCCGAAATTAAAACTCAATTTTACTCCCTCGAGCGGTCGCGGGCGTCATTTTATGCCGAAATTCTATTATTTATTTATTTTATTTATTTATTTATTGATTGGCATCCAAAATACAAGAAAAATTAAAAACACAAAGATTACACTTCTGGTAAACCAAATAAAATAAAACGAACAGTTCGTATGATTTACTTATATGCCAAGAAAAAGAAAACATAACAAGAAACTGACGCCCACCAAAAAATAAGTTCCTAAGAACTTGTGCTATCTGGTGGAGAAGCTATGGCAGCAGTCGCGAAAGCATATTTTTAATTTTCATTTTTATTTATTTATTAACTTATTATTATTATTTAAATAAATTTATTTATTTATTTATGTGTTATACTACTTCATTTTCTTAAATTATATTAAGGGGAATAGAAATCAAGAAAGAAAACATCCATTCAGCATCTTCTTAAAACTCAATTAAATTCTTAAACTCTTCTTAAATTCAAACTCAATTTTTACTCCCTCGAGCGGTCGCGGGCGGCATTTTATGCCGAAATTCAAACTCAATTTTTACTCCCTCGAGCGGTCGCGGGCGGCATTTTATGCCGAAATTAAAACTCAATTTTTACTCCCTCGAGCGGTCGCGGGCGGCATTTTATGCCGAAATTAAAACTCAATTTTTACTCCCTCGAGCGGTCGCGGGCGGCATTTTATGTCGAAATTAAAACACAATTTTTACTCCCTCGAGCGGTCGCGGGCGGCATTTTATGCCGAAATTAAAACTCAATTTTTACTCCCTCGAGCGGTCGCGGGCGGCATTTTATGCCGAAATTAAAACTCAATTTTTACTCTCTCGAGCGGTCGCGGGCGGCATTTTATGCCGAAATTAAAACTCAATTTTTACTCCCTCGAGCGGTCGCGGGCGGCATTTTATGCCGAAATTAAAACTCAATTTTTACTCCCTCGAGCGGTCGCGGGCGGCATTTTATGCCGAAATTAAAACTCAATTTTTACTCCCTCGAGCGGTCGCGGGCGGCATTCTATGCCGAAATTAAAACACAATTTTACTCCCTCGAGCGGTCGCGGGCGGCATTTTATGCCGAAATTAAAACTCAATTTTACTCCCTCGAGCGGTCGCGGGCGGCATTTTATGCCGAAATTCTATTATTTATTTATTTTATTTATTTATTTATTGATTGGCATCCAAAATACAAGAAAAATTAAAAACACAAAGATTACACTTCTGGTAAACCAAATAAAATTAAACGAACAGTTCGTATGATTTACTTATATGCCAAGAAAAAGAAAACATAACAAGAAACTGACGCCCACCAAAAAATAAGTTCCTAAGAACTTGTGCTATCTGGTGGAGAAGCTATGGCAGCAGTCGCGAAAGCATATTTTTAATTTTCATTTTTATTTATTTATTAACTTATTATTATTATTTAAATAAATTTATTTATTTATTTATGTGTTATACTACTTCATTTTCTTAAATTATATTAAGGGGAATAGAAATCAAGAAAGAAAACATCCATTCAGCATCTTCTTAAAACTCAATTAAATTCTTAAACTCTACTTCAATTCAAACTCAATTTTTACTCCCTCGAGCGGTCGCGGGCGGCATTTTATGCCGAAATTCAAACTCAATTTTTACTCCCTCGAGCGGTCGCGGGCGGCATTTTATGCCGAAATTCAAACTCAATTTTTACTCCCTCGAGCGGTCGCGGGCGGCATTTTATGCCGAAATTAAAACACAATTTTTACTCCCTCGAGCGGTCGCGGGCGGCATTTTATGCCGAAATTAAAACTCAATTTTTACTCCCTCGAGCGGTCGCGGGCGGCATTTTATGCCGAAATTAAAACTCAATTTTTACTCTCTCGAGCGGTCGCGGGCGGCATTTTATGCCGAAATTAAAACTCAATTTTTACTCCCTCGAGCGGTCGCGGGCGGCATTTTATGCCGAAATTAAAACTCAATTTTTACTCCCTCGAGCGGTCGCGGGCGGCATTTTATTGCCGAAATTAAAACTCAATTTTTACTCCCTCGAGCGGTCGCGGGCGGCATTCTATGCCGAAATTAAAACACAATTTTACTCCCTCGAGCGGTCGCGGGCGGCATTTTATGCCGAAATTAAAACTCAATTTTACTCCCTCGAGCGGTCGCGGGCGTCATTTTATGCCGAAATTCTATTATTTATTTATTTTATTTATTTATTTATTGATTGGCATCCAAAATACAAGAAAAATTAAAAACACAAAGATTACACTTCTGGTAAACCAAATAAAATAAAACGAACAGTTCGTATGATTTACTTATATGCCAAGAAAAAGAAAACATAACAAGAAACTGACGCCCACCAAAAAATAAGTTCCTAAGAACTTGTGCTATCTGGTGGAGAAGCTATGGCAGCAGTCGCGAAAGCATATTTTTAATTTTCATTTTTATTTATTTATTAACTTATTATTATTATTTAAATAAATTTATTTATTTATTTATGTGTTATACTACTTCATTTTCTTAAATTATATTAAGGAGAATAGAAATCAAGAAAGAAAACATCCATTCAGCATCTTCTTAAAACTCAATTAAATTCTTAAACTCTTCTTAAATTCAAACTCAATTTTTACTCCCTCGAGCGGTCGCGGGCGGCATTTTATGCCGAAATTCAAACTCAATTTTTACTCCCTCGAGCGGTCGCGGGCGGCATTTTATGCCGAAATTAAAACATAATTTTTACTCCCTCGAGCGGTCGCGGGCGGCATTTTATGCCGAAATTAAAACTCAATTTTTACTCCCTCGAGCGGTCGCGGGCGGCATTTTATGCCGAAATTAAAACTCAATTATTACTCTCTCGAGCGGTCGCGGGCGGCATTTTATGCCGAAATTAAAACTCAATTTTTACTCCCTCGAGCGGTCGCGGGCGGCATTTTATGCCGAAATTAAAACTCAATTTTTACTCCCTCGAGCGGTCGCGGGCGGCATTTTATGCCGAAATTAAAACTCAATTTTTACTCCCTCGAGCGGTCGCGGGCGGCATTTTATGCCGAAATTAAAACTCAATTTTTACTCCCTCGAGCGGTCGCGGGCGGCATTTTATGCCGAAATTAAAACTCAATTTTTACTCCCTCGAGCGGTCGCGGGCGGCATTTTATGCTGAAATTAAAACTCAATTTTTACTCCCTCGAGCGGTCGCGGGCGGCATTTTATGCCGAAATTCTATTATTTGTTTATTTTATTTATTTATTTATTGATTGGCATCCAAAATACAAGAAAAATTAAAAATTAAAAACACAAAGATTACACTTCTGGTAAACTAAATAAAATTAAACGAACAGTTCGTATGATTTACTTATATGCTAAGAAAAAGAAAACATAACAAGAAACTGACGCCCACCAGAAAATAAGTTCCTAAGAACTTGTGCTATCTGGTGGAGAAGCTATGGCAGCAGTTGCGAAAGCATATTTTTAATTTTCATTTTTATTTATTTATTAACTTATTATTATTATTTAAATACATTTATTTATTTATTTATGTGTTATACTACTTCATTTTCTTAAATTATATTAAGGGGAATAGAAATCAAGAAAGAAAACATCCATTCAGCATCTCAATTAAATTCTTAAACTCTTCTTAAATTCAAACTCAATTTTTACTCCCTCGAGCGTCGTGGGCGGCATTTTATGCCGAAATTCAAACTCAATTTTTACTCCCTCGAGCGGTCGCGGGCGGCGATTTATACCGAAATTAAAACTCAATTTTTACTCCCTCGAGCGGTCGCGGGCGGCATTTTATGCCGAAATTAAAACTCAATTTTTACTCCCTCGAGCGGTCGCGGGCGGCATTTTATGCCGAAATTAAAACTCAATTTTTACTCCCTCGAGCGGTCGCGGGCGGCATTTTATGCCGAAATTAAAACTCAATTTTTACTCCCTCGAGCGGTCGCGGGCGGCATTTTATGCCGAAATTAAAACTAAATTTTTACTTCCTCGAGCGGTCGCGGGCGGCATTTTATGCCGAAATTAAAACACAATTTTTACTCCCTCGACCGGTCGCGGGCGGCATTTTATGCCGAAATTAAAACACAATTTTTACTCCCTCGAGCGGTCGCGGGCGGCATTTTATGCCGAAATTAAAACTCAATTTTACTCCCTCGAGCGGTCGCGGGCGTCATTTTATGCCGAAATTCTATTATTTATTTATTTTATTTATTTATTTATTGATTGGCATCCAAAATACAAGAAAAATTAAAAACACAAAGATTACACTTCTGGTAAACCAAATAAAATAAAACGAACAGTTCGTATGATTTACTTATATGCCAAGAAAAAGAAAACATAACAAGAAACTGACGCCCACCAAAAAATAAGTTCCTAAGAACTTGTGCTATCTGGTGGAGAAGCTATGGCAGCAGTCGCGAAAGCATATTTTTAATTTTCATTTTTATTTATTTATTAACTTATTATTATTATTTAAATAAATTTATTTATTTATTTATGTGTTATACTACTTCATTTTCTTAAATTATATTAAGGAGAATAGAAATCAAGAAAGAAAACATCCATTCAGCATCTTCTTAAAACTCAATTAAATTCTTAAACTCTTCTTAAATTCAAACTCAATTTTTACTCCCTCGAGCGGTCGCGGGCGGCATTTTATGCCGAAATTCAAACTCAATTTTTACTCCCTCGAGCGGTCGCGGGCGGCATTTTATGCCGAAATTAAAACATAATTTTTACTCCCTCGAGCGGTCGCGGGCGGCATTTTATGCCGAAATTAAAACTCAATTTTTACTCCCTCGAGCGGTCGCGGGCGGCATTTTATGCCGAAATTAAAACTCAATTATTACTCTCTCGAGCGGTCGCGGGCGGCATTTTATGCCGAAATTAAAACTCAATTTTTACTCCCTCGAGCGGTCGCGGGCGGCATTTTATGCCGAAATTAAAACTCAATTTTTACTCCCTCGAGCGGTCGCGGGCGGCATTTTATGCCGAAATTAAAACTCAATTTTTACTCCCTCGAGCGGTCGCGGGCGGCATTTTATGCCGAAATTAAAACTCAATTTTTACTCCCTCGAGCGGTCGCGGGCGGCATTTTATGCCGAAATTAAAACTCAATTTTTACTCCCTCGAGCGGTCGCGGGCGGCATTTTATGCTGAAATTAAAACTCAATTTTTACTCCCTCGAGCGGTCGCGGGCGGCATTTTATGCCGAAATTCTATTATTTGTTTATTTTATTTATTTATTTATTGATTGGCATCCAAAATACAAGAAAAATTAAAAATTAAAAACACAAAGATTACACTTCTGGTAAACTAAATAAAATTAAACGAACAGTTCGTATGATTTACTTATATGCTAAGAAAAAGAAAACATAACAAGAAACTGACGCCCACCAGAAAATAAGTTCCTAAGAACTTGTGCTATCTGGTGGAGAAGCTATGGCAGCAGTTGCGAAAGCATATTTTTAATTTTCATTTTTATTTATTTATTAACTTATTATTATTATTTAAATACATTTATTTATTTATTTATGTGTTATACTACTTCATTTTCTTAAATTATATTAAGGGGAATAGAAATCAAGAAAGAAAACATCCATTCAGCATCTCAATTAAATTCTTAAACTCTTCTTAAATTCAAACTCAATTTTTACTCCCTCGAGCGTCGCGGGCGGCATTTTATGCCGAAATTCAAACTCAATTTTTACTCCCTCGAGCGGTCGCGGGCGGCGATTTATACCGAAATTAAAACTCAATTTTTACTCCCTCGAGCGGTCGCGGGCGGCATTTTATGCCGAAATTAAAACTCAATTTTTACTCCCTCGAGCGGTCGCGGGCGGCATTTTATGCCGAAATTAAAACTCAATTTTTACTCCCTCGAGCGGTCGCGGGCGGCATTTTATGCCGAAATTAAAACTCAATTTTTACTCCCTCGAGCGGTCGCGGGCGGCATTTTATGCCGAAATTAAAACTAAATTTTTACTTCCTCGAGCGGTCGCGGGCGGCATTTTATGCCGAAATTAAAACACAATTTTTACTCCCTCGACCGGTCGCGGGCGGCATTTTATGCCGAAATTAAAACACAATTTTTACTCCCTCGAGCGGTCGCGGGCGGCATTTTATGCCGAAATTAAAACTCAATTTTTACTCCCTCGAGCGGTCGCGGGCGGCATTTTATGCCGAAATTAAAACACAATTTTACTCGCTCGAGCGGTCGCGGGCGGCATTTTATGCCGAAATTAAAACTCAATTTTACTCCCTCGAGCGGTCGCGGGCGGCATTTTATGCCGAAATTCTATTATTTATTTATTTTATTTATTTATTTATTGATTGGCATCCAAAATACAAGAAAAATTAAAAATTAAAAACACAAAGATTACAGTTCTGGTAAACCGAATAAAATTAAACGAACAGTTCGTATGATTTACTTATATGCCAAGAAAAAGAAAACATAACAAGAAACTGACGCCCACCAAAAAATAAGTTCCTAAGAACTTGTGCTATCTGGTGGAGAAGCTATGGCAGCAGTCGCGAAAGCATATTTTCAATTTTCATTTTTATTTATTTATTAACTTATTATTATTATTTAAATAAATTTATTTATTTATTTATGTGTTATACTACTTCATTTTCTTAAATTATATTAAGGGGAATAGAAATCAAGAAAGAAAACATCCATTCAGCATCTTCTTAAAACTCAATTAAATTCTTAAACTCTTCTTAAATTCAAACTCAATTTTTACTCCCTCGAGCGGTCGCGGGCGGCATTTTATGCCGAAATTCAAACTCAATTTTTACTCCCTCGAGCGGTCGCGGGCGGCATTTTATGCCGAAATTCAAACTCAATTTTTACTCCCTCGAGCGGTCGCGGGCGGCATTTTTGCCAAGAAAACCGAAGCCCTGAAAACCGAAGCGACTGAGACACTGATTACGCGACGGAACAAGTTCGGGTTTTCACCATCCCGTTGCTCGGTCCCCTGAGTGTCTCGAGAGTTGATTTTTTGTACACCAACTCTCCAGGGGCACGTGAGGACGTAAAACAAATTTCAGCTCTTGGGAACATCAGGTGTCGGGGGTATAACAATTTTAAAACCACTATTTTTCACGTTTTTCGTGTTCTTCTTCTTGTCGTTGTCGTCGTTGTTGTTCATTGACGGGGCTACAGCCCAGCAGACAAATCGGATCGAGCTGAAATTTTGCATACACGTTTGTTATGCTCCAAGGGAGTGCCTTTTGACCATTTTTTCTCCCTCCCCTCATTTCCCCCCCAATTAGGGGGGAAATAGTGTTTTTTAGGAATTTCAAATGGTCATAACTCCTTTTTCAGATTTTCTTTTTTAGTTGTGTTCAGCTTTTCAAACTGTTTAATTTGAGATCAAAAAATGCTTCCTAAAAGGAAAAATAAAGGAGTTATGGTGATTTTTCTATTTTCAACAACAACTGCCGCAAATATTGATGAAAATTGGTGCGGTTGGTCTTAAAATGTCCGCTAGGTTGTCTAGAATATGCTCAATAATTTTGAACTAAATCTCAATCGATTTGACTAATCCACAGCCAAAAATACGTGAATAAATTCCACATCTACTGATTTGGCTAATTTCCGAAAACATCAAAGTTGAACGGTGGTCAGAAAAATTGTCGTAGAGTGGCGCCTGTTTAAGGATCGATAGGAAATTTAATGGGCTTTCGAATGAGGGTAGCACACTTTGCCACTTTTCCCAACGGTTCTCGAGTTATTCGCGATTTTTGGTATAAAAACGTGCGTTTTACGTTTTGCAAACTTTCTGTGGCCGCCGGTAGCCTCGTGGACAAGCGCGTCTGTCCGCGATGCGTAAGATCTTGGGTTCAATACCCGCTGGCGTGAAAGGATTTTTCACATACTTAGCCGTTGCGGCGGTCACCTGGTGGAATAACAAACAATAATTTCCAAAAAATAATTATTCTTGTCACAAAAAGAAGAAACAAAAATTCTGCAAATTCTTGACACAACGGTTCATTATCTTCTTTGTACAGATCACCCTTCTGTCTAGATCACTAGGTCTAAATGTCTAGATCCTAAATGTTAGATTAATTATTATTATAAATTATCACTAATTATTAACAATTTTATCAAGTACCTAGTGAAAATTATTATAATTTATTGTTAGGTATTAATAATTCGTATTTATTATTAATAATTATTATTATTAATTATGATTAATTAATACGATATAATACTGGGGTTTTTAATACTACGTCGGTAATAATTTTTCTATATAAGAAGTCCCTACCAACAAACATTCGAAATTACGTTCATTTCCGTAGCACGAAACGCACCTCAGAACAACAAACTCGACATCACTTAAGCCATATGATGTTCCAAAGAGCTTGTTAGTATGAAGATGGACCTGTATTTCAACAGTTTGAGTCACGATCGGGTTGTGAGGCACAATCTTTGAGCCGTCATTGTGAACGAACGGCTGGTCGTACAAAGCTGCGGATGGTCTTAAAAAATTCTACGGAACAAACTCTATCTAAATATGAAATGAAAAACAGACTGTGTTGCAAATCGGCACCATACCATATTCTCACCGTACGCATACCATACCATACGAATTTCTTTCCAATCATACCATACTGTACTATACCAAATCATACATACAATAATATACCATACCATACTCATACCATGTCAAACAAACCGAGTGAATATTGAAATGTCATCCATTTCTGACCTATATTTAAAATTTCAAGTATCTAGCTCATCATCAAAATTTAATTTGTTTAAACAAGTAGGTATTATTTAAACAATTTTACAGACAAGAAAACGAGTGAATATTGCATTGTGATCCAGTTCAGAACTATTTTTGGTTTATTATCTTCGATAATGAACCATTGGAATCGCCCAAAGAAAAAATTTTTTTAACCCCCCCTCAAAATTTGTTGGTTTACGTTTCAAGATACGTAGATTCAGAAAATCGAATAAAAAAAAACTCTGCAAATTCTTGACACATCGGTTCATTATCTTCTTTGTACAGATCACCCTTCTGTCTAGATCACTAGGTCTAAATGTCTAGATCCTAAATGTTAGATTAATTATTATTAGCAATTATCACTAATTATTAAAACTTTTATCAAGTATCTAGTGAAAATTATTATAATTTATTGTTAGGTATTAATAATTTGTATTTATTATTAATAATAATTATTATTAATTATGATTAATTAATACGATATAATTCTGGGGTTTTTAATACTACGTCGGTAATAATTTTTCTATAAAAGAAGTACCTACCAACAAACATTAAAATTACCTTCATTTCCGTAGCACGAAACGCACCTCAGAACAACAAACTCGGCATCACTTGAGCCATATGATGTTCCAAAGAGCTTGTTAGTATGAAAATGGACCTGTATTTCAACAGTTTGATTCACGATCCTGTAGTGAGGCACAATCTTTGAGCCGTCATTGTGAACGAACGGCTGGTCGTACAGAGCTGCGGATGGTCTTAAAAAATTCTACGGAACAAACTCTATCTAAATATGAAATAAAAAACATACCGTTCTATATGAATTTTCCGAGATATGAAATTTTCAAAATTTCAAAATTCGTTTTGAACCCCTTCCCCTTGACCTAGGGTTATGAAAAGTTTCGAGGATCATTGTGGGGTTGGTCGAAACCCATAAAAAAAATTTCGTAATTTTAACTCAACGCTAACTGGGCAAAGTGGCGCGGACGGCGGACGGCGGACGGCGGACGGCGTACGGCGTACGGCGTACGGCGTACGGCGTACGGCGTACGGCGTACGGCGGACGGACGGATTTTTTTTTATTCGATTTTCTGAATCTACGTATCTTGAAACGTAAACCAACAAATTTTGAGGGGGGGTTAAAAAAATTTTTTCTTTGGGCGATTCCAATGGTTCATTATCGAAGATAATAAACCAAAATCCGTCCGTCCGCCGTACGCCGTACGCCGTCCGCGCCACTTTGCCCAGTTAGCGTTGAGTTAAAATTACGAAATTTTTTTTATGGGTTTCGACCAACCCCACAATGGTCCTCGAAACTTTTCATAACCCTAGGTCAAGGGGAAGGGGTTCAAAACGAATTTTGAAAATTTGAAAATCTCATATCTCGAAAAATTCATATAGAACGGTATGTTTTTTATTTCATATTTAGATAGAGTTTGTTCCGTAGAATTTTTTAAGACCATCCGCAGCTGTGTACGACCAGCCGTTCGTTCACAATGACGGCTCAAAGATTGTGCCTCAATACACGATCGTGAATGAAACTGTTGAAATACAGGTCCATTTTCATACTAACAAGCTCTTGGAACATCATATGGCTTAAGTGATGTCGAGTTTGTTGTTCTGAGGTGCGTTTCGTGCTACGGAAATGAAGGTAATTTCGAATGTTTGTTGGTAGGTACTTCTTTTATAGAAAAATTATTACCGACGTAGTATTAAAAACCCCAGAATTATATCGCATTAATCATTCATAATTAATAATAATAATTATTATTAATAAATACGAATTATTAATACCTAATAAATAATTTAATAATTTTCACTAGGTACCTACTTGATAAAATTGTTAATAATTAGTGATAATTGATAGGTAATAATAATTAATCTAACATCAAATGTTAGATTAATTATTATTACCGTAATAACTACTTTAGATCACTAGGTCTATTTAGATCACTAGGTCTATTTAGATCACTAGGTCTATTTAGATCACTAGGTCTATTTAGATCACTAGGTCTAAATGTCTAGATCCTAAATTTTAGGATCTAGACATTTAGACCTAGTGATCTAGACAGAAGGGTGATCTGTACAAAGAAGATAATGAACCGTTGTGTCAAGAATTTGCAGAGTTTTAAAATTTCAAGTCAACAGCTCATCATCAAAATTTAATTTGTATTATTACAAAAAGGTATTATTTAAACAATTTTACAGATGAGAAACCGAGTGAATATTGCAATGTGGTCTATCCCCGACTCACGGTTAAAATTTCTAGACTGTAGTTTACCGGGAAGATGTAAAAAGGTAGTTTTATTCTGGGCGTCTGGTGGTTGGGTCACATAACGGCCGTTTTCGACGCGAAAGTTTAGTGTTTTTCCTAAAACTTTGCGCGGTCACTGTGAACGAACGGCTGGTCGCACAAAAATCCAATTGGTCTTAAAAGATTCGTAATTTTGCAGGTCATTCGAAGGTGAACTAAAATTTTATGCCGAAATTAAAACTCAATTTTTACTCCCTCGAGCGGTCGCGGGCGGCATTTTATGCCGAAATTAAAACTCAATTTTTACTCTCTCGAGCGGTCGCGGGCGGCATTTTATGCCGAAATTAAAACTCAATTTTTACTCCCTCGAGCGGTCGCGGGCGGCATTTTATGCCGAAATTAAAACACAATTTTACTCCCTCGAGCGGTCGCGGGCGGCATTTTTTGCCGAAATTCTATTATTTGTTTATTTTATTTATTTATTTATTGATTGGCATCCAAAATACAAGAAAAATTAAAAACACAAAGATTACACTTCTGGTAAACTAAATAAAATTAAACGAACAGTTCGTATGATTTACTTATATGCTAAGAAAAAGAAAACATAACAAGAAACTGACGCCCACCAAAAAATAAGTTCCTAAGAACTTGTGCTATCTGGTGGAGAAGCTATGGCAGCAGTCGCGAAAGCATATTTTTAATTTTCATTTTTATTTATTTATTAACTTATTATTATTATTTAAATACATTTATTTATTTATTTATGTGTTATACTACTTCATTTTCTTGAATTATATTAAGGGGAATAGAAATCAAGAAAGAAAACATCCATTCAGCATCTCAATTAAATTCTTAAACTCTTCTTAAATTCAAAACTCAATTTGCTCCCTCGAGCGGTCGCGGGCGGCATTTTATGCCGAAATTCAAACTCAATTTTTACTCCCTCGAGCGGTCGCGGGCGGCGATTTATGCCGAAATTAAAACACAATTTTTACTCCCTCGAGCGGTCGCGGGCGGCATTTTATGCCGAAATTAAAACTCAATTTTTAGTCCCTCGAGCGGTCGCGGGCGGCATTTTATGCCGAAATTAAAACTCAATTTTTACTCCCTCGAGCGGTCGCGGGCGGCATTTTATGCCGAAATTAAAACTCAATTTTTACTCCCTCGAGCGGTCGCGGGCAGCATTTTATGCAGAAATTAAAACTCAATTTTTACTCCCTCGAGCGGTCGCGGGCGGCATTTTATGCCGAAATTAAAACACAATTTTAAAATACAATTTCGGCATTTTTTGCCGAAATTCTATTATTTGTTTATTTTATTTATTTATTTATTGATTGGCATCCAAAATACAAGAAAAATTAAAAATTAAAAACACAAAGATTACACTTCTGGTAAACTAAATAAAATTAAACAAACAGTTCGTATGATTTACTTATATGCTAAGAAAAAGAAAACATAACAAGAAACTGACGCCCACCAAGAAATAAGTTCCTAAGAACTTGTGCTATCTGGTGGAGAAGCTATGGCAGCAGTCGCGAAAGCATATTTTTAATTTTCATTTTCATTTATTTATTAACTTATTATTATTATTTAAATATATTTATTTATTTATTTATGTGTTATACTACTTCATTTTCTTAAATTATATTAAGGGGAATAGAAATCAAGAAAGAAAACATCCATTCAGCATCTTCTTAAAACTCAATTAAATTCTTAAACTCTTCTTAAATTCAAACTCAATTTTTACTCCCTCGAGCGGTCGCGGGCGGCATTTTATGCCGAAATTCAAACTCAATTTTTACTTCCTCGAGCGGTCGCGGGCGGCATTTTATGCCGAAAATAAAACTCAATTTTTACTCCCTCGAGCGGTCGCGGGCGGCATTTTATGTCGAAATTAAAACACAATTTTTACTCCCTCGAGCGGTCGCGGGCGGCATTTTATGCCGAAATTAGAACTCAATTTTTACTCCCTCGAGCGGTCGCGGGCGGCATTTTATGCCGAAATTAAAACTAAATTTTTACTCTCTCGAGCGGTCGCGGGCGGCATTTTATGCCGAAATTAAAACTCAATTTTTACTCCCTCGAGCGGTCGCGGGCGGCATTTTATGCCGAAATTAAAACTCAATTTTTACTCCCTCGAGCGGTCGCGGGCGGCATTTTATGCCGAAATTAAAACTCAATTTTTACTCCCTCGAGCGGTCGCGGGCGGCATTCTATGCCGAAATTAAAACACAATTTTACTCCCTCGAGCGGTCGCGGGCGGCATTTTATGCCGAAATTAAAACTCAATTTTACTCCCTCGAGCGGTCGCGGGCGGCATTTTATGCCGAAATTCTATTATTTATTTATTTTATTTATTTATTTATTGATTGGCATCCAAAATACAAGAAAAATTAAAAATTAAAAACACAAAGATTACACTTCTGGTAAACCAAATAAAATTAAACGAACAGTTCGTATGATTTACTTATATGCCAAGAAAAAGAAAACATAACAAGAAACTGACGCCCACCAAAAAATAAGTTCCTAAGAACTTGTGCTATCTGGTGGAGAAGCTATGGCAGCAGTCGCGAAAGCATATTTTTAATTTTCATTTTTATTTATTTATTAACTTATTATTATTATTTAAATAAATTTATTTATTTATTTATGTGTTATACTACTTCATTTTCTTAAATTATATTAAGGGGAATAGAAATCAAGAAAGAAAACATCCATTCAGCATCTTCTTAAAACTCAATTAAATTCTTAAACTCTTCTTAAATTCAAACTCAATTTTTACTCCCTCGAGCGGTCGCGGGCGGCATTTTATGCCGAAATTCAAACTCAATTTTTACTCCCTCGAGCGGCATTTTATGCCGAAATTCAAACTCAATTTTTACTCCCTCGAGCGGTCGCGGGCGGCATTTTATGCCAAGAAAACCGAAGCCCTGAAAACCGAAGCGACTGAGACACTGATTACGCGACGGAACAAGTTCGGGTTTTCACCATCCCGTAGCTCGGTCCCCTGAGTGTCTCGAGAGTTGATTTTTTGTACACCAACTCTCCAGGGGCACGTGAGGACGTAAAACAAATTTCAGCTCTTGGGAACATCAGGTGTCGGGGGTATAACAATTTTAAAACCACTATTTTTCACGTTTTTCGTGTTCTTCTTCTTGTCGTTGTCGTCGTTGTCGTTGTTGTTCATTGACGGGGCTACAGCCCAGCAGACAAATCGGATCGAGCTGAAATTTTGCATACACGTTTGTTATGCTCCAAGGGAGTGCCTTTTGACCATTTTTTCTCCCTCCCCTCATTTCCCCCCCAATTAGGGGGGAAATAGTGTTTTTTAGGAATTTCAAATGGTCATAACTCCTTCAAAATTGAAGCTTTTTCAGATTTTCTTTTTTAGTTGTGTTCAGCTTTTCAAACTGTTTAATTTGAGATCAAAAAATGCTTCCTAAAAGGAAAAATAAAGGAGTTATGGTGATTTTTCTATTTTCAACAACAACTGCCGCAAATATTGATGAAAATTGGTGCGGTTGGTCTTAAAATGTCCGCTAGGTTGTCTGGAATATGCTCAATAATTTTGAACTAAATCTCAATCGATTTGACTAATCCACAGCCAAAAATACGTGAATAAATTCCACATCTACTGATTTGGCTAATTTCCGAAAACATCAAAGTTGAACGGTGGTCAGAAAAATTGTCGTAGAGTGGCGCCTGTTTAAGGATCGATAGGAAATTTAATGGGCTTTCGAATGAGGGTAGCACACTTTGCCACTTTTCCCAACGGTTCTCGAGTTATTCGCGATCTTTGGTATAAAAACGTGCGTTTTACGTTTTGCAAACTTTCTGTGGCCGCCGGTAGCCTCGTGGACAAGCGCGTCTGTCCGCGATGCGTAAGATCTTGGGTTCAATACCCGCTGGCGTGAAAGGATTTTTCACATACTTATCCGTTGCGGCGGTCACCTGGTGGAATAACAAACAATAATTTCCAAAAAATAATTATTCTTGTCACAAAAAGAAGAAACAAAAAGGCAAATTAGTAGGCGTACTAATTTTTTACTAAATTTTGACTAGGATAAAACTTCATTTAGTTTTCTTAAGGTACTTCATTTTGTTAACTTCTTAGTACGCCTACTGATTTGTTAATTTACTGATTAAGTTAAAACTTCATTTTGTTAACTTAAGGTACTTTTGTTAACTTTCTTTCTTTTGTTAACTTTTGTTAACAAAAGGTACTTTGTTAACTTGAGGTACTTTTGTTAACTTTCTTTTAAGAAACTTTCTCTTAAGGTACTTTTGTTAAATTGAACCGTATTGTATAAGTACCGCTCGAAAAGTAGCCATGCAAAAAGATGTGATATCCCCCAAAAACAACTCCGTTGTAAAAACTGACCCGCCAAAAATCCTCAGCCGCAAAAAGGAATGATATCCATTTTGCCCGCCAGCCACATATATAGGATGCTCGGTGCTTCGCACCTCGCTGTTGAGTGTGCATATAGAAACCTGATCCTCCTACCCCTAACCACCACCGTCAATGTTTTCCTGTTCCCTGTCTCCTTCCGACAACCCTTTCTCACCCTTAGTCACCCTCGGTTTCACCTAATATGTTTCCTCTGTTACACATGCAGGGAGCTTTACGCTTCTTTCAATGCTGTTGGCGGGAGCTTTTTGCCAGATGATATAGTTGTACCACCACTGATTACTCGTGACCACCAGTAATACTTATAATATAGTAATGCTTCAATTCAGGCTTGTTCATCCGGTAAAAAGCTCCCGCCAACAGCATTGAAAGAAGCGTAAAGCTCCCTGCTGGTGTAACAGAGGAAACATATTAGATGAAACCGAGGGTGACTAAGGGTGAGAAAGGGTTGTCGGAAGGAGACAGGGAACAGGAAAACATTGACGGTGGAGGTTAGGGGTAGGAGGATCAGGTTTCTATATGCACACTCAACAGCGAGGTGCGAAGCACCGAGCATCCTATATATGTGGCTGGCGGGCAAAATGGATATCATTCCTTTTTGCGGCTGAAGTTTTTTGGCGGGTCAGTTTTTACAACGGAGTTGTTTTTGGGGTATGATTCACTTATATGCTAAGAAAAAGAAAACATAACAAGAAACTGACGCCCACCAAAAAATACGTTCCTAAGAACTTGTGCTATCTGGTGGAGAAGCTATGGCAGCAGGCGCGAAAGCATATTTTTAAATTTCATTTTTATTTATTTATTAACTTATTATTATTATTTAAATACATTTATTTATTTATTTATGTGTTATACTACTTCATTTTCTTAAATTATATTAAGGGGAATAGAAATCAAGAAAGAAAACATCCATTCAGCATCTTCTTAAAACTCAATTAAATTCTTAAACTCTTCTTAAATTCAAACTCAATTTTTACTCCCTCGAGCGGTCGCGGGCGGCATTTTATGCCGAAATTAAAACTCAATTTTTACTCCCTCGAGCGGTCGCGGGCGGCATTTTATGCCGAAATTAAAACTCAATTTTTACTCCCTCGAGCGGTCGCGGGCGGCATTTTATGCCGAAGTTAAAACTCAATTTTTACTACCTCGAGCGGTCGCGGGCGGCATTTTATGCCGAAATTCAAACTCAATTTTTACTCCCTCGAGCGGTCGCGGGCGGCATTTTATGCCGAAATTAAAACACAATTTTTACTCCCTCGAGCGGTCGCGGGCGGCGATTTCTGCCGAAATTAAAACTCAATTTTTACTCCCTCGAGCGGTCGCGGGCGGCATTTTATGCCGAAATTAAAACTCAATTTTTACTCCCTCGAGCGGTCGCGGGCGGCATTTTATGCCGAAATTAAAACTCAATTTTTACTCCCTCGAGCGGTCGCGGGCGGCATTTTATGCAGAAATTAAAACTCAATTTTTACTCCCTCGAGCGGTCGCGGGCGGCATTTTATGCCGAAATTAAAACTCAATTTTTACTACCTCGAGCGGTCGCGGGCGGCATTTTATGCCGAAATTCAAACTCAATTTTTACTCCCTCGAGCGGTCGCGGGCGGCATTTTATGCCGAAATTAAAACACAATTTTTACTCCCTCGAGCGGTCGCGGGCGGCGATTTCTGCCGAAATTAAAACTCAATTTTCACTCCCTCGAGCGGTCGCGGGCGGCATTTTATGCCGAAATTAAAACTCAATTTTTACTCCCTCGAGCGGTCGCGGGCGGCATTTTATGCACAAATTAAAACTCAATTTTTACTCCCTCGAGCGGTCGCGGGCGGCATTTTATGCCGAAATTAAAACACAATTTTAAAATACAATTTCGGCATTTTTTGCCGAAATTCTATTATTTGTTTATTTTATTTATTTATTTATTGATTGGCATCCAAAATACAAGAAAAATTAAAAATTAAAAACACAAAGATTACACTTCTGGTAAACTAAATAAAATTAAACAAACAGTTCGTATGATTTACTTATATGCTATGAAAAAGAAAACATAACGAGAAACTGACGCCCACCAAGAAATAAGTTCCTAAGAACTTGTGCTATCTGGTGGAGAAGCTATGGCAGCAGTCGCGAAAGCATATTTTTAATTTTCATTTTCATTTATTTATTAACTTATTATTATTATTTAAATACATTTATTTATTTATTTATGTGTTATACTACTTCATTTTCTTAAATTATATTAAGGGGAATAGAAATCAAGAAAGAAAACATCCATTCAGCATCTTCTTAAAACTCAATTAAATTCTTAAACTCTTTTTAAATTCAAACTCAATTTTTACTCCCTCGAAGGGTCGCGGGCGGCATTTTATGCCGAAATTCAAACTCAATTTTTACTCCCTCGAGCGGTCGCGGGCGGCATTTTATGCCGAAATTAAAACTCAATTTTTACTCCCTCGAGCGGTCGCGGGCGGCATTTTATGCCGAAATTAAAACTCAATTTTTACTCCCTCGAGTGGTCGCGGGCGGCATTTTATGCCGAAATTAAAACCCAATTTTACTCCATCGAGCGGTCGCGGGCGGCATTTTATGCCGAAATTCAAACTCAATTTTTACTTCCTCGAGCGGTCGCGGGCGGCATTTTATGCCGAAAATAAAACTCAATTTTTACTCCCTCGAGCGGTCGCGGGCGGCATTTTATGCCGAAATTAAAACACAATTTTTACTCCCTCGAGCGGTCGCGGGCGGCATTTTATGCCGAAATTAAAACTCAATTTTTACTCCCTCGAGCGGTCGCGGGCGGCATTTTATGCCGAAATTAAAACTCAATTTTTACTCTCTCGAGCGGTCGCGGGCGGCATTTTATGCCGAAATTAAAACTCAATTTTGGTTTATTATCTTCGATAATGAACCATTGGAATCGCCCAAAGAAAAAAAAATTTTAACCCCCCCTCAAAATTTGTTGGTTTACGTTTCAAGATACGTAGATTCAGAAAATCGAATAAAAAAAAATCCGTCCGTCCGCCGTACGCCGTCCGCCGTCCGCCGTACGCCGTCCGCCGTCCGAGGCACTTTGCCCAGTTAGCGTTGAGTTAAAATTACGAAATTTGGTTTCTGGGTTTGGACCAGCCCCACAATGATCCACGAAACTTTTCATAACCCTAGGTCAAGGGGAAGGGGTTCAAAACGAATTTTGAAATGTTGAAAATTCCATATCTCGAAAAATTCCCATCAAACGGTATGTTTTTTATTTCATATTTAGATAGAGTTTGTCCCGTAGAATTTTTTAAGACCATCTGCAGCTTTGTACGACCAGCCGTTCGTTCACAATGACGGCTCAAAGATTGTGCCTCACAACCCGATCGTGAATCAAACTGTTGAAATACAGGTCCATTTTCATACTAACAAGCTCTTTAGAACATCATGTGGCTTAAGTGATGTCGAGTTTGTTGTTCTGAGGTGCGTTTCGTGCTACGGAAATGAAGGTAATTTCGAATGTTTGTTGGTAGGTACTTCTTTTATAGAAAAATTATTACCGACGTAGTATTAAAAACCCCAGAATTATATCGTATTAATTAATCATAATTAATAATAATTAATAAATACGAATTATCAATACCTAACAATAAATTATAATAATTTTCAGTAGGTACTTGATAAAATTGTTAATAATTAGTGATAATAATAATTGAATGGGTCACCTCAACAACGGCGTAACCCACATATGCAAAAATTTTCAGCAAAGCCTAAAATGTGATGAACATTTGGAGCAATGTCTTTTTTAACTTGAAAATAGTGTAATCGTGTTGTTTGCACTTATATAACCTATCATATAAAAAATTTCAGCCATATTCAATGCCTAAGTCAAAGAAAAAGATGAGAATTATGTATAAATTCGGGCAACAACGTAGTAACCCACACGAGTTACGCCGTTGTTGCCCATTCCCCTGCAAACAAGGGGGGAAATGGTGAGTGCTTTGGGGCAATAATAATCATAAAACCATCAAAACCAAATTAAATCATTTTTTAATCATAAATCAAGCAATAATACACCATGTGAAATAAACACTCAAAAACTAAATTGAAAAAAGTAGAATTTATTATGAAGACGCACAAAATCGTTACAGCATTCACTAAATTAAAGCAGAAAAAAAGCAGGTTTTTGCAGAGTAAAGGTGTTACTCGCATTGAAGGCTGAGGTAGAAAGCCCGGTGTTTTTTTGGAATATACCGAAGCATCTTAAGAAGGTCCTGTTTTTTAGCTCGTTTGATTGGAATGGGACCACCATACAAACTCGGTAAGTAGGCTGCTTGAGTTGGGAGGATGTTTCTTCTTCCTCGTCCTGTCGCTGGTTTGGCTGTATTGTGGATTGTCCATGGCTGGAGGATGTTATGACTTTTACGACCGCGAAGTGTGGTTGGGTCATCAGACCTCATTTGCATCCACACATGTTCTGTGATTTTAAATGAACCTTTACAGAGCTTGCTTTCATAGTAACTCATATCCACGAAATCTGAAGTTTTCATGTTACAAACCATGAACTTTCTCTCTTGTTTGGCGTGTACAATCACACTCATCCACTGATCAGGTACATATACAGTAGCCGTTTTTTTTGCTCGCTCAATGAGAGCAAAATCCCTATCACAGGGTAAAAAGCTGTGGCCTGTGATAAGAAATTTCTGTTCAACACAAGTGAAGAATTTCATGAGAATGAGCTGCTGGAGCATCGTTACCATCCGCCAGTTATTATTCTGCCCAACACATCGGTCGGACCAGAGAACAAGGTTTCTTGTTTGACCTTCTTGCAGAGGAGGAAAATGAAGCTGTATGTATTTAAACACACATGAAGATATCTCAGCTGCACCTCGTTTGGCTATGGATTCGTTCCAAAGAAAAAACATTGCTGAGTGATCTTTCTGATTGTGAATTGCCAAATTATAACAGGACAGCTGCCTTTCATAAAAAACGTTGCTGTGCGTCAATTTCGGACAGAAGAGTACTTGTTGGAGATCAACACAAAGCACGACCGTATTCGAATCATTTCTGCATGCATTAGTATCTGCTGTCAGTGTTTTGTATGCACCGTCAGCCTTCATATGGTGGGCTGTAGTTTCCATTTTAAGTCTTTTCAACTCTTCTTCATTCTTTGTCTCTGTCATGGCAATAAACATTCTGTCGCAATATGAACATGTGTCAGACCTAGGTACACCGAATCTCAAATTGAATTCAGACTTGAAAATATCTCTGTAGAAAGATAGAGCACACTTCTGGAGGGGGTATTTGACACAGTATAGTTCCCACATTTTCTTTACTGATAGGTCAGGATTGAGACATAGCTTGCTGGATTCATGGCGAGAGTAATGGTTCTCTTGCTTGGGAAATGACGAAATATGGCTCTTAATGAGCTGAGTAACTTCATCTCTTACTTTATTCGGGCGATTATCGTGAGTTCCGCGGTGATCTTCAACTGGCCGTCCAAATTTGATCTTGTCAAAAACTGTCAAACGACGTTCTGTCACCTTGAAAATGTCGCAAAATGTTTTTTTACAAACTCGAACATCTTCATCCTTTCTGGGCACGAAGTAGAAAACAGTACAATTTCGGCGGGAGGTCCCTTCATCAGTGTATCTTCGAATCACGTCACTTATCTTAACGCAGCTCGATGATAAAAACCGATTTTGTTCATTGTAGTCGAGTGCATGAAAATTGGTGAACAGCTTAATTTTCTCTTCAACGTTCTGTAACTCTTCACATCGATAAGAGCACTTGCATATCCTTCCCTGCAACAAAACAAGTACTAAACAACTAGAAGGATGACAAGCATGGGAAAAAATTTGGTGAATTTTGGTTGAGGTCTACTACCAAAAGTGCCCCGTGCTCGATTCCATAGGTTCATTATTGAAAATAATAAACCGAAATTATACCTATTGTTATTAAACAAGGAAAACACGAACAAGAATGAAAATATACGAAGTTGAAACGAAAACCATTCATTTTGTTTACACGAGGTTTACAACGTTGTTGCACTTACCTCACTTGGTGGCAGTTTTCCTGGAACTGGTTGTTTCCTCGCCGATATGTACGGTTGTCCCGAATTACGTGATGTTTTTCGAACATTTCTGGCCGATTTTGATACGTACATTTTTCGCCTTTTACCTTTACTTAATCGTTTTTCGTCACTGGGCGACAGCTTGGTTGTAGCGAAAGGAGCCATGATTGATGGTTACAACCTTGTTGCCAAGAAAGATCGTCAGTCGCTCGCACTATCACAGCCAGAATCAAAGCTACCAACCTCAAGGAAGGGAAAACAAATATTCCCCACGATGCATCTTGGGGGTTACGACATTATTGCATCAAAATCTCTGTTTCTGAAAAGTTGTGGGTTACGCCGTTGTTGAGGTGACCCATTCAATTATTGATAATAATAATAATTAATAATAATTATTGATAATAATAATTAATTTAACATTTAGGATCTAGACATTTAGACCTAGTGATCTAGACAGAAGGGTGATCTGTACAAAGAAGATAATGAACCGTTGTGTCAAGAATTTGCAGAGTTTTTACTCCCTCGAGCGGTCGCGGGCGGCATTTTATGCCGAAATTAAAACTCAATTTTTACTCCCTCGAGCGGTCGCGGGCGGCATTTTATGCCGAAATTAAAACTCAATTTTTACTCCCTCGAGCGGTCGCGGGCGGCATTTTATGCCGAAATTAAAACACAATTTTACTCCCTCGAGCGGTCGCGGGCGGCATTTTATGCCGAAATTAAAACTCAATTTTACTCCCTCGAGCGGTCGCGGGCGGCATTTTATGCCGAAATTCTATTATTTATTTATTTTATTTATTTATTTATTGATTAGCATCCAAAATACAAGAAAAATTAAAAATTAAAAACACAAAGATTACACTTCTGGTAAACCAAATAAAATTAAACGAACAGTTCGTATGATTTACTTATATGCCAAGAAAAAGAAAACATAACAAGAAACTGACGCCCACCAAAAAATAAGTTCCTAAGAACTTGTGCTATCTGGTGGAGAAGCTATGGCAGCAGTCGCGAAAGCATATTTTTAATTTTCATTTTTATTTATTTATTAACTTATTATTATTATTTAAATAAATTTATTTATTTATTTATGTGTTATACTACTTCATTTTCTTAAATTATATTAAGGGGAATAGAAATCAAGAAAGAAAACATCCATTCAGCATCTTCTTAAAACTCAATTAAATTCTTAAACTCTTCTCAAATTCAAACTCAATTTTTACTCCCTCGAGCGGTCGCGGGCGGCATTTTATGCCGAAATTCAAACTCAATTTTTACTTCCTCGAGCGGTCGCGGGCGGCATTTTATGCCGAAAATAAAACTCAATTTTTACTCCCTCGAGCGGTCGCGGGCGGCATTTTATGCCGAAATTAAAACACAATTTTTACTCCCTCGAGCGGTCGCGGGCGGCATTTTATGCCGAAATTAAAACTCAATTTTTACTCCCTCGAGCGGTCGCGGGCGGCATTTTATGCCGAAATTAAAACTCAATTTTTACTCTCTCGAGCGGTCGCGGGCGGCATTTTATGCCGAAATTAAAACTCAATTTTTACTCCCTCGAGCGGTCGCGGGCGGCATTTTATGCCGAAATTAAAACTCAATTTTTACTCCCTCGAGCGGTCGCGGGCGGCATTTTATGCCGAAATTAAAACTCAATTTTTACTCCCTCGAGCGGTCGCGGGCGGCATTTTATGCCGAAATTAAAACACAATTTTACTCCCTCGAGCGGTCGCGGGCGGCATTTTATACCGAAATTAAAACTCAATTTTACTCCCTCGAGCGGTCGCGGGCGGCATTTTATGCCGAAATTCTATTATTTATTTATTTTATTTATTTATTTATTGATTAGCATCCAAAATACAAGAAAAATTAAAAATTAAAAACACAAAGATTACACTTCTGGTAAACCAAATAAAATTAAACGAACAGTTCGTATGATTTACTTATATGCCAAGAAAAAGAAAACATAACAAGAAACTGACGCCCACCAAAAAATAAGTTCCTAAGAACTTGTGCTATCTGGTGGAGAAGCTATGGCAGCAGTCGCGAAAGCATATTTTTAATTTTCATTTTTATTTATTTATTAACTTATTATTATTATTTAAATAAATTTATTTATTTATTTATGTGTTATACTACTTCATTTTCTTAAATTATATAAAGGGGAATAGAAATCAAGAAAGAAAACATCCAATCAGCATCTTCTTAAAACTCAATTAAATTCTTAAACTCTTCTCAAATTCAAACTCAATTTTTATTCCCTCGAGCGGTCGCGGGCGGCATTTTATGCCGAAATTAAAACTCAATTTTTACTCCCTCGAGCGGTCGCGGGCGGCATTTTATGCCGAAATTAAAACTCAATTTTTACTCCCTCGAGCGGTCGCGGGCGGCATTTTATGCCGAAGTTAAAACTCAATTTTTACTACCTCGAGCGGTCGCGGGCGGCATTTTATGCCGAAATTCAAACTCAATTTTTACGCCCTCGAGCGGCATTTTATGCCGAAATTAAAACACAATTTTTACTCCCTCGAGCGGTCGCGGGCGGCGATTTATGCCGAAATTAAAACTCAATTTTTACTCCCTCGAGCGGTCGCGGGCGGCATTTTATGCCGAAATTAAAACTCAATTTTTACTCCCTCGAGCGGTCGCGGGCGGCATTTTATGCCGAAATTAAAACTCAATTTTTACTCCCTCGAGCGGTCGCGGGCGGCATTTTATGCCGAAATTAAAACACAATTTTAAAATACAATTTCGGCATTTTTTGCCGAAATTCTATTATTTGTTTATTTTATTTATTTATTTATTGATTGGCATCCAAAATACAAGAAAAATTAAAAATTAAAAACACAAAGATTACACTTCTGGTAAACTAAATAAAATTAAACAAACAGTTCGTATGATTTACTTATATGCTAAGAATAAGAAAACATAACAAGAAACTGACGCCCACCAAAAAATAAGTTCCTAAGAACTTGTGCTATCTGGTGGAGAAGCTATGGCAGCAGTCGCGAAAGCATATTTTTAATTTTCATTTTTATTTATTTATCAACTTATTATTATTATTATTAGTTAACAATATTGTTTGTCCCTGTCTCCTTCCGACAACCCTTTCTCACCCTTAGTCACCCTCGGTTTCACCTAATATGTTTCCTCTGTTACACCAGCAGGGAGCTTTACGCTTCTTTCAATGCTGTTGGCGGGAGCTTTTTGCCAGATGATATAGTTGTACCACCACTGATTACTCGTGACCACCAGTAATACTTATAATATAGTAATGCTTCAATTCAGGCTTGTTCATCCGGTAAAAAGCTCCCGCCAACAGCATTGAAAGAAGCGTAAAGCTCCCTGCTGGTGTAACAGAGGAAACATATTAGGTGAAACCGAGGGTGACTAAGGGTGAGAAAGGGTTGTCGGAAGGAGACAGGGAACAGGAAAACATTGACGGTGGAGGTTAGGGGTAGGAGGATCAGGTTTCTATATGCACACTCAACAGCGAGGTGCGAAGCACCGAGCATCCTATATATGTGGCTGGCGGGCAAAATGGATATCATTCCTTTTTGCGGCTGAAGTTTTTTGGCGGGTCACTTTTTACAACAGAGTTGTTTTTGGGGTATGATTTACTTATATGCTAAGAAAAAGAAAACATAACAAGAAACTGACGCCCACCAAAAAATAAGTTCCTAAGAACTTGTGCTATCTGGTGGAGAAGCTATGGCAGCAGGCGCGAAAGCATATTTTTAAATTTCATTTTTATTTATTTATTAACTTATTATTATTATTTAAATACATTTATTTATTTATTTATGTGTTATACTACTTCATTTTCTTAAATTATATTAAGGGGAATAGAAATCAAGAAAGAAAACATCCATTCAGCATCTTCTTAAAACTCAATTAAATTCTTAAACTCTTCTTAAATTCAAACTCAATTTTTACTCCCTCGAGCGGTCGCGGGCGGCATTTTATGCCGAAATTAAAACTCAATTTTTACTCCCTCGAGCGGTCGCGGGCGGCATTTTATGCCGAAATTAAAACTCAATTTTTACTCCCTCGAGCGGTCGCGGGCGGCATTTTATGCCGAAATTAAAACTCAATTTTTACTCCCTCGAGCGGTCGCGGGCGGCATTTTATGCCGAAATTAAAACTCAATTTTTACTCCCTCGAGCGGTCGCGGGCGGCATTTTATGCCGAAGTTAAAACTCAATTTTTACTACCTCGAGCGGTCGCGGGCGGCATTTTATGCCGAAATTAAAACACAATTTTAAAATACAATTTCGGCATTTTTTGCCGAAATTCTATTATTTGTTTATTTTATTTATTTATTTATTGATTGGCATCCAAAATACAAGAAAAATTAAAAATTAAAAACACAAAGATTACACTTCTGGTAAACTAAATAAAATTAAACAAACAGTTCGTATGATTTACTTATATGCTATGAAAAAGAAAACATAACAAGAAACTGACGCCCACCAAGAAATAAGTTCCTAAGAACTTGTGCTATCTGGTGGAGAAGCTATGGCAGCAGTCGCGAAAGCATATTTTTAATTTTCATTTTCATTTATTTATTAACTTATTATTATTATTTAAATACATTTATTTATTTATTTATGTGTTATACTACTTCATTTTCTTAAATTATATTAAGGGGAATAGAAATCAAGAAAGAAAACATCCATTCAGCATCTTCTTAAAACTCAATTAAATTCTTAAACTCTTTTTAAATTCAAACTCAATTTTTACTCCCTCGAAGGGTCGCGGGCGGCATTTTATGCCGAAATTCAAACTCAATTTTTACTCCCTCGAGCGGTCGCGGGCGGCATTTTATGCCGAAATTAAAACTCAATTTTTACTCCCTCGAGCGGTCGCGGGCGGCATTTTATGCCGAAATTAAAACTCAATTTTTACTCCCTCGAGTGGTCGCGGGCGGCATTTTATGCCGAAATTAAAACCCAATTTTACTCCATCGAGCGGTCGCGGGCGGCATTTTATGCCGAAATTCAAACTCAATTTTTACTTCCTCGAGCGGTCGCGGGCGGCATTTTATGCCGAAAATAAAACTCAATTTTTACTCCCTCGAGCGGTCGCGGGCGGCGATTTCTGCCGAAATTAAAACTCAATTTTTACTCCCTCGAGCGGTCGCGGGCGGCATTTTATGCAGAAATTAAAACTCAATTTTTACTCCCTCGAGCGGTCGCGGGCGGCATTTTATGCCGAAATTAAAACACAATTTTAAAATACAATTTCGGCATTTTTTGCCGAAATTCTATTATTTGTTTATTTTATTTATTTATTTATTGATTGGTTTCCAAAATACAAGAAAAATTAAAAATTAAAAACACAAAGATTACACTTCTGGTAAACCAAATAAAATTAAACGAACAGTTCGTATGATTTACTTATATGCCAAGAAAAAGAAAACATAACAAGAAACTGACGCCCACCAAAAAATAAGTTCCTAAGAACTTGTGCTATCTGGTGGAGAAGCTATGGCAGCAGTCGCGGAAGCATATTTTTAATTTTCATTTTTATTTATTTATTAACTTATTATTATTATTTAAATAAATTTATTTATTTATTTATGTGTTATACTACTTCATTTTCTTAAATTATATTAAGGGGAATAGAAATCAAGAAAGAAAACATCCATTCAGCATCTTCTTAAAACTCAATTAAATTCTTAAACTCTTCTTAAATTCAAACTCAATTTTTACTCCCTCGAGCGGTCGCGGGCGGCATTTTATGCCGAAATTCAAACTCAATTTTTACTCCCTCGAGCGGTCGCGGGCGGCATTTTATGCCAAGAAAACCGAAGCCCTGAAAACCGAAGCGACTGAGACACTGATTACGCGACGGAACAAGTTCGGGTTTTCACCATCCCGTAGCTCGGTCCCCTGAGTGTCTCGAGAGTTGATTTTTTGTACACCAACTCTCCAGGGGCACGTGAGGACGTAAAACAAATTTCAGCTCTTGGGAACATCAGGAGTCGGGGGTATAACAATTTTAAAACCACTATTTTTCACGTTTTTCGTGTTCTCCTTCTTGTCGTTGTCGTCGTTGTCGTTGTTGTTCATTGACGGGGCTACAGCCCAGCAGACAAATCGGATCGAGCTGAAATTTTGCATACACGTTTGTTATGCTCCAAGGGAGTGCCTTTTGACCATTTTTTCTCCCTCCCCCCATTTCCTCATCAATTAGGGGGGAAATAGTGTTTTTTAGGAATTTCAAATGGTCATAACTCCTTCAAAATTGAAGCTTTTTCAGATTTTCTTTTTTAGTTGTGTTCAGCGTTTCAAACTGTTTAATTTGAGATCAAAAAATGCTTCCTAAAAGGAAAAATAAAGGAGTTATGGTGATTTTTCTATTTTCAACAACAACTGCCGCAAATATTGATGAAAATTGGTGCGGTTGGTCTTAAAATGTCCGCTAGGTTGTCTAGAATATGCTCAATAATTTTGAACTAAATCTCAATCGATTTGACTAATCCACAGCCAAAAATACGTGAATAAATTCCACATCTACTGATTTGGCTAATTTCCGAAAACATCAAAGTTGAACGGTGGTCAGAAAAATTGTCGTAGAGTGGCGCCTGTTTAAGGATCGATAGGACAAATGAGATAAATAAATCTGATGACCAAACCAGTAAAATGGATACAGTTTTCATAAAACCAGTCATTTTTTCTCGTTTTCTACTTGTACTTGTTTTCATAATTCAGTTTGCATTTAACTGAGTTTTGAGACTTATTACATATCGTACACAATATGTAACATAACATATTATGTAATGCATGGAATGATCTACGTACAGTGTTATTGTCATGAAAATGGGATTGATTAGAAATGGGCTTATGGGAACGGTAAAGATGTTACGTAGGCGCAGTCGGAAGTGACTATGTGAGAACCAACCTGCGAACATAATATGTTATGCGAACATATTATGCTGTGACATTTTTCATATGGGAGAAAAAGGTACCTATGCTTGAGGTAATGGTTTTCAAACAGCTATTCATAACTGTTTAAATATAACAGAAAATATATTCAGGAGAATTATAAAATGCAAAATACGAGAGGATTTGCAAATTGCAATAATCGATGTTTCAATTTATTGTTTATTGTAACACATTGTGAGGTATTTGCTCTATGTGACTAGCAACAACAAAGCCTCAAAACTGAGTGGATCCAATAAATAAGAAAGTTAAAAGTGACGACAGTGACATACTCCAACGTGTTCTTACATGGGTCCTCCGGTCAATCGAAGTGACCCATTTGATGGTTATCTTTACCACCTTCCAACAGATTCAGCTTCTCCATTTCAGCTTAGCTGAACGGGGACGGTAGCGTTTCCAATCTCTTTACAGGTTTCTTCGAGAAATCCACTATCGGATTGCACCGTGATCTTCACCAGCGATAAATCCACAAGAATTGACCCCCGAGTCGAATTTACTCCGAGCAAACCCCCCTTGTAAAAGGGCTCTATTTTATAGAACCGAAAGTCTTCGTTAGGTCGACAAGCTTCGAAAATCGATAAAAAACTCGAACTTACAGAAATGTTTGTACTCGTATAGCGTAAAAAGCCAATACAGTTCTGTAAGAATAATACGAATAGGTTAATGAAATTTTGCTTTCTCGTGGTTTCTGAGTATGAAAATTCGAGCTGTTATGTAATTTCTTTTTTCCTGTCAGTGCAATTCAGAAAAGACTGACACGAGAACAACTATAGCAGCGTGCTTTGGATTTTAGGAAGAATTTGAAAAAACTGGGGGAATAAAAACATTTCTAAATATATGCCAATGTTTTCTGATATTCCCTCCTTGAAATCATTTTTTTAAAGAAACCTTACTCGAGGAATCGAGTGTAATATGGAAAAAAAAAAAAATTGTATGCCTAATCAATAATTATTAATTCACAAAAACAGTTAGGTATACATATTTTCAAGCAGTCTACAAATTCAAGCAGTTGTGATGTGATGATTGTAGTAGGTAATGATCTATGAACCAAAATACGTTAAAATTGAGTAACAGAGTGAGGGAACTAGATGTGTATGTAGGTACAGTTGTAACAATAAAGATGATTTTATATAAAATTCCACAGTCATGCAACATGGCTATAAGAGCGAAATTCCGAAGAAATGATTGGTTTTATGTAAAATGTCTCCATTAAACAACATGATGCCCATGAAGAATATCTCAAGTATCAGCCACGTTTCTTCATCTTCAAAGTGCTCCAGTTTGAAAGCGGGATGAGATATAGCAATTCTGACTTAACCATCTTATACAGCGTGTACCTTTAAAATGAGGTGTCACTTGTCAGACCGTTTCATTTTTGGAATTTATGAGTGAACCTCCTCCCGCCCTCCAAAAATAACCCCCCCCCCCCTAGAGTGGCCCGATTCTGCCCATGTACGAACTTAGCCGTTCGATTGCCAAAACCGATTCTTTGTGCAAATTTGAACTTTTTATGTCAATAATTGATTATTCTATCGAGAGTTACCGTCTGGAATGACAAATACATATAAACATATAGGTATATAAATATGAACTTGAATGAACGTACAGGAGGATGAAAATTATAGAAAACACTTACGTAAATTTGGAAAAAATTGGAAATTTTCGCTTTACAGCGTCGTCAGCCCGAGAAGAAAATATAAATATACATATAATTTTTTTTGTTTTGGCAGTGGATTCAGGATGGTCTGAAACGGATTTTGGTATGAAAATCTTTCGAAAATCCGAGTTTTCAAAATTTTTGAACAATACCTAGACATTTTTCTTCGAAAATTCGCTAAAAAGTTATTAGAACCATTTCCAGTTTAAGAACTTAAGAAGGGATACTTCTCCCAAGGGATTCTGTAAGGGCAATCATTAATGATTTCCATTCGTAACGACTCACCTATCATCAGAAGAACATCGTCTGTAAATAATTAAATACTACTTCTAGTTTTCTACTACTACCTAACTGTTCTCCGAAGAGTTTGTAATTAAAATCTCATCATGTAATTAGCTGTTCTACCCTCTGAATCCACTTAATTCCAACTTTTTGCTAATCCGATGTTTTTTTTCCTCCCGTCCGTCGCATTTTGCAATTAACAGAACTCCATCGCTCAAGTTGAAAGTGAGACTGAAAATGCCCGGTTAGGAAACATTTTCCAACCAGCTCGTTTGCTCGCTTAACCCAAGATTAAATCCTCTCGTTCACTATCGGACAGCCTCCCATGCACTTCGGGTCCGATAAATCCGGTGGAATTTTATTCCAACTCGAACCCACCGTTGTCGCCTCTGCTAGAGCGGATTTGTCAGGGGACTTTTAAAATCATTAAAAGGCTTCACGGAGACAATCGCTAGAAGAATAATGTTTGTTTAATGCTGAGAATGTACAGACACATCATCCAACGGAATCCTGTAGGTATTAAATTCGTCTCAGTTTTTACGACGATTTTATATCGGAAGAAGAATGACAATAATTATTATATATCAACGTTGGTGACCAATTTATGAAAAGGATAGTATTCAATTCAGTCCCGGTTTTAAATGTGTACCTACTATTGGTAACTAAAATGTAATATTTTTACACATCAACATAAAATCTAACCAGTACGAATTATTATGATCCGATGCTAATAAATAAACGATAAGTTGGGCGTCAGAATTAGTAACCGAAACTAAATTTGTTTTATTCATTAAATGGATAATTATTAAATTTAACTACTTAATCATGTACGTAACGAACTCGATACTCAACTAAACTAAATATATACACCTATTTGGTTCCATGCTTGGGTAAAAGTTTTTGAATACGTAAATTTATCAAGTTCTATTACTTTCCAAGTTATTTTATTAATTTACCGACTCATTATTGTAACTTATCTACGGTGAATATTTATTGTAAACTCTGTTTCGTACATTCTCGCCAATATCCTCAATTGTCGGGTAGGAAAATAGTAATGAAAATGTTCTTTTTCTGAGTCAGATTAGTGGTGATTACTGATCAAAGAGTTCTCGTCCATTATTTTGTGACTGAAAAATAGAGTTTTCATAATTAATTTGTAGTATTAAATACTAATATTGACATTAAATGTCAATATTAGTATTTAATACTACAAATTAATTATGAAAACTCAAATCAAAATATCAAATTTTGATGTCTTTACTCTGGCACATAACTCGAAAAACGTTACACAAAAGCGTTACACGAAATCGTAACGAAAATTTCTGATCATTTTCGCTTACAACCGATTCGTTGCTACGGAACTTTATCTTCGCCAGTTATCATCGTACAAAACTCGTTCACCACTCGTTGGATAGCTCTCGATTTACCTAACCATATTACGTTAACCACTGCGGAGTGCGTGGCCGACAAGTTGCGGTATGAGCGTGATTGTTTAAATAATTGTTTACACACAGGTGATCATTCTCAATAATTTATATTGTCTATACGAATGCAAGCTTCATAATTTATGATGAACCCTACAATTAAGTATAACAACTACACTACTGGGGTAGGTGATGTAGCATTGTTCGAAGGTTCTTGAATCACTTCTTTAAAGACATAAAATGTCCCAATGTGTTGCAGACTCGTATGCAAGCATTTAATTCTCGACTGTATCAACAACAGGATGGAGTTGACATTCTTTTGACATTTTCATGTCTTTGCTTTGACACATAAACTGAAACGGGAGAAATTTGTTTTCTTGATTCACCCTTTCCCTCAGATCACGTCAGAACACACGCGACAAGCGGGCCACTACGTCAGAGCCTATGACGCACGAGCGTATGACGTCAGACGGCTGGCCGGAGGCCAACTAGAACGTCAGAGCCTATGACGCACGCGCGTATGACGTCAGACGGCTGGCCGGAGGCTAACTAGTACGTCAGAGCCTATGACGCACGAGCGTATGATGTCAGACGGCTGGCCGGAGGCCAACTAGTACGTCAGAGCCTATGACGCACGAGCGTTTGACGTCAGAGGGCTGGCTGGCTAGGTGATCGGGTTTTAATAAGCCTCTGGAATTCCGCGCCTTCATTTTGCATTCATTTACATCTTCACGTTGAAAAATCCTTCATCTTATGTAGTAGGGACCTACGTACATACTGCATAACATTTTGGTATTTGTAATCTTATGTGTGACCCGTTACAGGTCATAGTAAGCACCAGTGCTCTGACGAAATGGGGTTTCACAAGGGCTCAAACTCATCAGGCATTTCCACGATTTGAAATGTAGGGAAACATATCATTCAGATAAAGTAGCTCACGAGTTCATCACTAAGCTTGACATGAGAATTCACAACTAATCATTTTTATTTTATATTTTTTTGTCGTTCCACTTCATCCACAGATACCCTCTTGGCAATTAGAGCGCTGAATGAACAGGAAGTTGGGATTCGCAACCAGCGCTTACAGTAATATTCCGAAACTCTTATCTACTGCTACGGCGACGTTCTTGAAATCTTCTCAGCAGGCATTTTAATTTAAGACGGTTGACACTAGAAAGAAAGAGGATAGAAAAAAGAGGGAGAAAAAACAGAGCTTCAAGAGTTAAATGAGCTTTGCTTTCTAAGAAGTCTCTTTTTTCACTCTGCTTTTATTACATCTCAGAAAGATTCGTTTCCTTCTATTTTCATCTGAAGAAAGCAACAGTTATTTCACCAGGGCACTAACCTACCTGAATAACCGTCAGTTTTTCGTGTTTTTTCCTCTTTTCCTTCTTGGCCGATGAAAAACTGTGAGATCAAATTAAGGGTAATCAAGGCCCCACAAGATGGAACAAGGACCGTCGGTTTGAATCGAACAAATTTGGAGAAATGAAATTTTTGGTCTTAAGGCTCGTTAGCGTGCTCTCGACATTTTCGTCAGTACCTACCTTAATATTAGGACTTTCGAGGTGACTGTCCAAAATGAACTATCAACTCGGCGCGAAATCAAAGCTGGAGTACCGCAGGGTAGTGGGACCGTACTTGTACATATTTTACTGTCATGACCTTCCATCCACACCAGACTTCTCAGGGCTAGTTGCTGATGACCTCATTTTTGCAGTAAGAGATATTGGTTGTGGTCTGGCAGCCAATAAACTGCTAACGTTCATCACCGAACTTGGACATTGGTGCAATCTTGGCGACTGAAAATAAATCCAGTGAAGTCATGCGCTATTTCCCTTACTTACAAAAGAAGATTATATCGTCAAACAACGTCGCCAACATATTATGTCGACGTGTCTCTCACTTTTAGGGGGGAAACAATTCCGTCAGCAGAATCCCACAAATATTGGGGGGTCACACTGGACAGAAAGCTGACCTTTGCTGGACACATTTCTGATCTTTTGCAGCGATGTACCCTTAGAATATCCCAGATGAAATACCTGCTGGATAGTAAAGACCTGCCAATTGAAAATAAAATACCAATATACAAAGTTTTCATAAAGCCTCTCTGGGCCCATGTAGGGTTGGTACATGTTTATCCTCGCAGTTTGGACGATTGGAACAGCAACAATAATGCAACATTAATACAGAAGAAAATTATACATGCTCCACCCTTCGTCAAAAATGTAACTCACGACTTCAAGCTCGAAACTCCGCAGGAATGCCTTGAAGCTTCCATGCGAAGATTCGTCACTCACAATGCTGAGCATTACAACCGTCTAGCAAATGAAGGCTTCGTCCTACCTCTCAATTCAAGGCTGCAACGGCCTCGCCATATTTTGGACATGATTGAACTGTGAAGTGTTGTTTTTACGTATGACCAAATTGTTATTTAAGTACTTTTTCCATGCCAAAAACTACGTGATTTATAAATCCAGCGTGAACTCTTTGTCAATGAGGTATAATATGAGGTATTAAATATTATTTAATTTCTGAATGGTCTCTAAGGTAAGTACATGTTTATCCTCGCGGATTATCGAGGATTTCAAATGTAGCAACCAATTGTGTAGGTACGTTAAGTATTTGTAGATCTTGATTCCTAATACGCAATTCACACCAATCAAGGGGTGACTCTGTTCTGGAATATTGCACAATGGCAAAATTGCCATAATTTTAGAGCATTACGTCGAAATGACACCCTTTAAATGCGATTCATCCGACTTACAGAAACTCAGTGTGATAAGAGGATCAAACTGTTGAAATAGTTCAAGTGATCTCGATGGTGCGTTACAAGTGTATAAATGAAACAGAGTGCGAAATGCGGTTGGGTGCAGTAGCGCTCGAAAGAGGTTTATTTGCATTTGAAAACATCAGTATTGATGTCGCAGTACAAGGACGAGAATGGTTCCAATTGAAGTGGTTCACATCCTGCCATCGCATCGCTGGTGGTAATATTACTTGAGAGATTGCATGGAGGTTTCCGCTCTCAACCAGACATTGGAGTGGGGGAAAAGGAGCCTCGAGGATACAAACCACTATTCTTCTCATTTTTCTTTGTTTTTCCCATGCACTACCACTCTTACCCACTCCAGGGTTTTCTCTTTTTTTTCCGTGGAGTCATTTTCCAACGGATGTGTATAAGGAGTTGGACCACCGTAAGGAACAGAATATCAGTCGGGACGGTATTGCAAAACCCACTCTTCGCCACTCGCTAAGCCTTTGGTGCTACTTCTCTAACTCAGCAGATGAAGAATACACTTTCATTCATCCACAGAACCGCCCTTCATGGGATTCCTGCGTAGAGCTCAAACTTGGGTGCCAAACAACTGAATTGAACGCAAAGTTGCTTCGGGAACCTTTGCTTTGCATGAAAAAGACACAAAACGAGTGCACTCAGACGGAATAGTTATAGAATATTTGGAATTCGACAGCTCACAAAATGCAGAGTACACCAGTTTATTCGTGAACAACAAATTGCTGCAGATGCGCGGGTGTGACGACGAGTAGGAAAATCAGATTGTTCTAATACGATGATCGATAGAACTGAGACGAATTCGGTTGCTTCTATTCGAAACACAAAGCGCTCCAATCACGTCTCGGGACCTCACAAATCTTTGCCTCAACCGCCAGTTCCCAAAGGAGGCCTTCGGAAGGCCCATTTCCTTTGAGCCGCCGAAACGGATGGAACGGCGAGGAGGGATTCACGTACGTCCCCGACAGATTGCGGAAATTCAAACAGCGGCTCGGAAAATTCCTTAGCAGAACATTTAAACTGATTTCTCGGAGTGCATCGTATTTCCCGGGCACGTGTAATTCCAAAGGGGATTGATAATTCAGTACTGACGTAAATTTCTTTGTTGCACTGTATTCATCCACCAGCTTGAGCAGTTTTCAACAGTTCACAAGTATTCATGGTCTTCCCTAATTTTGATGGATTCAAGAAATATCGCATATTCTAATCGAACATAATATTTTGAACATTATTCAAAAATTAAAAGTCTATGCTGATATTTTCATCTTGGTCAAGTTCACAGATTGACATCCCCTATAATAATATTATATTATAGTTATAAGTGGATATAGTAGTCAGTATTCATGAGCTTGGACAATTTTCGCCAGTTCAGTCACTTATGATCGTTCCTGATCCTGATTGACTCCTGGATACATGGAGTATCATTATGAGTCAATATTGTGTTAAGGGCATGCAGGATGGACCTAGGTCGGGAAGTGGTTGAAGGATATCTCGGGCTGTGATTTACTTGGAGTTTTGAAATAAATGTCTAAATTCACTTTATTAGTAAGAAATTGCCCCTAAGTGGTCCGATTTTTGAAATTCATAAATAAATAAACATGTAAAATAAGCGAGCGGGATCTCAAATAAATTTCGATTTTTTTCTCGATTTTTCGATAAATTTCTCGTAACCTTCTTCTTATTGGATGTCTTGGCGCTTCTATAGTGGAGGAAAACTCCCCCGCATTTCAAAAATGCAAGTCAATCACATCCTAAGATATCCTTCAGAAACCTTCCAACCCAGGTCCCGCAGGCCCTTAACCGGTCAATGAAAAATATGACCCGCGATTCGCTCTTCACCTCTGATTATAAGCTCGTTAAGCCAAATAGGAGCAATAGCCGTAGTACTGCCCTACTATGGAGAAAAGCAGTAAGTGACCATTTTGGGCATATGGACATTTTTATATCGTTGGATCCGTCTCGAAAATCTCCATTTAATGCTACAATTAAAAGCAGCATATTAGAATTAGGAAACGATTTATTAAGGAATGTAGCTCACTGCCTTTTGGGTTTTTACGCTGCTTACTACCGGTTTTACTACCGGTTTACGCTGCTTACTATCGGTTTTAAATAGATTTTTCTGTCATTAAATAAGGTATTTGGGTTTTATAACTTATCGGAAAGCTGAATTAGGAATTAAAGAGTCACATGAACCAACAATCAGCGCGCACCAATGAACTATACCTGAGGGGCAGGGTCTTAACTTTACCCCTCGATTTCTCGGAACTAAGAAATCGCTGTCTACTGCCTTTCTCCGTAGTAGGGCATAGTAGGTAATTCAAACGTTATAAGGGTCTTTTGGATATTGGAGTTGTCCTCCCTCTCCACGATATACCGAAGTATTAGAAGTATTACATTCATATTAGGATACCTAATGCAGTTAAAGTTATGTTGTTGCATTATATTTTCTTCATAGTTCTGTAGTGACACGTGTGGAGTAATTTCATGTCTGATAATTATCTGCGCCCCATGTGAATCCCAACGGCAGTTCTACGTACGAGTTCTCGTATTTCTTCTTATCCGATTGAAAATTACTTTTGAAGCGAGAGTGAACCGGGCAGTACAGGGACTCGAGTGGATGGTAAGCCTGAAGGGGTGTTCAGATGTGTAGTGGCAGATAGTAGTTCTCCGCTCCAGCCTTCTAAATTTTGACGAAAATCTGTCACAAAAAAACGGTTTCGTTATGAGCTTTGTTGGTTCCGTTCCAGCAGTCGTATACCTACATCAACTGATGCGGTTGGTACCTGAGATCACTGTGAGGGATCCCAATGAGCACAAGTTCTTTTTCCCTAACTAGTTGTTCTGCCGAAACGCAAGAAGTGACAAATGAGGATCAGTAAAAGGATCAGAAACATGATTGTACCATCTGCTGCTGGGAGAAATCTATCCCAGTGGACCTCAAATTGATTTCCTCCACCGATCACCGCATACTTCTTTTTTTTCTCATTGTTTTCCTAACTAAATCCCTGACAACACTTCCCCTTTTATAAGCATGGTACATGTTTTGGCCCCTCGGCTGATCCTGGGCCTGGGCAGCGTCAAGTAAAAGTCCTAAGGAGGCTACATGCCAAATTACAGCTTCATTGTGTGAATAGCTTAGAAATTAGCTTTGGGAGACACTTAGCTGATCCCGGCCCTTTGCTGCTTAAAGTTCAGGTCTTAAAGTGGCTACGTGCTAAATTACAGGTTCATAGAGTGAATAACATAGAAAGGATTCGGCTACACGCCGAATTAAACCTTCATAGTGGGAGTAGCATAGAAATTAGCTTTAGGAACCACTCAGCTGATCCTGGCCCTATGCTGCTTAAAGTGTAAGTCCTAAGGAGGCTCCAAACCAAATTATAGCTTCATAGTGCTCATTAGCACATAGATTTTGTCAAGGCTAAAACATGTTCCATGTCAAAAACATTGGAAGAGATCGATGATGCTTTAAAAAGAGAACATTTATGGAATGATTGATCTCTTTTAACTTCCCATCAGGTATGAATCACGCGAAAGTTTGCAAACCTCAGAAGGAGGACAGTGGGGGGTCATGAAATCATGACGAGGTAGGCATTGATGTATATGGGATGTCGTGATAGGATTGACTGGGTCATGGACACACCTTTATGTTGGCCCAGAAGCTCGGGCAAAACAAACGGTTCTCCAGTGATGTGCACGGAACGTCACATGAGACAGGTCTTTTGATGTATTCATGTGGCAGCGGTGACAGCGAGGGAATGAAAGGTGGTCTCCCAGCCGCGCCTTCCAATGCCCCCGTAACTCATTTACTTTCCTAATGAACTTGGCAACGACTCAAAGTGTTACCACCAAGTATTTCAAAGTAACAGCTCACCCCTAGACTTCGCTTGTGCTGTCTGCCGCAGTTCACTTCAAACCAGAAGGCTCGACTATCAAACACACGTCATTAGCATCACGTGAAAACATTTGAAAGTGGTTGAGTGTCCTACCACCCTCTGGTATGTTATCGCAGTGAATAGTGGAATATTCGTACATTTATAGTCAGCCAGTTAGCTAACGATAAGCGAACGTCGTTTATTCTAGGTCGGTTAGCGGTTTACCCACAAATCTAGCAATGCATCACGTTAATAAATTTCTTATTGCTTCGAAAGTGGACCTCGACCATTTACAGTAATTTTATTTTCATGAGAAGCACCAAAAGTGAGTGATTTCATGAAATTCAATATATTGAAAATAACATCAATCAAAACTGAAAACAATAATTGTTTTCTGGCTATAACAATTATTATTTTGTACGATTAAATTATGGTAACGAGACATAAGAATTATTACCTCCAGTAGATTTTACAAGAGAGTGAGAAAATATTTGCATGAGCAGGCGTACTGTATAATATTATATCAGAGGATCTGATAAGCAGTTTATGGCCAGGGGAGGAGCAAAATTATTATTGAGCCGCAGGGAAGCTCTTTGCTTTGTTTGATGGAACGATTCACTCTACTCCAATCCCACTGGATTTATTTTAAATGCGTCCTACTTGTAATCCCGGGGGCTCAAGAGAAGCCGGTAGGGCATGGGTGGCTAAAGGGGATTGAAGCTTAGAATGAACCCAGCTCCAGAGGTGTCCATGGTAACAAAAACACTATCATGCTCGTCATACGACACTGGCTATCTGGTGCGATGTATGCTTCAATTTCTCCCTCTCTCTATGTTTAGTATTACAATAACAAGCAAGTAAAAGCCCAAGGGAAACAAGCTACACCGTCGTGATGTGAAATTTCAGGGAAGGTACGCAAAATTCGAACATTGCGGAAAGAAACTCGAACAATGTTCGAACCTGTGATGGTTTGCTAAGTGTTCTCGGTTCCCGAGTTTTTATTTCAACCACGCAGTGGATACCCAGGTCTGTGAATGCAGACCGAGAAACCCCTTTGGGTGGGCATAATTGCCTAACCTCCCCGGGAACGGGGGTTACTCAGCAAATCATTCATTACAAACCTAACCAAGTTTAACGAAAATAAATTTCAAGTTTCAAGTTATTTGATAGGTACTGTCTTTGTGAAACCAACATTAATCAATCTCACATTCATAATGGGTGTCTTGATAATATATTTTCTACGAATGGTTTCAAATGTGGCATGCAAATTCCATCAATAATTGGATAAAAATTGAAAAACCTCATGTTGATTCAGGCCATGAATGTCCGACAGGTACCTGAAACAAAAAGAATCCAAACATTATAGTGCTTACTAGTATGGTAAATTATGAACACTATGACTAAATCCTTAGATGGACATTATATGGACATTTTATACTAATCATCTTATATTCGGTTTATGTGAACCATTAAGAATTACTTAGTCTTAAATAGCAAACCAACAGAGCCCAGATCTGGGAATCTGCTCTGTGAAAGAGGATACGAGACTCACTTGATATCACACAATTATCAACCAATTTAATCTCATAAATCGATTCTAAATCCAATAAACAAACTTGAGTTGTAAGCAGTTGTTTAGCTAGTGAAATCGAAGTTCGATTGTGATTCATTGTCGTTTGAAGGTTTCAGCAGTGATTCTCACCGGTGATTTAGCGCAGAGGTCGATGAATAATGCCTCGGGCTAAATATTTCGGCGCCGGTCCACTCAAGTCCACTACATCAGTCTTTCGTATTTACATCATAAAGTAAGCGGTGAGAGGTAGAAGTAATTTATGCAGGACGAGTTAATGAATACAGAACGTGTTTGTGACAGAATTAGTGATCGCCGCATTAGTGGGAGACCGTCCTCGTTCCAACCTAACCTCATCAGCTCCTTTGCAACACAGATCAGTGGATAATTACGATCCAACAACGGTAAACTCTGTAGGTAAAAAGTGGGTGGAACCTTCTTGAGAAGTGTTTCAGTGATTTAAGCAATCGTTTTGCAAGTGCGGTTTGGTCTCTTATGCCATATAAACAGTGTGATTCAAGGGTCTAATTTTTGCCCATTTCAAGGGTCGGATATGCAATACAGAATACTGATCAGCATTTTAAGATGAATTTCTGTATCATCTATATGCGTTATTTTTGACTTGAAGAGACTGTATTTAGTTTTTTTCCACATTAATTGATGAGGATTGCTCCTGGTGCTATTGCATTGCCAACACACATTTTGATGATGGTTTGCAGATCTTGAAGAGAATTCAGTACAGAACAGTCTGCTCGTGAGCAGGAATTGGTTACACAGACTATTCGCAAAAATGAGAAACAAGTGTGGTCCTAGTATGACCCGAGCGTTACCTCAACCGTCAATGGTTTTACTGTGATTCACTGTACTCCCCCCTCCCTTTGCCCTTATCTTACCACGTACCTCGGACTACCTTTCAGTGTGAATTTGGCAGTTGACCTACGCCATCGATGACCTACGCCATCGATGTCAGTACTCAATGCACTTAATGTACTCAATGTACTGATCAATACTGATGACCCGGCCACAGTGTTCACGTTTCTCGATGTTCAACCGCGTTTTTTGACTCGACAAACCATACCTACTCTGTGAGTACTATACATATACAGTCACTAATGGATCGAAAGGTATTTTCCACTGAGGGAAGTATTTCAAAGGAGTTGGAGCGACAAAATTCAGTAGGGCCCAAACCAGATAAGGATGACAGTAGGTAAGTGATCATGAGGAATTCAGTGATTACAGCAGTGTAAGCCGGTTCGAGGTATATGATGTGACTGACTCTGCTGATGAGCAGTTCAAAACCGACCAGTTGGGACCCTCAATCTTACCTTCAACTTATCTAAAGAAATTCTGGGGTTCACGTTGCCAATCGATCACAAAATCCTAGACTGCTCAAACCACTGAAGCAGAAAATTGGATCTTACTTGAACGATAGAAAAGTTGCGATTATTCCACAACTGAGGAAGAACCTCAACCAAAATAAAGGAAAAGATGTCATCTGCGCTCGGGCTCCAACGATACCGTAATATGCTTACCATAATATGGTATTGTATATTATACTTACTTATATACAAACAAACCATCTGCAAAAAGCACTCTAAACTTCTGTGCACCGAATGTTCCATGTAAAATGCTTCTTTGAACGTAATATTTTACCTGCTTGTATTTTACTACTTTTTTTACACACAGAGATTTTTACAAAGGTTGTGAATGACTACTCGCATTGCAGCTGGTCAGATGGTATTAGTTTGTCACTCAATTTACCTTCTTTATTTTCGATAATTTTACTTTTCAAGATTTGTATTTAATTTTTGGGATTAACTCAATGTCAATTTGAAACCTACTACTGAAATAATATTTCAGTATAATATGATACCAAATTTATATTCATAAATTCATTATATTCGTATTATGTTACCTTGTTATCTTATGCGTGAAATTTGAAAATTGGTTGAATATTTTCAAGTTGCTTGCATTTTTTTACTTTTTTGTTGCACACTTACATATTCATTATTATTTACAAAATGAGCGATTATATACAATGGTTGTGAATGACTAGTCGCATCGAAGCTCGTCAGATGGTATTAGTTTGTCACTCAATTTACCTTTCTCTAATGTACCTACTTACGTAAATTTGAAAGTAATACTACTGAAATATGATACCAGATCAGTGGATGTTACATTTTTTAGTGAATTCTTGAAAATTGACGGGATATTTTCAAGTTGAGAGTTTTCGTTTGTTTTCAGAATGGAGTGATTAGTTCGTTTCACCTCGTGCACCATCCGAATCGGCAAATAATCCCGAATTTCCGTTGCGAGTTAACACGAATATTAAAAGGGACGATTTATTAAAACCTATTTGACAGCAATCATTTGAAAGTGTCATATAATGAGATGGCATGCATTTTACATCCTCCGTCATATCACGTGGATCAAAACATCCGAATGTCGGCTGTAATATCATGCATCTCAATGCGATGAAGGAAAAACCACTTCAAAGAGCGAGAGGAATCACTCAAAGAAGTAAAAGTACTTTGTACCAAGCCTTCCCCTTGCTTTCTTCATAAAACGTTGAACAATCTTCAAAGAAGCTCTCAAGAAATTGAAATATTGATACGCAGCCTATGTACATCTCATGATACTCCCCGCGCATGTGGTATATGTTGTAATCTTCTTAGGATGAGTAGGTAACTGTACTAGATGAAACTAGATCAAGGCTCCAAATTTTGCTCATTGGGTCATACTGCAAGTTCGACATCAGAAGGGCGGAAAAAACAAGTAGCACATTTCAACATTGATTCAAAACTCTTGTCGCTACTCTTTTCTAGACCACAAAAGCTGTTCACATTTTAAAAATTACGAAATTCAATTGATGTAAAGTAAGTAACCTCCACTTTATCAAAAGGTGCATTTGATACAGTGTTTTAAAACGTCCGTATAAGTACTGACATGAAACTGGCTGGTGGATAATTTGTGGACAAACAAGATGGGTAATCTCCATGACACTTGGTGACATGTTCAACTGTGAACGACGTTGACGAAAATGGACTACCTGAACATAATTACTAGTGTTTTGATTTAGATAGGCACATAAGTCTTATTAGGTGCCGGGAACGAGGGAGGGAGGGAGATGATTATTGCTACTAGGGCTTAGGCACTGTGGAAATAAGACATAATATAATATGATTATAGTTGGAACTAACAACTCGTGTGCTCGTGAGATGTTCTAATGTTGGTGGCCGATTCTCTCCCATCAGCCTCTCCTTCCACATCAGTTGTCCAAGATCGGCTCCAGAATCTGGCAATCGAGGAGCAGGTGATCCCAAGTCTGCGCTGTAACCCCATTACAGTGACAGGCAGGATCAGCCCTAAGGCCTGAACGGTGGAAGCTGCGATGAGAACAAAGTGGAAAACACGACAGATTTTAACCCCCTCGATTTCTATCAGATGAGATAAGTTCAGAGTCTCTTGGAGGGCCACTTAACTGGCATTGACAGCCCTGCCTAACCTAAAAAGTTAATAACATTTGGCTTTTATTTGAATCGAATAGGTGAATCAGACGGAAAATCTACCTACAGGAGAAACAAGTAAACGGTTAATAAGAATTGAATAAGGGCCGAAACACAATTTAATCCCCTTTTCCGTATAATAGAAGGAATTTGAAAATGAAGAGGAAAAGAGGTACATATTCGTTTGGATTCTACCTCAATACATTTAGGAACGTAATAGAGATTTATCTTCAACAATATTTCATAGTTGAGTAGATCAATACAAACAGTTAATTCCCCTTTCCTCCAATTCTCTATTAAACAAGAATACCACTATCCCATGGACATAAAGAGGTTTAACAAGATATTCAAGGATCGTAGAAGAGCAATAGAACGGTAGGTAACAATACGACCAATCAACAATGCGCCTTTATGGAACCTATCACAATAGAGAGCATTGATCTATTCCGGGTATAAACAATCGAGGGACTCGTTCCACATATCATTTCACGGCAGGATGGTATACTTAAGGGCTGATGAACGCTTTCTAACCTAATTCAGGTATTACACTATCGATTAAAGAGGTTGCTATTGAGCGGAATCATGACTCGAGTTCTTTGGTGACCAAAATTTAATCTATTCAACGGATTACACAAAATCATTCCCCAAGTAGTAGAAAAACGACTGTTTTACAGCAAACTGCCACCTACCGTTAGTGTGAACGCTAATGCTGCTCAATATATAAAATCCCCAGTCATGCAGCATAGCTATAAGAGCGAATTTGCGAATAAATAACTGGTTTTATGTAAAATGCCTCCATTTTACTGGTTTTCCAACATATTTTGTCTCCTCAGTTTATAGAATTTTCAACGCTGAACACGATGGTGAAGTCAGAATTACGATATCTCATTCCGTTTTCAGATTAGGGCAGATGAACCAGGAAGAACATCCCAAGTAACAACCACGTTTCTACGTCTTCAAAGTGCTGCAGTTTGAGATCGGAAAAAGATATCGCAATTTCACCATCGTCTACAGCGTAATAAAAACCCTTAAAATGAAGTGAACTTTCCAAACCCCCCTCTTGGAGTGGCCCAACTCTGCCCATCTACGAACTTAGCCTTTCGAATGCCAGGACATTTTGTGAGAAAATTTGAACTTTTTGTCTCAATTATATCGAGAGTTAGGTACCGTCTGTAATGTCACATACAAAAACATATAATATAAACATTATTATATACGTATAATTGTTGGTGTCTTTTGGCAGTGGATTCCGGATGTTCTTGGAAATTCGAAATTTAAACATTTTGGACCCAGAATAATAGCTTCATTTTCTTCGAAAATTCGCTAAAATGGTCTGAATGATTTTACCCTTTCATGATTTTCTCTCAATGAACAGCGGGTGACTGTAGCCTTACATAGAAGATCACTAATCACCAATAGCTAAAAGATTGTTCGGTACATTCCTCCAATTGACCAAATCAGATTTACCTTAAGCTTGGGACTTTTGAAAAATTGCCTAACTCGGGTTCATACGTACACGGTGAAACACATAATACCAGTAATCGGCGCAAGTTCGGCGGCGCTCCGTTACAGATTAAAGAGGAAACTCCGGTTTGAGTTTGAATGCCCGGGAAAGCAAACCCGAGCGGAAAGAAGGCTTTTGCATTTCAACATTGTTGACTCTAAACAACGGGGCAGTAATAGTTGGAGAGGAAAAGTTAGCCAATTATAGCCGCGGAAGCCTGAAAAGGCGAAATGTAGCCGCATTTGAAATACATGAACCCGCCCGCAACTTTTTCATAACCCCGTTAAATGTTTGCTAGTTATAAACTCCGAAACCTCGCTCGACGATCTCCCCGGCCCATTTCCACTATCTGTTAAACCCTCCCCCTTTTTCCACGCTCATTTCCGTTCCTTGGGATCCACTTTTATGCGAAATTTTCTCTTTGGAGACTTTGGGCTCGACTGTCCGTCTCTTCTGAGGTTTGGGTCAGACCATTTTCAAGTTTTTAGGAGTCTCCTTGAAAACCGCGCTTTTCCCTTACTGAGAAATGAGGGAATAACTTTGAGTCTTTCATCTTCTTTCAGTGGACGCTTTTCTTTCCTTGCCAACAGTAGGCGTGAGCTAAGCGACGTAGTTTAAGCATGAATAACTAAGATTTTCATTGTCGTCCCAACCTCTGTGGAAATGTGAATATATTAACCAACTCTGGCTAAGTTACTGCCATCGAAACTACGTGCAAATTTACCCGATGAACACACAATCGACAATTCGCCAACGGGCTGCCATTGAAGTTACTGTGGCGATAAATAGTAAATCCAGTACGATCGGGAATGGTCAACCTTTCCAACTTGTGATGGATCGGATCTATATTAAATATAGATTTTTGATCTATGCGCTCCATCCATAATTAGAAAAGAAATATGCGGTGGCAACACTGCTCGGTTTAGCCATCCTATAAACGATGGTCTTGGTGGGAGTTAGGAGTACATGATAATTATCACTACTGTTGAATCGTAAATATGAAGAGTTCACAATTATTTTGTTGCGGAGATGGGATATTTAGTTTTTGGCAGCCCTGCTCTCGAGATCTTTCGCAGAACCGTACGATTGATTCTCACACTTTCTTTAAACAACTATATTCTCAAAATATCAGCATTTTTCTTCCTGCGAGAGTTCAGGCCCCACATTCAACCTGCCCTTAATCAATAGTTTGGAAGGATTGGGATGCGCATCCTCATCAAAACCCTTCGAGACATCTGGTGAGCTGCCATTTCATGTCCATATATTTTTTCCATATATATGTCCATCACCGTTTGCTATTCGAAATTTTAGTAGATATTACCTTTTTTATTATACAAAGATATACAGTTCACTGGATGCTTATTGTTTATCAGTTATTCAACCACTCTTTATCACCCGACTCAAGGATGAAGCGTGCAAGGGATACATTAAAATTCTACCCTTGAATACTGGAAAGATGAACTACTCGTACAAGATTGGCTGTGATAGCCAAAGACCCCATAAACCAGTGGGGTCTGGACTCCCGGAGCGATGAAACCTGACAATGAAGTATAAAATCAGTGGTACAAGTATTGATGCTGACACATTAAAATAAGCAGCCATTTCTTGGTGGAACTTCTAGGCCAACTACAATCTGATGTCTTATCCCAGGAGCGTTAAAATGTGTTAGATCGTTTCGCTCAAGGCTTCCCCTTTCTTCACCAAAGCCTTTGCCACCGAACGATGAAGTGATTACTGTCTTAGCCGCAGGCTGCTTAGCGCTTACGTATATCAGGAAGCACCTCGGTAACCACAAAGTGATGCGTGGCGAAATGCACCAGATGAAAATTAGGTTACGGAAGGCAATTTTCGACCAGCAGTAACCAAATGATGTAGATAGGGAGTGACATTATCTACATTTAAACACCCAGAAATTACCTTTACGTGAAACAATGCAATCGGTACAGCTGTTGTGCTACTGAGTTGGAGACGACTGTTACCTTCCGCCGGACTCAATGTAATTGGTTCGATTCACGAGGGAGCATTCGGTATCCTGGTGGAACGCCGCCCTCCTTGTAGTCTCAGGGGCCTATAAACTATACCGCCAGTAGGTCGAGATTAACCTCAGATTCTCCCCTTGGGTTAGACGTGCGAGGTTGGTTCATAGCGGTTGACTAAACAGTATTCGACATCGTCAATACGGTACCGTCTCAACAGTCTGAATACCGTCGGTGAAACACCAACATGCTATAACTCATTTTTCCCAACTTTTCAGGAGAGACAAAAAATTGTTTACGAAACTTACATCGTATTCCATGCTAAGTCGTTGCCTCGCCACAACTGCACTGCAGTGTTGCCAGACAACTTGCCTCGAAATTCCCTACGGACCGTTTCCGAAATCCCTACTTTTCCCTACAAATTCCCTACCGTGTTAAAAAATTCCCTACGCGTAAAATTTCGATTGCTGACAATGTAAAAGAACAAAAGAAGATCACTTCCCTCCCAGTCATCTACAAAACGACAAGATCACTGCATTCACTGCTGCTGGTTTGGTTTGAGGATTGAAATAACCATTGAACCACTGAGTTGCACAATGTAATTTTTATTGCTGTCTCAATAATAGTTAGATTAGGTCCAGTCATTTTTTTTCAGGACAAGAATTGTTAGGTACTTGAGAAGTATCACTGAGATAAATATAAATATAAATATAATAAGGCTTATTACTAAGGCTCAAGAATGGTAGCATTGGTTACATTAGCCTTGGAATACCTATTTAAAAAAATTTTAATGTCGACGACCAGGAATGACTACGAGGAGAAAATATAATTAAAATGGTAAAACAGTAATAGTAAAACAAGTAACAGAAAAATTTGGGATTGAAAATAGAAAGAAGAGCAGTAAAATCTTAGGTTAAACTCAAGAGGTTATCAAGAATAAATCAAAAACTATTCATCAAAGAGACCATCAAAAACCAATCAAATCGTCTTCGTCACTATCGAGGGATTGCTCGCTTTTATTAGAAGCGTATAAGCTCTATGACGCAAGCAACTTCATCATATTTGGTGTGATGGGGTGGTTGTAACAATTGGTACCTTCATATCCTTCATACCACTTAGTGGTTTTCCGATCACGAATAAATGTACTAAAATCGTATATTTATTCAATTTATCAGAATTTTGCCAGTGTTTGAATCGCGTAACCTAACTTGACCGAAAATCCCTACGTTCAGCGTAGGGATTCCCTACGCTCAATGCACCCCCAAAATTCCCTACGTGTAGGGAAAAATCCCTACATCTGGCAACACTGCTGCACTGTGAAACAGTTGACTTATAGCATGTTGGTTTTCAGACTGAATTATAGCCTGTTGGCAACACTGTCAATAACTTCCCAGTGGGTCGTTTTTTCGAGAAACTGACTTCTCCAGTCGATCCGGCGCAAAAATTTGAATAAGGAATGATGCCTAACTCATTTTGGCGAAAAATTGACTTGTAGTATGGGGTTGCTTCCCCGACGATTTGTGATTCATAGTTGTTAGGCGATGTAGTTTAATTTTCCCGGCAATATACGAATTTTCAGCGGTAATCTCTGGATACTTGCGGTTCGTACCGCTTCCAAGATACTAAAATCGACCGTATTATTTTGTAGGTACCCCTGAAAAACTATATGAATATATTTAATTATTAATTATTCGTCAATGACTGACGTTTTTATTGAATACAAGTCAACCTTAAATGGATATTCTCAAATTTTGTCGATATTGTTTTATATCACAATGTGATATAACAATGTCATAACAATAGCGAACAAATCAACACAACACATCAAGAATCGATGGGGGTCATTGGTGTCCAGCTCCTGTTGATTCCATTGTATAATAATTATATATGAATTACAGAGTAGGATAATAATTATTATTATCCCACTCTGTAATTCATATGTTAAGCGACAGAGTGTAATGTGGCGGGGAGGATGGGCCCATGCTGTGACCAATGTTGCAAAGCACTCAAAAATATTTAAAAAAAAAAACATCCCCCAAACCAAGGATCACATACACTGCGTAAACTGTATGTATACAGTTCAGTTGGAAAGAGAGTACATGACGAGTTCTCTCTGTCAAACTAATCTATAATATAGATTACACTATACACTATACATAATATGTATAGTGTATAGTGTAATCTATATTATAGATTAGTTTGACAGAGAGAACTCGTCATGTACTCTTATATTATGTATGTGATCTGTGGTTATTATGTATATTATTATGTATGTGATCTGTGGTTTGGGGGATGTTCTTTTATTTTTGAGTGCTTGGCAACGCATTGCTCATCACATGGACCCCATCCTCTCCTGTAATATGATACACAATAACAAACCAACATTATCAACTTCCAATTAGTAATTGGTTATAGATTTCTTCATTTGGCCTTCTTTCAATGTTACTTTAGATAATGTTTCAATTGAGATTACAAAATGAAGAAGCTAGATACAAGTTACATTATGAAGAAATCATTGGATGGGTGTGGTCGTATTTGATTTCGTCGTTCTGAATGTAGTTTTTCAAACAGGAAAATTCAAAGAGTTGTGCCAACCTGCACTCAATTTACACGCACGTGGACACATTTCTGGGATTCGGTTCTTCAACTACTTCTAATTTAAACTTTCCAAATTACCTATTTAAAATCTGTTGAAAACAGTTAAGTAAAAAAGTGATGGGTGGTTATGTTTAACCTACAAATATAGTTTTTTAGTCTATATCTCACAAGCTCCCTTTACTTCACTATCTCACTCAAGGGGTCACATGTTCCAATGCAATCCTCAATGCTCCAGAGTGATCACGTAGTTCAGACTTCGGTCATGTTATTACTAACTTGGAAACGGATCTACTGTTACGGAGCCCCAAAGACGAATGACCTCTGAGTGTGGGATGTGTTCGCAGTACGTTTTGGAACAGTTCTCTGTCGAACACATTGGCGAGTATGAGCTCCAAATTTCAAACACCAAGTTTGATAAAATCCTATTTGATTATGGTAAATTTCACTACATCAACAAGAATGAAACCTATATAGATAGTGGAACATTGCAAATTATATATTGATTCCATCCGTTTTGCAGTATACCGTTAAGGAGCTTTTCTGAGACGTCATTAGTCGGCGGGAAATACAATCGTAAATCAAAATTTAAAACATTACTTTTACCTTGGAAAACTTCCTTTGTAATATTAAGCTGCGTGAATAAAAACAACGATGCCGACGCTCTCTTTGGAAAAAAGGTGAAACATTTCGAAAGCTTCTAAGCTTTCAGCACTCCCTGCTTTTAGCTGGGGGGCATTAGAATTTTCTTGTTTTTATTTTTTTGAACATAGCGATGATGAGGCATTGCGACGATGACGAAGGATCAGACGTGGAGTAACGCCGGATTCCTTATTAACGTGGAAGCTGCCACTTTTTCTGCGAGATTGTTAGAACGAAATCCATATTTCTTTTTCTCGGGCTTCAACTAGCAACTTGAGTGACATCCAAAACGTACACTTGAATCAAATCGTATTAAATATTTATCTAATTACCGACAACTTTCTCAAGATCATCAAAATTTATAACATTTAATGTTACATGGTTCTGATAAGATATTCCTGGTCAAACATAATAATGACATATTAGCTTTAAATACAAGTACATACTTGAGTTGACTATAGGTTGAAATGAGGTTGACTAGATCAGGCAGTTCAAGTTCAGGCAAGTTCCGCTGTATCCTTTTATTCCTAGGTCTTTTCATCCCAGTTCGAATCGAAATAGAATCAATGTAAAATTTGTCATTCGTCAAATCTTGGTTTTGTCGGAAGTCCAATTCATCCAAATATCTGTGTATAATTTCGCTTCAACATATAATACCTACGGTCGATATCAAGAACTCCATTATAATAAATATATATAGGAACATAGGTACATAAATAAATAAATTTTATGAATGTGACATTCCAGGCAATGACTCTCGATAGGATTGAGATGAAAAGTTTAAATTTGCACAAAAAAGGCGTCTTGGCAATCTAAAGGCCATGTTCCTAAATGAGCAGATTCAAGCCACTCTAAGGGGGTTTTAATTTCGAATGCAGAGCATCATACTTTCAGCGCAAGATATGGAACTGGACTTGAACATTACTGTACATCTTTCCAAATAGCCCATATGGGCTTTCCGCAATTTGTCAGAAATGTCTTCAACTAATAGTAATCAATTTTAATCGTTATCTGTTCCAAAAAAAATATCAAAATACTAAATTTGTTCAAAAGCCGTGTTCTATTCCGAGATAATTTTAGTTCTCCACCATCCCTCTCACTCTAAAAACTGTAGTCCACTTTGGGCATGGGCGGTGATTTCGACCCTGGAATACTTCAGTTGAAAGGAATACTACAGGAAATGCTACGAATAAATTAAAATCTGTACGGGAATCCCGAATATTAGAGCGTTGTATGTGAAAGAGAGAATGCGATACCATCGGCTGTTTGTTACTGTATCCGTGGAATGACATGTATGAGTTATCCTCAACGGATTTCTATCCAATCTGAGGGTGGAGATGAGTGAGCAACTGGCATATACAGACCGTGTGTTTACTGCTAGACGGGGCTTCCGACCACAATAAAGTATTGATGGCCCTAATATCGGTGTGTACTATCGAGCAATACTATCGAGGTCTCCTTTTACCCATTCCATTCTTTTCAATTCTGAGAAATTGATACTGCTCGCCAAATTCGGTCTCTGTATTTTTCATTCTCGTTGTTAACGAATCAAATAAATGACAAAGAAAATAATTCGCATCATTGCTTTGTCCTGGTGACGGTAGAGGGTACCTAATAGTCCCGTCAGTCTTACGGAATCTGATCGTACGAGTAAAATCGAACAGAATGATGAATTAAACATAATATATTGGAATGCATAATACGCATTCCAGTGTAGACAATAAGCTGCATGTAACCCCACTGTTCCTTCAATGTTCGACGTACGAATGGTCCTTCTTGTTATAAATTATTGCCTTCGTAATTAGGTACGGAAAATAATATTTAATTCATCATTTGTATAAATTAATTACTAATATAAATACCGATTCTTCACCCGGATAAGACAACCTGGTCACCTATTTAAACAATATTTTAGCTTACAACTCCTGCTATTTCTTATAGTTTTAGGTCTCATAAATATATCGAACAGTGGTCGTGACCGATGTGGAAAAATGTGCACGATTTTTGTTTTTGCCAACATAAGAAGGTATGAAACGAGTGATGGTATCAACAGCAGTCTACTGATCGGCACTCGCTACTACTAAATCATTCTGGAATGGGATACCGTGCACCGTATATTTTCCATACGTTACTCTACTAGACCAAACGTTGACCATGTTCAAACAATCATACACCATTGTTGGGGTGTTTATGCAAGAGGTTCTGTTAGTATAATAATCGGTTGTACACGCTCGTTGTGTCAATGCCTCCTGCCTCATACTTCACGCTAGTCCAATATGCCGAATAAGATCTCAACATTATTCCACCCTCATTATTATAGTGACCTAACATAGACCTTATACAGTTATCCTCCAATGTCCTAAATTGGGATGAATGTTTTCTACAACAAAAAAACAGATTCCAGTGCCTCAAGCGGAGAAATTTGATGATACTTCACAAAGGCCAAGTATTTGAGTCATTTTTATGAAACCCAATGTAACTAATTTGACTTTTGAATCGAATTTGAGGCACATTGCTAAACGCTCATTGCTGTACTTGATCAGGAGACTCGTTTTACGATAGTTGGAGGTAGGGTAGTGTCGTGCACCTAGGGACGCATGTACTTGGGGACAAAACTTGGGTAAAACATTTTGTTGTCCGCCACATTGTCAAGTTAAAGGCAAGACCTAATTACCGTTGATAAGAGCCCGCCGCTGTACCAACTGGTGAAAATTTGGAGCTGGCAGCTCGTCGCATTATCACAACCTTTGACCACGTACCCCATTCCCATTAAGTAAAATAGTGATTTTTTTTGCATTGTATAATATACAATAACTATATACAAGATATTATCTTGGTTAGGTTCTTCCCTAACTATTCTTGTCATGGTTTTTCTTTATGTCACTGGAATTGAGCTCCTGCGACTAGTTTTACCAAATATCAGAAATCTTGTACTTAGGGACAAAACTCGGATCGTACCTAGGGGCAGAAATGGTTGACGTCCCTAACTACAAGAAACCATTTCATCAGCTCTAGTTAATTATCTAATTTCTGTCTGGGCTTTCTAAAAATTCATTCAATCATTCATTTCAGATGCCTCGGAGTAAAGAAGTCATTCGCAGACCAACGCCAGCAAAGGAGGTGGTAGCTGCAGCTCTGGAGTATGAGTTGGCGAGGAACATGAGCATTCCGTCCGTTAAGATCCCACAAGGTCTAACTCACCTTTCTCAACTTTTCAGTATAGCAAAATAACGTTTTTGCTAACCTACGTTTCCGTTGCTTTCTTGGGTTTTCCGCAATTAAAACGCCTTCTCCTCTTTTACAATGAAGTTATTTAGTTGAAAATACCATAAAATTTATGTTATGTCAGTATTCAACACTCAGTATTCAAGTTGAGAAAAGTGAGTTAGACTTTGTGGGATCTCAACAGACGATTCGACGACCTGCGGAAGAAGCTGGCATTAGCTGGCATTAGAGGAAGGAATCTTTTGTTTGGCCCCAGGTAGATACCAGATACCTGTCAGTGACGTAACGTACCGGAAGGGATTCAAAATGGTTCCACTATCTTTGAAACGGAAAATCTGGAGAAGGTGAAACGAAGAAGCGGGTCGGAACGGGAAATAAACGCGAAAACCTCAGCGGGAGCAGAAAAAGTGATTGGATTATGAATTATTGGCACACTCAGTTGATTAGGGTTGTAAGGCAACTTGTAGTATGATAAAAAGAGAAGAGGAAAGAAGATTTTCAGAATCTAGAGCTAGGTGGAGGGGGAATTATTATTTCAGCTACCAGCCCATTACGTGGTGGAAAAGTCGAGGAAGAGAGTGTTGCCTACTACCGAAAAAGAATTTATGGGGTCCCATGGGGCGGTTCCCCTGGACGTTATAAGAAGAAACGAGCACCAAGGAAAAAGAAATGGTAATTGAATTATAGCTCAGACGAGAACGAGTCGAACAGGAGGATGAGGGGAACGACGAGGTTGGAGTTGAAGATGGAACGGCTCCGAAGGCGCTGAACGGGGAATTAAAGGGGGCGTTAAATTGACTGCTTTATGTGATTTAGACGACAATGGAAATCCCAAGAACTTCAAGGTTTTCCTACTCGACGGAAACAAACCCAAATTTCACGCAAATCAAAAGAAACCTACAGTTTGTGATTGAAACTAGCGTGGATTGTATTTGATGAGTGTTATTATTCGAAATTTCAGCACAGTAGTCGATAGGGGATTGCCACGACTCGTGGAATTCATTATTGTGGAGTCCGCGTATGTATTAATCTATAATTATCCGGAGAGTCGTTTATGTCTCCGTTCGACGAGTTCAAACACAAAAGCTCGGCTGATGAATCAATTCAATGACATTTCACCGGTTTTCGTGGATGTTCAGACGTTGAACTTCACAATATCGCATTTACTCGCTATTCACATTTTAATTCCTTCATAATCAGTAACTGCTTCAATATGACTCAAAATCGGCGTCCCTCGACTAATTAAATAGTTTCCTGGGAATCGGATTTACTCAGTCAGTTCAAACCGTGTTTCAGGCACACCACACCACTTCTTCAACACAATCAGAACTCTGAAGGATTATGAAAGAGGAAGGAAGGATCCTTCGTCATTTCCTAAAACCGTAAAGTTGGTTGAGGGCTATTTATGAGCCAACTTGAGGACGTTTTACCCTGATTAGAAGTCTCACCGTGGCCTGCATACCACTCCCTCTCTCATGGTTGCCTAATGAACACCGATCCTACTTCTCATGATTAAGGTTGAACCGCATCATCTTTCTCGTAACATCCCTTCCGGCATCGTCACTACTAGGGTTACCAGACGTACTATTTCATTATAGCGCCGTATTATGTTTTACGCCAATAACAAAACGTGGGCGGTAATAACCTGCGGCAGTACAATTTTTTGGAGGTACATTTGAGAGTCCGTTGATCAAATTAGATTCTTAATACAAATCTGTTTTGGGACATCTTGAATCCTACAAGGCTATGGGACCGAAAACCAGCAATTTGGGAGTACGAGAGGGATACCTTTGGATCGTGCATCCTTAATATCGATGTAGTACTTGAATCGGTGAATGTTGAAACGGCAGTTGTCCATGTTTTGTCGATATTAGTTTTTCTTTGTATTTTCGGTTCATTGATCAGATTCCTTAAAGGTTTACCGAACTTCATCTGTATTCACCGATAACTGTTTTGGCTAGAACAAAAACAATGATTTGGTTCATTTGCTGCTTGCTTTGACAGATCTGTATCTATACGGATCGATTCCAAAAAGTCGTTCACTTTTTTCCTGTCCGGGGCCCTAGTTTCCTGTCCTGTGATCGCGATTTTGCCATGGTGAAAAGAAAAATAAGGAACAGGGACAGAATTTGTTCACTCCATGAGGTGACTGAATTGATTGTAAGCAGCAGCCAATCACAGAAGTTTACAGTCACTGAGGTGCACGATTCATCGATCGTTAAAAATGTTGGGCATGGAAAGTGGTGGTCACCCTATACAAAAAACCGGACTTCTGTCGAAATAAAAAATAAGCAAAAAGTTGATCAAATGAAATTTTTGATATACACATTTTCTCAATTGTCGTACAAAGCTGAATTGAAGGGTGTTGTGGAGGCGCGCCAGTCAATCAACTCCCAAGAGACACAAACTTTCACACTCGCCAAGAAGACGCCCAGAAACAACGTACATCTTCCTACCGAGGCTGCTTACCCCACGGGAAAAGTCCCCAAAAACCCAAAAAGCTCGAAGATCCGAAGAAAAATCTGGATTACATTCCAGGGGAATCCAGAAAGCTGTTTGAGGAATGCCTTCCAATGGCCCACACAGGAAGGCCAACAAGATGAGGAAAGTGTATTTTCCAACAGTGTATTTTCCAAAAGTGTATTTGAAACATGTATTTTCCAACATTTTCAAGTTTCTGCTAAATGTTTTAGCAAATTTAGTTTTGTTCAATTAAAAATAAAAATTCATATTCACTTGAAATATTATTGTTTGCCATTAGAACCTTGACTTTTCCACAATTTAACAAAAACAACAACACAAAATTTCAATTTTGTAGCATGTTAAAAGGACCAGCTTGAAAAAAATTCTGTTAAATAGGGAAATTCGATTAAAATTTATTTCTCTGACCACTGGTTCAACAGATGGGTAAGGTCCAATTAAACAATTTGCCAATATTTTCGGAACAGCACAGTTTTTCTTCGTTTTTCCAAAAGTCAGCTTTCTTGGACTATTGCCCCTTCAACATTCACAGAATCACTCGTACTGTAGTGCCTGACCGCAGTTAAACCTGATCAAGAATAAAATTTGCCAAGTCAACATTTCAACCCGTTACACGTTCTCAATCACAATACCCTCACCCTGAACGGGAACCCGATGTGGTTGCTAATATTACACATTGGCTTTTTATAACATATTCCTCCCAGTGGGCCTTGGTCCATCGTCCCTGATTACACAGCACATGACTATTGAGTTCGCCAGTATTTATTCCTTTATTCTTGAAGTATGTGACAAATTCATTTTATTTAAATGAATTTCTTCTAATTCAATTTTTTACGGGTTCTTGGAGCGTTATTTTCATGGCTACCTCGATACCTTTTTACTGTAACGGAAAGTTTTGAAGCGACTAACTTTTTTGCTCTCTAACCCTTGGCTGTACTAACATAGGTCATTCCGCCTTCCTGCGTAGGTGGGACTTTTTTCCTGGGGCTTAGTCCCGTCAAACGTTTTTTCCTGAAGAGTCGTCCCGCGAAGGGGCACAGAGAGTTTCAACGGCCCCCGACGTGCAGGACTGCCGTTTTCCCTGTTCCTTTATTTTTTGTTCCACGTCGCAGTTCTTTTAATTCCTTTAAAAAATTCTCTTCATTCCGTTTTATTTGGTCTCAATTTCTCATCAACAAAACAAAAGAGAGATCGATGTCAAGGCTCGTTCAGATTGGAAGCTTGGATCTTAGTAGTTCTCAATTTTACTATTAATGGAACAGTAGACAAGTCCGATTTGTATTGTTCAATCCAATACGTAGCTCAAAATGTTCGAATTTGTGGTGTAATGAGACTGGATATCCCCAAGAACAAGCAGAAATAGCAGTCGGTAATAGAGAAGGTAGGTACCTACTCGTATGAGAAACAGACTTACATTACACTACCTCTGCTGTTAGACTGACAGATGAAGGAGGTCGGGAGGTTCTACATAATTATTCATTATTATTTATGGAATCCCTCGACTCGCATTTGTTGTACGCCCAGTTTTAACTCGTAAATGATTGTACTAATTACCTCATAGTAGGCCTTGATCTATACAGTTTTTCATTTCTTACACTCATAACAATTATGATATTTTGTAATTTTTCATTTTACACATAATCAATAAAACAAGCTTGGTATTACAACGTGCGAATCGCAATCGTTGTACATTGTGACAATTGGCATAACAATAATGCAAAAGCTTTCATCCTTTAGATCAGAAAACCAGAAGATATTCTATTCCTAAAGTGAAGATCAGCTTCAAATTCAACTCATTCATACTTGCCCTCATTTATACTTTTACTGACGTCCCACCAGAATCTTTAGTTTGAAAAAGAGATTGGAAGCCAAAATAACTGATGAAAAATAATAGCTGATAACTTTATACTCGTTTTTTTTTATTAGCCTAGCGTCGAGCATAAGGTGGATATTTTTGTCAAGGGCAAAATACGTTTGCGATGGGAGAAAATATAGATAACTGTACGGCGTCCATGAAGTTAACAGAGCCAGCCCATGAAATTAAGTCATCAGATATTATTGGATGTAAACACCATAATATGGGAAATGGTACACGATTTTCTCAATCTCTGGTATCGACTCGTGATATATTATCTTACGAGTTTTCTCTCGGTAAAGTCATCTTAGTTGAAGTTTCCTAAACATGAAATGCAGTGGACGAGATATAACAAAACTAGGCTACGTCAATAAATTTCCCAAATGTTTCATGTTTTTCATGAAGGCTCTGGCGTCACAATAACAATAAATTATTAACAACTTTGTTGAAGAGGTATTTCAATCCTTGAATTTATGCAAGTTTCATGGATTTTTTTTTCTTTTCCGAATGTCACTATAGGTGTATTGAGGGAGTGGCCCGTAAAAAAATTTATGCCTGATCCTCAGGAAAGGAAAGAAGGCATTCTTGCGAAACGAAATTGCCGGGAAGGGACCTCTTCCGTTCATAATATTATCACCTATATCCTTCAATAGGATCACCTCCATCAAACAAAAGAGGGGGAAATGATAGCGTTCGCAACAACAAGCTTTATCATCCAGAGGGAAACCCTCGGCACTAGAGAGAGCTCAGAACAAGACGGATAGGGGCAAGGAAAAGACGGGAGGCAGGGAAAAGGTTTAAAGATCCTCTTTTATGTCTTCGGTTGATGACCAGCGACGCCAGCACATTTCTGGATCCAACTAAAGTTCTTTTGATCATTGGGTTTCCCCCTCCACCGCTTCACCCTGTTAAATCTCACAAGGGAGGGAATCTCTCTAACCGTATAAAAGAGAGGTGATTTGAGAATAGAAAGAAAAAGTTTCGGAGCAACACCGTCAGAAGAGATTTACCGGACTTGGTTCAGACTAATTGTCTGTGTACTTGGGAGGCTTTCGAATCGATTGCTTCCCTTGTAATTTAGGACGAGATTCATCCCCGGTGGAGCATCCTAATAGGGAAAACATTATTATACCCTCCCAACAGTTGGAAGATTTAGGAGGAACATCCATTACGTTTCCCCAGACAATCACCTACATTTATTAAATACCAAGATGATGTTGCTTTCGAGTCTACAAAGGAACCCTTGTGATTACTCTCGAAAGGTGAACATTTATTGTCTTCCGGAATGAGAGTTCCCAATCGATTTTTGCATCTCAGCTTTTTGTTGGTCATTGCCCGCAGATTCTTGATATTCGCACAACTCGAGTACAGTAAGTATTCAACTTATTCACACGAATTTCCACAACAACCACCGGACCACTAGATATATTAAATAAATAATGAAATAACGATTGTATTACGAGGAATTGTAAATATTGTAGCCAGGGGAGGAGTAACAGAGGGCCACTTGGCCCTATCCTACCCCTGGTGGTTAAATAAAACGCTTAATCAATCAATCAATCATTCATCTCCGCTTATACCAAGCTTTACGGAAATAGGAATTACCACGGTGCCTATGGTGATTCTGCTTTAAAACGGTTTGGATGGCGTTGTCAATAATCGTCAATAAGTGTTATGCCTACGGGTGGTACCAATTAATTCAAGTGTGGGATTTTTTCGAGCTACTACTTTTCGGGAGCGGGGGGGGGGATGATAGGCTGCCTTTTGTTTGCCGATGACATCGTGCTGATTGGGTACAGCCCCTCGGATCTGCAGGCGATGCTAAGTAATCTGGCAGAACATTTGAAGCTGTGGAGCCTGACTGTCAACCTGGGGAAGACTAATATCGTCATCTTTCGTCCTAGGTGGGGTAAACCAAACAGATATAGACTGGGAGGGGGAGGAGATCATGATTGTGAGGGAGTACAAGTATTTGGGGGTCTGGTTTTCCTACAATCTGTCCCCGAAGAAACACCTCCATGAGAGAGAACTTCTGGCCAAGACTAGTATGAACTCGATATGGTCAGGACTGTTTCTTGAAAAGGATGCCCCATTGAGCAAACTTCGGCGTCTTCAAATCGGTGGTGCAGGCGACCCTATGCCAAGGCTGCCAGGTTTGGGGATCTCGAAAATACGACCAGGTAGAGAGAATTCTCCGTTTCTTTATAATAAAGATTTTCAACCTGCCACAGAACTACTCACATTTTCGAGAAACAGATCTCCAACACATGTACATAATATTATTATATTATACATACTGAGAATGAATGGGGATATACAAGAGTGTCGGCAGAATACGCAATTGAAAGGAGAGTGGAATGGGCAAAAACATGGGAGGCATATGCTCAGAAACACGGGGACGGAAGAAGATTTGGCTGGCACGAATCTGGAGGATTGGCGAGGGTACTGTCGGACATACTCACCAGAGTCAAGAGATTGCAATAATGGACAATACCATGGACTATATTGAGATTTGAACCACGAAGTCAAAATCCTATCACATGGCCTAACACGAGAGAAAATTTCACGAATTCATGAACCGCCCCACATAAACTACAATCCGTGGACCAAAGGTAGGAATGATCTATGCTCACTGTGCAATATGAATGTAAACGATAACACAGTACACTTCCTGTATTGTCATACTACAGGAGAACATATCTAGGACGGACCTGGTCGAAGTGCTCACCAGAAGGGATTGCGACAAGCTGTACAGGTTCGTGAGAGCAGCTTGGGCCTACCGCCGCAGCCTAATTGCTGAATTCAATTACAATTGAGATAAGTACGAGTAACAAGAAAATGAGTAAATAACAAAATAATGAAAATATAAAATTAGCTGAAATGTAACAAATCAAAATAAAGTAATAAATATAATAGACCAATATAATACAGACATTTGATAGAAATAGTAGATAAGTAACTGAAGCTATAGTAAGCAAAACCTAACAATAACTAAGTGGAATGATACTAATACTAAACCCTAAAACTCTCTTCTCACCAGTACAATAGTGAACTCCGGCTGACGGTAATATTACGATAGCTTATCATGTTGCTGTATATTAATGTACAGAACTTTTTTTTAAATAAACATGTTATCATGCATTCATTGATTCATTCTATTCTTCGTCATCCCATACAAATATAGATGAATTCGGAAGGGAAGCTGTGTAGTTGTTAACATGACAAGTTGCAGATTTGAGGTGAGCATACGACGGAACGTGTTGCACGTGAACCTCTTCTCAGTATAAATTTTATAGACATAGCTTAGATAGAGCTAGCAGCCACCGTGGGAAACTTGTAGCATTCTCACGTAAGCTGATAGCCTACAAAAAAGCCTAAATATTTTCGCTTCTGTCCCTGAATTCATCGAGGATGTAGAAACCAAATTGACGGCTAATAAGAGTTGAATTCAGTACTAGATGAGTTCTTCCCAAGGCGAAGAATGAAAGGAGTTTTGGCATGGGAGAGGACAACCAATAAACACCCTCTTATCCGTTTCCCAACCGCTTTTCAAACCTTGAATGAGTGGGGCCATTAAAAATAACGAGATTCTCACCCCTCGCACCTACAGCTTCAATGATAGTGTTCGCAGCCTTCTCCATCTTACCTGGGCAATATTGATTGCCGATGTGGGAGGGTTTGGAGTTTACCCCTAGGACTTCAATCCAATGTGCCTGGTAGAGCGAGATAAGGCCTGGCCCCTTCCGATTACCCACCAACCTTCAGGGATGAACCAGTGTGTTAAGATCGGGTTGAGAAGGGCACGGGTGGAGGTCTTCGGATTGGCTTCGAATGAGGACTAGTTTTAATTACCCCTAAGAACGTCAGGATTTTTTCCCTCGAGCGATTGATGCGAATATTCAACTTGAAGCAAAAGATAATTATAATTTTTGCTCCACAGCATCATGAACAATGTTGCTAATGATATTTCAAATGAAAACTGCAGTCGATTAGTGTCAACAGTAATTAGGAAATAGATGATTAAATAGTTAATGCTGCTAGAATGATTTTGTCGTCAAATAATTCTAAACTTAAAATAAGAACTTCGCCAGCTTTCACATCGTTGGAAGACCGTATTTTTTCCAGTCATTATTTTTTTTTTTTTTTCCATTCTATTTTATTGAATCTTTTTCTAAGGCACATCTAATTTAAATTTACATTGAAGGGTGAAGAGAGCTAAACGTGATTCCTCAATCTCAAGTAATTGTAGAAAAGTCTGGTATTAAAAAAAAAATCGTATGTGCCGATTCGATAAATGATATAAACCATATCCAACATGAGTAGGTACCATACATCTGCGTCAATTAAAGATACTCATATAAATTAAGTATACTTATATACTGATATCAACTCTTACTCTCACTCTTACTTGTATACTTATATCAATTAAGTATACTTATTATACATATCCAAACTGGGAAAGTAAGGTAGGAGGCTGACGTGGGACGCCTGACCATCCACGTAATGAACGCTTCCTTTCTTCCCAAATTGAAAGATGGTTCTTCATAATTTAAGAAAGAGGGTCATGAGGTATTTTTCAAAGCGTGACGATCATAGTTCGATATTCATCAGTACCGTTACTTCAGTTACACCATGAGATTTGAGATGAGACCTTATTGTAAGAAGAGGCCGGTTGATGCAAAGCGAACTACATTCCATTATCGACAGGCCCAGGATCGGTTTTATAACTCTCATCTAATAGAAAATGAGGGATCCGGAGTCGTCGAATGGGAACGAAAATATGTTTACTAGAGGAAACAGGCAATCTCATCGAGCAGACTACCATCTACGAAGCCCTGTCGTGTATATTGGATCGGCAACCCGCTTTTCCATCTGGAAATAGGATGATGATTCTTCAAAAACGACTCTAGCAATATGTTAGGTACATTATGGCTTCTAATTTCTGTGTTGAAGAATTTATCGAAATATTGTACACTTCAATATTTCAACTTTTTTTCACCCATTTTACCATTGTCCAAATATTCCTTTGCCTTATTAATATTGTCCAAATATTCCTTACGTTCAAGACTTACGGTCTCTTTCCTGGTGGGGTTTTCATCTTCTTCAACACCGTCTTGATCAAATGATGATTTTCTTCTCGTTTTTGGTTTCGGCACCATGTCAGATTATTAGTGAATAATAATATAATACATAACTGTTTATTCAAAATACTTGATGATACAACCAGATAAATGTTCTAGTATGAATTCACTCGATTGTCGTTTGTTGAACATCTGTCGTCTGATGACGTGTGTGGTCCACGTCGGTTGTTTGGTTGTTGTCAAGGAGCGAGTACCAGCTTATCATAATATTACTGTAGTTCAACGGTTCAAAATAACGCAACCTGAGTTATGTCATTATTTTCCGTCATTGTTTTGATAATCCGTTCCTACCCTCGAAACCCATCATTTTTTCAAAATTCCATGGCGTTAAGATTCAATTTCGTCCACCCTTCATGTACCAAACATTTAACATTCAAATAGCACCATCCAGATGTCTTCCCAAAATATTAATTTTCGGCACACTCAGAACATGACAACCATGATCTAGAATCAGTCATTAAGGCTTACTGAGAGCATATTTTGACTTGTTTAGTTTCTATCCATTTTAACTGAAGAATCAATAGTTTGAAAACTACTGACACTTACTTGATCTTCTCTTTCAGAGGACACAGGTGTATTTGTGTTGTAGAAAGATAGATGAGAGAAAAATTTCCGTTTGACTTGAAAGGAGTCATTTTTGACTAGTTCCCTTATACGGGAATACATAGTAACAATAACATTGATATTATGATTATGTGCACTGGAAGTGTCCAATCGGCTCAAAGGAACGTAGTCACTAAGCGCCATCAAAGGATCGTATATGTTCTGTACAGGTGCATACGTCGGAGGACCAGACAAGGATATATACACAAGACAGTGAATTCCCATTCTCGAGCGTTCTACAATATAAACGGAGGAGGAGACTTGTTATTATTACGAGGGATAACTGAGGAAACCTTCTGCTCCGAGTAAACTGATCAAACTTCTCAGAGTTAAGATATCCTTTCTGTTATTACCATATTACTGCTCTTCAGCGACCATTTCTCTTCTCTCGAAGGGGACCTTATGTAAATTATTGGTTGGGTGGTGGGGAATGGCTGGCCGAGTAGGCCCCGCTAGATTGGGGTAGTTTGAGATCAACCATGCAAACAAAGGGTTGCTGAGAGGAAGAAAAACGAAAATCTTTTCTTCCAAGATTACTTATCCCTGGATCGTCCTTGACCGCCAAGAAAAAGAACAAGCTTCCAAAAAAACCAGAGCTTCCACGAAACGAAACAAACCAATTTGTCAACTTTAGGAGGTTGCGTTATTCCATCTTTTTTAAATTTACCAGTGTGGTTAGTGCGCATAACTTAGAATGTCATATTATTGTACCTATATGAAATTGTTACCATTAGTGACCAATTCCGGGCTCATATTATCGGCTATCTATGCCATAATCCGTCTTAATATGGCCTAGAGTGATTCATTCTTTCTTATTATGACCTAGAGTGACTCATTCTGTCATATTATGACCTAGAGTGACTCATTCTGTCATATTATGACCTAGAGTGACTCATTCTGTCATATAGTGGCCTAGAATAACTCATCCTCCACTTACCAATTTGCTTGTACATGTCCATTTATTGATTTTAGGTTTTAGGTGTTAGGAAGGTAGTGGAAACCTATACTAGAGGTGGAAAATGTTCGTCCTCGAAAATATCAATTTTCATTCACATTTTGCTATTCCGATGGGTATTTATTCATTTGTGCATCTACTTTAAATCAGAAGGAAACATTTTTCACAAAATTCAAATCAGTAGGTACTCAATGGAGCAAGTTAACACCTTAATTATGAGTGTTGGTACACGTCATTTTTAGGGTATCATGATGGGCACACTGGCTTCAACATAAAGTACTCGTATGAAACAGTATAATGAATGAACGAATAATGTTTATTCAATGAAAATGCAAATAAATAAATACATCTGGTAGGTACAGTAACACGAAAAATGAAATTAGAAAAAAAAAATTATTTTGTACCATAGGTTCACTATGAATAGTAATGCTCAACTGTACCTGTGTTGTTGAGCATGAGTCTCAAGCCTACTAAATGAATAGCACTAGGTTAATTAAATTAACAATAGTTACAAATTAAATTGTTATCTTCAGAACAGTCCTTTTTCTTCCACACCACTCGTATATAAATTCGCTACAATATACATTAAAATGTAGAAATTACATTGATACAATACAATAAATAGACCCTGAGACCTTGAATATATCAAAAAAGACTAGTTTGGTGCAACAATCGCAACGGCGGTGACTTGTGAAAAAAAGTGTTTGGTTCCATCGACATTGTCGTCGACAATAGAGAGTTCTTGCAACCAAAGCGCCTGTACAAAATGAGGGGTTGGTGAAGTTGTACACAGTTTTTCGTCAGTGATATCGATTCAGTTTACTTTAGTAGGTGGGTTTCTTCAAACATTCACTCTTTAGTACGTTTCGTATGAATGAAACGTGTTTATTGTGTGTGATGACTTGATGGCTGAAATAACTAACTGCCCCGATGAATGGAACAAATCTAAACATGAAAGAGACAAGGAGAGATTGGTTGAAAGAGTGGGTGAAGGAGGAAGAGGGGCACTGGTGAAGTGGTGATGTTGTTATTAAAATGGAAGGAGTAAGTGAAGGCCACTAAAAGCCAATTCCTCCATTCCCGTTAAGGCACAGTGTTTACGCATGCATGAAATTAAATTTTAACCAGCTACACCTACTCAGTTCACGTAAAAAGAACAGAGATGGGAAAAGGTTTATCGGACGCTTTCCTCTCCCTTACTATCGGTCGGCACTTCTTTACTTACTTCCTCTTTTTTACACTTTTAGGGAACACAGGTGCTCCGTGACTATGAAAGTCCAAAGTTCGCACACAAAGTTGAGTTGTACCGTGGAATAGCTTATCTAAACTTTAGGGTCCCCCTTTCCGGGCTCAGTCCCGCAGATGAGGCCAAATCCTTATTTTTCAATTTGGCGAAATTCATATTACCCGAAATTCAATCTCGATCAGAAGCCTAGTCTTGCATAAAAGATGAGTATGCGAACCGTACAATTCTCACTCCTTTAGAAACGCCCTTGCAGACCACATGAAAGCCTGGTCGTAATGAGCTGAAATATGAATGGTGTGGGCAGGTTGGTACTAAATGCATAATTTAATAGAGGTTTCTCTTTAAACCTCAATTCCTGTGTGAAGGAATAATGGACTGACGTGTAATTTTGTTGGAAAGATCAGGTTGGTCCGAAAATAGTTCCATATGACTTTGGGTTTCAGAGATGTCTCATACATCGCTGGAGTGGGGGAGAATCTGGTAAGACGATAATGCAAATAATGAAAAAAACGAAGTTGAATGAACCAAATTTCAAAATGCTTTCCTGTGAGATTATACTATTAGTACTTAACCGGGTTATTCGCCCACGCCAGCCAAATGATTGTCGACTAATTTTCATGCTGAGCAACGTAATTCTTGGATGAAAACCTGGTAACTGTTCAAACATTCTCTCCTTTATAGCGATTTCATTGTAAATAGCTTTCTTAGCAAACTTGATCGGAGGAGAAGTGCTTAAGGATCCCTAGAGAAGGGAGAGGGAGAGATCGTTGCTTTTACACAGATAAACCCCACACAAAAAATAAATAAATGAAGATCCACAAATCCTTTACCACATTCTACAACAATACTGACGTCCATTGTACGCTACAAACCCGGGGAAAGAGAGCTCGTCCACCAATACATGAGGGGATAAAGGATTTACGCCGTCATAACTCGGCCGCACGCTATACAGCTGACATGGGGATTTCGTAGCATGAGAATGTTCATAGTTAGGGGTCAGGCCTAGGGAAGATGATCCATGAGTTTTGATGAAGAGTACAATTTAGAGATGTACGAGATAGGTTTTTTTGAACGTCCACGTTTTCGCCTTGAAACGGTTCGTAGGTAAAACTTTAATTAGTACAAAAAATTGAAAAGGAAAATAATAACGATATCATAATATTAATAATAATAATAATTTTCTGTATTCAAATAAATGTGTCTTAAATATTGAATGATTATATTTATTTTATGAAAGAACATGCAAACCTCTACAAAACATAAAACAGTTTAAAAAAAATGAATATGTAGGTATATAGGGAACAAAATAATATGGAAGAAGAAGTGCCTTATTCAGTTTTTGAAAATTATGAAAGTGATGGTAAGTCCACTGTAGCTTCGAGAACGTTCAATAACTTAACATATAATTTATAATTTAATTCGCTAACTGGTTTTGTAACAAATTTTGTCTTCAGTTTTGCCTAGTAACACCTCAGTTTATAGATTTTTCAACGCTGAACACGATGGTGAAGACAGAATTGCTATAATATATTATTGATATTATCTAATTCCATTATCTGATTAGAGCCGCATGGGGCCCGGCTGGCAAATATTTGCGGCCCGCAAAGAATTTGAACATTTAGAAGACAACCGTTTTTTTTTAAATTCATTTCCTTCAAAAAATAATTAATTAAACAAGTAAAATTTCCAATAAAATAGCATAGTAACTGTTACTGTTTTCATTTTCTGAGTGTAATTAGGAACTGCTTGTAATCCTGGACAAACTGACAACTTTTGGATAATTCTGTGTTATGGAGACTCAATGAGGAGACGCCTAGAAGGGAAAGTCTAACAGGTGGAGGGAAATTCCATGGCATGGTTGGGGAATTTTCGATAGCCGTTTCCAGCTTTAGACAACAAGTTGTCTGCTCAAATTCATCTGTTGTAATCGGATAACGGAATGAGATAAGTATCGCAATTCTGACTTCACCATCGTGTTCAACGTTGGAAAATCTATACACTGAGGATGTTACTCGGCAGAAAATGGAGACAAAATTTGTTACGTAACTATCTAATGCTCTTCTGGTATTCAAAACCTTTTTGATTTCGCCCCTTCCACTCTAAATTTTACTTTGCGTAAAGCTACTCCTGTTTTACTTATAGCCACGGAGCACCAAGTGATCTCATAGAATTAATATCTTGTTAAAATACTTAGTATTTCTTATGGGAATGGATAGATTCAAAATTGTTTAGGAAGGATTTCTTTCAAAACTGCTTTAACGAACATTTTTCTTCGTTAATTAACTAGCAAAACGTCAAATTGGTTTGAAGCACCAGCAAAAATGACATTAGAAAAATGACCTTCCATAAATAGGACATTCGGTGCAGTGTACTGCGACACCATCATCAAGTCTTTCCATACCGTTGGTTGTCCAACTTTCGACATATACCTATGTTCAGCAGGAAATGTTTGGTACGTCTATCAAATGTCAAACCGTAATTGAATTTCAAGACTGGAGTGGTATTTGTAGTATCCATCCATACAAAGGGAGACACGAGAACTGACTCTGCAACGGCGCTCCGTCTCCCGAGAGGCTCGTTAGTACAACAGATTGTTCTGTAATTAGCCGCGATAACAGCCGTCTTTACCGACCGTTGAGGGACCACCCTGAGAATCCACGCGACGGGGTGTCTAGGTAATTAGCATTAAATATCACATCACATAATATATCTTCCAAGGTGCACCTGACACGTGGTACGGGTACGGATACACAGTTACTGGTAATGTCGATTAGACGGTTTTACATCGTTGGTTCAAAGCTCTGTTGGCGCATTCTCGAGTCTGTACCAATAAAGTCCTGCAGTAACGAGGTTATCTAATCCACATCATATTGTGTAGAGCTGATGCTCATACTCGTGAAAACACCCAGGAACTCTGGAATTGGAGTTGTCGTGTCTTTCAAACTGTATCCACGAATCTCGTAGAACTGAAAGATATGAGATTTGAAACAGATGTTCACTATGGCGCCAAAACTACTCTAAATGTGAGCTGATTAGGCTGATAAAGCGACTACAATTTATAAATACTAATACACAAATTATAGATCAAGATAATTAAACTTGAGCACCATAGTGGCATACGTGAACTAAGAAAGGACCCTTCAGGTATTTACATAAATTCGTTATGGGACCCTTGAATTATTTGACCGACATCGATCGATCAACATACAATATACGAGTACCTACTGAAGTTGAATGTACATGATTGCATCAATCAGAGGCCTCAAATGCACCAATCAAAACAGCTAGCCGCGGCTGTGTAAAATATAATGAAGTTATGATGTTATTTACCTTCGAATCAAGTGAACAAACTGGAATTTATCGGAAACTATCAGTGGCGAACTCTAATGAAACGCTAGTCACCGATGTATCACTAATCACAGCAACACAAGATTGAATCTCTCTTTGCTTGCCGGTCGCTTCGATGGGGCGTTCACCCCACAAGCCAATAAGTGAAATACTCGGATTAACTGGGGTTAGTTTGAACTGGGGTTGTCTTTTCAAGCCAAAGTAGCCGTCCACTACTTCATCAATACTCCAGTTTATCAAACATCAGGATGCTTTTCATTAAATACGATTTGGCTTGATCAAAAATGCACGTACATACAAGGCACTAGAAATGAAAATCTTTGGATTTATTGCGTATGTATTTTGTACATAGATGTGTAGTAATAAAAACGTCTCAACATGGTGTCAAGGGGAGATTTCGAAACGGGTAAGGTGCTTGTGGAGTGGTGAGGGCGGGCGGGGAAAGTAAATATAACTTTTTCCGGCTGCTGTAGAATGAGGCGGGGTGATTTTAATATGGAATTGGGGGATATTAGGTATAATTTTCATGAATAATTACTCATTTTTTCATTCTACGTATATTTTTCAGCAAACGTAATTATCTACATTTAAGGCATCAAAATGGAGTATGACTACCTTCATCGACAATTCTTCACTTCTTTCATCAGGAAAGGGGATATTTCATCGTGGCTCTTTGTACTCTTCATCCAATCAATCCCAGTCATTAAAGGGAAACATCAAACTTGAGATCTACAGAAATGATTACTGCCCTTATCTTGGGCTGATAAGCTCTTTTATAACGTTGATAGGGCCGTAAAGGATGTGCCGATTTCCATCTTGTTTTGAAGGCGGCGTTACGCCCTAGAAACTGCCCCCTGCGACGTCAATATCCCTAATCCACCAATTTATCGAAGCCATGAGATCGCGAGCGTGGTAGGGGTAGAGACAGAGTGAGAGAGAGATGGTTGACTGTCGAGGGAAAGTGGGGTATCGTTTTTCCATCTCAAGCACCCTCTGCCTTTCTCTACACTTTGCAATATCAGTTTATCACTGTCCGGACAACGCTTCGGATCGGAGTGGACGTAGGTTGCCTGAAGGCTGCTCATATTCTATCTTGATGGAGTGAGTTGGCCTCGTTCCATTCTCATCACCTCATTTCTGAATAACCACAATTTAGCAAATGATTCTCAAGAGGTTTGAATAATGGTCCCAGGCTTCCTAACCATGCTATTCAAATCTATGGTCTTATTGTTAACGTTTCTACTAGGGAACGCGTTAACACGGGCTGAGGGCCCGTTCAAGAGTTGCACTCGAGCCAGAGTAGCCCGAGGATCCGAATTGGGGGTTACCTCGTGGTGCGTTCGATTTCTTTACGCCGATAGAGAGATAGAGAATTTAACGTTATTTCCAACGGTATAATCACATTTGAATTTTGACTGAAAAATGAGGGACTTATGGCCATTTTAGTGACTAAGGTCGAAAACACGAAAAAATCATAGGAATGAAAAAAGTCGGATTTCAATCTGTATAAAAAAGAAATTGTTATAGGACACTTTTCATCAGAAATTGGTTGTAGAATCGATCCCTGGCCGGTGGTACGACCTTAAGGGTTACACCCTGTATTTCAAACATGTACTACATATTTATAATATAGGTATATTTTATAAATATACTATTTAATAAAAATGTTTATTGTATCATTTACTTTATTGAATCACTACACATTTTACTGGTAAGCGAGTATGACGATATTCTCTTGGAGGTAACTACAATCTTTCTGATTTGGCCTGATTTCATCATTTCCAGTTTTCCAATCGCTCAAAATTACTTTTCATTTCTTCAATTTCTTCAGTTCCTACTATAAATGATTTTGTGTGGAAAGGAATTGAAGTTGCAAAAAGGTCACGATTTCCAATAAGACCACCGTTAACCGAGTTTTCTCAGAGAATTTCAGTCGGTGCATTCAACACATCTGTTGCTTGTAACAGTCTTCTGATTCTTTATCAACACTATTGACCGAAAAAGGGAACGTGAGTGGCCCTTTGCCACATGTCGCCGCTGGTAAACCCATCGGATGCCGCGGGAAGGGGTTGCACGGCTCCGCGTGAAAGCGGGCGGAACAGGTGCTGCCAACATCTCACTCGCTAATTGCTACGCCACACGTTATTACTATCAGGAGCGGGCGAAGCCACAGCGACTTTCCCTAAACCGTTACGATTATGTTGTTATACTCGCCTCTTATTGTTATACGTCGAGGATACTCCGTGAGTCGTCCGCAGGGCATAGCGTGACCAACAATAAGCTTTAATAGGTACTAACATTAATAGGTACTACCATCCTTGATCGTGTAAAAGGCTCAATGTGTTTAGACTAACTCCTGTTCAACGAGATAGAAACGTATGACAGTCACATTTTCACTTTGGACCATTGGACTTTGAACCATTGGAATCAACCAAAGAAAAAATTGTGTAACCCCCCTCAAAATTTGAGGTTTTACGTTTCAAGATAGTAAACTTACTTGTGTATACAAGTAATACACTTGTGTATTCACGTAGATTCAAAAAATCGAATTTCAAAAAATCCGTCCGTCCGCCGCAGTGCCGTAGGCCGACCGCACCACTTTGTCCTCTTAGCATTGTGCGAAAATTACGACATTTGGTTTACGAGTTCAGACCAACCCCACAACGATCGTTGAAACTTTTGAAGCCGTATGTCAATGGGAAGGACTTCAAAACGAATTTTGAAATTTTGAAAAATTTATAACGCGAGAAATTCAAATGGAACTGTATAATTTTAAAAAATGTTAATACCATCCGGAGGTTTGTACGACCGTTCGTTCACAATGAGGGCTCAAAGTAGGAGCAGAAGAATGTCGTCAACATGCGGCAGCCTGTCAGGTCAATGTTCATAGTGGCCAAGCTGATTCAAGCAGCACATGGTTTTCAGATATCGAGTTAATTGAATAACTCGTAATAATTATTAATATTTACTAATAATTTCTAATAATGATCAATAATAGTAATAATTTACACTACTTCATAATAATAATTATTAATTAATGATAATGCATAATCTACCATTTAGTGATCTAACAGCAGGGTGATCTGCACGAAGAAGATAATAAACAGTTGTGTCAAGAATTTACAGAGTTTTTATAATACGTGAAAATAGGTTTGCTAGACAGTAACACCTGCTTTGATGGTAACTGTACATGATCATTTGCATTTTGTAGTGAATTTTCGAAGCTAAATCCAAATTTTTAGAACTTGAATTTCTAAAAAAAATGTTATACCCAAATCCTATCAGACCATCCTGAATTCACTGCCAAAAGACAACAAAAATCATATGATATATACATTGTATAAGCATTTATATTTATTTGTGTATATATTTATGTATGTGTCATTCCAGACGATGATACTCGATAGATCTATTCGAATTGGGATAAAGAGTTCAAATTGGCACAAAAATCTGTCTTATGAATCAAAAGGCTAAGTTCGTAGATGGGCGGGATCGGGCCACTTTAAGGGGGGTTTTGGGGAGTTTTTGGAGGGGGGGGGGGGTTATACACACAAATTCCAAAAATGAAACAGTCTGACAAGTGATACCTCATTTTAAACTATTTTTTACGCTGAGCACGATGGTGAAGTCAGAATTTCGATGTCTTATTTTGTTGTCATACAGGAGCACTTTAGAGATGAAGAAACGTGGTTGTTCTTCACGTTTATCCGCTCTAACATGATAACTGAGTGAGATATCGCAATTCTGACTTCACCATCGTGTTCAGCGTTGAAAAATGTATAAACTGAGGTGTTATTAAGCAAAACATGGTTGAATGATATGTTCCAAACATTCTACATAAAACCGGCCATTTCTTCAGAAATTCGTTTTTATAGCCATGCTGCAAGACTGGGGGTTTTATTGTCATTTTTGAGCCAATGACTTCGCAATCGCACCCAATAGCAGCAAACTACGGAGTGTTCGAATTCAAAAATCCGGGAATTCACGGTTCGAGTTTGAGTTTCGCTGGTCTTTACCCGTGTTTGAGTTGCTCTCTGAATACAGTTTAAACTCAAACCATAAATAAGTGAGTTAAATTCTCGGAACGAGCCGATTTAACAAAGCCGTGCTGATGTTTGAGAGAAAGTACGAGTTGTTTTCCAGGGAGCGTTTTTTTTTCAAATTCACAATAATATCCATACACGCACGCGCAAATGTTATTTACACAACCTGAGATTTGGTTCGGGAGAAACTGGTCACACAAACCCACCTGGTTATGGCAGTCCTGGGAGAATCCTATACAAAAGAGACGAAAATCGTTGAGTCTCCGAAACCTCTGTGTGTGAGAATCGTTTTATATATACGGTGAGTCCCTGTATATAACAGACTGCGATGATTAACTCTACACCAGAGTGTAGACGGTGTTTATGTGGTGTTAGGCTTCATCATAATTATTATGATAACCTGATGACTGATATCAATCAAATCAGCTGACATCTGCTCTTCAGAGATTAGAGGGGTTGAGTTTCATGTTTGATAGACGAGCTGTTCATGTTTTCAAGCAGCCATGCACTTTAAACGTCGCGTGAAGTTAATATCAAATAATATTTTATAAGTAATGTCGCCTAAGTTTTTCCTCTCACCATAAACCTCTTTATCTGAAACTTTTATTTCGACTCCTAGGGTGTCTCTTATAAACAGAGTTCACTGTTATAATGAAAATGTTTATTTGTAAAATAAATTATATAATCATTTTCTTATGGAGTTATGAGAAATCGTCATGAATTTGATCATGTCTTAGAATTCTTAAGAGAATTCTCATGAAGTTTAGCAGTAGGCCTACATTTTACGAAAATACATTTACTTAAATAGAATAAATGAAAAAAATTCATGTCTGAATACATCGCACCTCAAGAATAGGAGTGTGAGAAGTCATAAATCCTAAAAGTTGGGAAAACGCATTTGAAGTTTTGGGTTCCAAATATTGCTGAAAATGTCGTTAAATTGCTAATATATATATATTCATGTATGTGTTACGCCGAACGATAACCCTCGATAGAATTGAGATAAAAAGTTCAAATTTGCACACAAAAATCCGTCTTGGCAATCAAAAGGCTAATGGGCAGTTTCGGGCTACTAAGGGGGGGTTTTGGGGAGTTTTAGGGGGGAAAATTACCCATAAATTCCCAAAATGAAACATTCTGACAAGTGGCCCCTCATTTTGAAAGTTTTTTAAATGCTGGACACGATGGCGAAAGTATTATATTCTTGTAGGACACGTCAAGATCTGTCTGCCTACGGGTTTAACTCGAAAATCGAATCTTTCGACTTGTCACACTCCTATTCTTGAGATGCGATATATTACAGAACTATTGACTGAAAACTCTAAAAAAAAAAAATAAATAAAATAAATCATGGCCTGCTTCTCGCGACGTGAACAACGAAGATGATGCTGCTGCATGAGCTACCGGATCCAAGGAGGTATTGGGTCCGTCCTAATATTCTTATAGGAACGCAGAGATATCGTGCAAGTGAATTTAAGAAACATTAAATGTCATTCTGATACAGTGTATGAAGACAAAGTCGTTTCTGCATTCTAAATTGAGCTCGTTGGTTTCATCTCAGTAACAAAATTTGTAATGTAGAAACGACGTTGTCTTCATACACTGTATCAGAATGACATGTGCCAAAAGAAAAAACTTCGTTCAGGGAAGCGATTCCTCCGATTACTCTCGATTACTCCGATCACGCTCAACTTTGCGTTTTTCCACTCCAAAACAAATGGGGATTTCCATCGGTCCGTCGTAGCTGTCGTTTCGTTAGCGAATTTTCATTAAAAAAAAAGGTACCTAGCTATTGTTCTCGGTCCAAAAGTTTTAAAACTCAAATTTTCGAACTAAGGGGGGTTTAGGGGGATTTTAATGGGGGGAAAATTACCCATAAAATCCCAGCATGAAACAGTCCGAAAGTGGTATCTCTCAAACATTTTGTAACGCTGAACACGATGGCGAGGTCAGAACTGCGATATCTTATTCCGTTACCATACACGGATATGTACGCCCACTTCAAAAAAGCAATGACGAGAAGATGGCAGGAGTATCACGATCATTATCCTGCAGGAGGAACTTATAGATCCATGTTCCCAATTATTAGTGGTAGACCATGGAGATCTGAGACAGCGGGACAAGTCAAAACATTCTACTCAACTACATAAAGGCTATGGACGGGCCATGGCATATGCAAAGCATATCTCCATAAGATTGGACAGGAACAGTCGACCAGTGCGATGTGTGCGGTGAAGTTGACAACTTAGGGCATGTGATACTGGTGTGCAAAAAATTACTCTGCCCATTTAATTATACTACAATAATAGTCGAGCCGGACACCTACGCAAAAGTGAACTGTTTTTTTAATACAATTGGGTATGATGTTTAGTTGATAAGATGTAACTCATGTATATACTTTTAATGGCTGTATGGAGCAATCTTATGCCAAATAAAAATAATTTTAAAAAAAATCTTATTCCGTTCTCCAATTTGTTATAAAACCACTGAATGGAGACATTTCACATAAAACCAGTTATTTCTTTGAAAATTCGTTCTTAGAGCCATGCTGCATTACCTAGGAACTGCGGATTTTGAACCGATCTTACCTCCAAATTTTTTTTTTCCAAATGACAATACTTTTTCCGATTTACTAAGTAATCACTGAAATTTGACGCGTCTGAAAACTAAGACGGCGATCATGTTTCTGTTGAAATAATACTTAAAAGTTCGTATCATAATCGGAGATTTGGCTCATTCAGGTAAAAGGGCCAGAATAGAGACAAATATTTTCAAATATTTTCCTCACTCCCCCCTTTTTTCTCATTCTGATAATTTGAGGTGATACTCGAAAAAAATGGTTTAATGAGAAGTTCCAAACATCACATTTTACATAAAACCAGTTATTTATTCGAAAATTTGGTCTTATAGCCATGCTGCATGACTGCAAATTTATTTTATTTTGTAATATTTGTCGGCATTGTCCTACAACAAAGGACGATCCTTGTACAGGAGCAAAATTGAAACTGTCTCTTCATTCCAACTTTTCGTCATCGCGAGCATTTTGAAGAGAATTATTGAGCGTTGCAATACAGAACTTTTACATAGACAAAATCACAGATATTTATGGGTCGTTTTTCGGTGGAATTTCTCATTAAGTATAACCTTTAACAGGTAACTTGGAAGACACAAGAGCAAAAGTTTTGAAACCAACTATGTTGATTGGAACCACTTCAAGCCGTTATAGTATTCAAGACTTAATCCAATTTAAATAAGACGCATTAAACACACACAAAGAATGTGACGAGACACAAAAAAAAAAGTAAAATAAGAGTGAGAAAGACGGTCTTTTGCCACCTCCTGAAGCCCGCAAGTTGGGATGACATTCTTGGAATTCTCAACTTTATTTGAATTCTCTCGCCCAACGAGTAGGCAAGCGACCTATTTCTCCTTTTATCTCTAAACAAAGGAGTATTGCATCCCATTTATTTTCCTTTTAGATCCGGTAAGGGTGTGAATAGTTCTTTGCGGTCTGCTGCACAACTCCACAAGACTTCAGTCCAGAAGTTGGTACTCGCCTCATCTCCATCTTCGCTATCGTGATTTTAAGTATGCCGTAATGAACAGGAGAGCATTTCCAAACCCCATGGTTCGAGTCTGTAGACATTGAAAGTACATACCTCTTACTCTTTTGTACCTCAGTCTACAAAATTTATTTACAGTTAATTTACCTACAGTTTTAAAATGTATTCAAATTAACAAAATAAATGCATCCGAGTACATCTCCTATCGATATTTATGTAGGTGTGTATTCCCATATAAATTGACCCTTATCTCGACAAGAATTGAAATCGCGGACAAGAAAAATGTTTTCGTTGTTTTTAACTTTAATTGGGAGCCAAATAAAGACTTTTTGAAGTTATAGACTTAGCGTCATTATTTTTATAAATTTGATAGAATGGTGTCATATACGATGAACTTTTGAAAACAATTTATTCATATTTATTCAATTTACCTATTTCCAATGTTTTTAAAGAGTGCTTCTTTCTGTGAATTATGTACCTAGTTAGTTTCTTGGGCTGAATGCGCAGTTGTGTGTTTAGTATCCCAAATTTCTACATACGAAAAACTAATTTCTACAACATGACCCAAATTATTTCCGACAATTATGTCTTGATATTCCTTCAATTGTGAAGCAATACATGAGACATGAGGGTGTTCAATTTATACACTAATTGTCAAAAATACAATTATCTTTATTATAAACCACTCTGTTTAAATTTGTTAGTGTTTATTAATTCGATATTTGGATTGTCTTCAAACATGACTAACAATATATTCGGTCTGTAGGACAATTTGGATTCGAGTTTTATTTCAATGGTTCATTACTGCAAATATTTAAATAATTATACAGGTGTACAACTGATTTTCGTGTTTGGGGTGAAGTATAGACAACGGTTTAATTACTCAACACTGAATTTGTTGGTAGTTAATACACACTCGGTTGCAATTCAATACGAGGAGTAATACGATAAGAGTCGACCTGGATCATTATTTTAAATGAAGAGTTTGTTTTGGTGGGGAGGAGAGAAAAACCATAGTTTACATATATTAGTTTGTGAACAGAATAATAATCTAGAATTAGTTAATATTAGGAGAGCGGGAATTTATGAGGAGATTAGGGCGAGGAAGAGGGCGGGAAAGAGCAGTAGTGGTATCGCACTCCCGGAAGAACAAACTTCTCTAAGGGCAACCCCGGGTCGATAGAAATGACGGGAGTTGAGCAAGGTAGAGGTGATCGAGAGCGGGGAGGGGATGTACTCGTATATAGGTCTCCGGGAGATCCCGAAGTTAACATTGTGATAGTGTAAGAACAAAACTCAACGCCGGAATCCACTAATGAAGCGCGAGTTTCGCGAATTTCTCCACATCGGTGCCTTCACGGCTCTTCAGGCGCCTCCTAAAGCGCCCGATAAATCCTATGGACAGACAATTAAGAAGTTGAACCAGGTTTAACTCCCCAGACCCCATTCTGGCATCCCCAGTCTGTTGGAATGAGTGGCGAACGGGGCGGAAGGGTGCAGGCCAATTATAAAGTTGGTATAATTAAAGGGCCTTGGCAGAGGGGAAGAGCGAGAAAGAGGGAACCGATGTTCATACAACATTTAATTCAGAAATTACAGCCCTATGACATCGCTCGTTAGGAGTTGTTAGGGAGAGCCCTTCCGCTAACGCCTTCCACAAACGATCGTTGCAGATTATGTACGAGCTGGGATCGGTGGTTAGGGAACAGTGCTAAGTGCAGTGTGGGTCCGGTTTGCGAATAACCAGCGCCACTTGGAAGATACAAAAGCAATACATCTACTAAATATTGAACATCTAGTGGTTGTTTACATGACTTACTGCACCCATCTAGAAACTATGACACAACTAGTTTCACCAGGGGAGGCTCCCCCCCCCTTCCCAGAATCAGGGAAAGAGAGAAAATTGGGAATTTCCTTGCCGAGTTGAGACAGTTGGGAAATCAGTGATGCAAGAAAAAAAATTTTTTAAATGAAATAAAATTAAAATATTTGCGAAAATCCACCAAAGACAAATAAACCTAATAAACTGTATGTTTCTTAAACTTACATTTAACTTGATTAAACAAGGTATCAATTAGCGGTATATTTTGTTGGAATTTTATCTGGGAGAAATTTGATTCGTTATTGGACGTATGTTGGCTACCCTGATCCTGACCTGTGTTGATGTTTCGTCTGCACGAGGGAGACGAATTGTTGATTGATAGTGCTTACAAGAAAATTCAACTATGAATTGGTAGAACTTTTAGACGTTATTTGAATTGAATAATTTTGTACATACCTATGTAAAACTAGCTATGTCTTGTTAATGTAAATTGAGAAATATTGAATTGAGCCTAATCTAAAATTCTACTAAGTAATTATATACTACATTGCACTCACCAGTGCAGTATAATAATTTGTAGAGAAATTGATTTCTTAAAATACAAAACAGTTGGGAAATCTATGTTAAGCAGTTGGAAAGATTGAGGCCCCCCCCCCCCCTCACCATGGAATTTTACTAAGCAACGCCAGTGAGTTTCACCCAACACCAACTTGGCAATACCTTAGTAAACTTTGTAAGCATCAGATTTCACCAATTTATCACTTTCATCTAAATCCATCTTTACCAACCACTGGTTTTCGTTATGATTCAACTAGTATTTCAAGAAAATAAATCAGATCAGTAGTTCTCATAGTAGTAGTACACCAGGTCAAGACCTCCAGGCAAAACATCTTTCATAGACACCCTCAACGAGTTTCCGTGCAGTTTACCAGCTGTTGACAACCTTCTCTAATGAGCTTAGGTAGATTAAGGGTTTTTCTACCTCGCTAATGAGGATGACGTACGGAACGTCTCTCTTGTGGTGAAAAGACTCTGAAAATGAGTTTCTAGTTCCACAACATTTCATTCAGCTCCTTTGAAAACATCTCAAGTTCATCAAAGGGATTTGAGATGAGGGTGTTTTGATTTGAAACGTTCTCACTGCAATTAATGTTAAGGCATTGATACTGAATAAAGTGACGGGTGCAACCTTTCAACGTCGTCATCCAACTAAACGTCAACCATCAGTCTTCCATGAAACGAGCGCTTGATCTGAAAAATAATCAGGAGACGCTCCCGCAAACTATGATTCATTTGTCCTCGTTATCCTCAGAGTAATTTTACAGCTAAATGTATGAGATATTATATTACTAATACATAAGGTGTACATAATATTGTATAATATATACATTATACGCTTATATATTGTATTGTATATTGCATAACATATTACAGGTAATTTCTACGTGTAACTTTGTGAAGTACCTCAACGCCGTTCGAGTAGTAAGCAATTTGCGATTAACAAGCCGAATGATGTGTAGGAAGAAAATGTGACAGAAGGAGAGCGAGTTGAAATTTGAAGTTGAGTTGATAGTCGAAGGATGTAGAACAAAGAAATACTGGCTCACATAATCTGAAATTACTTTTTCAATGTGATTACGCCAGCATGATTTTTCGCATGATGATTTTGCATCTTGAATGGCGCTGGGTGAGTGAAAAATATTGTGTTTAATTGCACGCCAATTTTGTGACATGTTTGTACGCGTACGGCCCTCAAGGTCCGTCAAATGTTTTTGAGATAATTCGTTTGACTGGTCCGATGACGTGAAAAATAATGCGAGACGAACTAATCGTACATTATGGGATGATGACGAACAATGAATATTTTAACGAAATTTCGAAGGAAAGGAAGCTATTGTTTTCGGTCCAACAATTTTTTTTTTATAGATTTTTGGAATCTATGTATCTTGAAACGTAAATCCTCAAATTTTATGGGGAGGGGGGGGGGAGTTTCTTGGGCGATAACAAAGGTTTATTATCGAAAGTAATAAACCAAAATCCGTCCCTCGGCCTTACGTTGTCCGTCGCACTTTGGCCAGTTAGAGAGGTGAGTGGTGAGCCTCGAGGTACTCCGGCATGCACTGCCCTGAATGGGCAAAACTCTAGTCAGTTTAACCCTAAACGTGCGGTACTGAGGAATGACTGGATGAGGAGAAAAAGAGAATCGGTCAAGAATTCTTTGAGGAAACTATCGTATAGAGGTTTGCTCCCCTGCAAACAACCATGTATGTTTCCCAGATCCCTCATCAATACAATTCCGAAAACCAGTTTTCGAAGAACCACTCTCTGGTAGGGTCAAGGAGATGAGAACAATAAAAAAAGAAAAAAAACCTGCCTTCTATTCCAGTTCGGTACCTCATTGTCCCCGCCAGGCAAGAACGGCTTATTCCTCGAACATAACTACCAAGTACGAACTGACTGAAAATTGATCTGCACAAAGAAAATAATAAACCGTTGTGTCAAGAATTAGCAGTCTTAACGCTGAATACCATGGTGTCATCAGAATTGCGATATCTTAGTCCGTTCTCCCACTGGAGCACATTGAAGATGAAGAAACGTGGTTGATACTTGAGATGTTCTTCACAGTTTATCTCCTCTAATCTGACTGGATGAGATATCGCAATTTTGACTTCACCATCGTGTTCAGCGTTGAAAAATCTATAAACCAAAGTGTTACCTACTTGGCAGAAAAAAGAGACAAAGTTGTTTATAAAACCAGTAAAATAGAAACATTTTACACAAAACCAGTTATTTCTTCGAAAATTTGCTCTTATAGCCATGCTGTATAACTGTGGACTTTTTATATTTCTCTTTATTTCTTACATTCTGTCTTTCATACATCTGTTTGGTAAGGAACATGTCAGAAAAATAACGAATAAATATCAACGACCGGAAAATAAACATTTTATGTGAGATCTAGGGTTGTCAACCGTCCTTTTTTTTCAGAAGTATTGTACTTCTTTTTGATGATTTGTACTTTGTACTTTCCATCATCGGGCTCATTTATCGTCTTTAAACTAAAATTACGAGTAGTAATTTTATTTCCTTACCTAGCAACTAGTGACTTCGACCGAGAGGAGGTCGTCACTACACAAGGATTTTAGTGTCCACTACTGAAGAGACGAGTAAATAAATAAATGTGCATTTGCTGCAATAAAAATTTATTTCATGAAATCGATGTATTGAGTTTTTTTTTTAGCAATAGCTTAGTATGGTAACGAAGTTATAGAGATTGTTGATGAACAGTCGGTACCTAATAAGGTGCTGCTCATTCTGCTCATTTCCGCATGTTGAGTTGGTGATGATGATCCGAGGAATTCAAAATGTTGGACATTGATTGGATTTTCATTCTTCGTCCTCGATTTCAAATTCTCCGTTATGCAAGGGGGATCGTTATCAGGACGTTAAGTATGCACTTATAAGTGCATTAAATGCACTTTTTCGGGTTTTTCAGTCCGGTGACATAATATCTAAATCAGGGTGACGTTATAATATCTAAATAATTTACGAACTACAACTTTTCGTCCGCTTCTTTTCTGAATTGCAACTTGTTGAATAGTCGTCAGTAGTAGCCAATAATACAGAGACCAAGAGGTTGTTTACAAAGACCACGTTTCAATAATTTTATCGTTCAATCTAGAGTTTTACTTATTTGTGCCTAAAACAATATTTACAGGTTTACCAAGACTGAACGGATCTGGCAGATGCGTGGACATCCAGTCATATTGGAATCTTGCCGATGTTTTCGAAAAAGGATGTGCAGGATTTGGGGTCGAGCCAAATATTGGGAGGCCGATGAGCCAATACTGGACAGGGTTGGGAAAAGGTACAGAAATGAGAAGATATACCCTACGGATACTCCAGTGAGAAATAGCGGACTGAAGCTATGAGGTAGAAAGCTAAAAGTAGGTAGGGTATTGATGAAGTAAATATCCCTTCTATCAATAATTGATTGAATTATTCATCCTCTTCCGGTTAGTTGATGGACTTTGAAGTGACGTTGTATCAATGGAAATGACAATTTATTAGGTGAAGGGCTGCGTGGGAGGGTTTCAGGCCTATTTATTCAGGGCTGGGGTAATATTGATACTACGAATCATGTACTTACATCCCATTCATAATATTACCTTTGTACTTAGTACTTCATTCACACTTTTGTATTAATGAAAATGTCTCCTACAATACCAGCTTGTCATCTAAAGAAAACAAACCAGCATGAAGATCGCAAGAAGGGTCGATATTACCCATGGGATGTTTTCTCGGCCATACAAACAAGGCTTGTTTGCTTTTTGATCCCACAGACTCATATCCCTCTCACCCACCTCCACACTTCAACTCTCTTGTTTTCTCGAAATCTCCCAATTTTTCAATACTCAATTATTTATTTATTCAATATTTCTTTCCCTGGATTTTAACCATTGTCACCAACCTAACATTTTTTCACGAGTAAAAACGCTGATTTGGTTTTTTAGTATAAAACAGCCGTTAATAATTAATTTCTTCAATTATTGAAGAAAGTCTTGATGTATTCAGTAGTATAATATTCTACCAACCAAAATGACAACCATTGAATACCTACAGTACCTATTCTTTGCCGAATGGGGAGAGCGGTTGGTCCTGCCTGATAAGCTTTTGTGGCTTGGCGCTATAGAAGGTTCCTCGTCAACGAGTTTAATTTTTTCTAGCCCAGTTTATAAGTAACTTCTTTTTATTTTATACTTCACGACGTCATATTGCTTGTCCAGCTGTTTGTCAATTTTGATTTCAGTCTCCTACTTTTATGTATAATTTTAGTTTATTAGTTTATTAGTTTTAGTTTAGGTTATCTTTGGATATAAAATTATAAATCCCGAACATCATGCCAAAACCATGCCGTAATGTTTATAGAAATGTTTCTTTCTTATTGTACCTACCTACATAATTTATCGGTACATACATAATTGGTAAGTACATAAATAATTTATTGGCGCACAATTTATGGTATAAACGTATTTCTTCTTCCTACAGTACCTACCTGACAACCACTGAATACCATTCCTTGTATACTCTGCCACGTTGTCCCTTCCCCATATCCAGAAGTTTTCTTTTTTGGGTCAATTCCAATGAAACCAATTCTAGAATTCCAATTTATTTAAAATGATAAAATGATTAAATGCTATGTGATTCGAGCTCATCATCAGAGTTCAAGTACGTCTATGTATTGTTGATCGAAGTAAGTAGAGGTTTGGGGCCTTTGAGGTTTGGTGTCAAATTGAATGGAGTTCGATTTTCATCCTCCCTTGCAAGGAAGTCAAGAGGTGAGTTTAAGAAATAACTCGAGGCGTAGCTAACTCGATTACTGGTAGAACGACACAACTGAGTACGGGGAGAAAATTGTCACTAGACACTATCGTACATTAGCCCATCAAAAAAGTGCTAACCGTCGCGAGAACAACCCCCTGTCAAACTTATTGATGTATCCACGTGGCTAAACGAAACTTCGGCATTTCTTCATTTCAGAATGGGAAAGAAAAAGAAAAAGGACGAAATAAACTTTATACGAAGATCCACGCTCTTACGATGACCGTTACTTTTTTCTTGGACATGTTAACGTTCGCAAGAAACACAAGTTAAAAAGTTCGGTTGCTGGGATAGTTGACTCAGCAAAGGGCACGCCCTCCCTTCCTTCTTTTCCCTCAGTCAACTACTTTATTCGTTCCCTATCTCTTGAATTTCCTCCAAATATGTGGGAATTGAAACTTTTGAGCACAATAACCACCTGCAAGCAGGTAATTTATTATTCTTGTCTCTAAAAGAAATAACTTCCTTCAAAGTCCAATGAGTTACAAATTATACTTCAACAAACTGAAACCACTCGTTTTTTTATCACCCAATTTATGAGTAACATAAAAGTTTTGAAATGATTTGCAGTATTGAATAGTGACACACAGCGGAAAAGAAATAAAATTGGTGCTTGTTTCTAGTAGCGTTAAATTGAAAACTCTAGCTGCACTTTTCTTTCTTCTAATTCACGTACCTTGATATACAGGTGATAAAATTATTATTTAAAATACTTTAATAACCATTAGCGAATTTATGGACTTCCAAACTGTGGTGAAACATGAGTAATCGCGTTGATTTCAGATTATGATTCTAAAGCAAACTCGCTGAATGTTGGACTTCACTGGAGGCGTTCAGTATCAAAAGCGGATAACTCCAAAATTTCAAACATTGATTTTTTCACCGTTTTGGCACGTTCAGTAAAGCCATATTAATAATAATTAATAGTTATATTAATAATAATTCATATTATCAATTATTGTAAATATAACTATTAATTATTATTAATATGGCTTTACTGAACGAGCCAAATTTTAACCAAAAAATCTCATGAAAACTTCTTCATTCAATAAGCTTTTCAATGGTAGGTAACCTTCGAGATTATCTCGTTCCTTCAATAAAAAATTCAAGTTTAAACGCAAAACCATTAGGCGATTTAAAAGGGGGAGTTTGATCTGAGGATAGAAAACATGTAAAAAAAAAAAAAAATGGTTTTAATTCAAAAAGTAACGTTGTTGTTTAAACACGAATTTTTATTGAAATTATGTCTTGCACCACCATAATGCAAGTATTCAGGGTGTAACCCTTGGGGTCGTACCACCGGCTAGGGATCGATTCTACAACTAATTTCTGATGAAAAGTGTCCTTTTTTTTACCGGTTGAAATCCGACGTTTTTCACTTTCAAGATTTTTTCGGGTTTTCGACCTCAAGTCACTAAAATGGCCATTAGTCCAGCTTTTTTCAGTCAAAATTCCAATTTGACTGTACCGGTGAAAAGAGCATTAAATTCCCTATCTCTCTATTGCTAAATAACTTTTTGAAGAAGATTCAGATTGTCGAAAAATTGTTTACAGTGGACTCATGGTGTAAAATCCTCGTTCCCATTTCTTCAAAAAGTTTTATTTGGCACTATGGAGACAGGGAATTTAACACTCTTTCCAACGGTATAATCACATTTGAATTTTGACTGAAAAAGGCGGGGCTTATCCCCACTTTAGTGACTTAAGGTCGAAAGCACGAAACAAATCTTGAAAGTGAAAATAGTCGGATTTCAACCGGTAAAAAAAATTTATAGGACACTTTTCATCAGAAATTAGTTGTAGAATCGGTCCCTGGCCGGTGATACGACCTTAAGGGTTACACCCTGTATAAGGATTTTCGGAATTTTCATTTTTTTCAAAATCGCCTATGTTCGAGCTGCTCTTGTGGTGGTACTTCTCGAGAATCAAAGTAAACTAATCTTGTAGATTTACGTGCAGGTTTAACGCTGATTCCGAAAATGTTGGCAAAAGTTAAGTTCCGAATTGGAAAAATGTAAGTTTAATGTGTAGTTTAAGAGACAATACCCTTAAAAAATCATCGAGAACGGATTGAGATGAAAATATCAGGTTGCTCCATTTTGACATTTTATGTCTTTACTATGGCACATAAATGAAAAATCGTCACGCGGAGAGCGTTACGCGGAGTTTCTGATGATTTTCGCTTACAACCGATTCGTTGCTACGGAACTTTATCTTCGCCAGTTATCATCGTACAAAAACCGTTCACTACTCGTTGGATAGCTCTCAATTTACCTAACCATATTACGTTAACCACTGCGGAGTGCGGGGCCACTCACTCACACCTCACAGGATATGACGTACGTGGACCGGCAGGGGGTGGATGACGTCAGACAAGTGGCTGGTAAGAACACCTCACAGGATATGACGTACGTGGGCCGGCAGGGGGTGGATGACGTCAGACAAGTGGCCGATAAGAACACCTCACAGGATATGACGTACGTGGACCTGCAAGGGGTGGATGACGTCAGACAACTGGCCGGCAAGAACACCTCACAGGATATGACATACGTGGACCGGCAGGAGGTGGATGACGTCAGACAAGTGGCCGGCAAGAACACCTCACAGGATATGACCTACGTGGACCGGCAGGAGGTGGATGACGTCAGACAAGTGGCCGGCAAGAACACCTCACAGGATATGATGACGTACGTGAACTGGCAGGGGGTGGATGACGTCAGACAAGTGGCCGGCAAGAACACCTCACAGGATATGACGTACGTGGACCGGCAGGAGGTGGATGACGTCAGACAACTGGCCGGCAAGAAAACCTCACAGGATATGACGTACGTGGACCGGCAGGAGGTGGATGACGTCAGACAACTGGCCGGCAAGAACACCTCACAGGATATGACGTACGTGGACCGGCAGGAGGTGGATGACGTCAGACAAGTGGCCGGCAAGAACACCTCACAGGATATGACCTACGTGGACCGGTAGGAATGGATGACGTACGTAGACCGGCAGGAATGGATGACGTCAGAGGGGTCAAGGGGAGCCAAATATTTTAAACCTCCATTTCTTCTTTACTAATATTAATAAGCATTATGTAAATACGCATCGTAATCTTGAATCTACTTGTACTCTCAACAGTTCCATTATATAAAATATCAAACTACCGTCGAGTTAAGTATTTTTTAACAATTCCTATTTCCATCATAAAAAAATTGTTTCTTCATACAAAAGTGGCTAACTCAACACTTCCTTCGTTAAATACATTTAAAAATAAATTGTGTCTTCCTTAAACATAACAGTTTTAAAATCTTTGTACAGATCACCCTTCTGTCTAGATCACTAGGTCTAAATGTCCAGATCCTAAATGTTAGATTAATTATTATTAATTATCACTAATTATTAATAATTTTATCAAGGAGGTACCTAGTGAAAATTATTATAATTTGTTGTTAGGTATTAATGATTTGTATTTATTGTTAATAACAATAATTATTAATTATAATTAATTAATACGATATCCGGCTGTTTCTGATGATTTTCGCTTACAACCGATTCGTTGCTACGGAACTTTATCTTCGCCAGTTATCATCGTACAAAAATCGTTCACCACTCGTTGGATAGCTCTCGATTTACCTAACCATATTACGTTAACCACTGCGGAGCATAGATCTATAATATATTATACCGTATATAGATCTATGCTGCGGAGTGCGTGGCCGACAAGCTGCGGTATGAGCGTGATTGTTTAAATAATTGTTTACACACAGGTGATCATTCTCAATAATTTATATTGTCAACACGAATGCAAGCTTCATATAAGTTTCTGATGGGAGGGGGCGCAAAGACATAAAATGTCCCTCGTGGTTTCGTACTTGTACGAAAGCTGTTTTGATGTAGTTTTACGCTAAATTAAATTTCATATGCATTTCATCCTGGATATTGAAAATGCGCTATCTAGAGAGGTACGTGTATTAACTTATTATGATTTGGAGTTGATATTCTTCATCTATACAATCCTATCTCTCTAATGATGTCATCATGTTTAAACCAGTGTAGGAGTCTCAAAACTTTCAGAATTGGTACGGGTTTTTTTTTTTCTCTCAAGTAAAATAAATGATTCGCCATAATACGAGTATATGGCAGCGGAAGGATCAGCCAGTAAAAATCCAGAATGAATAATGAAGTCCACCACAATATCCATTCGCCTCGAGCTGTCTCGAATGAATTCGAGACGGAGCTGAAAGAAGAATAAAAGATGGACAAAAGCGGGTTAATAACTCTTGAGAAAATAAGCTGTTAAGACACTAGTGAGCTCGGAGGGATTATGAGTCGGTCGTAAACGAATAGCGAAGGTACAAGCTCCAGCATGCTCCCTCCAACCCCCGGATCTTCGTGCCGTCTCCTCTTCTTCTCCTCGGGTAACGACTTAATCCTGGTTATGAAGATCACAATGAGGCCTGCTCTACCCGCACCATTTTACTTTATAAAGTTTCCCCATTAAACACAATAGGGTTCCCTCTATAGGTTCGTCGTGGGAACGACTTTTTGAACTGGCTATCACCTACTTCTGTGAATCCAATTTTTCCCGTTTCGCTCTTCAACTCAGAATTACGAGGCTTCTGTGAATGACTATCATGCGATGTATTTATTTCATTTTATACGATGGTACATGACAAGGCCTAAATTACGGAATGACAATTACGGTTTGACAAAACCGTTCGAGTCCATTACCGTTGCGGGACAGCTCTGTCTTCTTTTTTCAGTAAAAAGCCCGTTATTGTTCTGTTGTGAACACTACAGTTGGGATAATTGGGGAACTGTAGTAGAGGAGTCTTCTAATTGGCGAGTGACGTGATGCGAGGGTGCTGTCAATCAACTGGCCTCTCTGTTGGGTGTGGGTTACGATGGTGTCAAATCAAAAGAAGTTTTTGCTGAACTATGTGGTCATGTTACGCTGAGTGGTGATAAGGAATATTGGAGGCTCCGTCTCTCGATTCGCCTTCTCAGGCTTGGTTCTGGTAGATTGTTGAACAGGCTGGTTATTAGCTGATTTGTGAGATGTGTTAAAGAGTGATGAAGGACGTTATAATTATGTTGGATGACTTCGGCTGCAAGTGGAATGTTTAGGTCAGTATGCTGGGTACTGCCTCGCACATACCATGATGCTGACGTGAATAACCGAAGCACCTTGTTCTGACTTGCATCTTATTGATATGTGTAGTAGCAGCTGCTCCCCATATTCCGCAAGCATAGGCCCATATTGGTCGAATGAGTGTTAGGTAAATCTGTCGTTTGTATGAGAGAGGTACGGTGGATCTGTGGTCTATGATGTGTTTGAGGGTTCTGGTTCTGTGCCGTACTTTGCCTACCAGTGGCCTGCCCAAGTCCGACCTTGGTCCAGGTTTAGCCCAAGGTACCGGCCAGTGTTGAGTAGAATGTCTCCGTTGTGGTGTAGGCGAAAAAAAAGTTCATCTTGCTGTGTTCCTGGACACAGAAAAGACATTTGATAAAGTATAACATGACGCTCTCCCCTTCAAACTAAAACGTCTTCTTCCTGACACCTACCAGCTACTACTGCAATGAAAAGAGAGAATCTTTTCGGTCAAGTGCGGCAAATCCAGCTCAACTTCAAAGGTGTCCCACGGGGAAGCCCCCTTTCTATCTACACGTCAGACTTCCCCTCTTCAGAACAAGTAGTCAGCGCAGTTTGCTGACGATGTAGCCGTTCTTTCAGTCACCAGAGGAACAGAAGGAGCACAAATCCCTCTACAAGACTTCGTGGGAAGGGTAGAAATCTGGACACAACACTGGACATTGAACATTAACTCCAATAACTGTGCATTACTTAAGTTTACATTACGAGCTCTGTCTTCTTGCGGTGAACTTTTTCCAGCCGTTCGCTATGTTCTATTTGGGCTTTTTGGTAAGTTCAGTTCTATATTGGTCATTATTTTCAACTATGAACCAGCTCCCAAAAAAATGGTAGATACACGTTTCGAGATACGTAGAAATAACCAAAAAATAATCTCACTTCGCATATTTTATCGGGGTTATTATCCATGTCATGTTTTTGGGCTGGGGGTTAGTCTGAAATTCGCGACACGCAAGAACGACACCGAGGTAATAACCAAGGTTGAAAACAAGGTAGTAACGCGATCCTAATAAACAACGAGACCGTTTGAATACACACACGTACCTCTCAAGATAGCGCATTTTCAGGTGAAGCCCACTTATTGAAGGCAATTATAACGGCCCCATTTCTCTTACACAAAGCTAACCAATTACAAATATACATAATGACGCTTTTTTTTACTTGAGACACGAAACACAAATTTTACAGGGAGAAAATGTGACATACCTATGTACCAATGTACCTGCATGTAGTGTAGATACTCAACATCAGTTTACTCATCAGTTTTTTCAGCTATTTTGTTCCAACCAGTACCGCACTCAAGTCAACCGTCAAGAGCTCTTCCCGAATTTTACACTGTTGTTTTTGAGCAGATTCGTTTGTAATACTAGAAAAGCATCATGGTTTAAGAAAAGCTTCATAATCCTCTGAAAAGCATCATGTTGTCGAATTTTTCGCTTAAAGTTCATTTTACAATAAACTAATATAAAATGCATACAGCAGCATGGATATTATCAATTCTTCGCGTTCCATCGAAACCGACCCCTGTGCATTACAAGTGGAACCACTAGCCGCCTGCGCTGCCCCTGTCTATGTAAAACCGACAGGAGACATACACACGTGCACCAGAATAACCAGATTAACGCTGTAGGGAGCATGCGGTTCCCCAGAGGCTTCAACTGGTAGGTGGTCTCACTGCAATCAAAATTTGATTTAATGTTTGTAATTCTTCTTCTTCTTCCTCTTCTTAGATGACTTGGCTTCGGCCATGACAGTCATTGTCATTGGATTCGTGATTCAATGCTGTAGGTAACTGTAGCATAATGAGCAAATGATTCAAATTTTCAATTGAATGTTTTACTGTTGATTAAATATTGTGTTATTCTTGATACATTTTTTCATCATCCAACTTCTACCTACATTCTTCATACCTTGTGGGGAAGAGCCGCTCCCTGCGCTTCCCCTGACGCTACACCGCTCGTTCCAACCATACTTAAGGGTGAGTAAAGTACAGAACAACATAACCACTGAAGAATGACTCAACGTACATATTATGTACTTTGAGTCTTTCTTCAGTGGTTTTAGAAACTTTTGGTGCTTGTTGCGGCTGGTTGCGAAGGAACCGTTGTTTTCTATTTTTGTAATTGCATACCAATTCAAACTAATTCTTCAATTTCTCCCCTTTAGCTCAAAATGAACGATTGGACTCGACCTGTTTCCGAGTACAAAGGTGAGTTCAATTGGAACTTCAATGAAGGATTCAGCAGGGAGGGCAGAAGGGAGAAAGAGATTGAGCGCCTTTCCGCTGATTTGAAACAACTGAGACTTGTCAAAAAGAGAGGAGAAGAGCAGAAAAAATCAAACTCAAAAGTTCGTCAAGCCCGACTGCCAGATGTGATAATTGATATGTACGGAGATGAGTTCGAAGTGTGCGAAACTGCCAAGGAAGCATTGGAGAGGTAGATGATGAATCAGAATAAGAGTTGGTTATCGTACTCAGAAAAAACCCATTTTCCTCGTAAAAACCTCGATTGTTACATGCAATTATCTTCAAGTCGATACCGATAGTATTACAGGTGGAACTGAGGTGGAACTTCATAAATCGTAAGTAGGTACATGGCTTTAGTACATACATTGAAGGTAATCCATTATAAGGCGTGTCTATATGATTTGGAGTGGAAGTAAGTAAAAGTAACTAGATACCTACCCGTTCCAAGTTATAAGGTACAAATACCATACCATCCTATTACAATGGTGTCGGCGATGCAAGCTGAGTAATGGTAATTAGCGAATTTTCGAAGAAAATGAAGCAATAGTTCTCTGATCCAAATTTTTATTAAAAGATAATCGGCCGCCATTTTCAAACAACATGGCTGATGGTGATGTAGGAAAAATTACCAAAAAATTCAACAGTCTGACAAGTGATACCTCATTTTAATGATTTTTCAACGCTAAACTTTATGGTGAAGTCATAATAGCGATATCTTATTCCGTTCTCAAACTAGAGCACTTTGAAGATGAAGAAACGTGGTTGTCACTTGAGATGTTCTTCGCGGTTCAACTGCTCTGATCTGATACCGGGATGAGATATCGCCATCAGTTCTGACATCACCATCGAGTACAGCGTAGAGAAATCTATCTATCAACCCACGCCATAAAAGGAGACAAAATTTGTTATAAAACCAGTAAAAGGGGGACATTTAATATAAAACCAGTTATTGCCGTTTTCGAGAATTTAAAATTTAAACCCCCACACCTATGCATCGGATCCGGGAGTGACCCCCCCCGATGTCCTTCCCCGATCACGGAAACATTTAAATACCTACGGGAGAAAAGTTCAATCCATTGAACCGTTTTGGCGTGATTGAAGGACTGACAAACAGACAGACAGACACCAAATTCAAAATCGGCATGGTTCGACTCCATTTCACGCGAAACGAATAACTGTAGTGAAATTTTTCGAAAATAGGTACCCAAGGAACCCGAAAATCGACTTTAAATTTAGTTATGTAGATTTAGAGATGAGTTGTTGATTAATTAGGGCATTAAGGTTGTTGTTAGAGGACAAAATTATTAATGACGATGAAGACGTCTCAATTCGACGGCCTTGATGGATTAGAGAGAGGTTAAACGATTTCGACGACCTCGGTGAAATCGATTTCAGGACCAGGTACTGATGTGCTTCCATGCTCCATTCTTATACGTGTAGTTGAACCATCAGTTCAACTATTTCAGTTCCGCACTATTTCCACAAGCTTCTGTTTATCATTCGCCTGAAATTTCGGCTGCCTCTTCCGCTTTTGCGACGATGCTGCTACCATCGAGGCTAACAATCCTCATCCACGAACGTGTTTGGTGAAACTGGTCCTATGAATTCCGATTTTCTAGTAAGTGAGTTTTGTCACACTGAGGAAGGTCTTTACTTCGCTAGTTCAGGAATGAATCGCAGCTCAATGCTATCAGTTAGAAAGAGGGACGTTGTCTTTGTATCCGTTGCCAGAGATCGGATTGTGGGCGGATCGTATACCGAGATGAGGGTGCATCAGGGCGGGAATTAGATTAGGCGGTCATCAATCAATCGCCTGTTGTGCTCCTCCGCCGGTCCTCGGGTGTCCCTGGTCTATTAGGCTCCTGCGTCGTTGTTTCACGGTCGGCTTGGCTCACTGTTACCAACCTCACTTCGCGCCACTGATATTCCTAGCATAATTAATTTCCGTGCGCATAGATAAAGGTCGAGCCACAAAAAAAATTGATTGGCCGCTAGGCTACGGTGAGTTAATCAAAACGTTCATTGAAACTGATCTGTAAGTCAATTAGTTTCGTTCTACGAAGTGTAGTTAGTGTAGCACGAGTTCAATCACAAGCTCATCATGAATATCTACTTAACCCTTCACAAATATAGTAACGTAATCGCCAGCATTTTACAGCAAGAATGGCATTGTTGCTTTCACCCTTCTATTAATCTTCATCAACAACACGAGCCCACTTCACTGAGCTCAATACCTTCTCACAATTGAAATTCATAGACCCATCACTGGTATTCTAATCCGGTGTGGTTGTAAATTTGTGCGTCTGCCATGTCTTTGGGTAGTCAGTGATAAAATGCCATGTCATTGGGTCGTCAGTGATAAAATGCCATGTCATTGGGTCGTCAGTGATAAAATGCCATGTCATTGGGTCGTCAGTGATAAAATACCATGTCATTGGGTCGTCAGTGATAAAATGCCATGTCATTGGGTCGTCAGTGATAAAATGCCATGTCATTGGGTCGTCAGTGATAAAATGCCATGTCATTTGGGTCGTCAGTGATAAAATGCCATGTCATTGGGTCGTCAGTGATAAAAAATAATTAAAACAGGAAAATGATGGAACGTCTCTACACTAATTGACGGCAGTCTTCTGGCCGGTTCGACCAATGTATCTGACGGCATTTCCATCGGTCTGGTACTCCTCCCATGCCTCAACCAAAAACATTATTTCTTCCATATGGGATTTACGAAGAGGATTTACCGATCCTTTCTGAATACTTTTAATTTTCAGCAATGTTTCAGTCTGTATTTCTTCTAGGGCCTTGATAACGCAGTGAATGTTGGGTCGGGAGTAGAACTGTTTGTTGTAGTCCGCGTGAAACCACTCAGCACCGTTGGTCGTGCGAGGACAGTCGGATGAATAATTGAGTAGTTGTCGGCGGCATTCCTCAAGCGATTTAGCCAAAGTGGGTATTGCCTTCCTACGTGCCTCATAAATCGACTTACGAATCAGTCGGAAGTCCCTGTGCTCAAGATTTGAAGAGGACGCCTCTTGTTATTCCCGTCTAATGAGCTTATTGGGCTTAACACAAACATCACTGACACCCATTCTTTTCAAGGTACTTTGAAGGTACACTATCTACTGCACCATTGCACGGGTCCAACTGACCGGCGGGTTGAGCTCGAGCAGCGGAACTGTTATCGTCATATTTGCCCTAACGTGCCCTCACTCATTGGCCCCATCGTGTTCTGTTTTCATTCTCGTCCACCGGGTCGAGTGGCCCTAACGTGTTACGCCCGCGCTACGTGTTGCCTCCACCTAAACTTCAATTAACGAGTATCGTCTTTGTACTTAACGTGATTATTTGGGCACCATCCGTAGTTTTCACCAATGAATAGCACAGGAGCGTAGTGTGGCTCTGGACCTGGGGGTACCGCACTCAATTCAAATTTTCAATTGAATACCTACTGTTGATCAAATATTTTATTATTCTTAATACGAGGGTCATCCAGAAAGTAAGGTTACATCAATTTTTTTTTTTACTTAATTCAAAAGTGCATACATTAGAATGAAATTCACATAATACGTCACTAATACGTTCACTTCGTCGTCGTTTGAAAATCTTCTCCCACCCAAAAACTCTTTCAATTTGGTGAAGAAGTGGAAATCTGACTGCGCCAAGTCAGGTGAATAAGGGGGTGATGATATCCCATCTAAACAAATCGAGCAGGCCTTGGGTGCGGCGCGCGGTGTTGGGCCTGGCGTTGTCATGAAGCAGGCAGACTCCACGGGTCTGCATCTGTATGCATCTGCATTGATGCTCGTGCCTTTAACCATAAAGTCAACCAAAAGGACCCCTTTTCAATCCCAAAACACCGAAACCATAATCTTTTCTGCTGAATGCTGCGTCTTGAACTTTTTGGTGGCTGGTGAAGTCGAATTTCGCCACTGAAGTGATTGCCTTTTGGATTCAGGAGTATAGTGGCATACCCAGGTTTCATCTCCTGTCACGATCGAATCCAAAAACGACTCTCCCTCAACCTCTAAACGAATCTAGCAAGGTTGCGGGAGCGCGACCTCTCCATTTCAAACATTTATTGCAACTGACCTGATGGTCATCAATGTGACCGTTAGGATATCCCCTACATGCCAGGGGGTATCCTTGACAAACAAATTCCCTCTCAACCTGGGAGCCCTTGTAACCTTACTTACTGGGTGACCCTCGTAGGTACATATTTTCATCATTCAACTTCTACACATTCTACAACTCTTCATTTCTTGTGTGGAAGCGCCGCTTTCTGCACTTCAACGTATCTAGTTATCACTACATCGAAACCGCACCAAACCATAGGTACCTATTCCAAAACAGAAGATCGTAGTTTTGAACCACTGCCACCTTGCCTACTACAACTTCTCGTGAGAATTGAGAATTAACGTCCAACGTCAAACCTTTGGGATTGTGGGATGTCAAACCTATTTGGATGTACCACCAATCAATTCG